>JAMXDD010000008.1:2395757-3000517 GCA_024733475.1 Syzygium grande | reverse complement strand
CATTTCTTAAATTGGGCAAATGTAAAATCTTCAATCTGCAATGTGTCTTTCCTGAATAAAATTTATTGGAACTCTTTGTTTCATATGTGCAACAATAATGACTTCTCTGCTAATGCATATAGAAAATTTATCATTCACTTTATATTTTTAAATTTCTTTTTGATATGTATATTTCATTTTTAAAGGAGTTAATTAATAGTTCCATAACCGGTCAGGGTAAATAATAGGAGTAAGCTCTGTTTTAAATTTCTTTTGAATGCTATATTTCCTGTTTAATAGAGTTGATCAACAACTAGGTAAATTGTTTATTGATTTGTATGTAAGAGAAGGGAAGAAAATGTGTCACTTGAAATTGACGCATTCTCTTATTTGACTTTTGTCTTTCTATCTTCTGAAACTTGTTATGTAATCTCGTATCCAATAGCTTTGAATTTCTTATAACCGTACAACAACTGATAGATTGCAGCAAAACTGGAAAGTTAAAAGGCAGCGCATGGCAGCTTCTACTCCTGGTGCTGAAAGCTTCACCATCGATTTGTTTGACAATTCAGTTACTGATCCAACGACTGTTATCCGCCCATCCTCTCTCTCTCCTTTATGTGTTGATCATGACTCGGCCGGTATGTTGGCCATAAATGTACCTCCAAAATCCTGTCACACTCTGTGTTTTGATTTTATTGGTGCCCATTCGAGTAAAAGCTCATGGGATTCCAGTGAAGCCCAAACTGCGCATCTTGAAAGGGAAGGTGATGGTGAACCAGTGGATGATGATGAAAGTGTTAAGAAAACTCACTCCACTCTTCGTAAGTTTCACCGGGCAATATTTGACGAGCAGGTAGATTCAATTGCTTTTAACGCAAATAGTATGGCACAAGATTGTAGGTTGTCATTTACAGATGTTGCCTGTCTCTGTTTAACAGGTGTTTGATTTAGTCAATCGTGAAGCATTCAATCCATCTTTGGGAGTCAACGTGACTGGAATAGAAGAAAATTATTTACAGCTCAGCTTAGGTCAGGGAACATCGATCTGCATATCACTTGTACCAGCCATAGAAGATCAATCTGTTGAAACTGGAGGGACGCAGAAGATAAAAACAGCACCTTTATCCTTGGATTGTTTCAAGGGAATTAGGTCAGCTGAAAAAGTTGGCGGCCTTGTAAAAAAGAAGATTCCTAATCGTGCCAGTTATGAGATTTATCTTCAACAGATTTTCCATGAGCATGTCTTCGTGAGATCAAAGGATAAGCCAATTTCTGCTGTTCCTAGGGTGTCTGGTCAATCAGTGAAAGATGGTTTCGGTCTTCTCGGTCATTTCTGCATGTCTCTGGCCCACAGAATTTTCTCTAACACGGTTCTGATGGAGCTGGAGAATGTGGTTCGTTTTCTGGATCTTCTGACTAATATGCTGCTTTAATCCACTGCAAAACATTTATTCAAACATTTGATTACTTGTGCAGGTTTGCCGGGTTCCATATCTTCACTTGATGTCTCAACCTTCTTGGCATTCTCGGACATCTTCATGGACGCTTTATATGAAGGTTCCTGAGTCAATTCTTCATGCAGGCTGCCAAAAGGATGTTAATCAGCCAAAACACATTAAAACTCAGTTTAGGACCAAAATAGTGGTGACTGATGATTGCATAAAAGTAGAAGGGGAAGGTTCTCCCAATGTCGTTGGGCTGTTCAAAGGGACTGCCGAGGACATTTCTTCTATAAACAGATATGATTGTGACTTAGCAGATCTTCCAGTGATTATTTTGCAGCAGGTGAGTTGTTACATCTGTTGATCGTGTCAAGAGTTGGTACCATATATACGATAATTTAGGGAGAGTATAATTTAATTGATGATGCTATTATCTTTTGTTGCCATTTGCTTTATTTGACATTTTAGCGCATGAATGACTGCCATTTTTTTTTCCAGTTGAAGTAGGTCTCGTGAATTAGATAAACAGTATCTTAATCCCAAGTCAGCAAAATAGACAATCTTAACTGTCATGTACCACTTAATTGAACATTTCGGCATGCCTCATTCTGTACCTGTACGTCATTGTACGATGACATGGCAACTGGCAACTGCTGAATTATTAGGGAGGCCAACGAATACTTGAAATCAGAAACATGCGATGCCCTCATAGCTTTACCCCAGGATCCTTCGGGTCAGCTAATAACTGACAATGAGATGACGTGGTAGATGTTGTCACTAAATATATTGAGAGGTTTTCCTTTATTTTATAGCATGTCACAGAAGTTCAGACATCATTTCACAAAAAATTGTTGAAGGGAAGCATAAGGATTCATTTGGTTTCAGATTGTATTTTGAGTTTTATTTGGCTCAAATTTTTCTTTGGGAGAGAAAATTGGGTATACATATTGTATTCATGATGATAACTACTGCTAGAGTCCTCAATGTTTTCATTTGAAATGAAGACCCTTAAAACACCAAATAAATATTTTCAGTTTGTAGCTTTAATTCTGTGTGTAGTGTCACTTGTTTCCTCTGAAAAGTGAATCCTAAGTAGGCAAACACATTTGCAAGTTAGTTTTTTTTTCTTTTTTGGTAAGGTCATTTGCAAGTCAGTTTTCGTCCTCAAAATAAACTGAAAATATGAAATTTGTTAATTTTTCAGGAAAAAAAAAACAGGTTTTCTTATTCTTTTAAAACATCTGTTAGTCCTTTATCAGGTTTGGCATAATTGTTCCTCTATCTGAGGGATATCAATGTTGAATGCATAGAATTTCCGGGCAACATCAGCATAGGGCGTTCAAGTGACATCTTATCATATATTCCTCTTATGTTTCAAATAGTTAGTGGTTAAAGCTTCTGATCTTTTCCTATTCATCTGCATTATTCTTCACTTGATTTAGGTCTTATGATGACTATAAATCGATCGTGTACTGAACTTGCCTTAAAACTTCTGTGACAGGTTGCGAGCCAAGTTATCCGATGGCTTCACGAGGAGGCTCTTATGGTAGGAATAAAGGCAACAAGAGACTTTTTGTGCTTATCTTTTGAGCTGGAACAGGGGGAGATGCTCAGTCTGTTCGCTCAAGTGGACCCGGAAGATACCTATGGATGTATATCCTGGTGGTTGGTCGTGGATGATGGTTTCTCAGATGAGCGGAAACTTCAGATGGACTACTCTGATAATGCAAATGAAATTAGGAAGTTCTTGGGTCATTTATCGCTAGACGTGTTGTATTCAACCCTCATGGACTTGGTCACCTTGTGCAATGGCGGTACAAACCATTGACCGTGCATGTCCATCGGCTAACTTAGTGTGTGTTTGGTAATTATTGTGTTTCTGAAAATAATTTTTGTTTAAAAATGATTTTTTTTATTCTGTGCTCAGAAATAATTTCTAAGCATTTGAAAGCATTTGGTAATAGTCTAAAATTTCCATTCTCGAAATAGAAAAAGAATAGAAATGCGTTTAGTAATTATACAAATTTTTTTTATTAATAATATTTTTAAATAGTTTAATATTTTTTTTTCCTTTTTTCCTCCTCCTCCTTCTTGGCCACTACCGGCGACCGGCCACCAGCAACCTAGCCATAGCCAAGAAGAAGAACAGGAAAGAAGAATAGGAAAGAAGAAAAGACAAAATTTTTTTTTTATATTTCTCATTCTTGTTTTCAAAATCAAGAATAAATTTTTATTTGCTTTTTGATTGTTGTCCAAAATTAATTTTTGGAATAAATTTGTGTTTGGGAACAAAAAATTTATCAAACGAATTTTTATTTTTTTTTTTGTTTTCCGAAACAAAATAATAGAATCGTTTATTATTTGGTCAGTTATCAAATACATCTTTAACCGAAGCTCCTCGTTGCATGGTTCTTAAGTCCTCGCCACTTGTAAAGCGGCTGTGTCATGCGCTATAACTTAACTTATAGCATATGCTAATGCTCGGAGGCAGTTCCTGCATAATGGATAAAGCAGCTGGCGGCTCTTTCGCTTGTCGTGCGAAGTTATAACGGGGCTGGTCAATTGTTTGTCCTGTTCAGCAAATGTGACAGATTTGGGGTCGGGGATAAGATTGCTGTTAAATAAGAGAAGTTCCATGCGGCACCATCCTTCTGAAACAACTTGCGTAGGACAAGGATGGGAATCCATGGATTTCCTATGAAGACGATGATTCTTTGGCTCAATAACGGGGTGAGGTTCTTTGCTGATTTACGCATGAATTCGATACGGGAAATAGGGAGTAGTTCTTGCTTTTGCCCTCTTTTGGGAAACTTTACGGTGTGAGTTATCGCGTATCCGGAACTGGCTTTTGCTGTAGATATGGATGATTTGAGGAAGTTGATAAGTTTTATCACCCGGTTACGCCATCACCATCAGACATTGAAGTGCATGAATTGACAGATTACGATATTTCGTTTCCTCGTATTTGGTTTCCAGAGAGAGGACAGATTGTCCTTCAAGTTTCAACTTGGAAAAGGGCTTCAATCATTGTTTGCGATATGGTTGCTTGCAAAACGTGTGTTTGACTCCGGAGTTGTGTATACCACAAGGTGAAGCCTTCTTGCCTTCGACACCTTTTTTGGCAGATCTTATCCAGTTGCCTTAGGAAAAGTCACCTTTTCCTTCACCGCACTCAAAGGCAAATACAAGTTCAAACGAAGCCAGAGTTATGAACATTGAACCTCAAGCCAAAGCTTACTTGCTAAACCCCAAGAGGGTTTGCCATTTTGATGTTAACAAGTAATAAAAGACCTTGCTCTTGTGTTCGCTTTAAAACTAAATCGCACTTGTTCAAATTGGGCTCAAATTTCGCATTTCAATCAATGTCAAGTTGAGTCGAGCCCGAGCTATAACAAACGAAGCTGGAGTCATGGGTCGAATAGTAACAGGTGTTGAATCCACTCTGACTCGGCCGTGCTCCCAACTGACGATCTCTAGCCCCCAACATGAATCGATTCCAGCAAGCCAAAATGCTCTTCCTAGAAGGGTATTTTACAAATCGAGGATACTCGTTAATATGTGAACATCGATATGCTTCAAATTTTCTATTGTGGTGTTCAAATTTGATTGGGACTTTAGTAGCTCCCAATAGGCATGCAACTTGCCAAAGATAGGTGAGGGGCCATGCCTAACTCTAGTCAATGAGAACCAATTTCATTTGATCATCTTGCCTAACTTCTTGGGGCATATGACCTTTCGCTAGGGCACAGCTAAGGCGTGGTGTGTAGAGCACGGAGCGAGCGTGCGTGCGTGCTATGCCTAGGCTGTGATCCACTATGCGCACGTGCATTGCCCCCATCAAGCAGCCGCCGCAGCGCCCTCCTCCACCAAACGTTACATTCTTTTTATTATTAAATACGGTCGGAATTTGAATATTGTGAAAACATTCACGTCCCCGTATTGTGATAATAAGTATTTTTATAGAGTTTGGCCCCACGCCCCCACAAAAAAATTGTCTTGTACAGCACGCACCATGAGGGATAAAGATAAGGGAAAACGACTTGAATAGTCCATCAACTTTAATTCGATTTTTAATGTAATCCATAAGTTTTTAATTTGTTTAATGTGGTCCCTAAACAGTAAGTAGCCCAATATGTAATGTGGTCATTGAGCTTTTAATTTGTTCAATGAGATTTTGAACTTTTGATATATATTCAACTTAATCCTTGGACTACAAGAAAATATTTAATGTGGTGGTCCATGAACTTGAATTAGTGAAATGACAATATTGAACATTTTCATATAGTTTGGAGACTAAGTTGAACATGTATCAAAAGTTTATGAATAATATTGAACAAATTAAAAGTTCAAGGATCATATTGTACATTGAGTTAAAGTTCATGGACCATATTAAACAAATTAAAAGTTCCAGAACCACATTGCATATGAGGCTAAAGTTCAAGGACCATTTGTATCATTATCCTTAAAAATAACTTTTATTAGGTAATTACGATATATGAGGAGCGATCTACCAATGTTTATGTGCACCAACCGCGGAAAAAAGCTGTCAATTCATCGCGGTCCTATCGACATTCTTGTGCTGGTGCGGTGTACGTTCCTTTGAAAGGCTCGTGTGTCTCAACTTTCTTTCACGGTGGACGACTATGGCCATGTCGATCCGTGTTGGCATTAATACAGCTACGATGGCATTTTAAGTTACCCATCGGTGTCGTGGTTGGTGTCCACCGGAGGTGTCCCTCGCGGCGTCATTGTCGAGTTCAATGGAAGATATTACGTGATCACGATGAGATTCCATAAATCACTTTCGTATTCGTGAATATCTCTGGGTATTTGTTAATGCATTTTACGATTATTCGTTTCCATAATATACAGGTCAATCCATATATACCATATTTGCAGCTTCCTTACACAAATATACTATTGGTGAAAGGAAAAGCGTCAACGTTTCTTGCCATTTAGTATCTTGCAAACCATGGCAGATCTTTTGTCGGATACAATCGGATCCATCTGCAACAGAGAATATAAATATATTTGTTTTACCTAGCGATAAATTTTTTTGTGTGATCTCGATCGCCAACAAAATAATGTTTAAAATAAAGGACAGATTGACACGATGACGTCATAAATCGAATGACATTAAAAGGTTTTGCCAGCGGAAGTTTCTGCTGCTGATTTCAAACTCAGAAGAAGCAACACGGAACGAATGACATCGCCACACTCAAAGGGAAACTCTTCGTCATCAACATCATCGCCCACTCTATTCGGATCCTTTGCCTCTCATTCAAGAACTCTCTCTCTCTCTCTCTCTCTCTCTGTCTATCTCGGCGTTCGTTCGATCACTCGAGCCAGAAGATACAGGCCCAGCTGAAATTGCAACCCGCCCCGGAGCATCGGCCGGTGAATTCTGTGTAAAGATCGAGGATTCGGTGCGGGTTTGATCGGTTCTTTGGCTGATCTTGTTCCTTTTTGGGTTCTTGTTCTTGGGTCACTGCCTTTATTGGGCGCCTTCGATTTAAACGTGCCCGGATTTCGTTTCCTGTCGCTCCTGGAATGTGGGGTGCGTCGCGGGCGGTCGAGATTGATTGGCTTGTTTGTTTGGATTGAATCTTTTAGAGGCGTTGCGCGGAAGCTTTGAGGCTCGTTTGTGATCGTGGGGCGACGTGTGAAGGATTTTTTCGTGTAGGTTCTTGGACGATTTTTTGGTGGGTGTGGGTGGGTGTTGATTTTGGGAGAGATTGGTTTTCTGGTTGGCTGTCCATGAAATGTCTGGTGGGACACCAGTTGGTGGTGGGTTCGTGAGGCAGAGGCATAGCCAGGGCTACTCCTCCGGCGGCGACGACCTCGAGGACGATGCCTGCTCGAGGACGACGACGCCCGGATCGGCTCCGGTTCCGAGAGCCCGGACGTGGGTCGAGGTAGTGGAGAATGTCCTGTGGATCGCTTCGGCGGTGTTCATTGTGTACTTTGGGGATTGGCATTCCAATCTCATTTATCTTTTGTGGCACGACGGCAGAATCAGAAGGTACATATGCTGTTTTTTTTTTTTTTTTTTTTGGAGTTCATTGAGTTCGAGGCCGTGGCTTGTGGTATTGGCATGTGTAGCTAGACTGTGGTGGATGTTTCTGTTCCATAGTTGGAGAAAAAGTGAGCATGGATTGTTCAATGTGGAAGGATCGAGATGTGTTTCTTGTTTCGGTTTCTGAGAAAGTGAGCATGAATAATAAT
The DNA here is from genome assembly GCA_024733475.1 of Syzygium grande. NCBI lineage: Eukaryota > Viridiplantae > Streptophyta > Magnoliopsida > Myrtales > Myrtaceae > Syzygium > Syzygium grande. The sequence continues at coordinate 2,992,868 of JAMXDD010000008.1, read as the reverse complement.
GGCCTGTTTGTTCAGTTTTTCATTGTTGGAAGAAGAATTAGTTACAGTATTCGGTTGTGCGTAAATATGCTGGAAATGTTGCAGCTGTTGCTTCTATGTCGCCTTGCAGTGTTTTTGCATGCTACACTGTTTGTTTCAGAATGAAGCCGTCTTTCTCCTCATTTCTTGTTTCAGGAAGCCTTAGGCTCTTGAATGCTAAATTGCCTGGCCTCATGGTAATCGAAGTCTTGTTGTCACAAACAAGATGGCCAATTAGTTTTTAAAGTGAAAGTTTAGACAGATAGAGAAGTGTGAACATGTTCATTTATAAGTTTATGACAATTTTGTGTGCATGACTCTTTTACATGATTAAAATGATGTAAAAGATGAAATGAAGTTGAGTGTGATTTTGGAATGGTTTTTCTTTTCATTTGATTTCTAACATCTTATGGATATGATTTCCCGGAAAATTAAGAGAGATTTTGTTCTGCTAGCTTAGTATTGGATAATTTCCTCTGTCCATATCTTTATGCCTATAATCCCAAAATGAACTTCAGCATGTGGTATTTTTCATTCTTTAGAAGGCTCCTTTCGCCTCTTGAAACAGTGTTTGTGTCTGCCTGAAAGAGTCTATTGCTGCATGTAAGAAAGTTTCTGTGAGTATTAAGCGCTTGCCAACTCCAAAATGATCCCTGTTGGAGTATAAATCTGAACTACCACCTTTGAGAAAATTGAGTTTTCCTTTTTACGTGTAAAGACTAAGTATGCAACAGCCATGAACAGGCATCAAGCCTGCTTGATCTCTAAGAAATTATGCTATCTTCTATCTGGACTGCTCCAAGAGCCGTTTTCTGTGACTCTGTGACTTTAGTGTGGCCTTAGACACCCTTGGATGGCTTTATCTTTTCAGTTTTAACAAACAATATCATTCAGTGATCATTTTCTTTTAAATGCATTACTATTTCAACTCCTGCATATGTATATATATGCACAGAGGTTGTGCACTTGCCTTTTGTTATTATTAACTGAATTTTATCGATCCTACAGAGTGCCTTTGTACCTCGGGATGCTCGCTGTTGGTTTGAATTTACTCATTTTCTTTTATACAAGCATGATGGCGTGGAGAATCAAGAGATTTGATGAAAAGTGGGAGCTAGCTGGCATAGCGGCATTGCCATATGTAACTCTACTTGGTCTTGTCGCATTTTGCATGTAAGAATGATAATCTTGGTTATGGTCTTGGAATATTGTAATATTTGTGGGCTAGTTGGGATATATATACTGCTTTGATCTCCTCCCTTTTCACTTGCAGGCTGTCTTTTGCTTTATGGCCTATTTGGAGTTTCTTGACCCTTCCTCTTCTGGTACGGCAATTTCATGGACTGTGTTTGCTGGTGATAGATATAAACTGTGCAAGAAAATGTCTCATCCTTGATTATTTTGCTGCAGTTTACCCTTTTTATGGCTTGCATGGTGATATTGCCGAATCTTATGATTGGGATGTGCAGACCACAAAATGGCGAATTCCGAACAGATTAGACAACCTCGATTGGATGAAAAATTGGGCTACGGATGAAGATTCCAACTTAAATTTGTATTGGCAATGCAGTTTGCTATGCTTGAACCGTTTCTCCTGGTTCAATGCATTTGAACGCCACATTTTGTGCAGGAGGTCCTGGAGACCAAAGCTGGTTCTCACTTCAATCAGCTCGAGCCATTCCTCAGCTGGTCCTGATACACCACCCTTGGCACACCATCACTTTCTTGTATTTACCCATCCGAAGACATCGTTATAGGAAATTCTTTTGGTTTAGTTGTTACACCAGTGAGATCATTTTGGCACATACTCATGTTTGCAGTTCTTTGATTGATCTGTCACTGCATTTTGCCGTCTGAGATTGGCCTACCCTGGCCAGAATGTGCGAAGAGATGTCTCTGCTGACAATTTAGTTATCCTTTTTGTTTTCCCCGCCTGAGAGGAGGAGCAGCAGCAGCCGGGTTAACGACTTGCTGAAGTTATTAGTGTTTGGATGAACGGTGAGTCAACATCAGCAGCAGCTGAATCAGATATCAGCTTTACTCAATTCATTTCCCCATCACTGATCATTTGGTGCATGACTGACTACGTTATGCGTAGTGATGCAGAGACAATGTGTCCCAATCGACACGTCTGAAGGAATCAATGTTGGACTTATTGGATCTTTAGCAATTCATGCGAGAATTGGTCAGGGGGGGTCTCTAGAAAGCCCATTTTATGAAATCTCCGAGAGATCAAAATCAAAAAAAATATAGTTGATTTGGAAATGGATTTTTTTCAATTGGAAATTCCTAATAAGGATAATACCGATTAGAATCAGGGACCAAGTTTCATCTCAATTGGGGAATACTTCCAATGTTAACCTTTGCTAAGATCGGGAAGGGAGAAAGTGAATTGGTATGCTAATTCCGTGTTAATCAGGAAAATCATACGGTTTTATGAAATTGTGTGCCATGGTTTGAATCGGTATTCAATCGTATTTCCGATAGGAGTTGTACCATTATCGAAGAAGATTCAGTTAAAATATGCACTTCCTCGGGAATGAAAGAGAATTGCGAGATTATGAATTTGATTCTTTCGTTATCGTGCGTACTTGGTAGCTGCTCTGCTGATCTGAAGGGGGAAATTGAAAGGCTGGGCAAAACACCAAATGTTGTTTTCAGGCAGTATTATCAACTGCAGTTCATTTTCTGGATGCTTGGAATGGGTTGACCAAGATGAGGGACATGGCAGTTGGACTGTCAATGGATTGAAATGGGTTGTGACCAAGATGATGTTTTCCAAAATTAATGCTATTCTAGAATAGCTATTACGCCCATAATTCCGATTTCACTCGGCTCGGCCCTATGGTTTGAACTAGTTTTCGCTTAAACCCCCTAAGATGTCCTTTTTTGATGACATATCTTCTTGACATCTTTTAAGTTAAATCATAATTAATTGCTTATATCGCTTGAAATAATTAGTCAATAAAAATATTTTTACTAGTGATAATAATTTATCTAAATATTTTCTTGAACGATGGAAATATTTTTCATTCATTTATAATTATAAACGATACAAGTCATCGTTTTGAAGAAATTATTTTTTTAACAAAATGGAGCCTAAATATAACTTTTGAGATTCAGAAAAAGTGTGAACCTATCATAGTTTTGTCGCACACAAAAACACTATGCATGGAATTACAGTAGAAGCTCTATGATGTTATTTGACACTTCTTATATTTATTATAACGAAGGACTAAATAACGTGGAATTCATTTTTTTTTACGACATACCTTGATTTTTATATTTATTACTTTCGAATGAGGGGGTGAGCACGGGAATCGGACCGAATCAAATCAGTCGATTCTGATTCCTAAAATTTGGAACGGAGTGATAATCGGTCCAATTCTCAATTTTAGGTGTGAATTCAATTACATAGACCGGACTGATAATTTTATTTTTCTTTTTATAATTCTTATTATTACAAAACATTTCTTAAAAGATGATTGGGGGGTTGGTACGTGTAATTTCGCATTCAGCTTTGTGTTAAAATCCTAATTTCTCGATCTTGCTGCTCATCCCTCTCGGCCTCTCACTTCTTGCTCTCAATCTCATGTGGCCATGCGACGCCTCTCTCAGTCTCCCTTGGCTCGATGCCATCTCGAGTCTCGACTCTCTCTCTCTCTCTCTCTCTCTCTCTCTCTCTCTCTCTCTCTCCTCTTAGTTCGCCCCTCTCGGCTTGCCGAGGCTCTCTCGCGGTTGCCGTCCATACTACTATTAAGTCCAAACAATGGTAAAAAAAAAAAAAAACATTGCAAACATTTTCTTTAGGCTAAGCCGGACCGGATTGGACGGGCCGCCGGGCCTCAATGGCCCAGTTTATAGTGGATCTCTGGGCGTAACGAATTGCTCATCTCCTCCTGTCAGTCCCAATTTAGTTCAATTCAAAAAGAGAGTTGCCCCAATACTACCCAATTGGTTCAGGCATAAACACAAACATGTTCAGGTGTGAATTGAATTACCTGGACCGGACCGATAAACTTTTTTTTTTTTATAATTCTTATTATTACAAAACGTTTCTTAAAAGATGATTGGGGGGTTGGTACGTGTAATTTCGCATTCGCTTTGTGTTAAAATCCTAATTTCTCGATCTTGCTGCTCATCCCTTTCGGCCTCTCACTTCTTGCTCTCAATCTCATGTGGCCATGCGACGCCTCTCTCAGTCTCCCTTGGCTCGATGCCATCTCAAGTCTTGACTCTCACCTCTCTCTCTCTCTCTCTCTCTCTCTCTCTCTCTCTCTCTCTCTCTCTCTCTCTCTCTCTCTCTCTTGCCTCTTAGTTCGCCCCTCCCAGCTTGCCGACTCTCTCCCCGGTAGCCGTCCATCTTACTACCGAGTCCAAACAATGGTAAAAAAAAAAAAAAAACATTGCAAACATTTTTCTTTCGGGCCGGGCCGGACCAGACTGGACCGGGCCGACGGGCCTCAATGGCCCGGTTTATAGTGGATCTCTGGGACGTAACCGAATGTCTCATCTCCTCCCGTCAGTCCCAATTTAGTTCAATTCAAAAGAGAGTTGCCCCAATACTACCCAATTGGTTCAGGCATAAACACAAACATGTTCAGGTGTGAATTGAATTACCGGACGGACCGATAACTTTATTTTTTTTTTATAATTCTTATTATTACAAAACATTTCTTAAAAGATGATTGGGGGGTTGGTACGTGTAATTTCGCATTCGCTTTGTGTTAAAATCCTAATTTCTCGATCTTGCTGCTCATCCCTCTCGGCCTCTCACTTCTTGCTCTCAATCTCATGTGGCCATGCAACGCCTCTCTCAGTCTCCTCTGGCTCTCTCAAGTCTCTCTCTCTCTCTCTCTCTCTCTCTCTCTCTCTCTCTCTCTCTCTCTCTCTCTCTCTCTCTCTCTCTCTCTCTCCTCTTAGTTCGCCCCTCCCAGCTTGCCGACTCTCTCGCCGGTAGCCGTCCATCTTGCTACCGAGTCCAAACAATGGTAAAAAAAAAAAAAAAACATTGCAAACATTTTCTTCGGCCCGGACCGGACCGGACTGGACCGGGCCGACGGGCCGCAACGGCCCGGTTTACGGCGGATCTCTGGACGTAACCGAATCACTCATCTCCTCCCGTCAGTCGCAAGTTCAGTTCAAAAAGAGAGCTGCCCCAATACTACCCAGTTGGTTCAGGCATAAACACAAACATGTTCAGGTCACTCTGCACGAGGCTCGACCATGGCCTCCTCTTCATGTTCCATCCTCGAGTACGTGATTCCACCATTCTCTCTGCGCAAATGGGTGTCGACATTCTGCCTTAAGTCCTTCGCCGGCCTCATTCTTTTTCTTTGCTGGCTCCACAGAGAGACATGCACAGCAGGAACAAGAAGGCCATGGAGCTGATAGCCAAAGGTTGGAGCGCTCTGAAGGAGGTCGATCGAGTGATCGACTACTGCGAGCTCAATGATCGCCGCCTCATTCCTCTCCTCAGGGTGCGCCCACTTCTCCGTGATCGATAGTCTTTGAGCTGGATGTGATTTGGCTTGTTTGCTTTCGTGTTTGTGAGATGAACATGATTGTTTAGTGGTGAATTTTGGAACTTTTGCTGGTTACTCATAGCATTGCATGATGATTCTACTGATCAGTCTGTAACATTTTCAACTTTGCTTGTTGACATGTGCGCGATGCTTGTCTGAGTGGAAAGATTTGATTTTGCATCTGTTCTTCTCTCCAGTTTGATCGAAATCTTTAGTTCTGTTCTGGAAGCAATGGGAATTTCGTAGTGATGAACCGAAGTATCGGCTCTTTCATTCTTATCTTATGTAGAGGCTGTGAAGTTTTATGTTAATCTAGCGACGGTACTTCCCTTTTAGCTCTTACATTTTCTTTTTTACTAACAACTTGCACTGATATTTCTTTTTCTGTGCCTTCCCGTATTCTCTCCTATTCAATTCTGATTAGACTGCGAAGGAGAACTTTGAATTGGCTCTTGAGGCTGACAATTCAAACACCCATGCCAGGTATTGGCTGGCTAAACTCCATTTGAAGTACCATGTTCCGGGGAAATGTTTAGCTGTGTAAGTGGTTCTTTCTTATGTCGGGAAATGTACATCTTTGTTTCTGGGTAATCATTCATGTAGCACTGTGATGCGAACAAACTTCTGGCATGCATGTGGGAAGGTAAAATCAAGGGTGATCTAACTCAGGATAGATCTTACCTTTTGTTTTGTTGAGGCGTTTCAATCTGGAGAGGTCATATTTTGGCAGTATTCTAGAAAAAATATTATCACAATAATGAAAGAGCATCGTGCTTAAACATGTTGCTCTTGTTTTACCTTTTAATGTGCTGGTGCGAGCTGCTGGCAATCTTCTTGTTTTCATTTCTTGCAAGCACTTTTCCATATGGATTCTGTGTAACTTAGTAACCTTGCTTTTGTCCTCTCATCATTGGTTTGATGGAAGCATCGTCATGCTTTGGTGTGGCGTACTACTACTTATACATGTGGTATTTCCTTATAAGACTATGTTAGCATAACAGTGGTGCTGCCTTGCTGGTGGAAGCTGCTAATATGGGTGATCCAGATTCACAGTATGAATTAGGTTGTCGTCTAAGAGTCGAGGTAAGAACTTTGTACTTAGTGGCTGCCTGTATTTTAAGTTATCTTTTATTGAATGCATCTTTACTTCATAACTGATATCTCTGGGCTTCATGAGAACCCATTATTTTGAACTATTATCAGAATAATTTCTACTTGGCATGTATACCTAAAATCTCTACATGCAAGTATAATGGAAACTACAATGTGCACCATTAAGTTATGGAACTTGTTTATGTTATCTTTTTCTTTATCCTTCAAATACAACTGCTACACTTGACCAAGTGGCGTCTTGGTTAAACTTGTTGCAACTTGGGTAGAGTTCTCTTTAGTTATAGCTCTGGCGAAGAGCGATCAAACCCTTAACCATTACTCTTTTTAAAGCTGGCTTTGCCATTGCGCTATCATGGAACCTCATCAGGTATTGTTGAACATATGATAACAGAATCCTTATATTGTCTTTTTCTTTACGTCCTCAAGGCTCCTGGCCCCCAGCTGAGAATTGGAAAAGTTGGCACAAAAGATGCTGGGTAATTAGGAAATGTGGTCTTTCTAACAAATTTTTTTCCAATGCTTTAACTGGTTCTGAAGATGCTAGAGTAATTTTAACTAGAGTGTTATTTGATTTGTTTGCATAACACATCTGCATGATAAAGTGCCCAATAATTTCGTGGAGCTCTATCAATGTTTGTCCGGTGGAAGATTAGAAGTCAAATCACCAGTAGAAGATCAATGCCACACATATGAAACACGACATAAAAATTAGGGAACTGAACATGGGTTTTTCTTCTTCTTTTTTTCCTATATATAAAATAAGGTGAAAGGAGGATTATTTTTTGGATGTATGAGAAGGAGAGTGATGGAATTGTAGAATTGATGTGAGTGGATTTTGGTTTTTTTTATATTTACTCCTCATTTTTCATTTTTGTTCTTTTCAAAAAGATTTTTTTTGAATTATTATTCAATGCATCTAATTTTAGCTTTTTCTTTTTAATTTTTCGTCTCTACTCTTCTAATTTCAATTTTTTATCAAATTAATTTGAATTTTTAACACATAAGTAAATCTTGGCATATAAAACATGATTCCACATAGATCCAATCTATTTTCTGTAATGTAGTTAGAAATTTTTCATGTTTATTCTGTTGCACCTTTAGCTTATAGTAGCTTTCATTTACCTTTTCTGCTGTCTATTGTCAGGTTGTTGTTTCCCTTACACACTTTGGATGGCCTATTATATGATTTATGTGTTTTGCATGGTTATGTGTAGCATGATTACTTCTCCTCTGATCAACAAGCTTTTTATTATTTGGAGAAGGCAGTTGACCAGGTCTGTTGTCTTTTGCTTTTTCTTTTCTGTTTCTGCTTAAGAGGTTTCTTTCTTAGTTCATATGATCTTAATGTGCTTTTAATCACATGCAATCTTACCGGAGCTTGTCATTTTCTAGCTGCATCCAGGTGCTCTTTATCTTTTAGGAGCTGTTTATTTGACAGGGGACTGTGTGAAGCAAGATATTGCCTCAGCAATGTGGTGTTTCCATAGGGCATCAGAGAAGGTGAGCTTCTTCTTCTTCTTCTTCTTCTTCTTCTTTTTTTTTCTTTCTTTCTTTTTTTTTTTTTTTGCCTCTTCATGAAGTGATGCAATTGAAAACTTGTGGTTTAGAGATTGATGCATTCATGATAAGTTTTGTGTCCACTAACATAGAGTATTCAACAGACAGTTCCTTTGCACCCTTTTTGTGCTGTAACTTTTTTACAATTATTAGCACTGGATAATTTCGGGGAATTCATTTTCTAGTGAGAGAGTATGTATTAAGCAAAGTTTTGGATCCCAACCCACCTTTGTGAAAGGGATAAGTCTGTACTTAGAAATTACCTGAAGAATTTAAGAAATAGGAGTGTCGTTGAGGTTTCAGTCAACTATGTGAGGGGTGTAGTCATCTCCCTAATGAACCCAGAGAAATCCTCCTTGAAGCTTCTGTGTTCTCTTTAAAACCATGTAGGAACTGAGATAAATAAGAAAAGCAAGCTGGAAGATATGATAAGAACTCGTCACCTGTTTCAAAGAGTTGCCTTTGGAAGGACAGCTCCTTTTCCTTTTACCGCTTGGCCTCCTAATTTTCATTCAACTGTATTTTGTCTGACTAACTTCTACCTTTGCTGTCAGAAGGGGCTTAGTTTTTTAATCTGGATTATAGAAATCGATGACGTTGTATCTTTGACAGAAATTTGTGGGAAGCTTCCAAGTGTCCCTTCACAAGTGCAGGCCCATGCATGGCAATCTATTTGCATGTATAATTGGATGGATACTATTATATTGGGTTTGGTACAAAAAAAATGGGGAAGACGCTGTCCTCTTATAGTTTACTCTCCTCTGAACATATGCAGGGACATGCTGGTGCAGCCATAGCATATGGGTCTCTCCTTCTTAGAGGTTTGTTCTTTGAGTTTATGATTTTGAACAAAAACAAAAAGTGCATACATCTATACAGTGTTTTTAAAGATAGGCTGTAGTGTGTTTCATCAATATTTTGGATCCTATCTTGATTACGTCCGATTACCTTGTTTCGTTCGACAAAATGTCTACTTATATCATGGATTCTCCAAATTGCAAGTTAATCTATCAGGATTACCATCCAGCCTCTTTTAAGAGGAGAAACGAGGGTTTCATTTTATCTGTCGGATTTTGGGGACTTATTTCAAACAGTGTTGGGGGAACAGTTCCAAATTAACAGTCACATCTCTCCCTTTGATTCATGCATGATGTTGATCAGAGAGCTTACTGATCTATTTGTTTTGCGAAAATTTTGTTTAAATACTCATCTTCATTTGATGTAGGAAAGGAAAATGAACCTGGAAACATTTTTGGTCTGCATATAAAAATCATCCCTGCCAAAAAACATGGAAAACGACTTTCAAAATATAGCTGAGATTTTGGAAACACAAAAGTCTGTTGTTTGTGTTTTAATCTTCAATAAAAGTAGGGCCTTCAACAGCATGACTGCAGGATCAGGGGATCTATTTTTTTCTTTTTTTAATAATCGTTCAGCTTCTTCATGCATCACTTGTCTAGAGCGCTCTTTTAGTCTCCCCACATCACCTCCTTTTGCATTCCCTCTTTGTCCATCAAGTCTCTCCCTGTATGACACATCTTCCAAATCAAATTCTAGCACAGATGATCATTTTGCCGCGAGACACAAGTGTTGATTACTCTTGGTGTATCCATTCTCCATAAGATTCAAAATTCACATGTCTCTCTTTCTCTCAGCTTGAGTGAAGCTTTGATCTATATCTTGATGGCTTCAAAATGAGCAAGACACTAACAGCAGCTTTACAGAACATCATGTCCTATCTTTTGATGAGAATTTGCCCATTGGTTGTTCCAAAAATGCCTCAGGTGTTCAAGTTCCAGAAGTTTTGATGAAGTTCTTTCCAACTAGAGGCTCAGCTGCCAGAAAATTGCGGAAGAGTGAGGGTGTTCCGGCAGTGGACCCAGTAGAGATGGCTAGAAAGCAGTTTGAGATAGCCGCAAAAGCAGGATGTGATCTCGGATTTAAATGGTTGAATAGACTAGAAGAGGAAGAAAAGAGGGTCCTTGCTTCATAACGAACTAACTGTTGTCCTGCTTCTAAGATCCTTTTCGTTCATTGCTAGAGCCTCACCACTTGATAGGTATGAAATCATGGGTAAACATTTGATAAGGAAAGGAATGGGAGTTCATAAAAGAGCCTGGTTCTTTTGGGGCAGTATTTACCGTCGAATGTCAACATAAAGCATATGTACCTTGGTATTCAGTACTTCTGTGTATTCTTATATAAAATAGTGTAATTTGCTTTCAACCTGTCTCAAAATTATACAGACCATCATAGCTATACCGGAAAAAATTGGGAACAATTGAGAATGGTAGGGAAATTATACCAAAGGTAAACTAAGATTTGCCACTATTGTTACTCTGTATGTAAGCAAGCTTTTTCCTCATGGTGCTCTAGTTTCCTAAGCATGTTAGTCTGTCTCACATGGTTGTTCGAGGCTCATAATTATCTGCGTATTTTGGAGGAGATCTACTTTTAATCATTCTCTACAGGTAGATGGATGGCAAAAGGTCACGTTGTGGGTGAAAGTGGGAGTTTTCTCTACAGCACATGGTTTTGTACGCATACGTTGAGTTCTCTTTTGGAGGTTGCTTTTGTGCTTGAAGCTCTTGAGAGGCTCTTTTCAGTAACAGGACTGCTTGATTATTGATGATGTTAAGTATTAAGAGTACAGGTTTTTTGGAAATACTACTATACAAGCCTTAAGTGTTAGTTCACTCCGTAATTTCACTCTCTAAATCCTCAAACTTGCAGGAATCCTCCGGCGGACGCTTTCCAGTACTTGGTTGGTTTTGGCCGTTGAGGCGTTTTGATAGCGATTTTTCTCATTTACCATGCATCGCATCACTTGGATTGTGTCATCGTCTCATCTTGTTTTCTCGAGCAGTTTAGTCACGGTAAATTCATCTTTGGAAGCAAGAGGCCGACCTAATGCCCTTAGCACCTTGTTTGCGGGATTTTCGTTGTTTTCGCACGATTGTTCATGGCGCCTCGAGCCTTTTGTATTGCGAGTAATCTCGATGCCAAAGCGAACTCCAGACGTGTAGTGCCCTCGTTAGGGGTAGCGGCTTTAGTCAATACGATCATTACGGCGGGTGATGTTGAAACTCGTTTTGATGAACCGGCTTGTCCTCGTGCCGACCTTTGCTTTTGAGCTCTAGATCATGTCTCTTCGTGCAGTTGTCTGTTAATTCCCCTGTCTAGTTCGAGTCTACAGGGGTTAATATCCTGTTTCTGCATTGGCGGAAGGGGGACAGGAGCACAAGAAGGATGGGATTAGCTGGAGACAACGGGCACAATGACGAAAAAGGCTCGTTTATATCACTTACATTACACTAACCTTGAAAGATCTGAATTCAGGATCTCTAGTTTTGATATCATGTGAGTTTTTTTTGGGATTACTGTTAACCGTTCTAATAACTTAAGCTATTAGAAGAAGACATAATTTAATATTTAATTATTCTAACATCAACAAAAATCGATTTAAGATTGTCAAATTTCTTCACCCTCTCGCTTTTTTTTTAATATCCACCCACAAGATTTTTTTTTTAATATCCATCCACAAGGTCCTGCCTTAATCCCTAAGCGCAAAAAATACTTGAATCAATCGTACTGACCTTGTTTCTCCATATAAAACATTTTGCGACATTGTCAACCACAATCGCAACAATGACACATAACACACTCATCCAAAACAATATACAAACCGTCCCGCGCAATATTTTCTCGCGACAAACACATGTTTTAACAATATGCAAATTTTAACGAATCGATTCACATGTAATTTAATTATAAGTTTTTTTTAAAATGGCCAATAATATTTTAATACTAGAGGAGAAGAAAAGATTGCTTATTTTTTTTTGCTTTTGTCGAAGCAGAATTAATTATACTGTTTTCCCATTTTCCACTTTTTCCATGAAAAAATTTTGCTAAAAAAACCGTTTTCGAAGGAATACCATATTAAAATTCCGCAGCCCATTTCTGCACCACGGAAGTTCATCTCCTTCGCGTCGAGAGAGAGAGAGAAATCTAGGGTTCGGTTTTCCAGCGTCTCTGCGGTTTCCCGATGGCGATGGAGCAGATCACCGAGGGCGTCAGCAGCATCGCCCTGAACGGCGGCGGTAGCGGCGGCGGCGGAGGCGGCGGCGGCGAGGCCGTCAAGAAGAACCGCATCCAAGTCTCCAATACCAAGAAGCCTCTCTTCTTCTACGTCAACCTCGCTAAGGTAACGTATGGAGAGATTCGTTCGAATGAAATGCGGATTCGACTTGGTTTTCTGGGTTTTTTTTTTTGGGTCGTTTTCGTCGATGGACCTGCTCGTATCGATTGACGTAGTCAGGTTGATGTGTGAGGTTTGTTTGGCTTGTTGTGGTTTCGTGCTTCCCCGTCTGCGGTCGGGGCGGAGCCGATAAGTGTGTGCCGTCGCCGGCTTATGTGTTTGCCTGTTTTTGCTTTGGAATGTGGGATTTGGTTTTGGTTGATCGTGTCGCGTGGAGCTGTATGTGTAAAAGTTTGGTTCTTTTGCGGGAATCGATGGACAATCGGTCGGCGGTTTGGTGATTGGTGCGGTTTTTGTTGTGAATGCAGAGATATATGCAGCAGTACAATGAGGTGGAACTTTCTGCTCTTGGGATGGGTATGGATTCTTATTCGTTTTTGTTGTTTTTGTTTCGCCTTTGATTCGTATGACCGTGTTTGTCGGAGTCAGGACTGTGCGTATGGCGATTAGAACGAGTCGATAGATATTCCATTTAACTTGTAAGCGTGCTTATAGAGCAGTCTCCTCTTGTCCGAATTGGAAATCTCGTCGCTAGTGCTTGTATACTAGTCCATTCTTCCTCTATTTCTGCTTTGGCCTTGATCATAACTGAAAATTCTCATATGCAATCCCCTTTCTGAGGGCTTTTTGCAAAACCAATTATGGGTATGCCTTGCAGTTTATATAACTCTATCAAGCAGGCAATAGTTCTTAGTTGTTGAGGAATTCGTGCAGAGGGTTGTTTGAGGAGCCATAAGCAGCCATAAGCCTTTCTATCTGCTCGGGTTTACAGTATCTAGGGGTTTCTGCAGTTGCCCTTGAACCTTCTTTTGTCTCTTAGTATGACTAGACTGGTCCTTATTGGACAGACTAAGGCTTGTAGATATATGGCTTCTGTTTTCGGGCAAAACAATTCCCAGTTTTGGGTTGGTTGGTGATGAGTTTTAATTAACTGTCAGTAATGCACAAGATTCAGCTAACTGGCGCATTGTTAATTGCTCTGTATATTCTTTTTTATTTTGAAAGAGGCTCGGCTACCTGTCTGCTCATCGTGGCAATTGGCATTCTTAGTTTTTCATTCCATGGTTTTACATATGCAGCTATTGCGACAGTGGTCACCATCGCGGAAATTCTGAAGAACAATGGATTTGCCGCAGAGAAGAGTATGATTTTCTCTATGTTTTCATAATATATGTTTGAAGCAGGTAATGTGCAAGTTTATGAGGAAATTCAAATACACTTCTTGCAGAGATCACAACGTCAACTGTTGGTATCAAGGACGAATCAAGAGGACGACCTGTCCAAAAGGCCAAGGTGAGTAAGCATTAGTCTTTATGTGCGCTTGATAGCGAATTTTCGTTGACGATTTTACTTTTAGTACTCATGTCGAGTTTGATAACCCTGGGGGGATTATATACTGTGCAGATAGAGATATTGCTGGGGAAGTCAGAGAAGTTTGACGAGTTGATGGCAGCTGCTGCGGAGCAGGCTGATGCTGGAGCCACTGAAGAAGAGCAGAGTTGAAGACTTGAAAGGGCGTCGCCATTTACCATTTGCTTTGTGGTCTAGGTCTAAACATGATTTGTAGAATAGTCCTGATTGAGTTTGTAGCCCTGGAAATTTTGTAGGAACAGGAATGAAGTCCAATCTGATGTCCATTTCCTTTTCATTGAATTTTTCGTGTTGATGTCATGATTCGTGCGCTGTGCATTTGCAAGATGAGCATATCTGTGCAGTCTCGATGTGTTTCTATGTGCTTGGAAGTAATCATTCTTGGTCGAGTCTCTCTCTGCAGATAACAGCTGCGAATATATTCAGGACATCGGATGGAGAAGAGGCAGCCGAGGGAGTGTTCGCACCGTCATACTTGACATTTTCTCTTGGAAACTATGATCAATTCGTAAGTTTCATTGATGTTCTTGAACATGTTCTTAAATGATTCACCAGAGAAGGTTCTTTGGGCTGAAACTGCGAAACTGTGCAATGATCATGGCGACTCGAGTTGTTAGATCGAATGCTTCGTAAAAACTCTTGGCAGAAAGTAGGTAAAAAATTGAAACTTTTATGGTTTGAGAATCATGCTCTGGGAAAATTTATCGGATACATATTATCGTTTACCTCGAACGTAGGCAAAAGGCAAAGGGGGCGATGTCGTCGTTCTTAGCCTTTAAGCGCATCGTGGTGGTTTATCTGAATGTATGTATGAAACATTTCGAGTAAGCTTCGACAGAAATTGGCTCGAGACAGTTGTACGATGAAATTAAGAAGCAAAGAAGGAAGTTGGTCAAACATTGTCAACGTTACCCAATGTTGTCGGTCAACTCGATATTCTCTTCTTTTGCGGCCAAAGAGAAAATTCAATGCTCTCTTTACCCATTTTCGTATTTTCCTGAAGACTTTTCCCAAGACCAATTGCAGGCTACATTCTATTTATTTCGCGAGAAATGAATAATTTAAAATATATTTTTCAAAAAACGATCGTTCATCTCAATTGAAATAATTAGCCGGTGAAAATTTTATTCATTATCAATAACAATTCATACCTAAATATTTGCAAGCAATAGAAGCTATCATTTTTTGAGAAATAGTTTTTTAAATTATCCATTTTTTACAAAACAAATCTACATTGAAAAAAAGCTTTAATTACATTAAAAATCTCAAACTGATGGCCCACAATGTATTTATTCTAAATTAAAATTTCTATTTGACAAACAGCTCTTATACTGGCACCCAGTATCACAAAGTAATTTTTGGTCTCACGAAAATTCCTATATTGACATTCCTAACATAAATCGACCCCCCTCCACTTCAACAACAAAAATTGCCAACGGATGACAAATTTGGATCGGAGATACTCATTTGAGAATTCCTTTTAGGTCCGAGCTGCTAGTTTGGGATTTTTCGCGAGACCAAAATTAGTTTAAGAGCATACGTGTTTTACATTACCGGGTTGGAATTTTTTTGTAAGAAGAGAATGAATTATGGATAAATATATCACAAGGCTACCAGATCGGTTTGGAATTTTTTACGATATTAACCCTTTTTTTTTTTTTTTTTCAAAATTTCAATTTTAACGAGAGTGGAAAAATATTGATTAAAGAAGATATCAGGGTGTTGAAATATCACTATCACCGTCGCCTCCTTCCTCTCGACAGAACCCTAGCAGGCGCTTCCACCCCGCCCCCGCCAACTCGATTTGCAGAGACTCCTCGAAAATGGTAAAACTTGTCGCTTCGATCGCCTTCTTCGACAGCTCTATCGATCCGTCGAATCGGCGGCAGCAATCTTAACTCCTCCCTCGTCTTTCGCCTACGTGTGTTGCAGACAGGTGAAGCGGTGAACCCGAAGGCCTACCCGCTCGCCGACGCCCAGCTCAACACCACCATCCTCGACCTCGTCCAGCAGGCCGCCAACTACAAGCAGCTCAAGAAGGGCGCCAACGAAGGTCCGTGTCGCGCCACTGGCTTTCGCGTGTGTGTCCGTAATTGGTGGTTCGTGCGTGTGCTTGAATGAATGTGCGATGTGTGCGTGCGTGTTCGCGAGCGGGGTGGTGGTCGTCCTGAGGGATTGACGGGAAATGCGGGTGCTTTGGTTTTCAGCTACGAAGACCCTGAACAGGGGCATCTCCGAGTTCGTCGTGATGGCCGCCGACACCGAGCCGCTCGAGATCTTGCTTCATCTCCCGCTGCTCGCGGAGGATAAGGTATATGCCAAGTTCCGTGTTTTTATTGCTGCTCGCTTTGTTTTTTCTAGTTAAGTTGCATAACGATGGCATGTGGGATGCGCTTGGTTTAATCTGTTGCTTTTAGCGATAGGACGGGGAACCTTTTTGCTTGTTTGTAAAAGAACCGTCTTTTCGGGGTTTACAAGTCGGGGCAAAATGAGTGTGTAAACTGAATCTGTGGTTTGTTTTGCTGTTCTGGGTTTTGAAAGAAAGCCCTCCTTTTTGGGATATTATGCAGGTTATGCTTTGAATTTTCTTTCTCTCATCTGTAGTTTCCCAAGAGGAGGTCTCGTTTTTTTTTTTTTTTATCTTTATTTAATTTGCTGAGGGGTAGAGTTCCGCGAGTGTAACTTGCGAATAGTTGCAACTGAAATGGGTATTCTATATCTGAGTCTTATGATGGGGTTGCATCCGAGGGATGGGTTTAAGAAAAACAGAAGACTGGTAATTGGTTTGTTGCTTTGATTCTCGCCTGGGGATAATAGACTAACTTGTCTTGGTTTCGCTCGTTTTAACTTCACCAATCTGAACTCATACTGGATGGTTGATATTATTCAGTCTGTTGTTAACTTAAGAGTATTTGGAATAACAGAATGTTTCACATGACGATGCAATAGTCTGTTTTGATAGTCCTCGGAACCAGATCTTGTGCATGACTTGTGGGGTCTGTGGATTGGCAATGTAGCTGCATGGTTTGCAAAATTTGAATCCATTATCTAGCAACGGTTGTGAATATTGGCGTGTTAATTATGCGGGGGAATCGAGGTCTTCAAAATAAGAAATGCAGAGTAACTTGAAGCTAGATGTAGAACAGTTAGTGCTTGTTTTATTTCCACTTAACGATAAGTAGCTTTCCCGCAAAATTTGGAATACTCTCCAAATTTCGGAAAAATTTAAAAAGATATGCAAATCTACGTATCAACGTTTATATGTTGTGAAAGTTTCAAGTGTTTTGGCTTGAAAAAACTCAATAGTGTGTGTACCACAAGATTTAGATTGAGAAAACAGTAAAAAAGTGAAAGTCAATCCAGACATGCCCTTAATCTATAGAGTATACAAAATCAAGAGAATCGGAAGTTATATTCATTAATAGTGATTAATGTGAGAAAGATGGCCCCCAATAGGGTTTAGGGACTATTTATAACGACTTGAAATGACTCTAGAATGTAAGTCCTTAATCCACTTTAAGACCTCTTAATCTGAACCGTTGAATTTCATTAAAAGCCATGTCGGTCACATATGAAATGACTTAAACTATAAAAGGGCATAGCTGATTGATAAAATCAGAAAAAGAAATAGTACCACTTAATTACGTAATTGAAATAATTTAGAATGACATGCCTGATTAATATTCTTCAGTTTTTTCAATGCACCTGAATATTTTAGAGCATAGAGGACTTCAACTTTGGTAAAGAGTTCCCTCCACCTCCACCTCCACCTCCACCTCCACCTCCACCTCCACGTTTCCTTTTCCCCAAAGTCTGCTATTATCGAATTGGCAACGCTTGGTGTGGAAGCGAATTATCTAGAGTTTTAGTTACCGTCTAATTCTTCAATTCAATGCTTTTGATAGGTAAAGAAAAATGCAGCTTTATGATTTCCTTTTTTGAGATACTATAAATGCTGTTTGCCAGTTGAAATGTTTCTTAATACATCAGTATACACTGGTTTGCTACCATCTTGCCTTGGCATGTACAGATTCTTACCTTTTTCATGTCATATATACAGAATGTGCCATATGTCTTTGTCCCTTCAAAACAAGCACTTGGTCGAGCATGTGGAGTTACACGACCTGTCATTGCATGTTCAGTGACATCAAATGAGGGAAGCCAGTTGAAATCCCAGATCCAACAGCTCAAGGTATGCCCTCTATCAGATTAATGCAATACAGGGGTTGTGATTGTAATCATCCCTTAAATGCAATACAGACTCTTAACTTTTCCCTGTGGAATTGCAGGATGCCATAGAGAAGCTATTAATCTGAAATACTACATCCTGCGTGTTCGGTGTGATGGGCCTCTTTGTCTGTGCGTTTGCTCTCCAAGAGGCTTTGACTGAGGAATGTGCTAGATTTAAAGTTTTCTGTGTGTCAGCTTAATGAAGAGTTTTGGTCTTTGGAGTTTCTTTCCTCCAGGTTCCATGTGCAAACAATTTGTATCTCAGTAGCTAATAGTAATCGTTGACATGCTGTGAGCTGATATTTTTAGTTGTGTTTGTGATCTCTCTCTCTCTCTCTCTCTCTCTCTCTCTCTCTCTCTCTCTCTCTCACGTTAGTAATCGTGTATGTTTATGTGCAAATTTGTGCCAATTGGGTTGAGAGGCATCTGGGATCTGGTCTTGGATTTTGCTCTGTGATGCTGAGAACTGATGGATAGTTTGAAGAATATAATGTACTGAGCGATGATAATGTCCAATGAGGTAGCTGTCTTGCATCATACTGTCTGGTGAGCATGCTTTGAAGCTGTTGACCGTATTCCCTGTTCGAGCCTTCCTTAAACAGAGTTGTTGGGTTTTCTCTGTGCTTGGAGTCGGTCATTATTAGTGGGAGTTGGGGGGAGTGGTCAGTGATTGCGCACATCATGTCCATGAGAAAGGGTGATTGCCCCTTCATGATGTTATGAAGCTTGACGATGCTCGTCTGCTCAATGCAATTTAATTCAATTTCGGTTCACGATTGGAGATGAGTTTTAGGCTACGACTTCTAGTGAGCTAGTCTTGTCGACTGCTCGAGACCGACATGATGCCCGCCTAGCTTGACTCAAGTTCTACTATAAAAAGTATCGAGTTTGAGATCACTCCATCGAAGGGGACAACTTGCCTCAGGTTACTAAACCCCAAACCTATCAAATACCTTACAAACTGCACGAACCAACTAAAGTGAGATGACCAGACATGGAAAGAATAGCATAATCCTATGTTTCCTTATTTCATGGATAATGCCAGAACCCTAAGGATCGAAAAGAATATGGGCCACTTGAGAGATCAAATGCAGTCGATTATCAAGGTTGAGTATTCAACTTGAGCCAAGTAAGACCCCGTCGCGTCCTTAATTTTCGGTCTACATCGTTTCTTTGGCCATGGTAAGGGGAACACTTTTTACGAATACCTGACTTCCTCGAAAACAACAACAAACCATGCATGATCCTAAAAGAGGCACCACTGTCTAATTTTATTCCTTTTGGTGTGATCGTTGAAGATGAGGAATAAATAATTTGAAACGGCGAATTGAGCAATAGTAAGCGGGCGTGCCGGGAGGGTGGTTATCGGGCATGACTAGAAATCATGTGGGCTCTGCCAGCGCAGGTTCCAAGTCCTGCCGCTCACGCTTTTTCCCTTTCTCTATCTAATATTCCGCGTAGCAAACTCGGAAAGACTGAATCTCAGATCCCGAGCAACGATGAACATGTTGCCATTCTCTTTTCCTTTTCTTTCTGTTTTTTCCCGTGATCCTGATACGAATCATAAAAAACAAGTCAGTTGGCTCCGAGCAACGATGAACATGTGGCCTTTCTCTTTTCTTTTTCTTTTTACCTTTTTCCGTGATCCTGATATGAATCATAAAAAAACAAGTCCTCTGGCTCCAGAAATGATGTCACGATTCGAGCTTGAATTCACCCGAGTGGAGCTCCTTAAAACAAATTGCTAATTGAGTATCTAATTGATGGCTTTCAGGATCAATGTAAGAGAACATCATCTCTAAGCATATTCCACGTTGTGATAGATTGTGCTGATAGTGTATCTTTAAAACCAACACTTCCCACTCTATATAAGTCATATTTCTTGCTAACACGACAGCACATCTCATAAGAAAATCATACCCCCCCTGAACTGTTCACCAATTTGACCGTAAATGATGAATAAAGCACATGAATTTGATCTTTTATCGGGAGAGAAATTTAATTATGAGAATCAGCGAATGCTTCAAGATTGAGGGGCGCCCAATGATTTTAGTGTATTTCATTCAACCCAATTTCCTCGAATTTTACATTGAAAATTTGAATTTTAGTTTTCATTGGAGTCTCAGAATTACAAAATCCATGTATTCTATTCTTTATTTTGGGTTTTATGCATAATCGAATGGCTCTCTCTTTCAGGGACGAAATGCCTTTTGATGGCAAATTATGACTTGGTTGAACATTTGCAAAAGGTTTCCTTATGCCAAAAAGACAGCATAGATTATAGAGTATAGAAACAACACAACAAGCTTACATGGTTCAATCAACATGACTTACTTCACAAGCCAAGGAGAATGGATATTCAATGGATAGAACTCTGCGTACAATGAAAAGTAAACAAACCTCTAAAAACCCTAGCTCCATATGCACATGATATCTCTGACACGCTTTGTATATATACGAAAAACCCCGATAGAAAATACTAAAACAAAGACCATATTTGGGCCAATCCAAACCTCTTGAAAAAAAATTCTCAATTCGTTCACCACAAAATAAAGAAATATGGGTCGTAATTAATTAAGCTGATACATCGAGAATTCGAATTACAATTAATGGGTTTATTAGGAGCTAATAGACCCACACATAAAGCGTTTATGATTGGTTTGTAACTTGTCCCTCTATTCTTTGTAATATAAAAATTGCATTCCATTACCCCAACAAAAGCCTCTGTGATTGCTTCACTACCTTCTGCATCAAATGAGACTTTTGTAGGTACAGACAACGGAGGGAAAACCTCCAAAATGGCGTCTAGAACGTCACCTAAAACCCGAGCATATTCTTCAATTCTTGAAGATTGTACCTTTCTTTTCCAGCACAAGTATTGCTATGACACCAAAATCATCAATAAATCTATGATCAATCCCTCCCCCCCCCCCCCCCCCCCCGGCAAAAAAAAAGGTTAGAAACAAAAACATTCAAAGACCGTACTCCATTTCAACCAACTTTATCAAGATGATGACAGTCAGAAAAGTTCCCGAATAGACAAAGAGAGGGAAAAGGATAGCGTGGTCTGTTCTCCATGCATAGGGGTGATTTATATCTTAAACCATTTGACGTTGTGAAAAAGTTGATTATAGTGGGAGATTCTGTCGACATGATCAATTACACAGCCTGAGAGGTTTTGGTGGGAAAACCAAGAACAAAGAGATATCACTGTTATATGTAATAAAGAACAGCATATAGAAAGGCATTCCATGATCTTGCTTTGCGGTTGGTCATGCAGAAATTTGTAGGACAGGAAACTTGAAACATAATGGTTTGGTGGGAGCAGGTATGCATGCTGAGATATTTTTTAATGCTGCAAATTTCCTTTGCGCAAAGTAATGGAACTAACAGTGTAGAAATGGTGAGGCCATGTTTCTGTTTCGAAATGTATATGTTTGATATTCATCAAACATGTTTCTGTTCCAACAACCGTATTTTCAAAATTTGAACCATCGTGTACACAGTGGTGACAATTTGATAGGGTGTTGGAGTCAAAATTAGATAGAGACACTCAGAATCAGACAATATATTTATAACATTACTCAAGGACAAGAAGTCAGTTCTCTCATCAGCTGATCTGAATCTTTGCTGGGGATGGAGAACGTAGATTCCTAATGCAGAATGAAGAGAGGTTGCTTCTATTGCTGTTTAGTTGCGAGATTCTTCGATTTGTTGATTGTACAGCTTGAGATACTTCAGTGGTACTTACCCAGCTTTGAGGCGAATGAAAGCTATTTACATATGACCTCTTGTCCATGTTGGACGAAACACATCTACTGTCGCTTTTTCATCATTCTGGTTTTCTCTTCTGCTCTTTCTTTTGCTCGACACTATCGCAGCAACACAGAGAGTATTCCACTGCCGTCGACCGACACCTGCAGTGGCCGCAACCTCTGTGGTCGCAAGAGGTCGTTACCATCACAAACTCATCTGCCTTCGTTGTTAGTTGGGAAGACCAATTATACTTCCTTTGGGAGATCAAGGAGGGAGGGGGAGAAATTTGAGAAATTTTGATCCAGTGAAATATGTAAAGTTTTCTCCGCCCTCTCCCACATTTTCCTCGGCATATATCTCCCTAAGAAAGCAAGTTTATGATTCCAAAGTGGCCTAATCTGAATTGTGCATTGTGCGGACCTGTCAAACAAGCGGATTGAATCATGTTGGATGGGTCGAAAATCGATCTGATCCATATTGACCATTTATATGTGACATAATTTAACGAAACGTATCCGACCCGAACCCACTACCAAACTCAGACTCCAAATTTTTAGCAACCCCCTTAAATATGGCAAATAGAATACTAAAAAAAATCGATAAAAAACAAATTAAACACGAAAAAGAATTAGCTAAAAAAGAAATGACTAAAAATTTTGACGGATCAAGTTATTGGAACGCATTTCCTGTTCTTTATCCTAGGGCTCTAAATGTAATTTAATTTTGTTTTTAAAAGAATGTTTTCCTTTTACTTAATTAAAATAAGTGGAATTTTTTTTTGAATTGGAAGTTATTCCTTTAAAATGAACTATCACCCTCAACTTGAGCTCCAACCTTTGCACAGTTCTTTTAGAATTAAGACGAACACAATTATCAGTAAAGTAAAAGGTTAAAAGTTCTAAACGTTAAGCAATTGACCCAATAGGTGCTAAACATTCTTAAAATTAGATGTTCTTCATTTAAAATAAACTATTCTCCTTGACTTGTGCTCCAAACTTTGTGAAGTTCTTCTAAAATCGAAATAAACAAAGTTATAAGTAAATTAGACGTTCTAAAAATAATGTTGTGTTTAAATATTTAAGAAGCATACCTAAACTTTATAAGATAAAATAAAAAAAAAAAAATAAAATATGAAAAAAGTAAAGAAAAGGAATCGTCATCTTGTTGCAAATCCGCTATTGAAGATTTGAAACATTTCTCACAGCCATTGGATACCCGTTATCGCAACTGGATTGTCATTGTGGTCGAGTAGTCACCAAGCCATCATCGTGGGCCAACTCGTCATCAAGCCATCACCTATGAGTGTGTCTCCGTAAGTGTGTGTGTGTATGCATCACGCTCGAGCACAATTAGGTCACGAGCTCGATCTTTCTATGTCTCGCGCTCAAGCACCAACTCGTCGTGAGGTCACTGGCTCGCTATTAATAAAGGGCAAGTTTGAATTGTCAAGTAACTGTTTCGATCAGATCTGAAGAGTTAGAAGAGAAAGAGAATGACCAATCATCTTCGAGCCAAGGACATTGGTGAGTTGCAAGCAACCCCGATGAGATCAACCGCAACTTTGGGGGCATCGCCAATATGCAGTTCTCTTTCTATTCTTTCTCTGTTTGTATTTTTTTTGGATTGCAATTACGCCGCAGTGGAAATAGGATTGAAATGAGCATGTTTCCAATCCATTAAAATTCATATGTAGTTAGACGCTAATTCTTTGGATCCATATGAACCCATTTTTAAAATTTTAGATAGACCAATTATCACTCGACTCATAAAATATGAGCTGAAAAAGGATTGTCGGATCCAATCTTGCCCTCTTTAGTATTGCCATATCATATGCTAGGAGTCAAAGTAGGATGTACAAATAGGTAGGGAGGAGGGTGGGATGTCGTATCAAAGTTTACAAAAGTAGATTGTACAGTAGATGTGGCAGCAAGTTGTACAGATGGAAAAGAACGGGGGTGGGGAGGGATGGGGTGGTGGGGGTGGTGGTGGGGTTCGTTGGGGTTTGATGCGGGTCACCCCTTCACCTAGTTATGTGGAGGTGGCGGTCGAGGTGGAGCAGCTTTCTGGTTTCTCAGTTCTCATGTTGCGTGTTGCCGTAGTGCATGGCCGGTGGGCGTGATCATCCCTATTGCCCTGTCTGCTGGTACGCGCGCAGGTGCGTTCTATTATTGATCCCGGCTCGTGCCAAGGTGCTGCAAAAAGGGCGCTCGCCCTCATCCCCACGCGCAGCGCACATGCAGTGATGAAGCCCTATTTGTCAACTCTCTATATTATTGTGTTAGGATATGATTCATACTCTCCACCGATAAAAATGCATGAGAGTTCCGCTCCCCGGTAAGTAAGCGAGAGTCTGGTGTAGCCGCCTTGACAAGGGTCGTAGGAGGCGTTAGAGGGCTTTTTATAATTATGGCATGTATTTTACTGGTAGTTTAGACTTGAGCCCACGAATATTTACTGAGTATATATAATCTCTTTTTTTTTTTTTTATAATTGAAGGATACAATAGAGAGATGGAAAGATATTAAATATAATTAAATTATCTGCTAGACGTAGCCTTAGTTTAAAGGCAAACTAAGATAAAACTTTGTATCTCGATTTTTTTTTATTTTTACTCTCTATTTTGTTGTGTCTGTGTGACTACTCTTCGTATACCAATCGTGTCTTCCTAGTTATAGTGGATGGGTCAACTCCGCCATTTGGAGAATCTCGCCTACTGATTGATTTAGTGACTCCTCTTCTTTGAGCTGATTCCATTCACTCATAATTGCCTGCCCTAATAAAGCTACTCGTTATGGCCTTGCAAACCTTATATTTCTCTGCATGGCCCTCAAGGGGCCACGACAAATAGGAACCTATTGTCACGGTCGGCCAAGAGAAAAAAAATTTACTTTTCAGTTGAGATTTAGTCACTGTTATCTTTTTAGTCCGATCAAATCTTGAAGCGGCTCAAATGGTGAAAGGGGTATCAAGTGAGGATCCAGAGATTCCATTTGATTTCATGGAAGTTCGCATTTGGAATAGACAGCAGAAAGTATTCATCCTGATTGATCCTATTGTGTGAAGAGAGAGAGGCCACGGATGCACGGAATTCATTTGGATCCATACCACATTTGTTGTGTAATACAGAGTAACCGTGCTTTCAAAATGCCATGTATTTTGATGATATGCTATACTCGGGGTCATCGGCCTCAGCCGACTGTGAATCGTGTTCCTAGAGAGAGAGAGAGAGAGATCTGGTGGTGTGGTGGTGGTGGTGACGATCAATGGTGAGCCTGAGGCAGCGACAATGGGTAATGGCGAATCATGGGTGGTGGTGCTTGGTTTGCAAGGTGGGCGATCGAAAGGGAGAGAAAATCAAGATTATGGATCATCATATATGATTCTTTGAAAATGTGAGGGTATTTTGTTAAGGTCTTAACCTTTAGATGACTTGACTTAACCCGAACTCTGTAATATTCGATTGTGCACACATCCCTCATTTGAAAATGGATGATTTTAGAGTCTCGAGATTCTTTCTTATCTATATAAGGTCTATGTTTAGGCAGCAATATAGACAGTGATGTCTAATAAGACGATCATCGAATGTATGTGCGCGATGGTGAATATGGTGTGTGGAGTCAACTCACTTGACTTCTGCACTCCGTTTTCCAAGTAATGGTGGGTCAACTTCTAATTTAATCTCCTCCACCACTGGTGTGCATGGTTCTTTTTCAGCTTGTGGACTCAATCGTTCTACTTTAATTTGAGAGTTATCCCAGTTGTGTGATTGGGTTGCGTATAATGATTCACTAGATAAGTTGATTGGATTACCTTTTGTTATAAGTTTTGCAATATTATTTGATAAAAAAAGGTTGAATGACACAAATGATCATTGAACTTTGATTTGATATGCAACATGGTCTCTAAACTTTGAAATGTTTAATGTAATCCATGAACTTTAATCTAATATGCAATGTCATCCATGAAATTTTGATTTATTCAGTGTGATCCTTAGACTTTGGTACATGTTCAATTTTATCCTTAGATTGCATAAAAATGTTAATGTTGTCCCTGGACTCGAATAATGGAAAGACAATATTGAATATTTTCATACAGTCCATGGATTAAATTAAACGGTATCAAAAGTTTTAAGAACCATATTGAACAAATTAAAAGTTGAGGGACAATATTACATATTGTGTTAAAGTTCAAAGACTATATTAAATAAATTTAAAATTCAGAGATCATATTGCATATTAAACAAAGCTCAAGGATTATTTGTATAAAAAAGTAAGCGTAACTTCATCACAACGCTGATTAACCCAAGTCCATAGTATCTTTGGAGGAGTGATAGGGAGAAAAAATACTTGTACCTGTTCGGAGCATGTGAACACACTTTGTATCGGTCATTCAATGGTATGGACCCCAAGATTAATTATGATTTGTCAAAGGATTGAATGTAAGACGATTGGCATATTCTTATGCCCAATTGGCTGATGACTTTGATTGCTGATTAGATGACTAGGTGAATTTTACACCGTTCGTATATGTAATGATGTGGCGGACGATTTGATCAATGGCTTAATGATTTGGTAGCTTGATCGATGATCTTAGGATTTACTGGTTTGATATGCGAATGATGAAGATCTGAATAGTGATTTGACGAATGTTGCGATTTATTACGCTTAAAAAATTTGATAACTTTTTCGAATAGTGGCCTACACTAAGATGGAACGGGCTCACATCTATTGAGTAGTCATTGCTATGCATTGTAAGTGCATTAATCTCTAATTACAATGCTTGGCTTGGGTGTATTGAACTCTAATTACAAGGCTTGACTTGAGTTTTATACACAATGATTCTAATGCCTCTTCGTTCTCATTCGATGTGGGCTGCCTTTAACACTTTTAATGTGAGACTCTTGGCTTGTCTTCATGCAAATGCGAAGAGTCCCATATCGAATGGGAATGAAGAGACCATCAAAGTGGTTGTGTATAAAATCCAAGCCAAGCTATAAGCATATGAAGTTGTATGCTTTTTGTGGCTACGATCATTTGCTAGTTAAGAGCAAAGGGTTCTATTGGACCGCTTAGTACCGGATCAAGCCAATGGTCCGATTCCCGGTTCTATGATTTGTCGATCCGGTTCTTAGTTCTAAAATTAAGGAACCGGTCTTACTGGTTTGATTCCCAGTTCCGAGTGGAACCGGACCGCATCGAGAATCAATCACCCCTATAATTTACATTTTAATTGTAATTTTATATTGAATATTTCATTATTTCATAATTTTATAATTTATTATTTTTTTTATTTCATAATTTATTTTTAAAATTTTTAAATTACGAACCAGAACCGGCCGGTTCAAAATCGGAACCGGAATCGGAATCGAGCGGTTCTGGTTCACACATGGCCACAAACTGAAACCGCCGATTCCGAATCATGTTCATGACTACTATTGAGTCCATGCAAGTCTTGTTCGATAAGGAGAAAGCAAAACCGTTGGATAATGACAGGGCGTCGACGATTCCAATGGATTGATTAAGATTGATAATTTGTTGTCTCGTCGTAAACAATGAATTGGTACAAGGGAAAGAATATTTTCAAAGTTAATGGAGAGGGATTGGGAGGAATTTGTGGAAGTGGATGACGGACCACGAAGATAGTAACACTGATTTTGGAATCGTCTAATCATGAGTAATGTCAAATCAATGGACCGTTAAAGTTTCTACCAAAGAAGAGGAGACGCAATAATGGGAGAGTGAGACTATGAAAGACACAAGCCAATTTGAGTGGCTTGCAATTGTTCTAATCCTCTTCACCGTATATACCACGGATTTTATTCTCTATGGCAACATTAATCAAGTTTATAAAGGCAAAAGTGTCAAAAAAATCATAAATCTTTTATATTTATATCAATTTAATCTTAAATCTTTTTTTGGTGTCAATTCAGTCTTAAACCTTTTGCATTTGTGCCAATTTAGTCATAAACCTTTTTTTGATGTAAATTCAGTCCAAAACCTTTTGCATTTGTACTAATTTAATCCTAAACCTTTTTTTGATGTTAATTCAGTCCTAAACTTTTTGCATTGATGCCAATTCAGTCCTAAACATTTTGCATTTGTGCCAATTGAGTCCTAAACCTTTTTTTGGTGCCACTCGAGTCCTAAATCTTTTGTAAAAGGTTTAGGACTGAATTGGCACCAATGCAAAAGGTTTAGGACTGAATTGGCATAAAAAAAAAGGTTTAGGATTTAATTGGCACCAATACAAAACGTTTAGGACTGAATTGACATCTATCCAAAAGGTTTCGGATTGAATTAACACGAAAAAAAGGTTTAGGACTCAATTGGCATAAATGCAAAAGGTTTAGGACTGAATTAGCATAAAAAAAGGTTTAGGACTAAATTGACACCTATGCAAAAGGTTTATGATTTTTTTTTGACACTTTTCCTCAATTTATAAAATATATATACTTAGGTAATTTTCCCTTTGACTCACTCTCCTTTGCAAGTTACAGTTCTCACAAGTTCCTAAGAATAGTTGCTATAATTGATTGCCGCATTTATCTTGGCCACAAAAGGAGGATATTCATCGTACGATCATTTTGCCCTTGGTCGGTATTTTTAATTCTGTCCGATGAACCTGTCTGGCTTCACTCAAGCTAATGAAGGGTCGACGACACGGTCAACTCCGGTTCATAGGGTTTAACTCACCGGGCCAACGTCGGATTGGACCAATTGTTGACCACTCCGGTTGTTAAGTAAAAACCGGATGGGACCGTGGTCTGGAACCCTTGTTAAGTACTTTCATGTAGAGAAAGGGCGAGAGCCTCCCTCCTTATAGTGCATATGGCTACACGAATGCATGTTTCCGTTTTCAGTCACCAAGAAGTACCAAGAAATTTCACCAAAAGTCCCAAATTCTTTGTACAACATTGAATTAAGTCGTAAAAATCATTCGATGAGCACAATCAAGCCCCAAACAATTTCGAGTAAGCTCAATCAAGTCTTTTAAATAAATAACGACGAACGATTACTTTCGTGATATTTGAATATTGCTAAATGCATCAACCTAAAATAACACTGCTAAATAAAAAGTCCAAGACTTGATTGCAAAAGAAGATTTAAGATTCAATTGGGCGAATTGAAAAAAAAAATCTAAAAAAAATATTTACCACCCACACAAAAATTTTAGGACTGTTTTGGAAGTATTTTTCTCCAAAAAGAACTCATTTCTATTTCTATGGTACAAAACCAGCTCCCGCTTAGAGTCGCACAAACTCTGGGCAACCTTTGGTGGGGTAACAAAACCACTACTACAAAAGCAACCACGCCCCCCCCCAGAGAATACGTGCAGACCGTGGTTCACCATCTCCATCCATGGCCATAACTTCAGCATAAGTTGTACCCCAAAAAGATAGAAAACGAATGGGAGACTCCGTTACAGTTCCATGTTCAAGATTCCCCATGTTTCTTCTCGGTCTTTGAGATACATCCTCCTCAATCGCCATTACCTTTTCCAAGAAACGAATAAACAAATGAGTTAGCAAATCTTCCCCACTTTCCTTGAAAAGTGCTGCACCAAATATAGTGTTGCAAAAAACCCCTCAAAAAGTTGTGTACAAACCCTCCATCATTAATCCCCAGAAGCTTCCTCTCAAAGGAGATGGTGATAAACATATTCCCTAGCTTTATGAGGAGCAACAAGCAGTGATCTGTCTCAATTCCTTAGTGGCGGGTCCCCTGTCCATTTCTTGTTTTCTTTTGGAGGGGGTAAACATGTGCTGAGAGAGCCTAAGTCTCTCTTTGCCTATAAAAGGACAAAGCTCATGAGGAAGTTAGTGAAAGTGTGCACTCACGGTACAAGAACCAAAACCAATCCCTTTTGTTCTGGTGCCTTTCAGTCTATTCGAGCCCATTCAAGGTTTTGCTATGGTGGGTGAAGTGATCCCTTCTTGATTTTCGTAGACTTTCGTCATCCAACAACAAAGGAAAAGGTAGAAATCCATAACAGCTATGTTTTTCAGGAGGAGAAGATGAGTTGGGCAGTTTCAGATGCTGTGGACTACAAAGGGTTCCCTGCAGACAGGTCTAAAACTGGTGGTTGGGTTCCTGCTGCTCTCATTCTTGGTCTGCCCTTCTACTCCCTGCTTATTGTTCTCGCGTAAACATATATCTTCCCTCCAAAAATGCATATTCAAGAAAATGGAAACGATTGACACGGATTTGGACACAACAAACGAAAAATTTGGTGGGACTCGTTACAAGGCATACGACGTTCCAGTCCCCACACACTTTCCAAGTGATGATGTAGTGTAGGACTGAGTCATGTCATTTTCTTTTTTGAGGAGGAGGGATGAGATCCACGCTCACTGAATATTTACAGATATTCTGCTGATATTGGTGAGATAACTCATGAGTGGCTTCACGAATTCACCTCTGACTCCTCCATTTTCTTTTAACTTTCATAAGATATCCTATGTATGTCATCAAGTGATACTGCTCATGATAGTCTTTTTATTAGTTATCGTTTCTTTTGCTCTTCTCCCTTTTCATTTAACTTGGGCTAGGTTTCCACTTCAACAAGAACGAGATTTTATAAGTTTAATTTTTTTTTTGATTTCATTCGGTTGTAAATAGTGCATATGTGCATAACAATTGAAAGATGGATAATGCATAGAAGGTGGACTACTTATGACATGACCTAACCCTCGGTGAATTTTGCAATCCATTAGTTGTTGTATTAGTGGAATGAGACTACAATATAATAGATTACAGAAGTGTAATAACTATTTAACTGTTTGGTTTACATAATGTACAACCTTTTTATACCCTTGATTCATTGATAGTAGACGTAACAAGAGTGTAAGAATATTTAAAAACTAAACCACACTTTCATCTAATAGCTTAAGCGTTTAGCACAATCAGCAGTAGTTCCACAAAATCGTACATGATATTAAAGTAGGAAGTCTTAAGTTCAAATCTTTCAGGCCCCTATTTGCTTCCCTAGTTAAATATTTCCATGCTTTAGGCTAAGGCCAAAGTCCCACAAAATCTCAGAGAGAGAATAATATCATCAATACTCCAGAAAGTCATAACTACAAGGATCATAATAATTATCACATTGATAGCCAATCAAGGGTTTAATATTACATATATAAACTGTTTATGGTTATTACTACAATTTAACCATACAATAATTGTATTTTTATAAGGATTATCACTTTAACCAATCATGAGAGCAATACTCATATAATCAAGATGTCATGATTTTGATGTATAATTTATTTGAGATTATTGGATAACAGGGATAGAGATATGTGAGAGGTTGTCGACAATGGGAATAGCAGTGAACCTAGTGACGTACTTAGGCGGGACCATGCACTTGCCAAGCTCAACCTCGGCCAACACCGTCACCGACTTCATGGGCACCTCCTTCCTGCTCTGCTTGCTTGGTGGCTTCCTCGCCGACTCCTTTCTTGGCCGATACAGGACCATCGCCATTTTTGCCCTCATCCAAACTCTGGTAGGTCTCAAATTGATTTTCACATGCCTAACTATCACAATGCTATCTATCTATCTAGCTTGCTTTGGTCCCGGTTCAGGGGCATTCGTCTTCGGTGTAGGTCCACACCATTTATTTAACCCCAAATTCAGGTCAATGGATGAAATCCTAGGGATGCGGAAATGGGTTTCCAAATTTGGTTTGTAAAGTGACGTGATAGATTATGAATGGACATTTAAATAGGTCGGTACATGCAAATACCCAATCAACATCCACCACTAGGGGTAAACATGGTTCCAGGGTAGAACTTGGAACTGGAGAACCGAACCATTGGGAGTCTGTCTGGTTCCAAGGTACACAAGGTAGGTTCTATGATCCAAAAATTAGAGAACCTGTATCGAAGGGTAGAACCTAGGTTCTAGATAAGTAGAATTTAAAACCTAGAACCTAGAATAACTTTTTGTATTTTTCTTGATCTATGTCTTCATGTGATCCCGTGGTATTCCACGGCATGTGATGATGAATGTATAATCTGAAACCACTAGTCTAAACTTTCATTTTATGATCGAGACTTTTACTTTGTTAAAATTTCATATGTTTCGTGTGTCTAAGTGGTCAGTGAATTATAGTAGAAAGTGGTAATCATTAAATGTGATGATTCATTGCAATCGTTCAATTAATAATACAAATTGAACCTGAGTAGTCCCTGGAACCTGCGATAGGTTAGGTTTTAGGTTTTAAGGTATGCATGGTAAGTTTTAAGTTTCAAAAAATGAGAAGCCTGTTTCAACGGATGGGTTCCAGATTCCATATGAAACCTATACGAAACTTAGAATCACTCACTCCTATCTACAACCTCACTATATAATCAGTCGGTTTTATAAGCTGATCTCTATCCTTTTGGTATACTTATGAAACTTGCATACGTGTGAATGTTATTTAGTAGTTTTAGCTTGCTTCCAAACCGTAAGACCCTCAATCCACCTTTATTTTCAATTTTACTATGATCAAGTCAAGGTATATACCCAGGAATTCTTTTAGAATATTTCTCGATAGTTTTTCCAGTTTGTCTGTATGCTCATCGATGACTTTTTTGGTGGGGCACACGCAAATTATCTACAGGGCACGGCCATGCTAGCAATGTCAACAAAGCTTCCACGGCTTCGCCCGCCTCCATGCCAACCTGCCCGCCCATGCGAGCAAGCAGATGGGCTCCAGATGGGGATCCTCTACTTGGCCCTCTACCTCGTGGCCCTCGGCACTGGCGGCCTCAAGTCGAGCGTCTCGGGCTTCGGGACGGACCAGTTCGACGACAAGGACGAGAAGGAAAAAGCCCAGATGGCCTATTTCTTCAACCGGTTCTTCCTCTTCATCAGCGTGGGGACGCTGACTGCCGTCACCGTGCTCGTGTACGTGCAGGACGAGGTCGGCCGGAGCATTGCCTACGGGGCGTGCTCAGTCGCAATGCTCGTCGCGATCCTCGTGTTCTTGTCGGGGACGAGGAGGTACAGGTACAAGAAATGTTCGGGGAGTCCCATTGTGCAGATAATGCAAGTTGTGGCGGCTTCGAATAAGAAAAGGGGCTTGGAGGCTCCGTACGATGCTGGGTGCTTGTACGAGGATGGTCCTGAAGGGTCTAGGATTCATCACACTGATCAATTTCTGTGCGGGTTCATGCTCTCATTTGTTGTTTGTCTCTCCCTAGTTATTTTTCTCATCTTTCACAAGAATCACTCTCATTGCTCCTGATATCAGGCATATGAAGCTTTACTGAAACAACAACCTTCCATCTATTGAATCATGTCATTTTTATGATCATATCAAAATATCCACTCCCTCATTTTTGTCTCGACCACAGGTGCCTGGACAAGGCAGCTATTGTTGCCGAAGGTGACTTCGTGAAAGGCGTTCATAATTCTGCACCAAATCCGTGGAAGCTGTGCTCAGTGACAAGAGTGGAGGAAGTGAAGATGATGATAAGATTGCTTCCGGTTTGGGCAACGACAATCATATTCTGGACGACATATGCGCAGATGATCACGTTCTCAGTGGAGCAAGCTTCGACCATGGAAAGGTCCATTGGGAGCTTCCAAATCCCAGCCGGCTCGCTCACTGTGTTCTTTGTGGCGGCTATAATGATCACTCTTGCTGTTTATGACCGGTTTATCATGCCCGTGTGGAAGAAATGGAAAGGAAAACCAGGTATATAGACACATTGCAATTGCATGAGTCATTGTTGCACGTGATATTTCTGTTCCCTTCTAGTGATGTTGGTTCATGAAGCATTATTGAGAGAAGATCATCATAATAGGAACATTTTGCAAATAGCATTAACTTTGTTTAACATGCAAAAGTTTAAATCTGTACATGCTAAGCATTTCTCAATACAGGTTTCTCCCATCTACAAAGAATTGCAATTGGACTCTTTCTTTCGACTTTAGGAATGTCAGCTGCCGCAATAACTGAGAGGAAGAGACTGTCGGTCGCTGCATCTGTCGGCCACGATAACGCCACCCTACCAGTGAGCGTGTTCCTACTGATCCCGCAATTCTTCTTGGTAGGCTCTGGCGAGGCCTTCATATACACGGGCCAGCTCGATTTCTTCATAACTCAATCACCTAAGGGCATGAAGACCATGAGCACTGGGCTCTTCCTCACAACCCTATCGCTCGGCTTCTTCGTCAGTAGCTTCCTCGTCTCCGTCGTGAAGAAGGTAACAGGCACCAGCGCGGGTCAAGGATGGTTGGCCGATAACATCAATTACGGGAGGCTCGATTGCTTCTACGGATTGCTAACGGTCCTGAGCCTAGTGAATTTTGTTGTGTATCTTGTTTGTGCAGCTTGGTACAAGCCACAAAACCCTAAGCCTACGATGCAGATGGAAAAGATTGGCAACGGGTCCTCCATGGAGGAGAAAGTTTGATGTGCGCTTAAGTTTATGAAGGCTCGGAATGTCAACAATCAAGTGGGAAAATGGATTTTGACCGTGTTGATGTACAATAGGGAAAAGTGAGGTTGGGGTTCGATATACCTTTCTCTTGTAATTTTGACTGGCCATGGAATAGTTTGGATTTCCTTTATGTTGCCTTTTCTTTTTTCTGTAGGTAAGTACTCTGACTTCCTATTCTTATATGTGTTTCATAAGTTTGGCCCCTCTCATCAAATGTATTACGATAAATAGTATTTTTGTCAATTAAGTTCACCTTCTCGATCCAATCAAGACAGGTCATCCAAATTAGGACTAAAAGAATTGCAATGACTGATCATATATAATCAGTTCACTATTATCTATTTGCTCAGATTTTCTCAGTGACAACACATAAATACTTCCCTTCGCTATGGAGGTTCAATTGAAATGTCAAATTTTTTTATTCTGATCGCTTACATGAACAATCCTACTAATTATCCTTTCTCCAGCTGAAATACAGGATACATGGATAGAAGTCATCGCATGTCATCATGGGTCATACTGTGTTCCATTCTCCATTGAAATAAGTCGAAAAAGTGTATGAAGTCACTCGAGGAACCAGTTGCATATTAACTATTTTTTCAACTTTGCTTCTTTGGACTTCCAACTCCATACATATACAAAGTACGGTTTAGTGGTAGGCCCCTTTGTGGGACTGAATCACCATATGGAGAACAGTGATCCTTGCTTTCAAAAGAGACGGGAATGGTGGTCCCAGAGTGAAAAGTTCCATCAGGAGAAAAGATGCATATGTGCCACACTTTGACAATTTGACCAGTTTGACTTCATGTCAAGCCTCATGATTGATCTCTAGTCCATGGAAGGGTCCCATCTTATTCTTCCAATCATCAACGCATTTGCAAAAAGCCCAAAGCCCACAAGGCTAGCCCACAAAATCAACTTAAGCAGGGTAGGAGAGGAATTACTCGAGTCATTATGAAATGAAATTGTGAAAGCTTTATTTCGACTGTCCAAGCTTATAGCTCGTCAAATGCGATGGATGATGGTGCGCAAATACTAAAAAGGTTGCGTCGCTTTGAGCACAAGCTGGCTCTAATGTACGGCTCCATACTTCAGATGGGTTGTGCTTGTTGATTACCGCACACCGCATTGATTGAGGATATGACTTGTGACTATAGTGGCAAGATCGTTTGGTACCCAAAGCTTCAATGGAATAGCTTCTATTACGGTTTCTTTTCCCAATTTTGATGCCTGAATGATGGGTGAATTCCTAAAAATCCCAAACTTTAGGTCAAGTCCCAAATCTGTCCCGAACTTTTTTTTCTCTAAGAAAAAACCCTAAACTTTAGGTCCAGTCCCAAATCTGCCCCAAACTTTTTTTTATCTCGAAAAAAACCCCAAACTTTAGATTCAGTCCCAAATCTGCCGAACTTTTTTTTATCTTGGAAAAAATCTCAAACTTTAAATTCAGTCCTAAATCTACCCCGAATTTTGTTTTATGTAGAAAAAATCAGCAAATTTCAATTTATTTTAAAAAATATACCTCCGTGATTTCAGTCCCAAATTGACGTGACACTTCCACGTCATAACAAATCAACATCAGCAAAATAATGGGGTGATAGAAACAGACCGATGTTGAGTTTTCACTTCGACAACAAATCAAACCAAATAAAAATTGTTGAAATTCTCTGAAATAAAACCAAATAAAATCACTTATTATCGACATGGAAATGCAACGTCAAGTTGGAACTGGATTATCGGGGTATTTTTTTTAATAATAAATTGAATTTTGGTGATTTTTTTTACATAAAACAAAATTTGGGGTAGATTTGGGACTGAATCTAAAGTTTGGGGTTTTTTTTAAGAAAAAAAAGTTTAGGGCAGATTTGAGATTTGACCTAAAGTTTGGGATTTTTTCTGAGACAAAAAAAAATTTGGGGCAGATTTGGGACTTAACTTAAAGTTTGGGATTTTTTCTGAGACAAAAAAAAGTTTGGAATAGATTTGGGACTTAATCTAAAGTTAAGGATTTTTTAGGGAATTAGGCCGAATGATCATAACACAAAAGTGGTTCACTTATTTCCTTTGTTGTTGTGGCCGACTTGAAAAAGGCATGAAGGCCCAAAAGGAATGAATTAAAAGAAAGTATAAAGGCCAGCATTATTCATGATTAATACAATATATAATGCAATGCCTTAAAGGCAAAGATCAAGAATCACTAACTTCCTAATTTTGGGGGATATTGTCCAATTAATCCTAAACTTATTATACGAATGCTAATTCAGTCCTAAATTTTTTAATTTTATCAAAAGCGAAAATTGTCCAAAAGTCATAAATCTATTGTACAACGGCCAATTCTATCATAAACCTTTTAATTGTGTGAGTTTGATTTTTAAACTTATCGTACATCGGCCAAATCTAAGGGTGAGCACAATTCCAACATAGACCTAGGAACCGAAGAACCAAACCAATGGATCCACTCCAATTCTTAGTTCTAGGGAGGGAGGTTCCAATTAGGAACCTCTAGTTCCCAATTTGATTCCTGGTTCCTATATGAACCGAAACCGAGGAACCTTAAATCTAAAATCCCTATTATATGAAAAATAGGGATGTTAAAAGAGGAAAGGGAAAATTTTGTTGCAATCATTTTCATTTTGTTTAACTAAAAATGAAACAAAAAAAAAGAACATGTTAGACCCTAAAACTGATCCTGGAACTTGTAACAATGTAGGTTTTAAGTTCTAAAAAATAAGGAACTTGTACCGAATGGTAAGTTTCACGTTCCAAGTGAAACTTGTAAAGAGCTCGAAATCGCTCATTCCAAGCCAAATAAGTCATAAGCCTTTCAATTATGCAAATTTAGTCCTAAACCTATTGTATGGCGGCCAATTCAATCATATCCTTTCAATTGTGTCATTTTAGTCATAAATCTTTTAAAGATTTCTCAATTTAATCTTAAACCTTTTTAAAGATTTGCCAATATAGTCATTCCTTAGTGAATTTTGACCAAAAATCCCTGATGTGGTGATATATTCAGCGCCAACCGTCTATATGGCACAACCGGTACTGAATTGGATAGTTTTTATTATATTTTTAAATTTATGAATTTTTTCTTTTATTTCCTTTCTTTTCTTTTTTTCATTTCTTTTTACAAAAGGCCAAAGTGGGCAAAGGGTTGCAGCCCTCACCGGATCTAAGCGAGGGCTTGCAAGCCCCTGCCCAGGCCCTCTCGTGTAAGGTCCTCGCCCACCCTCACTATGGTCAGCAAAGGCCACAATGTTCTTGCCTGCCAACTCTAGCGAGGTCTTCTCGGCCCTCACCCAGTGGTTGATGGGGCTATGTAAAAAGAAAAAAAAAGAAGACAAAGAAAATTTCTATTGTAGTTGTCGTACAATAGGTTTAGAACTTTTCAAACACTTTTTCCCCTATTCAATCTTAAATAGTTACGCAAAATTTCAATATAATCATTCCGACCAAGTTTCATTGGACATTGTTGACGTGGCAATGTGCTACTTAAGATGGCCAATGATAATTGGACCAAAAGACTATTTACGATAAAATTGACAAAATTAAAAAGTTTAGAACCTAAATCAGAATCTATTTAGGACCGATTGAATAATTTTTTCCCTAATTTTGTAGCCTTCCGTTTTTGTGCTAATATCAATCGAAACAAGGCTAAATTAGTTCCTATACGTATTCCAAAAAATTGCCAAATGTTTTAATACGTTACATCCATAAAAGACCCTTTCGATTCAATACTTAGTCGGATGCGTGAAAGAGTATCTAGAATACCACGCCACCCGCACATTTTGGTGGCTAAAGAAAGACAAAAGGAGAAGAAGATGCTTGTGTAGACAAGGCACATCATGTGATCAATAAATTAGTATATTCCTCAAATTCATCTTGACCATAAACATCTCTCTTACAGCATCATCTGGACCGACGTCTCCCCCCGAAATATAAATATAAAAACTATATAGTATAAAATTAATGACCCCAGTTTACCACCAGATGAAGAGGAAAGAGGAGAGTATCCGATTTATTCATGCTAATCTTGTCCTCTAAACAAAAAAAGCACAAAAGAAATTTGGAGATAAAATTTACCATCTCATATCTTAAAACTTCTTTTCCTTCACTGAAATTCAAGAAAAATAAAATGAAAGGTTTACCAATTTCAACATCAATTTTTCTTCTCACTTCTTTTAAGGAAAACTTATGCAAAAAGTCATAAACCTATTGTGCGGTGGCCAATTCAGTCATAAACTTTTCAATTATGCCAATTCAGTCGTAAACCTATTGTACAGTGGCCAATTTAATCATAAACTTTTCAATTGTACTAATTTAATCATAAATATTTTGACGATTTGCCAATTTAGTTATAAACCTTTTGATAATATGCTAATGCAGTC
The DNA here is from genome assembly GCA_024733475.1 of Syzygium grande. NCBI lineage: Eukaryota > Viridiplantae > Streptophyta > Magnoliopsida > Myrtales > Myrtaceae > Syzygium > Syzygium grande. Next base: position 2,954,219 of record JAMXDD010000008.1, on the reverse strand, counting down.
CTTCAGAGATTTTCGGCCACAATTAATCAGAATAACTATATTGACAAGTCGTTAAAAGGTTTATGACTAAATTGGCAAATTTTCAAAAGGTTTAGAACTAAATTGGCTATTGCACAATATGTTTATATTTAAATTGACACAATTGAAAGATTTAGCACTGAATTTGCCGCCATACAATAGACTTATGACTTTTTGGACAATTATCCCCTCTTCTCCTACTCATCTCCGTCCTTCACCCCGTTCTCCTCCTACAGCTTCTTGGCCTCCTCATCGCAGCCCTCTTTGGCCTTCCCCATTGTTGGAAACAGATGCGAAAAGCAAAGACAGAACACAGAGATTTACGTGGATTCGATCACAAGGTGATCTACGTCCACGGGCGAGGCAAGACAAAATTCTACTATAATCAAAGAGAGTACAAATTTCAGAAGTCGAAAACAACGATAAAACCTCATGGCTCACAAAATTCTCTGAAAACAAAATTCTCTCTCAACGTCAATGGGAAAACCTAATCGTAGTATAAAAAGTGCTTCCAAAAATTTTTCTCGGGGGCCTAGCCCCGTAACCCCAAGCATTAGTACACTTCCTCTAGCTTGGGCGGTCCGCTATCTGCGGGTTGCCCAACCCTTCACGTCGCGAACCAAATCTTAATTTTCTCTCCACTTTCGAGTCGCATAAAAATATGTCAGGTCGGGCCATGAATCGGACCGAGTACATAAAATTCAAGACATATTTAACACCCATCTAGGCCTCCTCTACGGCCTTCATCACCTGGAGCTTCGCGTTGTTGTAGTAGGCGACCTCGAGGACCGCGATACCGTACCCGACAAGGTCACTGGGGTCACCATGTCCTTGATCACCGACCATGAGAAGGCAATGAGCAGCCAGTCCTTCACCACCCCTGCCACATTCATCATCAACGCCGGCGTCTTCCCAATAAGCAGGAACACCACAAGGTTCAGAGCGAACGCACACAACGAGTTCGTCCCGAAGATGAGGAAATCAAAGTGAAAGCTTGACGTCCGGATCAGCCTCAGCATCTCCATCACTGCCCACAGCAAGGTCAGGAACACAAAGTAGCACAGCACGACCTAGTAGAGCGACGTGATCGTGTTGAGCTTGATCCCGTTGGAGGTGAGGAGTATCTGTATCGAACAAGGTGCGTGGCCTCGAACGCCACTGTGCCGAGCTGCAGGAAAAACCACATAGGCGTGGAACTTGGCCTCGCCGTAAGCTGCAAGATGCCTTTCGAGCTTAAAGTTCTAGTATCAAAAGCGTTGAGTTTGAGAACACTTCATCGAAGGGGCCAACGAGCATTGTCAAGTGGCCGTATTTTGTTTTCAATTTTTAGCTTTGTGCATTCTCATGAAGGAAAAAAATAAAAATTTTCTACAATTTTCAGGTCCGGGATTTAGCAACCCATAGCAGGTTTCTTTATCATTGAAAAAAGTTAATCCTACAAAGCTTTGAAACTCAAAATTTGTGCTAGACGTTGAGTTTGCGCATTGAGAGATCAAATGCAGTCAATTATCTAGTTGAGGATTCGACTTGAACTGAGTTTGAGTACGTAAGACCCAATTGCACCCTTATCTTATTTTTTTTTTTCTTAGCCATGATAATGGGAACATTCTTATAACAATTTGACTTTCCTTGGAAAAAAAAAAACCAACGTATGATCCTGGGAGAGGCTCCAATGTCCTACCTTAATCCTGCCGCACACGTTTTCTCTTCTTTCCTCCTTTTTGCATGCGCACATAAAGACAAGAAGGATTTGGATGCAGGTCGACAAGACATTTAGACTAACACATGTACGACAAAGCAGTTAATTATGTCGAATTCCAAACAGATTGGACTTACATTGAGTCAATACATGACACACATATTCTTTATGTATTGTGATTTACTCCATTCATCACATTATCCTTAGAACGAATCCATCTGGTATCTTTTCAATCTAACCGCTCAAAAGTATAAATCTCTCTCTCTCTGTAGCGAAAGCAGTAAAACCAAATCTCTGACTCCAAGCAACGATGAAGTTTAGCTCAAGAAATGATACGATAATTCAAGCTTGAATTCACGTGAGCCAAGCTCCTTCAAAAGTTGCTAATCGGGTATCTGATTGATGCCTCCAAAATCAATGTAATAGAACGTGATCTGTAACATATCACATATCACGATTGATATGCCGAGAGAGGGTGTTGCTTACCATTTAAGTTCTCCAAATCCCAAATTACTAGGGTGGACTGCCCATGGTACTTGACTTTCTGTTGGGGTGTGGTTCATACTCCCTAGCGACTGGATAACATGGAAATTTCCTAGAAAGAGATTTCCTATTTTGAATTAAACTATTACCTATATATATGGTACTTGAGAAATGTAGCAAAGAGGTGCGAGGTGCTAATTATAGCGGAATCCATTGCTAGACGTAGCCCTAGTTTAAGGGTGAGCCAGGACAAAAACCTTGTGTCTCAATTCTCTTTCTTGTTTTTTACTATCTATTTCTTTGTGACTGTGCGGCAAATCCTAACACTTTCTTCACCATTAAAATTCACAAGTTAATATAATTTTCTCAACATTGGTTTAAATCCACGTGGGTTAAATCTCAAACAAAAAGGATAGTGTTGAGAATTGAACTCTACCACGACCTCCTCCCAGTCTATACAGAAACCGGTATGTAATATAGTCAAAGTCTTGCTAACGACGGCAAACCTCACCGGAAAATCATACCCTTGGATGTTTCACCAATTTGGCACAAAATGATGGGTAAAACACATGAATTTGATCATTTATTGAGTGAGAAAGTTGATTATGAGAACCAGTAAACAATACAAGATTGAAGGGTGCCGAATGATTTGTGGGTATATCATTCAACTCAATTTCCTCAAATTTTACATGAAAAATTTGAATTTTTGTTTTCATTAGACCTGTCAAAATGGGTCAAAAACTAATTTCTTAACCCATATTTAATGAGCAGAGTCATTATATAAGTTAGTTATATTTAGTAAATGGGTTATAAATAAGTTTAAAATGGCAAAACTCAAAATATGGGTGTTAAATGCGTTATAGTTTATCCAAACCTAACTCACCTTTGTGACTCTCTTTTCACCCGTTATGAGCAAATAATGGACTCCTCGGACTTTTCAAGTTCAGAGAAGTCTTTGTGGACTCACAAGATGGGCATGACTTCACCCTTATTGAAATATCAAGATGGCTTCTTTTTTTCTCATTATTTTTTTATTTTAATTATTCTTATAAATTTCATCCGTTAGTTATTGGAGTATTTTTTTTATTGGTTGCATTTGGCATTGCTATTTTTATGTAATATTCTAATCTTAGTTCTTGTCATTGCAATTCATGGTTAGCATAATCAATTTCATCAATATCTTACATTCCATTTAATTAATATTTTAATTCCTACACGTTTATTTGTTGCTGTAATTTTATAAATTCACCATCAAGTATTAACTCTCTAATTCTTCATTGTGAATCAATACAAAAATTGAAAATTCTACACAATGTCGAAAGTCAATTTTTATCATCTTATAGTTGAAATAGTGATTTTATCCAAATAGCATATACACATAAAGAGCTTAAAGTGGATTAACTAGGTGGATATGGATCTTCATAAGTTTGTTTAAATATGAAAGTATTTTAGTAAATGAGTGGGGTCAGGTATGGGTTACTAATTTGTATTGTATATAAATGGGTTAATTTGGGTCGAATTATTTTCGATCCAACCCAAACCTGACCTGACCCACCTATTTGACAACCCTAGTTTTAATTGGAGTCTCGTAATTATAAAATCCATGTATTCTATTCTTTAGTTAGGGTTTTATGCATAATCAAATGGCTCTCATTTTCAGGGTTGATATGCCTTTGATGGTGATATTATGACTTAGATGAACATTTTTCAAAAGGTTTTGTTATGCAAAAATGATAAAGTATAGAATATAGAGCAACGAAACAATACAATGAAATTACACGGTTCAATCCGTGTGGCCCGTTTCATGGGCAAAGGGAAACAAGAAATTTCACTAGACAGAATTTGGAGGGCAATGAAAAGATAAAAAAACTCTCAAAGCCCTAGTTCAATAAATGCTCGATATATTTCACACACTATATATATCCACGGAAAGGAACCATTCTCGAGCCAACTCAGACCTCATGAAACAATTCGCAATGGGATCACACAAAATATAGAAGTTTGGGTCATAAATAATTAAGCCAACACATAGAAAATTCAAGTCATAGATATATTAGAAGCTAATTGACCCACAGATAAAACGTTTATGATTTGCTTGTTACTTCTCCCTCTAGTCTTTGCAATATAAAATTGCATTCCCTAACACCACCGCGCCCCTCCCCTCCCCCCAAAAAAAAAACAACAACAAAAGAAAAAATTCTTTGTGATTGCTCCACTACCTTCTGCATCAAACGAAACTTTTGTAGGTACAAACAACTGAGGGAGGTCCTTACCAAAAAAAAAAAAAAACAACTGAGGGAGGCCTCTACAATGGTGTCTAGAAGGCCTAAAGCCTTGTTGATATCATTGTTTGTTAAGCATCACTTTACACATGTTGCAAGCGTAGGAAGTGAGACACTCAAAATTGACTTCTAAAACTAGAGCATATCCTTCAGTTTGTTGAAGATGATACCTTTTTTTTTTCCAGCACAGGCATTGCCCTATGACCAAAATTATCACCCAACCCATGATCAATCACCCAAAGAAAGTTAGGATAAAAAAACTTGTAAAAATCTTACTCCATTCAACCAACTTTATCAAGATAATGACAGTCACGAAGATGCCCGGATAGACTGAGAGAGAATAGACACAAAGCAAAAGGAAAAGGATAGCGTGGTCTATTCTCCATGCATAAGGGTAATTTATATCTTAAACCATTTGACATCGTGAAAAAGTTTCTTATAGTGGGAGAACCTGTAGGCTTGCGTCCTTTGAATAGTTACATGATTGATTAAGCAGTCAGAGAGGTTTTGGTGGGAAAACGAAGAACAGAGAGATATCATTGTTATATGTGTAATAAAGAGGAACAACACCTAGAAAGGCATTCCATGATCTTGCTTCGCGGTTGGTAATGCAGAAACTAGAAACATATTGGTTTGGTGAGAACAGGTAAGCATGCTGGAATATCTTCTAGTGTTGCAAAGTTTCTTCACGCAAAGTAGTGGAACTGATAAGTAAAAATGGTTACGGCATGCTTTTGTTTCGATGTGTGTGTGTGTGTTTGATATTTTACGAAAACGAACCACCGGGTGCCCAGTGGCGAAGATTTGATAGTGCGTTGGATATACAGGAGATGGAAACAGATCGTGGTAAAACCCATAGTAATAGCCTCACTTCTCACATGCATTAATTAAATAATAAAATAACCTTCACTATGTCTATGAAAAAGTACAAAAAAAAGTCCTAAACATTTCAATTGAACCAATTTAATCCTAAACATTTTGCATTTGTACAAGTTGAGTTCGTTCGATAAATTTTGGCCGTAAATCGATGACATAGACAATGGCCGTCCTACGTGGCACAACCGAGATGACCGGCGCTGATCTGCACAAATTTTACAATTTCTTAATATTTTCTAAATCTTTTATTAATTTTTCTTTTCTTTTTATTTTCTTTTGTTCAGGCATCGCCAGCCGCGGGTGAGGGCCGTCACGCCCTCACTAGAGGCCGCAAGGGAGCTGCTAGATCTGGCGAGGGCTCGACCCTCGTAGCCAAGCAAGGGTCGCCAATCAATCATAGTCTTGCTAACGGCGGCACTTCTCAACAAAAAATCATGCCCCCCCCTGAATTATTCACCGATTTGACGCAAAATGATGGGTAAAACACATGAATTTGATCATCTATCAAGTGAGAAAATTGGTTATAAGAATTAGTAAACAATTTTAAGAAACTATTTTATCGCCTAGCTCGTGAAATATGAGTTAAAATTGGATTTTGGACCTGTTTTGCCCTCTCTAGAGATGGGGTATGAAAATTTAGAAGTCAAAAGAGGTTGTACAAATAGAGGGGGAGGGGATTGGATGCGATACCAAATATCAAATTTTAGAAGTCAAAGTAGGTTGTACTAACAGGAGTTCCCCTTCACAGTTTTGTAGAGGTGGAGCAGCTTTGTGGATTCTCAGTTCGTTGTGTGTTGCCATGGTGGGCATGACTATATCTAAGATCCTGCATGTTGGTACGTGCCAAGTGCTGCAAAAGGAAGTACCTTATCACGCGGTGGATGGAGTCCTGCTTGTCGACTTTCTTGACTCTCATTTTGCGCGCTGTGATTCAAGTGGGTCGGTCACTTCCCAAATTTGGAGAATCTCGCCTACCGATTGCCCAAATAAAGCTACTAATTATTGCCCTATTAGCCTTATTTCTATGCTTGGCCAATGGCAAATAGGAACCTTTTGTTATGGTTGGTCAAGAAAAAAAAAGCCTTATTTTTCATGTGGGGTTAGTCGCTTTGATATTTTTGGCTTAATCAATCTTGTAAGCGGCTCAAACAGTAAAATGAGTGTCAAGAGAGGATGCGCAGATTCCATGCGAGTTCATGGAACTTTGAAATCACAATAGACAACAGGAGCTATTCATCCGAATTATGTGAAGAGGCCACAAATGCACGATTACATTCGGATCCATAAATCCACACAAGGTTTACCAGTGTAATGTAGAGTAACTTGCTTTCAAAATGTTATTTGTGTTGATCGTATTGTAGCGGTTTAGTGATGTGTTGGTGGTCGCGATGGGCAATGGTGAGCCTAAGGTGGCGACAATGGGCAATGACAAACCACGTGCGGTGGTGCTTGGTGGGCAAGATAGAAAGTATTTTGGTGTGGTTCATACTCTCTAGAGACAAAAAGCACAGGATCCCGCTTAAGAAAGGTCTTATCTCGATTTCTTTTTCTTACTTTTTACTCTTTATTTTCTTGTAATTATGTGCTGAATCTTAACAGAGAGAGAAGGGGGAGGGGAGAGAAAATCAGGATCAGCATAAGTGATTTTTTGCAAGAGTGAGGGTAGATTGTTAAGTTATAGTCTTTAGAGACTTAACCCGAATTCTGTATTATTCGATGATTCACATATCGCTCCTTGAAAATGGATAACTTTAGAACCTCTCGATTTTTCTCATTCATATGAGATTTAGGTTTAGGCAGCAAAAGCAAGTAAAATTTAATAAGACGACACCAAAAGTCTCCGTGACCGGATCCAGCATTCTTGCAGACATCATGCGACGTGCATGTCGAATTTATGTGCGATGGAAATGCAGTGTGTCAAGGTAACTTACTTGACCCTACGCTACACTTTTGTTCCAAGTAATATTGGGTGAACTCCTAATTTGCATAGAATCTACTACATCCACCACTGTCTTGCATGGTTCCTTTCCATTTTGGGGACTCAATCGCTCTTCTTTCTTTAGAGAAAAAATTACCAAAAAGTCATAAACTTATATAAGTCAATTCAGTCGCAAAACCTTTCAATTTAGTCAATTTAATCTTAAACATTTTAACGATTTGCTAATATAGTCATTCCGATCAATTTTAACCTATAACCGCTAACATGGACGCTAATTATCCTATGTGACACGGTCGTGGCGGTGCTAATGTGGATAATATTTTACATTTTTTAATTATTTTAATTATTTTATAAATTTTCTTTTTTTATTTCTTTTTTTCTTTTCTATCTTTTCATTTCCTCTTCCTCTCTGGTTCCGAGCCTCAACAATAGGCGGCAGGCCACAAAGTAGAGGATCCATGAGGTCCAGCAAGGCCACTAGCGAGGGTCGAGCCTGGGTTGGCCATTGCCAATAGCTAGACCTCGCCGGGAGGTCTAGCCTTGCCAATGGCTAGGCGAGGTTCCGCCTCACCGGGTCATGAGCCACCACCAAGGCCTAGTCAGCGGAGGAAGAAAGAAAGAAAAAATCAAAAAAATAAAAAAATTTATACAAAATTTAGAATATGTAAAAAATTGTCCACAATCGTGTCATATATAGGAAAAGAAAAAATTTTTAAAAAAATCAATTGTAAAGACTACATTGACAAATCATCATGAGAATTATGACTAAATTGACTAAAAATTGAAAAGTTTATGACTGAATTAGTATCCATTACAATAAGTTTAAAATTTTTTAGTAATTATCCTTTTCTTTAAGAGTTTCTTATATTGTATAATTGGTTTGCCTAATAAAATTGAATTGATAAGTTGATTGGATAAGATCATTTTTCAAAATTTTTGGCACTAAAGTGATCCAAATGGAAGTTTTGGCACCAAAGTGGCCTCCGTACACAAGTTTTGACACCAATGCTGTTCTTACCCCGTGGATTCTCAGTTCGTTGTGTGTTGCCATGGTGGGCATGACTATATCTAAGATCCTGTATGTTGGTACGTGCCAAGTGCTGCAAAAGGAAGTACCTTATCACGCGGTGGATGGAGTCCTGCTTGTCGACTTTCTTGACTCTCATTTTTGCGCTGTGATTCAAGTGGGTCGGTCACTTCCCAAATTTGGAGAATCTCGCCTACCGATTGCCCAAATAAAGCTACTAATTATTGCCCTATTAGCCTTATTTCTATGCTTGGCCAATGGCAAAGAGGAACCTATTGTTATGGTTGGTCAAGAAAAAAAAGCCTTATTTTTCATGTGGGGTTAGTCGCTTTGATCTTTTTGGCTTAATCAATCTTGTAAGCGGCTCAAACAGTAAAATGAGTGTCGAGAGAGGATGCGCAGATTCCATGCGACTTCATGGAACTTTGAAATCACAATAGACAACAGGAGCTATTCATCCGAATTGTGTGAAGAGGCCACAAATGCACGATTACATTCGGATCCATAAATCCACACAAGGTTTACCAGTGTAATGTAGCTAGAGTAACTTGCTTTCAAAATGTTGTTTGTGTTGATGGTATTGTAGCGGTTTAGTGATGTGCTGGTGGTCGTGACGGGCAATGGTGAGCCTAAGGTGGCGACAATGGGCAATGACAAACCACATGCGGTGGTGCTTGGTGGGCAAGATAGAAAGTATTTGGGTGTGGTTCATACTCTCTAGAGACAAAAAAGCACAGGATCCCACTTAAGAAAGGTCTTATCTCGATTTCTTTTTCTTACTTTTTACTCTTTATTTTCTTGTAATTATGTGCTGAATCTTAACAGAGAGAGAAGGGGGAGGGGAGAGAAAATCAGGATCAGCATAAGTGATTTTTTGCAAGAGTGAGGGTAGATTGTTAAGTTATAGTCTTTAGAGACTTAACCCGAATTCTGTATTATTCGATGATTCACATATCGCTCCTTGAAAATGGATAACTTTAGAACCTCTCGATTTTTCTCATTCATATGAGATTTAGGTTTAGGCAGCAAAAGCAAGTAAAATTTAATAAGACGACACCGAAAGTCTCCGTGACCGGATCCAGCATTCTTGCAGACATCATGCGACGTGCATGTCGAATTTATGTGCGATGGAAATGCAGTGTGTCAAGGTAACTTACTTGACCCTACGCTACACTTTTGTTCCAAGTAATATTGGGTGAACTCCTAATTTGCATAGAATCTACTACATCCACCACTGGCTTGCATGGTTCCTTTCCATTTTGGGGACTCAATCGCTCTTCTTTCTTTAGAGAAAAAATTACCAAAAAAGTCATAAACTTATATAAGCCAATTCAGTCGCAAACCTTTTAATTTAGTCAATTTAATCTTAAACATTTTAACGATTTGCTAATATAGTCATTCCGATCAATTTTAACCTATAATCGCTAACATGAACGCCAATTATCCTATGTGGCACGGCCAGTGGCCGGTGCTAATGTGGATAATATTTTACATTTTTTAATTATTTTAATTTTTTTATAAATTTTTCTTTTTTTATTTCTTTTTCTTTTCTATCTTTTCATTTCCCTCTTCCTCTATTGGTTGCCGAGCCTCAACGATAGCTGGCAATCGGCCACAGGCGAGGATCGGCGAGGTCCAGCAAGGCCACTAGCGAGGGTCGAGCCTCGTTGGCCATTGCCAATAGCTAGACCTCGCCAGGAGGTCTAGCCTTGCCAGTGGCTAGGCGAGGTTCCGCCTCACTGGTCATGAGCCACCACCAAGGCCTAGCAACTAGCGGAGGAAGAAAAAAAGAAAAAATCAAAAAAATAAAAAATTTTATACAAAATTTAGAATATGTAAAAAATTGTCCACACTACGTCATCATCGATAATGTCATATAGGACGGCCGACGTCTACATCAAAGATTTTTAACAAAAATCGGTCGTAAAAACTACATTGACAAATCATCATGAGAATTATGACTAAATTGACTAAAAATTGAAAAGTTTATGACTGAATTAACATCCGTACAATAAGTTTAAGAATTTTTTAGTAATTATCCTTTTCTTTAAGAGTTTCTTATATTGTATAATTGGTTTGCCTAATAAAATTGAATTGATAAGTTGATTGGATAACCTGTTCAATATATGTCTTTAGTTCAATTACCAAAGTAGCAGGTTTTGTGCAATATTATACGATACATAAATAAGCTTAAGCTTATCATGAGGCTCATTAACCAAGTCCATTGTATCTCTCTATACATGTGTGTTGAAATATCCCATATCGCTTTACTAAAGGGTTTATAAGCTCCGATGTAAGATAATAGATATAGCGAAAGAGTAAATATCCTAAAAAATTGAGCCATTAAATTAATATATTTTATTTAAAATATCCTAACAACATGCATCTGCAGTTGATACCAAGTTGAGATTTGTGGTAGAAGAGAGAAAAATGTAATATTATGTACATTCCAAATGAAAAGAACAAGCCTCCCCATATATAGGGTGAGAAGACAATTATTTTTAATTACAAATGTAAATCATAATTAAGCTAATCCCAAATAGTGATTATATATTATATGGTACTCAAGGCAAATGCTTCAGTGGACATCTTTTTTATGTAATGTGCAGATTGCAAGACATGGAGTCCATTTTCAGTGGACCTGTCAAAATAGATCATAGACTCATTTCTAAACCCATGTTTGATGGGCTAAGTTGTTGTATGAGTTGGTTATATTCAATACATAAACAATGGTAAAGCCCAAAATTATATGGGTGTCAAATGGGTTCACAACTTCTTAGACTAAAGCTACCTCTATGACTTTGTATTCACTCTCTCTCTCTCACTTACTTAATATCTCTCTCACCTCAGTTAGTGTATGAGTTTTCATATATTGCGTTAAATATGGAAGTGTTTTAGCAATATGGGTTGAGTCATGTATGTGTCACTAGATTTGTATTGTTTAGAAGTGGGTTAATTTGGGTTAGACAATTTTTGATCTGACTCATCCATTTGACAGGTCTAATTTTCAATGACATGCTGGCATGGGCAATTTGTGCCTTGCCATCGACCTATCATAGATTTGTTGCGCACTTGACTCAAATTTTCCTTTTCACATATATACCTGAAAGTAGACTAGTAAACTTTCTTTTTGTTGCTTCTTAATTAAGGGGGAGACATCTTATTATTCTTTTCCTTAATGGAGTAGAATGCATTCCGGAGGGGCGATCGGGACGAAAAATTCTTGTACATGTCCGGAGCATATGAGCAAATTTCATCTCAATCGTTCATGGTATGGACCCCTCGATTGATTGCTGATTAGAATACTGTAAATTTAATCATGTGGCTAATGATATGATCAATGATATGGCATCCTCGCAGATTGCGTTGAATTGACAATATTAGCGGATTGATTAGGCTCGACAATTAGTTTTGTCGTTAAGAGCAGTCAATTTTTTTTTGTGAAAGTGGATGATAGACTATGGCTCCATTTGTTTCACAGAAAATATTTTTCAAAAACATTTTCCATAATTTCCGGCGTTCGGGTGGCGGAAATTGAGTGGTCAAGGAAAATATTTTCCAGTCAATAGAAAATTTCCTTTGAAAACTGAGGAAAATGAGGAAAGGAAATCATTTTCCCTCTCCTCACACCCTCTCCTCTCTTCTCACGCGCACGCTCTCTCCTCCTCTCTCTCTTCTTTTCCCTATTGTTCTCACGCAACCTAGGGTTTTCATCTCCAGAGCCGCTCCTCCTCTGCTGCTGTCTCGCGATTTGTTCGGTCCTCCTCCATTGCTGCCTTGTGCGTCCTCTTGTCCCACGACGGCAAGCTCGAGCGAGGCCGAGCCTAGCCTCACCTCGCCAAATACGGCGATGCCCGATTGAGCTCGAGATCAGGGAGGAGAGGCCTCGCTCGCCTGAGGCCGGTTGTTGGCCACGGCGAGCCTCGCCGACCTTGGGCGAGCGAGGCCGAGCCTCACCTGTGGTCAGCTGCCGATCGTCGCTGTGGCCGATGACCAACAGAGGAAGAAAGAAAGGGAAACAAAAAAAAAAGAAAAGAAATATTAAAATAAAAAATTATTAAAAATAGTGCATGAAGGAAAATATTTTTCGGGACTTTTTCATATTTCAGCCGAACACCGAAAAATTGTATTACTTTTCAGGAAAATAATTTTCTTAAAATTATTTTTCAAAAATGTAATATTTTTCGCGGAATGAACGGAGGCTTATGAATATGATAACCTTGATTTTGGAAGCGTCTAATCATGGGTAACATCAATGGCCCGTTAAAGTTTCTATAAGAGAAGAAGAGATACAAAGCAAATTTGAGTGGCTTGCAATTTTATTAATCATGTTTATCTAAAAGACCTTATCCTCATTTTCATTGCGTCACAGATCCATTTCCATTAATGAAAACATTCACCCTAGAATTGATCATCTATATGGTTACATTAATCAAGTTTATAAATTAAAGAATATTAGATAATTTCTCTGGCACTAACCCTCCTTTGCAATAAATCCGTCAGATGAGTGGGTTGGATCGAAAATAGTCTGACCCAAATTGACTAATTTTCTTACAATATAAATCTAATAACCCATAATCAACCCATATTGCTAAAACACTTACATATTTAACTTCTATGAAAACACGTACCCAAACCGAAGTGAGAGCACGGAGTAAGCGAGTGCGAGAAATAAAGGTGAGAGAGAGTGAAAAGAGAGTCGTAGAGGTAGATTGAGCCTAAGTAAGTTGTGAACAAGATCATCGCCAGACTCAGCCAGTTCTCGACCACTCCGGTTATTAAGTAAAAACTAGATCAAACCACAGTCTGGGAATGGGAAAAATACCAAAAAAAGTCATAGACTTATAACAATTGTATCAATTCAGTCGTAAAACTTTTAATTATACCAATTGAGTCCTAAACATTTTAACAATATGCCAACGTAGTCAATCCGATCAATTTTGGTTGGAAATCGTTGATATAGACCCTAGTCGTCCTACTTGACATGATCGATGCCGACATAAACAAATTTGACAGTTTTCAAATATTCTTTTTGAATTTTGAATTTTTTTTCTTTTTTTTTTACAACTCTGGGTCGGCAAGGTTGCCAGGCAACTATCACCGGCCATAGGCAAGGGCCAGTGACCCTCACTGGCCACGAGCGAAGGCCTCCGCACCCTCATTAACCACAGGCAAGGGTTTCGTACCATTGTCCAAATCCAATTTGGGCCAAGGTGTCGCGACCCTCGCCTAGATCCGTTCACTTGTTGCTGACAAGGGCATTATGGCTCTCACCTAGACCAAGCAAGGGTGTCACGGCCATCTTCTGGATTTGGGCAAGGGCATAGAGAACCTCGCCCGTGGCTAGCAACTTCGCTGGCCCACGATTGGGAAAAAAAAAAAAAAGAAGAAGAAAAAGAAAGGAAAAACAAAAAAAGTAATAAAAATTTTGGAAAATTTAGAAAATTTGTCCACATTAGTGCTGACTATGCCATGCAGGACAATCGCCATCCGTATCAATAATTTCCGGCTAAAATTGGTTGAATAGACTAAATTAATAAATTGTCAAAAGATTTAGGACTCAATTGGCTCATTTGAAATGTATTTTTTTCTGTCGAAAGAAAGATGTCATTTATATATCAGAATAATACTCGAAAGATACATAGAAGGCTTTCAAGCCTAACAAATCTCAAATGACTGCAGAACAAAACAAAAGTCAAAAAGCAAATAGTAAAGAATAGTCTGCAGCTAAAAGTACACTCTCATTCATCAAGTACAAATATACAATCGTAAATGATCGGCGGCCGCTCACTAGATTCAATGATGAGGTCATGCCGAGATCTCACACTCCATTTACAATGGCTTGCGTCACACATCTAGGTTCAACATCCTCATTATCATCATTGTGCAAAGATAGTAACATCAAAATGTTGAAAGAACACAGATTAAATATCTATAAGTCTCCAAGATCTATATCTAGATCTAGTTCGATAAAGTAAAACCTCCCAAACTTGACCTAAATCTAAATCGGAAGAGAAAAGCGGCTTAATCTCGGGAAAGTTATGGAGCCACGTTACGAACATCCTCCTCGGTAGTTGTTGACTAGACGAATGCCCGAACTGATCTCCACATTCGCCTGAGATCAGCTGCAAAAATTTATTCAAACACACAAATTGTCAGAACAGATCAGGAGAGAAAAGAAAAACAAAAAACTTCAAAAGAGGGAAGAGGGAGATAGAGAGGGAGAGTGGGGAGGAAGGGAGAGAGAGAGAGAGAGAGAGAGTCTCCCTCAGGGATGGCACTATAGGGAGATGGTGGCTTCAAGGGAAAGGAGAGGAAACCCTAACCTAGGAAAAAGAAAAGAGAATTTGCACAATTAAAAGATTTATGATTGAATTGGCACAAATACAATAAATTTATAATTTTTTTTGGTACTTTTCCTTTCCAAGAACCATTGATAAGTACTTTCATATAGAGAAAGTGAGAGCCTCCCTCCTTATATTGCATATGGCCACACAAATGCATGATCCTGTTTTCAGTCACTGAGAAATATAAGAAATTTCTTTGAAAGTCCCAATTTTTTTTACAGCATCCAGTTGAGTCATAAATCATCCAATCAGTGTAATCAAGTCTTACACCTGCTCAAGAAAGCTCAATCAAGTTCTTTCAGTAAATGACAACAAGCAATTACCTCCGTAATATTCGCATATTACCAACATGTCAACCTCAAACAACACTACTAAATATAAATTCGGGGCTTGATTGTGCTTTTCAAGAAAGAAGATTTAGGATTTAATTAGGCAAATCGAAAAAACAATCTAAAATACAATAACATTCTTTATATAAATTTTAGGACTATAGGGGTATTCCTTTTCAAAGAAATGGTTTCTGTGGTACAAAACAAACTCCGCTTGGAGTCGCACAAGCTCTTGCCACCTTTGGTGGGGCAACAAAAGGCACTGAAAAGCCTCCGCTGGAGAGTGCGCACGCACTTACCTCCATCCATGACCATAACTTCGACATAAATCTAACCACAAAAGGATAAAAACAAACGGGAGACTCTGCTACAGTCCATGTTCAAGACTCCCCGTTTTTCTTTTCCATCTCTGAAACACATCCTCCTCAATCACCATCACCTTTTCCAGAAAAGATAAAATGAATTAATAAGTAAATCTCCCAACCTTTCTTGATGAATTCTGTACCAAATATCGCCTTGCAAAAACCCATCAAGAGTTTGTTTATAGATCCTCCATCCCTAGAAGTTTCCACTCACCTTTATGAGGAGCAACAAGCAGTGATCTGTCACAATTTCTCAGTGGAGGGTCCCCTATCCTATTTTGTTTTCTTTTGTGGGAGTGAACATGTGTTGAGAGAGTTTAAGTCTCTCTTTGCCTATAAAAAGAGAGGCTCCTGAGGACGTTCGTGAACTGTGCACTCACAGTAGAAGAACCAAAACCGACCCCTCTCTTTCTGGTGTCTTTCAGTCTATTTTAGCCCATTCAAGATTTTGCAATGGTGGGTGCAGTGACCTCTTCCTAACCCTCATGGATTTTCATCACCCAGTAACATTATTTCACATTTTCCATTACTTTCTCCTAATAATCTTCAGGAAGAGAAGATGAGTTGGGCAGTTTCAGATGCTGTGAACTCCAAAGGGTTCCCTGCAGACAGGTCCAAAACTGGTGGTTGGATTCCTGCTGCTCTCATTCTTGGTCTGGCCTTTGGCTCTCTCCACTTGTTTTTCTCCACACTTTTCGTACACGTCAAATGCTACCTGCTTACTACTGTCATGTGTACAAACTCAACAAACCGGAAATGATTAATACAGATCTTGATTCACCTCTTATATCATATACAAGATGAGATGATGTGCACACACTTTCCAAAGTGATGTAGTGTGCGATAGAGTAACGTTTTCTTTTTTGAGAAAGGAGGGATGAGATCATACTCACTGCATATTTGCAGATATTCTGCTGATATTGGTGCCATACTTCATGAATGGCTTCGGGAATATATCTCTGATTCCCCCCTTTTCTTCTTACATTTTAAGATGTCCCATGCATATCGTCAAGTGATACTCATAATAGTCTATTTTACTAGTTGTCGTTTTTTTGTTTCCTTTTGCTCATCTCCATTTTTCTTTTAACTTGCGGTAGGTTTCTACTTCTACAAAACGAGAGTTTATAAGTTTTTTTTTTTTTTTATCATATAGATGGATGATGCATAGAAGGTAGGTGATTCCTGAAAAGCATATGTTTATAAGAAAATAATATCATCAAAATTCCTAAAATACTCCCAAAGTCACAACTACGCGGAATATAATAATTATCACTTAACAGCAATCACGAATTTACCATTCCATGCATCATGCATGTTTAAATTTATTACATCAAATATTTATCTTTCAATTATATATTTTTTATAATTGCAAAAATCTAGTCATTTAATAAATATATTTTTACAATGGTTATCACTTTAGTAACCGATCGTGAGTGTAGTTCCCATATTTATCGAGATATTACTATCTTGCTATATTAAAATCTAATTATTATGTAATAATTTATTTGAGATTATTGAATAACAGGGATAGAGATATGTGAGAGGCTGTCGACAATAGGAATAGCAGTGAACCTAGTGACGTACTTAACCGGGACTATGCACTTGCCGAGCTCAACCTCGGCCAACATCGTCACCGACTTCATGGGCACCTCCTTCCTGCTTTGCTTGCTCGGCGGCTTCCTCGCCGACTCCTTTCTCGGCCGATACAGGACCATCGCCATTTTCGCTCTCATCCAGACTGTGGTGGGTCTCAAATTGATCTCTTACATGCCTAACTATCACATTTACTATCTATTTGTCTAGCTTTGCTTTGGTCCCAGTTCAGGTCCATTCGTCTTCAGTGTAGGTCCAGAACATACTTTCCTGAAATTTTCTAACAATATTTGTCGGTAGCTTTTCTACTCATTTCCTGTACTCATCGATGATTATTTACAGGGCACGGCCATGCTAGCAATATCAACAAAGCTCCCACGACTGCGCCCGCCTCCGTGCCGACCCGGCCTCCCATGTGAGCAAGCTGATGGGCTCCAAATAGGGATCCTCTACTTGGCCCTCTACCTCGTGGCCCTTGGCACGGGCGGCCTCAAGTCGAGCGTCTCGGGCTTCGGGACAGACCAGTTCGACGACAAGGACGAGAAGGAAAAGGCCCAGATGGCCTATTTCTTCTACCGGTTCTTCCTCTTAATCAGCATGGGGACGTTGACTGCCGTCACCGTGCTCGTGTATGTGCAGGACGAGGTCGGCCGGAGTGTTGCCTACGGGGCATGCTCAGTCGCGATGTTCATCGCGATCCTCGTGTTCTTGTCAGGGACGAGGTGGTACAGGTACAAGAAGTGTATGGGGAGTCCCATTGTGCACATAATGCAAGTTGTGGCCGCTTCGATTAAGAAGAGGAGCTTGGAGGTTCCGTACGATGTTGGGTGCTTGTACGAGGATGGTCCTGAAGGGTCTAGGATTCATCACACTGATCAATTTCGGTACGTGTTCATGCTCTCATTTGTTGTTTGTCTCTCACGAGTTATTTTTCTTATCTTTCACAAGAATCACTCTCATTGCTCCTGATATCAAGCATATGAAGCTCTACCCTTTCCCCTTCTAAAGAAGGGAGAGATGTTACTGAGATCCATTCCCTTTGTCTCGTCCATTGAGTCATGTCATTTTTATGATTGTATCCAAGTATCCACTACCTAATATTTGTCTCGACTTCAGGTGCTTGGACAAGGCAGCTATTGTTACCGAAGGAGACTTCATGAAAGGCGGTCATAATTCCGCACCGTGGAAGCTGTGCTCGGTGACAAGAGTGGAGGAAGTGAAGATGATGATAAGATTGCTTCCGATTTGGGCCACGACGATCATATTCTGGACAGCATACGCGCAGATGATCACGTTCTCGGTGGAGCAAGCGTCAACCATGGAAAGGTCCATCGGGAGCTTCCAAATCCCAGCCGGCTCGCTCACCGTGTTCTTCGTGGTGGCCATTATGATCACTCTTGCTGCTTATGACCGGTTCATCATGCCCTCGTGGAAGAAATGGAAAGGAAAACCAGGTATATACGCATACATTGCAATAGCATGAGTTATAGGTAAACGTGATGTATCTGTTCCCTTCTAGTGTTGTTGGTTCATGAAGCATTGTTTAGAGGTGGTCATCAGAATAGGAACAATTTGCAAATAGTATTAAATTGTTTAATATGCACAAAACGTTTATATCTATCCATGCTAAGCATTTCTTCATGCAGGTTTCTCCAATCTACAAAGAATTGCAATCGGACTCGCTCTTTCGACTTTAGGAATGTTAGCTGCCGCAATAACCGAACGGAAGAGACTGTCGGTCGCTGCATCCGTCGGCCGTGCTACCACCACCCTACCGGTGAGTGTGTTCCTATTGATCCCGCAATTCTTCTTGGTAGGCTCCGGGCGAGGCCTTCATGTACACGGGCCAGCTCGACTTCTTCATAACTCAATCGCCCAAGGGCATGAAAACCATGAGCACGGGGCTCTTCCTCACGACGCTGTCGCTTCGGCTTCTTCCTCAGTAGCTTCCTCGTCTCCGTCGTGAAGAAGGCAACAGGCAGCGGCAGGACACAAGGATGGTTGGCAGATCACATCAATTACGGGAGGCTCGATTGGTTCTACGGATTGCTGACAATCTTGAGCCTAGTGAATTTTGCTTTGTATCTTGTCTGTGCAGCTTGGTACAAGCCACAAAACACTAAACCCACTTTGCAAATGGAAAAGATTGGCAACGGATCCTCCATGGAGGACAAGGTTTGATGTGTGCTTGAGTTTAGGAAGGCTTGGAATGTTAATGATCATGTGGGATAGTAGGTTTTGAGCGTGTTCATGAACACATTAGGGAAAAGTGAGAGTGGGGTTGGATATACCTTTCACTTTGTGATTTTAACTGGTCATGGTCTAGTTTGGATTTCCTCTATGTTGCCTTCTCTTTTTCTGTAGGCATGTACTCTGACTTCGTATTGTCATATATGTTTCATATCTTTAGCCCCTTTCATCAACGGTATTACAATGAATGGTATTTTGGCTAATTAAGTCCACCTTCTCGATCCAATCAAGAGCGGCTATCCAAATTAGCTCCAAAAGAATTGCAATAACTACTTATTTTATCATAAAACCGGATCGTTATCATTTATTTGCTCGGATTCGGTGATTACAGATACTTCCCTTCACTATGGAAGTCCAAGTGGAATATCAAACTTTTGTTATTCTGATCACTTTGGTAAACAACCCCACTAATTGTACCTTCGACAGCTGAAATACATGATACATGTATCATACATGGGAGTTGCCACATCCCACCTCTATTACTAAATGTCGTCACCAGTCATATTTTCTTCCATTCTCTGAGTTGAGATGAGAGAATTTTTTGTATATTACTTGCTTGAAGAAGAATTACAAGGGCCCTTTATATAGGGCAAAATGAACAGTAACAAACCTTATGAACTAGTAAATCCTAAAATATCTATTATATCTAACATCCCCCCGCAAACTCAAGGTGAGTTGAAACAAGTCAATTGGAGTTTGGAGAGAAGATCCAGGAAGCGCCCAGGTGGATGTGTCTTGGTGAAGATATCGATAGTTTGATCGAGTGATGAAGTAAAATCAAGTCGTAGAGTACCACGAAGAACATGGTAACGGATGAAGTGATAATCTATCTCAATATGTTTAGTGCGTTCATGAAAAACATCATTATGTGCAATTTGGATAGCACTGCGATTGTCGCAATGAAGAACTGTCCCACTATGATGACGAACTCCCATATCTTTCAATAGCCATCGCAACCATAATAACTCCAATGTGGTATTAGCAAGAGCTCGATATTCAGCTTCTATACTAGAACGAACAATAATGGATTGTTTCTTGCTATGCCAGGAGATAAGTGAAGTGCCCAAGAAAAAAATAATAACCCATAATGGAGCGACAATCTTGAGGGTCACCACCCCAGTCAACATCTAAATAAGCTGTCAACTCCAATGTAGAACGAGTAGAAAAGTGAATTCCATGAAATAGCATATCCTTGACATAGCGAATATGAAGAACTGCAGTAAAGGGAGTTGTGTGAGACGCTGTCATGTACTAATTGACAATATGAACAGCATAAGCGATGTCGGGGCGAGTAACCGTAAAATATATAAGACTGTCAACTAGCTGTTGATAGAGGGTAGAGTTTTGGAGAGGAATCCCATCACCGGCATCAAATTTGGCATTGGTCTCAAGAGGGGTCGTAACGACCTTGTTGTCCATGAGTCCTGCTTGAGAAAGAAGATCAGTGGCATATTTGGCTTGCGAAAGATAATAACCGGATGTGTCTGAGGTCACCTCCAAGCCTAAAAAATAACTAAGTTGCCCAAGATCCTTCATCTCGAACTGTTGACTAAGATAATGCTGGAGTTTTGAAATTCCGATACGATCATCTCCAGTAACAACCATATCGTCCACATATAGGAACAGCAGAATAGACCCTCGAGAAGTATGTCGAACAAAAAGAGCATGGACATAGAGACTAGATTTAAAACCAAGGAATGCCATTGTGGAACTAAACTTGGAATACCATGCACATGAAGATTGTTGCAATCCATATAATGCGCAACATAATCGACACACTTGGTAGGAAGAATGAGTGTAGCCAGGAGGAGGTATCATATAAACTTCCTCAATGAGATCGCCATTTAGGAATACATTTTTGACATCCATCTGGATGTAGACCAACGCTTAACAGTGACGACAACAAGAAGACTGCGAACAAAAGTAAGACATGCAACAGGGGCAAAAGTCTCTTCATAGTCAATACCATATTCCTGAGTGAACCCTTTCGCAATGAGGCGAGCTTTATAGCATTCCACAGTACCATTTGCTTTTGTCTTAATCTTGTTCACTCATTTACAACCGACAGTGGACTTACCAGAGGCGGATTAACTAAATCCCAAGTATGAGATTTGTCTAAAGCTTGTAACTCGCCTGCCATTGCCTTCTGCCAAATAGGGCTAGTACTAGCTTCTCCATATGTTCGAGGTTCATAAAGGGAAGATATCATAGAATAACAATGGTATTCTCGAAGCCGAACAGAAGGTTGACTTACTCTGGTGGGCCGACAGTCAATGGAGGAAGGAATGACCGGTGGTGAAGAATCCATGGAAGGTGCAGACACGTCAGAAGTGGCCAAAGTGGGGTCACCAGAAGGCCCTGCTTCAAGATGAGGGAAAGATATATCTGGAATGGAAGAGTCAGATGTGGACGGAAGTGTGGCATCTTCTAGAAATAAGTCGACGGAAGGATTGGTAAAGAAAGGAACATGAGCAAAGGGGTCGAAGGGACGAATAGAAGAGAACATCTTGTGTTCCCAAAAAGTGACATGACGAGACACACGAAGATAGTTAGAAAGGGGATCCCAACATCTATATCCTTTGTGCTCAATGCCATATTCAAGGAAGCACCATACATGAGCACGGGGTTCTAATTTCCTGCACTCATGTGGATGAAGGTGCACAAAATAGGCGCTACCAAAGACACGTAGAAGACTATAGTTTGGTACACTACCATACAAACGCTCGTAAGGAGAGATGTGACCTATAATAGGTGATGGAGTATAATTTATAGTGTAAACAGCAATGTGACAAGCTTCCCCCCAAAATCGTTCAAGACAAGAGGCAGAGATGAGTAGAGAGCGTATGACATATAAGATATGTCTATGCTTATGTTCAGCTCTACCATTTTGATGAGAGGTACCTGAGCAAGAGCGATGAATGATAGTACCATTTTGAGAAAAAATTCAAAGAAATTCTATATCTCTATATTCCATAGCATTATCAGTACGAAAAATATTAATATCCTGTGAAAATTGAGTTTTAACCATGGCAACGAAATCATGATAAATGCAAGAAACTTCACAATGATTTTTCATAAGATAAAGCCAGGTATACCAAGAATGATCATCCACAAAAATGACAAAATAGTGAGAGCCACCCATGGTGGGAGTGGGAGATGGTCCCCATATATCAGAGTGAATGAGATCAAATAGAGCATGAGATATATAATTGCTAATTTGAAACGATAAGGCATGATGTTTTCCCAACTTACAGGGCAGACAATCAAAATATTTAGTGTCAACAGAACCTAAATGACCACTTGAAATTAAAGAGCTTAACATATAAGACGAAACATGACCTAACCGAGAATGCCAAGTTTCAGATGACACTGTGGCAGCACAAGCAGCAAAAGAGGTCGGAAACAAGCTCAAAGAGGTGCCCCACTTTACGGCCTGTCCCAAGTGTCTGTCCCGTCCGAGGATCCTACACATGACAACCATGAGAAGAGAAGTGAATATCAAGAACAAGTTCACACAATTGACCGACAAAGATCAAGTTGAGTGAGAATTTAGGAACTAGGAAGGTATTAGTTAAAGATAATGTAGATGTGGAAATGTTACTTGTATGACTAACTCTCATATGAGAATTATCGACAGTAAGAATATGAGGTGCATGTGAAGTGGAGGATTTAGATTGAAATAAGACAGAGTTGGATGTCATGTGATTGCAACAAGCAAAATCAAAGAACCAAGAATGAGAAATACCTGAAGCAGTAGACATAGCAAAAGTTCTAGGAGAGGTAAAGGTATCAGATTCTCGGAGAATGGTGCGAAAATCCTCTAGGGACACTAGCAATCCATGGGAAGAAGTGTCAACAGTGGCTACATTGGCAGATGGACGGATAGAGGGACCTCGGCTACGAGGTTGGAGGATCGATCCTACGGGGTTGCATAGGTTGTAGTCGATAACAATTTGATACTAGATGACCATGTCGGTGACAGTTTTTGCAAAATGGGCGGCGCATGGAGGAAGAACTCGAAGTGGCAAGTACTGCATCCATAGGTGTGGATATGGGCACAGTAGGACGTTACGTTTTCAAGGTAGCTAGCCAAGTCTTCTCATTCAATAAATCTGATATAACTGTCTCAATAGAAGGAAAGGGATCTCTATGTAGAATGGAGGCTCTCACAGGTTCAAACTCATCATTGAGAGCCATAAAAAATTACATGACACAAATACAATCATGATGTCTAGCAATTTTGCGAATATTACTATCCCTTTCCAGGCACGGTTCACACAAGGTCAATTGATCCCAAATAGCATACATAGATGATAGAAAATCATTGATGGACTGACTTGGCTCCTGATGCATGTGATATAAAGTCCCTAACAACCGATACCGATGGGCAATATCTAAACTAGAATAACGACAATCAAGAAGATCCCAAACTTCATTTGTTATATTAAAAAGGCCAAATTGGAGTCGAATAGATGGGATCAAAGTGTTTCAAAACCATGTGAGAATTTGATGATTTCTGCCAACCCATTCATCTAAATGATCTGCAAATTTATCATTAGTTTCTTCATCAATTCTAGTAGGTACCCTAATTTCTCCAATGACATAACGCCAAAGCCGGCGTCCTTTCAAGAAACTTGATATCTTGAGGCCATAAAATATAATTGAAACCGTTCAAAATAGTCTGAATTGACATTAAGACTTCCATTTTATCCATGAAAGGCACTTTACTACTATAGAATCAGCAAAATGTAGTATACTGAGAGCAGATTTGGGAAAAATAACACCAAAAAACTAGCTCAGAATGTCGAAATACCTCAAGAACCGGTTGGAAAACACCGAAAACCGGTCAGGAAATGGTCGAATCGGCCCAAAAAAATGACAAAACCGGTCTGGTCAACACCGATCAACAATCGGTCAACGTTTGGTCAATGCTTGTCAACGGATCACGTGTTAGTGACATGGAAGATTGCGTGGCGGTGATGTGGCAAATGATGTCAGCTGGGAAGCGTGTGCTAAAGGCGCGTGCCGGCGTGGGCCAGGCGCATGCAGGCGCATGGATCTTACATGCAAAGCTTGGAGTGGCGCGTGAGGGCGCATTCGGCGGAGGAAGGTGGCAAAACTTGACTGGCGGACTCAACTGAGGGCAGCGAGTCATGGTTTGGTGTTGGTTTTTCGAAAAACACAACGGAGGATGTCCAAAACACCGATGAACAGCGGTGAACGGCGGTGGGCTACCTGGGTCCAAGGCGCGGTGGCAAGGGGTGGTGCATGCAGTGGTGTCCGGCGGCCGTTGATGATGAAATTTCAGGACGTGGATCGTCTGAGGGCGACGAGTCTGCTAGTGGTCTCGGTTTTCCGAAATGAGCAGCGGAAATACGCCAAGCAGAGACGAAAAACTTCGGTCTTGTCGGAGAACCGAGGCGGCCAAAACTTGGTTAAGCGTCGTCAAGGCGTTACGGCAGTGTAAGGCGGCAGACTCAATGGGCGCTCCTCAGGTAATAACGGCTCTCATATCAAGTTGAGATGAGAGAATTTTGTGTATATTACTTGCTTGAAGAAGAATTACAAGGGCCCTTTATATAGGGCAAAATGAACAGTAACAAACCTTATGAACGGTAAATCCTAAAATATCTATTATATCTAACACTTTGTTAAAATAAGTCTGTAAACGGGTGCGAACCCGACCGAGGACATCGAATGGACATTTTTGGATTTTTGTAATTTGTCGAAGTGCCATCCAACTTATCTTTTTTGAGGATTCATCCTATAAACTTTTGGGTGCTTCGACCGTGGGTCCAACTTTTGTACGAAGTCACTCGAGGAACCAGTTGCATATCAATCCGTCTTTAACCTTTACCTCTTTGGATTTCCCACCCCATGTACATGTAACGTTCAGTTCCGTGGTAGTCCCCCCTTTGTGGACTGAATGATGCCAAGGAGAATTAGTGGTCCTTGCTTTCAAAAGAGGCAAAGGAATAGTGGTCCGATAGTGACAATTCCATGAGGAAAAATAGACGCATATCTGCCAAACTTTGGTAATTTGACACTTTTTTGACTTCAAGTCAAGCCTCTTGATTGATCTCTAATCCAGGGAAAGGTCTCCCATCTTATTCTTCCAATCAACACATTTGCAAAAAGCCCAAAGCCCACAAGATTAGCCCACCAAATAAACTTCAGCAGAGTAAGAATGGAATTACTTGAGTCATTATGAAATGATATTGAGAGGGTTTTATTTCAACTGTTCAATGTCATAGCTCGACACATGTGACATCATCGGTTGAGATGGTACGCAACAAGTAACAAGGTCGCGTCGCTCTGAACACGAGCCGGCCCTAATGTACGGCTTCTTGCATCGGATGGGTCGTGCTCGTTGATTACCACATGCCGAGTCAGTTGAGGATATGATTCGAGACTATAATGGCGAGATCTTGTTGTACCCAAAGGTTTGACGGAATAGCTCCTGTTAGAGTTTCTTTTTCCCAAATTTGATGTCTACATGAATGATCATAACACAAAAGTGGTTGACTAAATTATTCACTTGTTTCCTTTGTTGGTGTGGCCAACTGGAAAAAGGTATGAAGGCCCAAAAGGAATGAATAAAAAGAAAGTATAAAGGCCAGTAGTATTCAATGACTAATACAATGTATCACGCAATTCTGCGGAGCCAAAGATCCTGAATCACCAAACTGCCTAATTTTAGAAAAATTGTCCAATCAGTCTTAAACTTTTAGGCGAAATTTCAATGTAGTCATTATGGTCCATTTTCATCGGAAAAAGTTGCCAATACATAAGATGGCCGGTGAGAACTAAATTGGCAAAATCGAAAAGTTTAAGACTAAATCGAACCGATTGGCTAATTTTCCCCCTAATTTTGTAGCCTTCCATCTCTGTGCTCCATATCAATTGAAACAAGGCTAAACAAGTCCCCATGCGTACACCAACAAATTGCTATATACTTTTAAAACATGACGTCTATAAAAAAGACCGGTTCGATGCAATACTTGGTCAGATGCGTGACTCGGTCGGTGGTTAAAGAAAAAGACAAAAAGGAGAAGAAGATGCTTGTGGTGTAGGCACATCATGGGATCAATACACAAGTACATAGTCCTCAAATTCCTCTCGACCATAAATATCTCTATCGCAGCATCATCTGGACCGAACATATAAATATATAAAAAAAAAAACTATAGAGTATAAAATTAAATGACCCCAGTTTACCGTTTATTCATGCTAATCTTGTCCTCTAAAGAAAAAGAAAAAGTACACAAAAAAATTTGGACATAAAATTAATTTGCCATCTGATATCTTTAATTTTTTTTTTCCTCCTCCACTGAAATTAAAAATTAAAATAGAAGAAAGGGTTTTACCAATTTCGACATCAATTTTTCTCTTCGCTCTTCTTCTCATAGTCGTCTCCGTTCTTCAACTGCTTCTCCTCCAGCAGCTTCCCGGCCTCCTCGTCGCCGCCCTCGCCGGCGGCCTTCGACGTCTTGGCCTCCTCCGCGGCCTTCATCGCCTGGAGCTTGGCGTGGTTGTAGTAGGCGACCCCGAGGAAGGCGATGCCGTACCCGAACAGGTTCACCGGGGTCACCATGTCCTTGATCACCGACCAGGAGAAGGCGATGAGGAGCCAGTCCTTGACCACCCCGGCCACGTTCATCGTCAGCGCCGACGTCTTCCCGACGAGCAGGAACACCGCCAGGTTCAGCGCGAACGCGCAGAGCGAGTTGGTCCCGAAGATGAGGAGATCGAAGTGGAAGCTCGACGTCTGGATCAGCCTCGGCATCTCCATCACGGCCCACGGCAGGGCCAGGAACACGAAGCAGCAGGGGGCGACGTAGTAGAGCGAGGTGATCGGGTTGAGCTTGATCCCGGCGGAGGTGAGGAGTATCTGGATCAGGACGAGGCGCGTGGCCTCGAAGGCCACCGCGCCGAGCTGCAGGAAGACCCCGAAGGCGTCGAACTTGGCCTCGCCGTAGGCGGCGATGGCGACGCCGAGGGTGATCGAGATCATGTTCGCCATGGTGTTGGACCGGAAGGTCTCCTTCTTGAGGGAGATGCCGATGGAGTAGACGGCGACGGGCATGAGGGCCTTGAGCATCTGGATGAAGGAGACGGAGAGGTAGATGTAGGCGGAGTTGGAGAACCAGAGGGAGAGGGCGTAGAGGGCGCCGATGGGGACGACGTTCTTGAGGTAGAACTCGCGGGTCATGTTGGTGACGGGGTCGACGACCTGGAGGACGCGGACGAGGAGGTAGGCGAGGGAGGAGCAGAAGGCCATGTGGGTCATGGTGAGGGAGATGGGGAAGGGCCAGCCGTAGAGCTTCGGGTCCAGGATGTACTTGTTGTACACGATGACCGCGAAGGAGAGGGAGATCCAGATGGCCACGTAGGCGTAGGAGATCGCCACCTTCTTCACTACCTCCTTCGAGAGCGCCATGGCGGAGGAGGCGGCGGCGGCGCGGCGGACGAGGGAGAGGGTTTCGGGGTGTTGAAGGCGGAGGCGGCGGTGGTCTCTCTCTCTCTCTCTGGTTGAGGGGGAGAAGAGGAGAGATTAAAAGAGGAGGAAGAAGGTGGCTTCGTTGACTTGGAATGCTTCCACTTTCTTTTTCTTTTTTTTTTTTTTTTTTTTGTGGCTTTAGGGTAAAGTTCTTTTAAGAACATTTTTATTTTTATTTTTTTTTCCCGACATAAACCACATCGATCGACATTAATTTGGATAGTCGATCGACTTTGTAATTCGCTATCCATATAAACGGTGATGAATTTGATTGTGTAGGAACTAAATTACACGGCCGGTATATGATATACCAATTCGAATTGTTTTTTAATAGGAAGGTTATCTTAATTCGATAGGAAAAATGTTTATCTATTTTGTGAACATGCTTTTTTTTTTCTTCCTGCCTCTTGTAGTTACTTTTTCGTGTTCATCACATCTCTTAACTAGGATATCCGATATTTCCTTTTTCCGGTTTGCATTTATGTGTATGTCTTTCTGTAATTCAAATGCACGAGTGTAGATATCCGATTACTCGAAAGTACGCAAAACACTTTACTGAAATCCATGTACAGTCTAAACCTTTGATTTGTGCATTAAATACAGTTGGTGAGATTTGATTGAGTAACCTCTATTTACGCGCACCTTTTTGAACTGCTTGAAAAAAACTTTGAATTGCATCTCCTCCTCGAACATAACATATCCATAATTGATTCGATGATGTGCTTAATTGATCAACTTGTGTTCGATCAACTATTGGATTGTCCAACCCAAGAAAAAACTATTGGGTTGAGTAGTTGATCTATTGAGCACGGTTAACTTCATCGCCATCTTTTTATATATTCCCAATTCAGAGATTTAACGAGGAGATAATTTGTTATTTTCAGTTTGAATGATTATCAACTCGCAATCTCCAAAGACGTATTTCCCCATATAGAAATGACAAAAAAAAAACTATTTATTATCACTAGCAAAAAAAAAATGAACTTCTTTGGTTTTTATTCTGCTTCCAAGGGAAGCACTTCTTTTGCCATGTCAAGGCCGCATCGCAAGCCATGCCTTAAAACCTTGTGAAAGGGAGAAAACAAAATAAAAATAATTTACCGTTACGTAATATCCCTAGCTAATCAAACATCTCTATCATATTTTTAAAAAATTCAAAAGTTAAATCTAACCCCGGCATTTTATTGATCGATAATTTCACATTTGCATAGTATGCAATAAGATAATCGAATATGCGATAACAAATTGAATGTAATAATAATAATCAATTATTACTTATTAGGCAGAGATTCGACCAGCAGACACCTAGGCTGAAGTCAAATATTTTTGGTTACGCGTCTTTATCAGTTTGGTAAATTGAAATCTTGTCTGTCTGGGTTTACACTTTACATCTATAATTTTTTTCCTTTTTTTCTTTTTCTCCAATTCCATGTCTTTAAAAAGGCTTTTTCGACAGAATTTGACTTTTGATTAGACCAAAATTACCATATGATAATTGTTATGCGCGAAATTTTTCTTCGCTTTATTTTTTTTTTCTGAAAATTCTGCTCATCTAGACAGTTACTATTATGATATAACCATGATAAAATTACTTTATTGCTGAGATACCAATGAGGGAATTAATGTGATGGTTACCACCGTAATTAGTACGTTAATTAAGTTTGACTAATCTCGAGATAAGCGGTCCATCTTTCGTCTGTACGTGCTTTGATTGCGCATGGAATGGTCCGCCAAATTTGGACTTGCGTGTGTAGATTGCAGAAAATTTAATTTCTTAGGACCCCCCGAAAAAGTTGGTCAACTACTGCAAATTCACGCTTTGCTTTGTATAGACTAAAGATTTGGGTATTGAAAAAGGAAACCCATATTTTTTTATACGGAAATTAATTATTGATTAGGTTTGTTTTTGACAAAGAAAGAAAAAGAAAATTAGACGGGGGGGGTATATTGTAAACCTTACAAAATTCAAGGAAATAATTTGCAAGTCTTGTAGTGTAATACATATATGAATACAAATTTAAAAAAAAAAAATCAAGTGGGGAGGGATAAGTACAATCTCTTTTCGTGTCGATTTGTTTCGGTAAATATAGTATTTCATTTAATTTTTTTGCATCATAAGATGAATTGATGGATGTTGCTATGTTGTGTCGTCGTATAAAAAATTGACAATTCTCAACATAGATATTTTCCCAAATTTATCTATCAATGTGAAGGGAAAAAAATTATATCTATTCACGTCTTTACTAAATAAAAAAAAAAAAAAAGGATGGTTTCAACGTCGAAGTTTTATTAAAAAAAAGGAATTGATTGAATCTTCTCCATTCTAATTTATAGACATAACAACAATTCAAAAGTAGCTCATATAATTACAAAAGGCGGCTTCTCGAATTTCTCGTACTTTCTAAAATTGAATTTAAAAAAATTTGCAATTCGACGAAATTCCAAATCTTTCCTTTCCAAAATAGATAAAATCTCTAGACGTTATTCTTTTCTCTACTTATTTAAAACCTTATTTTCCCATAGCCTTTTTCGCACGCAAAGCATTTACACTTTCACCTTTACAAATAATCGGAAAAACTTTACAGGCTACCTCGATTAAAGAAGTTTTTAATTAATGAAAAATTCAAGATCGAACCTTTTATCTTTCCACTAACCCGAAAATAAATAAAGGAAAATAATTTTTTTTAATGAAAGAAGCAGAATTCTAACGTAAGTACCACGATGAACTCACGTAGCGACCACGTTAAAAATTTAATGGTTTGAGAGACACTTGGACTTAGGAGTCGGTGGTCTTTCTCCTTTTTTTTAATTGTCCTATTTTTTTGTTTATTTTTTTTTTCAGTTCTTGGGGGTTTACATTGACTGAATTCACATGGGATTGCTGACCTAAACGCATATATTGACCAATAAAGTTATTCAATTTCTACTAGTTAATTGAAATCTTGGAGCTGTCAATGGGGTACCCTTTTGCTTCTTGGGCAAAGCAACGAGACTAGCAATGGCGTCCAATGTTTATTATATAGTGAGATTATCGAGCGGAAGATCCAATCTCGTGATAGCCTATTCCCTTGATCTCGTGCATCTTCGACACGTAGAGAGAATGGTGAATAGGAAAATGTTGGGCATGGCGCATGTAAATCGTGATTGGAAGGTTATAGCTTACGGAAAATTACCAAAAGTTCTTAGCATGAACTTATGACAATTCAGTTCTAAATATTTTAATTCGGCCAATGTAATTCATTCTGCCAATTGTCTGGAAATTGGTGACATGGACATTGGCCGTCATATGTAGCACGGGCAACTATGATGTGGAAATTTTTTGAAATTTTTATTATTTTTTTCTTTTCTTTCGTTTAATTATTATTAAGGGAAAATTCCAATTAAGGACCCCAAGTGGGGTCAAATTCTCAAAAAAGGGTCCAAAGCGAATATTGTGTCAAATAAAGGCCCGAAGTGCTCAATAAGTCTCAAATAAGGACCCGAAATGTCCAAAAGTCTCAAATAAGGAACTGAGTCCCCGGCCGGCCAAAATACCTGCCGACCGGCGAGAAAGTTACTGTTCCGACACCGGAAGAGTAACTTTTCAATTTTTTTATTATTTTCTTTCTATTTTTCCTTTTCTTTTCTTTTCCTTTTTTTTCTTTTCTTCCTCCGCGGTCCATAGCTAGGGCCAGCGGAGGTCGCCGGCCTTAGGCGAGGGCCGCCCTCGCCGGCGTCGGGTGAAGGGCGGCCTCGCCTGTGCTGGGGAGGCCGGCCTCGCCAGATCTGGCGAGGGCTCGACCTCGCCGACGTCGGGCGAGATCGGCGAGGTCCGGCCTCGCCAGTTGCAAGCGAGGTCGAGCCTTGCCAGATCTAGCGAGGGCTCGGCCTCGCTGGCCACTGGCGAGGCTCGACCTCACCAACCTTGCCGCCCGGAGGTCGAGCCCTCGCCCGATTGGCCCGTGGGCCGAGCCCTCGCTTGATCCGGGCGAGGCTTGACCTCGCTTGCAAATGGCGAGACCGGCCTCGCCAAACGCTAGCGAGGTCGAGCCCTCAACAGATGTGGCGAGGCCGGCCCTTGCTCGACACCAGCGAGGACAACCTCGCCTAAGGCCAGCAATGTCACATCCTCAATTTCAGTCCACGAAAATGTCTGTGGTTTAGATTTGATGGTTTTCCAATTGGAACAAAAATTTCTACTCTTGTTTTGGAAAACCGTATTTCGGATTCTTAATACCCCTTCATATTTGTTATTTTTGGGAGACTTTTACGATCCGAATTTCCGAATACTTTCTTCTTGAAAGTTGTTCCAAACATCTTGAAATTTTACATAGTTTAATTTCAGAATTTTTGGAGCTGATATGATTGGTATAATGGCCTAATTTTTGGACCATGTGAAACTGCCCAGAATGAGTATTTCGGTGATGTTCACACCGTCTTTATCTTATACGAGCTTTTCTGGGTTGATTTTGGAAACGTTCCCTTCACAAAAGTTGTTGAGAACGTCCTTTTCTATAACGTGTACAAATTTGGGAATTTTCTGAGATGATTTGGATTCTGAAAAGAGCTTACTTTGAGAAGTAAATATTCTGTTCCAGCGAACTGTTTTTAATCTGTTTTTGAGTGACTGAAAATGGTGTTTACAGAAAGATTCCGAATTTGTGTTCTTCACGAGAAATGTTTGTTAAGGTCTTGTTTATGACATATCCGAATTTGAGAATTTTCAGAGTTCATTTACTATATTTTCAAGTCCAATTTCGTGAACAGTGAAAAGCAGTCAGGTTTTGTCAAATTTCAAAGATTTAGTATTTTTTATATGAAAAACGTTGGAATTTCGACTTGTTGTCTTTTGGTAATATTTAAGGACATTCCCGTGCCGAATCTCGAGTTGAATGAGATTTTTAGATGTATTTTGTTATGGAAAACCCTCGGGAAAAGTTTGAGATTTATTATAGTGCAGGGTTCGTTTTGGACGTTATGTGCGTATTTTCGCGAGACTCGTTTGATTCGAACTAATAGGGGATTGAATTCAGTCCATTTGAGAGAGTCCTAGAAGGTTTGACCTGGTCAAACCTTATCATCATCATCATTGTCCTCATTTATTGCATGGGCCTTCTTTTCCACAAGTCATTAATGGCCATTTATGAAAGCTGTTATGGCCTTGCACTTCAATTATTGACCAAAAGAGGGGAAGAGAGAGTCACGGCCAGCCAAGGGGAGAGGGGAGAGGCCACGGCAAAGCTAGAGAGGAGAGAGAAAAGAGAGCCATTATGGCCATTTTCATCATTACTTGGACACTTGGCCTTGGATCATTAATGAAGGGGTGAGGTATGCGCTTACCTCATCGTTTTAATAACACGTGCGCATACCTCATGCCCTTGATGACATATGCGCACGTGTCACCTAAGCCCACTTTATCCCTCTATAAATAGAAGACATCAAGTGAGACTTGGCCTCACTTTTCCCACGTGCATCAACCAAAATTAGAGAGATAGAGAGAGGGAGAGAGTGTCGAAAAAAATCAAGAGAGAAAGAAGAAGAAAACCCGAGAGAGAGAAAAGCTATTCTTGAGAGTTGTTCCAAAACCGAGAACCGTCACCCTTCCACCGTTCTCTTCTCTTTAGTTCTTGTTTTATCAAAAGGGTAAGTGGGATTTTACTACCGGGAAATGACGTTGAAATGCATCGTAGCATGAGCTTTCCCCCGTTTTCGGCTTTTGGTGTTCCGATGTTGTGTTCTTGATAACGAGTTTGCCTTGTTTCGTGTTTTCTTTGCATGTTATCTATTTCAAAATAGAAATCGAGGCGCAATTCGTGAGGTAAACCGTGACTTAGCTATGCTTGGGCTCTCATTGTTTTATGCTTTCTATGCCCGTCGTTGTTTGATCGGCCACAGAGGCCGGTACGATAAGAATGTTTCGTGTAACGATGATTGATACGTCCTCGCCTGTTAGTAATATTTTACTTACTGAGTCTCTTTGACTCATCCCCCGTTGTTTCCCCTTTTTCAGGTCCGGAGCAATGGCATCTCCCCCAGCCCGCGTTGGCAATCCCGTGAAGCCGAGAGCTAAAATGCTCACCGTGATAAATGTCAGAAAGACCGCGCGTACCGTCAAATCATGATACTTGTGATGTTCGATGAGGGCCTAGCGGACTTGGTGCCTCATCCGAGCGTAGGTTCAACGGTGCTTTGGCAGTGTGGGCGGGCCGGCTTCGGGATAGAGCCACGGGTGGGATGTGAGATGGCCAGGCGGACGGGACCGGGGTGAAGGTGAAGAAGCAAGAAACGAGAAGCCGTAGTGGGTATAGGTTAACCCAAATCAAAATTTGCTAATTATAGTCGACAATGAAATATGTTTTGTTTGCCATGGCCCGAAGGGCTTGTAAAACATGTTTGCATGAATTATAAACATAAGGTTTGCTCATGATGTTGCTTGCCTTATTTTCGTTGGTTGTTCTTTTGCTGTGATCATCCCAAGTATGCTTCCGCGTGTATGTAATGAAAAAGAATAATGAACGGGACGTCACGTTAATGGCCCCGAGTTCGGGGCGTTACAAGCAACCTCCGCCGGCCTCGGCTATGGCTGGCGGAGGAAGAAAAGAAAAAAAAAAAAGAAAAGGAAAAATAGAAAGAAAATAATAAAAAAAATTAAAAAGTTATTGTTCGGTGCCGAAACAATAACTTTCTCACTGGCCGGCAGATATTTTGGCCAGCCGGAGACTTAGGTCCTTATTTAAGGCTTTTTGGGCACTTCTGGTCCTTATTTGAGACTGATTGAGCACTTCATACTCTTATTTGACACAATATTCACTTGGTACCCTTTTTTAAGAATTTGACCCCACTTGAGGTCTTTAATTGGAATTTTCCCTTATTATTAATGACCTACGAGAGCCGCCAACGGTGTGTGAGGGCAACGAGGCCTCCCGATTGAGCCCTCGCTCAAAGCCACGATGGCCCTACCCAGATCTGAGAGAGGCCAGGTGAGGGCATCTCGGCCCTTGGCCATCGCCGACGAGGGCTTGGCCACCCTTGCCGACCGCAGTAAAAAAAAGTAAATAAGGAAAAGAAAATTAAAGAAATAATTTTAAAAAATTAATAAAAATTTGAATAATATTAAAATATTATTAAAATCGTCCACATCAATGTCGATCGTGCCATGTGAAATGGCCAGCGTCCACGTCACGATTTCCGATCAAAATTGGCTAGATAGACTCAATTGGTAAAACGTGAAAATATTTAGGACTCAATCGGCATCACTAAAATGTTTAGGATCGAATTGGCAAAAGCACAATGCTAATATTATTTTCCAATTTATATCGCGATGCGTGTTGAGTACGGGCAAAGATCAAATTCCCTGCCTCGTACATCGATCATTTTGGGTGTCCTGATAGATCTCAACTATTGATTTATGTAAATGAGGCTTTCGTCAATCATTAAAATTTGTCGAGACAAAAAAAGGAAACATTGTATATGATAGAAGAACACCCATTCTGACCCAGATTCACCTTCTCAAGTCGATTACAGAGTGTCGGCAAAACGAAGTTAGGGCATAGCGAGAACAATATCCTCACTGGGAAAGAGCTTGGGCAGGCAACACTGCACAAGTGAAAACAAAGGCCTCCCCTTTTACGAGGCATAAAGTACCAAGCATCCCTTTTTGTGTCCAACCTGCTAAGCTATTGTCGAAACTTGCGTCTTAAATCAAGAAATTTAAAGGTAAGTTTGCCGAGAGTATAGTATTGTCAAATATCTAAATTCAATCCTATCAACGATGCAAGAAAGTAATGAAAATTCCCACAACATAAGAATTTACGTGGTTCAGGAGGGGAGATGTTCCGCCTACCTACGTCTGCGGGGAGATGAGATCCGTTTTACTAATAACGTAGAAAAGCGTACAACCACTCTTTCTCACCCCTTGCCTCTATTCTAAAGACCCGTTTCGCTCTAAATATATATAGCAAAACTCTATTTGGCACAAATTACAAAGTTGCTCACATAGCCTAAAATATTTAATTAGGTTTTCCATATAAATCCTTCTATGACTGAACATAAAACGCTTCTGGCAGCCTGGGAGCGCTGCTCCTATTGGGGCGGCCCCCCCGGACCCCCGTCCGCTCACCGAGGAGTTGGACCCCGTGCTGTTCAATCGTCAAGGGGCCTTTCGAAACCGCCTCATAATCTCTTGGATAACATAATACAAAATATCAACCTCAATAAGTATGCCACTATCACTAAATTGTTCATCAAAAATATTTTGGTGAACATCATGTAACTACACGGTATCAGTGTCAATCAAATTCAATGTGCAAAACACTCAAAAAATAAGAAAAAATGATTCTTCACCTAAGGGTTGTAGTTAGGGGGGCGACGAAAGAACTGTTCAACACATTTAATCAAACCGCCCTCTTGCGGTTCATTGCGGTTCAATAGTCCTTTTCCCGAAAAGCTACTTCCGAACCGAACGAATCATTAGTTTGGTTTCAAATTTTTTGAAACTAAACCGAACCATTTTACATATTTATTGTTGTTAATTTTACCGTTTATGCATGACGTAACATATTTTTTTAGATTCGCAGTATGTTTGATTTTCTAATGCAAGCACCACATTAGATGCACCAAATTTAAAAGATAAAATCGAGTCGGACTTGCAACCATGATGAGGTTAATGTTGTCTACCGTTGCCACTATGGGCCTTGCCAAATCGTCTGCAACCATGGTCGCCTCTGTGTGTGTGTGTGTGAGCTTGCAATGTACAGATTTGTGCTTGCACTAGGCGGGGCGACCTCTGTACTAGAGCGAGTGCCGGATGCCACATGCGACTTGTTGGCGGTCGAGGGCACGGGTCGAGCGAAGCAAAAGAAGAGGACAAGGGGCCGAGACACAGAGAGAGAACATGAGGGGATCCGGCCGCTTAGTGGGGGGTCATTGGTCACTGCTCGCCGGTCATCATCTCGGCGGCAGCGAGCAATGGAGGCAGCTGCTAGTTGTGACGGACCAGCCGCCAGGAGGGGAGGATAGAGAAACTGGGTAAGGCTTTGGTGGGTGGTGTGTGTCGGATTTTAAAGAAACAAAACTCGTTTGGTTTTCCAAATACCGTTATTTGACACTTAGGCAAAAATGGGGCAAAAATGGACGGATAATTTTTCATGTGGATCATGAGCCTTTCTTGTAAAATTACTTGGAGGCAAAAGTTAGTTTCTTCTTATGTATTTGGCCCTCATAAAACGGTAAGAGCTCTTTCGAGGATTTTTACATTTTTCTAGAAGAATTGTTCTAAAACTATAGAAGAGAATCCCTTCAATTAAGTAACATTCTTCTCATTTACAAAGAGTTGATCCGTTCATTAATCATAAATGATAGTGAAAATCCAACGTACCGACCACAGCCTCTCGGCCCCACTACTATCTCGTGGTAGCGATGACACGGTGCAACCACCGATCTATTACCATTGTCATTATATTATGAATCTCATATCATTTGGCGTCATGTGTGTTATGCTCTCGATTTTCCATTGGCTTGTTACACTGACAGAATGTGCCTTCTCTTCTTAATGATTGATGTCTGTATGGCCTTGGGCTTTCTTTGTTTTCTCTCTCTCTCTCTATCACGCGAGAATCTTTGGGTTTAAATAACTAAGATCTGGCCAAATCAGTGTGTCGTGATGCAATGATTTTCCCACACGAAAATGCGTTAGAAACTCATCCAATCATTAAAGTTTCATTACCCTTTCAACTGGTCTTGTAAACATAATGCAACAAGCAATATAGAGTGAGGAATATGGTGGGTGAGGACTTTGTTTAGGTTTTTAGCGAGTGTAACGTGGGGCAGGTTCCAAAAGTACGTGCGACTAACAACAGCAGAAAAATCAGCCAAGAGAGTTGCGGTGTCGCGATCAAGAAAGGGTTAGGCGGACGTACAGTCAAGACACGCCAGAAAAGCGCATACATATAGTGGAAATACATGTGTTTAAGTCTTGAGCTATGGCGTTCGAGCGGTCATAATCAACCACTTCATCATTAAATGAGTAGTTCGGAGTTGAAAATTAGGAAAGACCTAATTGACTCTCTCTCTCTCTCGCTCTATCAAGTTTATGTTCTAATATTGTCGTACCAACCATATACCGTCTATCACGAAGCTAATTAAAGAATTTGCAGTAAATAGCCAAGAGAGAAGAAGGAAGACAGGAGAAGAAGAGAAGAAACAAATCGTACAAATTTTAGGACTTATAATGCACTTATTCCTTTAATTTTTTTTTTCTTTTGTTATGGATTGAACCTTTGACCTCCTAATCTGTTGCACTGATCATATGCCTTTCATCACCGCTAGGCCAGTCATCGAGGACCCAATGATAGTTGATAAGTTAAAATTAGTTGGTAATTTAACGGAAAAAAATGTAGAATTACTCAATCTATAAGTGATAATCTCATCTAAGATCAAAAACTTTTTAACACTGTTATAAGTTACACGAATAAATATTGGTAAACTAATAAACAATTAGTAATTCTCAATTCTTAAAGTAACAAATAAATATTTATGTTGTTTAAAAGCTAATGGTTACTTAATAAGAAATTCCACGCTACCCAAGTTGACGGTGAAACTTTAATGGGATAATGGCATTACTAGTCTTTATAGTCTTTCAATTTATTCAATCGCATCTCCGCACTTCTTTTTTGCCTAGCGGTCCTTGGACTATATGTTTTTGTCGTCAAGGGTTTTTTTTATTCTCTTGCCGTAAAAAATGCACACAGAATGCAAACGTGGACCGCTACATTAGCGCCGCATCATCGCTAATTGGACAAACAAGTCATGACATGTATTTTTTACGCGGGATGGACCAAACTATTGGAAAATTAAAAAACAAAACCCTCAAACCCTAAAGAAAAAGAGGAAAAGTGGGAAGAAAGAGAGGAAGTTCTAGGGGCCACGGTAGCGGGCGGCGGCGGCGGCAAAGCACCGACGGAATCGGCTAACCGCTCGTCGACCTCTGTGACCGAGGCGAAACCCCTGCCACCGATGAGTCCTAACCTGATGTTGCCTTGCTTTCTTTTTTGTTCGAAATGTTGCCCTACTGGCTGCGGGCTTCTTCTTTTTTTTTTTTTTTTTTTTTTTTTTTTCTCTTAATTAATTATATCAATTTATATTTATTCTATTAACTTTTAAAAGATTTAGGGTATTCTTTTAGGCCAACTAAAAGACACGCACGACGATCATGTCAGCAAACAAAGACGACTTAACATCATGTCAGCATTTTCGCTAGCTTTTTTTTTTAACAGAAGGATTAATTTTTTTAAAAAAAGATATAATTCGGGCTCCACATTAATAAAAAAAAAAGTGCAAAGACAAAATTGAATAAATTAAAAATCATTGGACCCGCAGTGCCAGTATTCTAAATTCAATCATTGTTGTATTAGATAGGGGTGAGCAATATGGACCATCCGAACAGGAAACGGGTGGATTGAGCCGGTCCCGTTTGGTTTGATTCTTATGAGTGCCGATTCGGTTCTTAGTTCTTAAAAGTGAAACCGGGGTTCGGGCGGTCCGGTTCCCTATTCCAAGGGAAAACTGGACCGAACAGGGAACCGGATCGAATCGGACCACACAACTCTCTATATATAATTTTTTTAATTTCTTAAAAAAATTAAGTAAAGTAAAGTGAAACCGTTAGTGAACATCAATCCTCCTCCTCTCAAACTTTTCAAAAGTTACATGGTCTTCAGTAGTAACACAAACAAATTAACTCTCTAGCAGCTATTCTCCACTAGAACAATCACTATAAAATTACGAAACTTTCGGACTGATTTCAAAGAGGAAAATGCGCATAAATAGCTGTTGTAAGTAGAAAGAGACTTGATGTGAGCACAAATTGCAGCAACTATTGTAAGTTATGTACAATAAGTGATTGGTTCCACTTGACCGCATCGAGAACCAATCACCCCCAGTATTAGATAGTTACCTATGTCTTCCCGAATTTACCAATATAAGATGATGATTCATACCTCTCTCGAATACTACTGATAAACTTACATAGAGCTTATGTAGACCTGTCAAAATAGGTCTTAAATCCATTTGTTAACTCATATTTGTTAAAATTGGTCATATCAAATTTGACGAGCCTAGCTATAATGATTTCCGAAATGAAAAGCCCAAAAATACGAGTTTAAATGGGACATGTCACAAACTCATTCTCAACCCACATAAAAGTAGGGGACCTAGTGACTCAAGGTGGCCCATTTTGATGTAAGTGGCATTCGTCGTTTCAAACCTAACCCACCCGTAAGCCTAGTGACTCTCTCTGCTCTCTCTCTCTCTCCAATCTCCTTCTCTGGCTCGATCTTGGAGCGTCTGCCGCTTTGGGTGCAGAACCTGCTTAAGCTTCTGCCTCATCTTCCGCCCCTAATCTCTCCTGATTGAGCGCATCCCATCCCCTCGCGTGTTCGATCTCATGCTCGAGTTCGTCGCTCATCCCTCTACTTGGCCTCTATGGACTCGACGACCCCAACCTCATGATCATGCATCAGAAGATCTACAAGGGAAAGTTATGATGCCCAAAATGGGCGTCCCTAGAGCATTCGGCGGTTCCTCTCGAGGAAATCGAAAGCAACATGCGATTTCAAAGAAAAATCAATAGCTTTTTGCGGAGTTCTTTTATTTTTCGTTTATTTATTTTTTGGAGATACATTGGGCGTTTTTCTTTGCTTTTTGGGCGGGTTTGGATTGAATATGAGTCGTGTCAGGTATGAGCCTTGGGTTAAACCCATTTATGACCTACTCAAACTCAATCAAACCCACCAATTTGCCAATTTGCTTATTTAATAGTGATAATGACTCAGATAATTTCTAAACTCTAGCTAAATATACAATGCGGTCCCTAAAATTTTCAATTGCTCAATATAGTTCATAAATTTTGGTACATGTTCAGTTTGATTCATGAGCTATATGGAAATATCTAATATTGGCCTTTCATTAATTCAAGTTTAGGGCTAACATTGAATATTTTCATATAATTTATGGACTAAATCAAATATCTACCAAAAGTCCAGTATCACATTAAACAATTTAAAAATTTAGAGATGACATTGCGCATTAAGTTAAAGTTCAGGGGCCACATTAAATAAATTGAAAATTTAGAGATTGCATTATAAATTGGGCTAAAATTCAAGAATCACTCGTGATGTTTTCTCTATTTAATGTTGTCGGCTGAAGTCTCTCAACTAACCATAATTTATTTGCTAAAAAAAAGTAATTGGGGGTTGGACTGTCCTTCTGCCCTCTAGAAATGGACAAACATATCACTTCTAGTCTTTTCCACATTGCCAGTACCAGAAAAACGCAGCATAGGACGGCTTTTGTCTGTCCGCTCTCCGTGGCCCTAGAAAAGGCGAAAAATTCAGCAAGCAACGTTTTTTAATTTTTCTGTTCTATTTTATTTCATGTAATATAAATATAATAGGAAAAGTGGACTGCTCCACCAACGTGAATAGAATAAACTAACAAAAAAGGACGCACGTCTTTATGCAAAGAAAAAGGGGAAAAAAATCTGTAAAACTTTCTAATGGAGAAAGATGATTATCATGGATTTCAGGAGAGGTTTTAAATAAACACTTTTGAGTGGTTTTGTGAATGATTGTCTTCTCATAAATAGATCGGTAAGATAGGATATGTCACTCCCCTTAAATAATGAATGTGAGTTTTCGTAGAATTTGATAAGTATATGGGCACATTTACTAGGAGTTTTTGCAACATTGTGACTGTTGGAAACTCGATGATTATAATTAGTGAGTAAAGTTAGATAAAGGATGAGTGATGGCCAACAATTCGGCTCCGAATCAAAAGTAAATGGATTCTAATGTTTTTTGCAAGCCTTTGTGAAACTGAAATTAATAAATAAGGCACCAACAAATGTTTGAAAATGGCAAGGAAATTGGACAAAACTTTATTGGTTAGAACAGATGGCTTACATACTCGGAGGCCATGCTTGTTCAGTGTTTGAACCTGAACATAGACAGCTGATGGAGATAACTGAAGTGCATGGAGAAAGTAACAAAGTATACAAATTCTAACGGACAAAACTTTTATAATGAAAGATGAAAACTGGAATTAAGAGGTCTAATTTCAATCGATTCGTTATGCATGATCTCTTCATCTTCATTGAGTGTCAAAGTCTCATGTGTTGTTGTCATCTTTTGTGATGTCTTGATTGCTAGTCCCTCTCTTTGATTTTTCTTTATTTTTAAATGGGCCTTTCCGTCATACGTTACGATATTTCTATACAAGAATTTACAACTACCTTGACGTGCGCGCCAATCTAGAGATGATTTAGTTGGTCCTGATTTCTTAACTCTAGTCATCCCTTGGTTAACAAATTCTCCTTGACTCAGTCTTCAACTTTCGTACATGCTTTGAGTTGATTGATTGTCTCTAGGTGTGTCTTGTACTTCATCACCTAAACTCTACCCACGAAAAACTTTGGATCGATGAACTCACCAGACATTTTATCAATGGGTCTCGTGCATCGATTTATTATCACGTCTTTCATGATCAATGAGTCTTGTCAGGCGCATTCCATCGCTTGGACCTTATGAATTTGGCATATCATCGGGACTTGACTTGAGCCATTGACTTCTTTACATTTTGGCCCAAACTCTAGGCTTGGTGCCAATAGCACGACAAGTGGGGCCTCAGATCGCATTCCCTGTCCTAGTCCCATGGTGTAAATGCTTTACCGCACCATGGTCCCATCGGGGCATGGGGTGAGGCATGTCGACTGGGGCATGGGGTGAGGCATGTTGGCACCGAGCCTTGCAAGACTAAAGATACAAAATTGTTCAATAATAATAATGCTACCTTAAATTTATTCATATTCTGTACATTATCGAAAGTTTCTTAATCTCATGAGCTTGATCTTGCTTATTCATTTTAACTTGTCTGTATCTTTCTTATTATTCACTTAATAAAGTATATTGTCTACTGTCTTCACTTTTCTTTCGACGAGCCGCTTTCTCCGTAATAGATTTTGGACTCTTCTCAATCTCATATTTGGCGAACGTGTAGGTTTGTCCGAATCCCGTCCGGTTTCCCTCCCAAAATTCCCGAACAGCCAATCATCTTGCTCCCTGACCCACAGGGCACTGCGCAGCTGAGTGCCACTCCATCCACAAACACAAAAAGCGAACTTTTTCGAGTGTGCACACTCCTCTCTCCCTCTCTCCCACTTCAGTTACTTTCCAATTCACCAGCCACCAAAACTCATCATTGCCCACCGATTCCGTCACCTCCGGTGGCGGTGGCGGTGATGGTG
The DNA here is from genome assembly GCA_024733475.1 of Syzygium grande. NCBI lineage: Eukaryota > Viridiplantae > Streptophyta > Magnoliopsida > Myrtales > Myrtaceae > Syzygium > Syzygium grande. The sequence continues at coordinate 2,911,237 of JAMXDD010000008.1, read as the reverse complement.
GAGCAACCCCACCACCCATTTTCGATCCTCCCACAGACCCAGTGTGAGAAAAGGCAATCTTGTTGCGCAATTCCGGGTTCTTGACGACGTTCTTGATCTCCTGAAAGTCCCTGACCTCTCTCGGCCATGGACGCAGCCGCTAAGCCCCACAAGAAAAGGAAGTGGTTCTTGTTTCTCGCCACGGCGCTGGCGCTCTCCACTCTGCTCGTCTTCTTCACCGTCTTCACCCCCTCTGCTGCTGCTTCTCATTCTTATTCTTCCCAGTTCTTCCGCCGTGCCCATGTGGAGACAGAGCTCCCGGTGTTCGTCGAGACCAAGCTGCAGGTGTCCGCGACCCTGGATGACCCGGTTCCGAGATTGGCGTATCTCATCTCCGGTTCGATGGGCGATGGGGAGAGCTTGAAGAGGACGCTGAGGGCTCTGTACCACCCGAGGAACCAGTACGTGGTTCACCTGGACTTGGAGGCTTCGGCGGAGGAGAGGCTGGACATGGCCGAGTTCGTGAGGAGCGAGCCCTTGTTTGCGAAATTGGGGAATGTGAGGATGAGCGTGAGGGCGAATCTGGTGACGTACCGAGGGCCGACGATGGTGAGCAACACGCTTCATGCTGCGGCAATTCTGTTGAGGGAAGCAGGGGAGTGGGATTGGTTCATTAATTTGAGCGCTTCGGATTATCCCTTGGTGACCCAAGATGGTATATAAAGACTTGCTTGATCTTCTTGATGTCGTTCCATGATACGAATGCATCTGTTTCTTCACCTGCCCCGTTTTTTCGGGTTTCCCCTTGGTGTTTAACCGATACATCAAAGTCGTTGCTCTGTTCTGTTGGGTTTGGCTGAGCATTTTCTTAGCGAACCTTGAAGCCAAGCTAGCAGTTTCAGAAAACTAGTCTTTGTCTAGAGTCTAAGACATATTTACTAAACACATAGTAACATGATCATGTAAATTGTCTGCCGGTGATTGGTCTAATGTTTTCTTTTTCCGGGCTTTGACTATGTTCGTGGTGATCTCAAGTTGATACGTTTGGACACAACTGACGACTTGGCGTCAGCACCATTCTGAATTACCTCTAAAGGGGGATTGTGTTTTTTACTTCATTAATATATCTTGAAGTAGGTAGAAACCGTTCTTTCTTCTTCTGTTCCATCACTTTTGGGGCTTAGCTGTTTTCTCTTTCCTTTCTTAGGCAAATTGAGGAGAGCGAGTCTATGCTTTTATCTGCTTTAATAATCAGGAGTAGAATACTATTTAATTACTGCTTCAGTAGAAACCAACATACTTGCTTACTTTTGCTAGTGAAGCTGCTGACTAACCACCGTGCACCTAGGTTTCTGGTCTCGAAGAGTCCCAAATGGTTTATTCACTTGATGCCTTCTGCTGCCGTGGGTTATCAAAGCATCCTTAGTAGTGAAATGGGTTTTCCTGTCACGAAAACTCGATGTAAATGAGCACGGAATCAATATTTGGAGTGTATGCCTAATGGTCACTTACTGAAGGCATTAATCATGTTTGTCTTTTCATTGCTGCAGATTTGCTTAGCACTCTGTTGACTATACCCAGAAACTATAACTTCATTGAGCATACCAGCGATATTGGTTGGAAAGAGTTCGTCTCTCATCCATTTGTTCTTATCCATTGTGTATGTTGCAGATATCTAGTGAGAATTTCTAAGTGCTTGTTGACTGCTGGATATCTACAGGTACCAGAGAGCCAGGCCTGTTATGATTGATCCAGGGCTGTACAGAGTGCAAAAATCAGATGTGTTCTGGGTATCAGAGAAGAGAACTGTGCCTTCTGCATACAGGCTGTTTACAGGTGAAGAATCCACCTAGCAGAAATCTCTTTTCGTATGTTTAATTTATTTGTTAAATGGCGTCTTGGTGTTGCTTTTAAAATCGAAATGAAAATTTCTCAAAGCACACAAGCACATATTATCTTTAGCATGAAGACACATATTACTCTTTCCACGTGCACTATTCCTTGTTCTGTTCCAGCAATAAGTAAAACTCGTGAGTCAAATTAAGAAATAAAAACATTGCATTAGTAAAAATTGGTAGCCTCTAAACTCGAAATGGGAAATTGTCTCTGGAATTTAGATGCAATATCATCTGTCATGAGAAAATAAAAAGCAGTTAGTTCCATATTGCTCAAACTAAGTTAATTTCAGGTCTATATGATGCATGATGCCTGCAGTTCTTTCCTACTAAGTGAGCTTTCTGATAAGATCTAAAGATCAAGTCAGAGGTTTTCGTTCTTGGTTCTTTTTATATTTCTTTCTTACCTTTCCAGGAGTAGGAATATGCAGATTAAGCAAATGACATGCATATGCATTTAAAAATTGCGTACCAGTGTGTGTTTGTGTTATGTACATGTACTAAGACAGAGATGCTGATTATGCTGAGAAATTTCTTCTCTGTGCGATACATATAGATCGTCTATTGGATCTATAAGGTAAGGTCATTACATTCCACAAGCAAAATTTCAACATTTTCAGCATGAAATTACTGCACATGACTTCAAAAGTGTGCCCATGAATCCCATCAGGTTCTGCCTGGATGATGCTCTCTCGGCCCTTTGTTGAGTATTGCTTATGGGGATGGGACAACCTCCCAAGGATTGTGCTCATGTACTACTCCAACTTCCTTTCTTCACCAGAAAGTTATTTCCACACGGTGATTTGCAATGCTAATGAATTCATCAATACGACTGTGAACCATGACCTCCACTTCATATCCTGGGACAACCCTCCGAAGCAACACCCACACTTCCTCACACTCAGTGATTTCCAGATGATGGTAGATAGCAATGCCCCCTTCGCGAGAAAATTCGGCAGAAACGATCCGGTTCTTGACAAGATTGACTCTGAGCTGCTCGGTCGAAACACGAATGGATTTTCACGAGGAGGGTGGTTTAACAGTGAGGAAAGCATTAACAGAACATATGCCGATTACGTCACACCCAACATTACAGAGCTGAGGCCTGGTCCTGGGGTTGAAAGGCTCAGGAAGCTCATTGCTGGTTTGTTATCGGGGGATAACTTTCATGCAAATCACTGCCCATAGCAAGAAAACTTCCGAGCCAAGGGACTTGTTTTGGGCACGTGTGCACTGGTTCTTCCCCTTGTGATTGCTACGCCATATGTTGCTCTTAATTCAACTGGTAATGAAGGATCACTATAGGCCAAGTTACAAATTCTTCTGGGATTCGTGAAGCAAGATTTCAAATATACTAGCCGAAAAATCCAGTTACATGTCTTTCTGATCCGGAATCTCACTGAGCTGTTCATATCACAAAGGGACAAGTAATGTAAGTACCGGAGCTGGAAAAGTTGAAGACGGAGAAGTTCTTATCTTCAACTGCTGCTTTAAATTAGTCGCGGGAGAGCAAGTTTGAGCCTAAAATATTGTTTAGCACATTGAGTTGTTTACTATACTTTTGCACTTCGTATACTCAACAGAAGCATTATAAACATCTGTAAGGGTGTCTTTACCAAAAAAAAAAACATCTGGAAGGGTGTGTACTAAAGGTATATATGACTTTCTTTCTGCCGCTACATGACAGCGTTTCTAACATCGTCTTTTTCACCCTACTGCACTTCATCAGACGAGACTAAGATTGGAAGACATGAAGGAAAGATGGGTAATTGCAAAAGCAGTTCCCCCCAACAGTTTTATGGTTTATCGAACCTGGAATAACCTAATCAGAAACCATTCCTTTTCGTTCCCATTCCTTCGAATGGATCATGATAAAGTTCGTGAAATGTCCAATGTAAGTAGAGTACTAAATCCACTTGTTAATGAAGTAATCCATGATTTAGCAGGTCAAGTATTTTTTTCCCATGTAGTCGATGGCGTGGAAGGTGAACGTGAGGGGATTTCAGATTGTCTCAAAGAAAACCGGCTGGTGCATCAATGTAAACTGCACATACTGAAGTTGGAGCAAGAATGAAGAAAGAGATTCGAACACGAATTTCATGCGCCTGAACGCCGCTTTTTCTCGACTTAGTCAAATACTACCAGCAGCAAATTACTTTTGTAACTTAAAATTAACTTCACAAGTCACATATGTACAGAGCAAAGTTCTAGTTTAGGAACAAACTTTTCAAGTGGATCACTTACACTGAGGTAAAATGAAGGAGAGGATAAGACTTCTCCCTCGAAAAACAGGTTGAGGTTCAATTCCTGCAAACACCAACGGAGTTTGGTTAAGTTTTTCCAAGAGGTTTTCAAGGGCCTCCAAAGTCCCATGGGAAAAAAACAGGGATAAGTGCATTCAAAGTCCTAAAACTTGGCATGAAAGTGCAATTGAGTCCTAAAACTTTCAAAAAGTACAAACAAGTCCTAAAACTTGTCACGAAAGTACACTTGAGTCTTAAAACTTTAAAAAAGTGCAAATAAGTCTTAAAACTTGTCACAAAAATGCAAACAAATCCTAAAACTTGTCAAATTGGTTCAATCAACTCCTTCCATTGATTGTATTTTTTGAAAACTTTAGGACTTATTTGCACTTTTGTGACAAGTTTTAGGACTTGTTTGCATTTTTTAAAAGTTTTAGGATTTATTTGGGCTTTTTAAAAGTTTTAGGACTCAAGTGCATTTTCATGACAAGTTTTAGGACTTGTTTGCACTTTTTGAAAGTTTTAGAACTCAATTATACTTTTGTGACAAGTTTTAAGATTTTTAATGCACATATCCCGACAAAAAATAAGGCCTTCCGTTCAATTTTTGGGACTTCTTTAGCCAAATGCTAGCCATAATAAAGCTGAAAGCCCAATGCAGGATATGGCTTTCAAAATTTGCGTAAGGTCATTCTTTCATTTTTCGGTTTTGCCCTCATTGTTACTGTTCATCTTCTCTGCGCAAGGACTGCCAACGGAGCTAGATTTGGTCGGCATGGGGTTGATAAGAGGTTGGCAAGGGGCTGGTGAGATCACACGACCTTATACTACTTATAGCCTCTTGTGGAGGTTGCGCAACCCCAGAAAGGGCAGTCTGGGTCGTGCGAGCTCAGGCGGTCCTCCCTTGGGTCATGCAACCCTCATTAGGGGCCGCTCGAGGTTGGGCGAATAGGTGCAAATTGGTGCTAACATCACTCAAGATTTAAACCGGAAAGAAAAGGAGAGGGGATTATCAGGAGCCAGGACGGCTCCAAGCCCTCGTTCGTTAGTCACCACCCATGAGGCGAGGGGTTGGAAGGCGGCGACAATGACTTGACGATGACCCCCCCTCTTCTCTACCACCACCAAGAAAAGAACTCGCGGCCATCGTCACCATGCCGCCGCTGCCACTTGGCCGGCCCAGTAGGCTCTCACCACCAGTAGGCGACGGCTTGCCCTTGACCCAAACCTTCGAGGCGACGAGGGGGCGATCATCCCTTGTTCGAGGCAACGTCACTCCTTCCTCTCTCTTCTCGCTCTTTACCATTTCAATAAATCATCGACTTGAAGCATTCTATCAATTTTATGCAGTAAAATTCCCGTTACTAACCCTTAGTAGCGTTACGCCCGGCACCTCTATTAAAGTAAATCCCCCGACTAAGTTCCTAATGATAATTGATCCAAGGATTTAATTGGCACAAATAAAATAATTTCGATAACTTGATTAAGAGAAAAAAAATAAAAAAAAATTAGCATAAAAATCACCTTTGAGTTCCATTAGGGCTTTTGAGGGGTTTATCGCGCGCACGCACTCTCTCTCTCTCTCTCTCCTTCTTTTTCCCCCGTTCCTTTTTTCCCGCCTTTCGAGCCCTAACTAAATCTCCCCTTCCCATGGCCGTATGAATTCGCCGCACTGAGAATCACCCACCGCCTGCGAATCCTCCTCATCCTCACGGAATCGGCACCGGCGAGGAGGCGATCCTCGCCGGCGATGGCGTCGGCGAAGCAGCTCCTCTCCATCATCGAGTCGGCCCTGCTCGGCCCGGTCCCCGCCGGCGCCGGCGAAGAGGGTGGAGCTCATGCACGCCCTCCGGAAGTCTCGCCCCTCCCTCCAGTCGCTGCTCTCTTATCCCGTAATTTGCCCGTTTCCCTTCGCTTGGGATCCCCCCTGCTTGCACGCCCGTTTATTGCTCCGTACGCTCGCGCTTTCGCGTCTGGCTGGCTGGCGAGGAATCGTGGGTGAATTCGATGTTTGGTTGATCTTTCGAGCGAAAAGAAGCATTTTGATTGCGTGCACGAGTTTCTGATGCTGCATTGGAATTGGGTTTTGTATTCCGTGCGTCGTCTGATAGAACTGACTTGTTCTTTGCCTTGTGTTTTTGGATTCTTGGCTTTCGCAGCCTCCGAAGCCGTCAGATCGGGCGCAGGTTCAGGCGAAAGAAGTGCGGCTGCCGGATTCCTCGCCGATCTCATTGGACGATCAGGATGTTCAGATTGTAAGCTGCTATTGGCTGTGGCTGTAGTGAACTTTTCCGTCCAGTGTGTTATTTTTTTACTTCATTTTGAATACTGTCACTTCAACTTCGGTTGGCTTCGAAAGGAAGAATAGGAGAAACTAATTGAGTAATTGAAATGACTTACTGAGGCCGGACTAATTTGTGCGGGTCTTCTTATGAATGTGCCGAATTTACTCCTCTCTCCTATATGCTATTGTGGATACTCTCTCCTCGTGAGGTTCTCATTTTGCTCGCAACGGGACCGATCTATTTTGTACTTATGTTCTCCGCTCAATCTTTTGGGCTGTAACTGATTTTGTGTTTTATTTTTTCTTAACCTGGTTTGATATATGATTGATGGGTGGGTTAACGCCTATCTCATTGTAAGGAAGTCTTTCCCCCGCATGCATTGTTTGTTAAGTGAAAAATGGCTTCTTTTATATTACAGTCTTCAGAATTGCATTACTCTTTTTCGGTCTATTGAATTCTCTGAGTGATGAAGAAGTTTGAGTTTTTGGTGCATCATTTGATTGTCCTATCATCGAGCCACTTTATATTATGTTATCCATAGTTGATGATCTTTCATACATACAGAGATAGATCTACTTTCTTATAGATGACATGATCCTGCAATTTCCTTTTCTGTTATTGCGTGAATGCAATTTGATTTTTGTTTTGTGATGATAATTAGGCTCTGAAATTGAGTGATGATCTCCACCTAAATGAAGTGGAGTGTGTTCGTTTGCTTATTTCGGCCAATCAGGAGGTAGTGTTTGTACACATCTTTATACTTCAGTCTCTTTTTGACTAATTTTATATGCAATCTGAATTTGTGGTTATATTCTTACCATTATAGTTTTATTGTTCTACTTGGGTACTTTGTTGGCCATGATATCTATGTGATATTCCAAATGCTTGCTCTGGAAACTTTGGGTGTCACTCCCAGTGGGGTCTAATGGGAAGAGAGCCCCTAGAAATTTTGCGTCTTGCGGCTGGACTCTGGTATACTGAGAGAAGAGATCGGATAACAGCCTTATATACACTCTTAAGGGTACCTTCTCATTCCTATATAGAATTTTCATTTGTCATAACTTGAAACACTTATCCCTTAGATTGCCTTTTCAGGCTATTGTGCTAGACCAAGGATTTGAAGCCGATATTCTCGCTGACATTCAGAAGTACCTGGAAGAACTTATAACCGGTCTAAGACAACGGTTCATCTCTTTAATTAAGGTTAGTACCTCGGAGTCTTCAAGTTTTCATTTCTTTGTGTGATTTGAATTGTATTTGCCATTTCTTTTTCTGTGAAGGGTTTATATGCCATCTCCACTGTCACCGAATGTTTTCATTCGTTAATCCATCCCAAATGTGTTTCTCCTCAAAACTTCCTGTCTGTTCATGCTGATTGACTCTGGTAAAGATTGCGTTTGAGGTGTCAATTTGTTGTTGCTTATTGTGTGTTGTGATACAGACTCAACTCTCACTAATTCTTGAGATTGCGGGTTTCCTCTTATTTAGAGATCAAAGGGAACACGGATGTTGTATTGCATCTAGGGTTCCGTGACTCTGGAATAGTGGACAGTTGCTATATTTCTGCTCGATGAGATGCAGTAGATTCAAATTGTTTTCTTGTTGTGTTTTTTTGAGCTATATTAAGATAAAAGATTTAAGGGATTTCTTACTGGTGAAAATTTTTGTAGATATTAGTGCATTTTCCTTATGTTCGTGAAGCATCTTCTAAACGCCTGATTGTCTTACCCTTTCGTGTGGTGATGCCATGCGTCTACAAATAAATGAGCAATCCTTTCTTCCTTTACTTCAATGACTTGTTTTTGCTTTCTTTCTCCTTTTCCTTTCATTAGTTGAACTATTTGTGCACGTCTTCTTTTTTTAAGTGAGGAATGCACATAAGTTAGTCTTGGTGTGGAATTCACATAAGCTATTAAACTATTATGATAATTTTTGGTTAAGCATTGCAATATTCAGCTTTAAGTTTGTGAAGAATAAGTATATTTAGATGTCTTTCTCCTTGATTGACTCTAAAGGGAAAAGATAAGAACATGTAAAGAAAGGAGGCTCAATTGATGACCTTCCGGATTTTTTTACAGAGAGACAATGGGAGACTTTTTCTTGGGCCAAACCACCAGATGATTGGTTGTGCTTGGCCTAATTATATTAGAAGGAGCTGAACCCAAACCCTCTGCCTCTAATGCTTATTGTTTGTCATTCGTCATTAAGGGTTTTAATAGTCAGAGGTAATAGACTGAAAAATGTGATGCTGCAATGTTATTTAATGAACAATTGAATAAAAGGCTGGGCATGCATTTCCAGAGTGTACCTTTACACAGATTGGAAAAAAACAATTTTGTGGACATCATAGTAGCTCAAGCAATACCTTGTTAATATATCTCTATTTTCTACATTTCTTGCTCAAAAGATTGATTATTGATGAAAAAATACACAAGCTTTATTGTTACAAAGTGAGACAAATGTGTTATCTGGCCTATGAGTTGTACGTTCTGCACCTTTGGCTTTAACCTAAAACAGTAATACCACCTAAATTGCTGCTAACGAGTTCCTAATGCATCAGTTTTAACAATTGTTCTCATCCTGTAATGCTTAAATGCGAGGCTGTTGATCTCCATTTGATGTTTTTGAAAATAACATCAAGGTCAACTGCTGTATTCTTTTTTCTTCCTGGTGTTTATCCTTTTTCGGTTGCAGAAACTTTTCAACAACTACAAAATCTGGCGGTGACCTTTCAAGCAGGATAATTGTATTTTGCCTAGTCTGCCAAGCCATGTGAAATGCCCGCTAATAGAATTGCCTTCCATGTCTTAGATATGCATCTCAGTGGAAAGATTATTTCTCTAAGTTTAGCTTTTGTGTTGCTATAATTTATGCCAACCTACGTGATTAGTTAATGCAAAATAACTCTGCTATATAATATGGAAACAAAGATCTTTTAAGAAATTTGACCCATTAATGTAGGTAAGTATTGCTCAAGTATCAGGTTCTTCTTTTGCCATTACTGCTGTAATGTCTTTAAGGGTTTTTGGTTTTAGTTGATATATGTTAATTAGGTATTGTGGGGGAAGTCCTGAAGGACAACATTTGAGCATTATGGAACCTAACTCTTTTTGTATCCCATTCCTGCTGAGTTAACGAGCTAAATTGCTGAGTTTCATGCTAGGAACTCAATCGGGAAGAGCCTGCTGGTTTTGGTGGTCCACAGTGTGAACACTATGTTCTAGACTCTAGGGGGGCTCTTGTAGAGCGGGCAGCTGTGGTTTGCAGGGAAAGACTCATTCTTGGACATTGTCTTGTCCTCTCTGTTCTCGTTGTGCGAACAAGTAAGATGGAAGACATTTGTTAGATTTGGCTGTTCAAATACAAGTAGAAATACAATAGAATTTGTAGATTAAAAGCTCTACATCTTTCTTTTCAATTCTCTTGCTGTTTTGATATCTGTGCAGCATATTTATTAGTTAATCCCAAATCATGTCTCTTTCTTCTTTGACTGAAAGAAAAGTGGTAGATAAAATAGAGAAAGATTATTAAAAGAAATAATAATCAAATTGCACCCTCTCTGTAATAGGTAAATACCTCTTTTTCTATCTAGCCATAAATTTTTCCTTAGCAAGATCCTTGCTCTAGATTTTTTCTTTGATTGGTGTAGATGATAATTTCTTTCTTTGTTTTTTACTCCCTTTCTAGTGTGGTGATAGCGTACTACTTAACTGAGAAGATTTGAAAAGCCAGTTTGAATTTTATAGAGGGGTGGTTTGAGGAAACAGTGCCTAGGGGGGGCTCCTTGGGGTTGCATAGGGATTCTGGAAGTGACTTTCATTTTGGCAGCCAGCCAGATATCTAAAATTAGAAGAAACTTCAGTTGGATTGTGTTTTCTCTTGGATAAGGTGTTTTGGTGGGTTGGTTCGCAGCCTAGAACTGGAAACCAACCCTGTGACACCCAGTTCCTATTTCAAAAAATTGCAACCGAGAAGTGGACCGGTCCATTCTTATGTTAAAACTTTTTTTGTAATAAAATATAAAGTTACACCATTTCATCACGAAAACATTCCTTGGTCAAGTGGTTGTTTGATCATACTGAAGACCATGGTTCAAATTTTGATGGTCACAAAACGTTTTTTTATCCCAAAAGAGGCTTCAAAACAGGTTCATGACCAGTTCAACTCAGGAACTGGCCTGGGAACTGAACCGGTCCTAGATATAGGATCCTGGAGTCGGGAATCGAGCTAGTTTTCCCTAGAATGGCTTGGAATCGACCAGGCCCGGTTTCGGCTGGTTCCCGGGTTGAACCAGACCTGGAGCTCACTCCCACGTTCTGGGTTATGTGATAGCAGCACGAGGGCTTGATAGTTTTACTGGGTTGTTCCCTGTCAGTTGGTTTGAGAAACCAGACCTGCATTTACTGGGCTTAATCAGAATGAATAGATTAAAGCTGTTGCTGGGGAAATTGAGGTATCTCTTGAAAGGGGATATGATTGGTTAATTTGACGGATCATCCGCATTATGCTCAAGGGGAAGCGGTCAGACCATTAGAAGTGAATACAGCCGTTCATATCTGCAGGGTTTCTTTGAAGTTGTATAATTTTGGAGGTATTCAAAGGGCTGATGAATCACGATGGCTAAAGGCTTGGCTAGCTTTTCTCCTGTTCGAGTCCTGTAATTGTCGTTACCTCTGTGATACGAGATTAAATCGGTGTTTGTACGATGAACTAGATATTTGAAATTGGTACCCCATGAGCTCTCTGAATAAGCATCATATTGAGTGTTGGGTAAGACCGAATAGTATTTTAAGAATCTTTAAAGTTTCTCTGAAGATTTTGATTGCAAGGAGCGGGTTGTTATATTGTTTCACAAAGTAGAAAAACTGCACACATTATAGGATAGTCAACTAGTCCTGAATAACCGTTGATCCTCATGCTGTATTAAGCCTCCATTGACTTCCACAGCACCCACTTTTCAGCAAAGTGATTACATAATTGGATCTCTGATGACCGTCTGCAATTAAATATATGCCTTGGCGGTACTTTTCCTAGAATGATAATCTGTCTGAGGCCATGTTAGATATTCTTTGCGAGTGCAAGGGAGCACTAGAGTTCTGTATTTGATTGTTAAAGTTAGTTATTGCAATGAACTACTAATCCAGATCTTAGCAATGGGAGCTCCACATTAGATCTTTCTGGTTCAATTTCAAAGGATTCTTACTTGAAATTCAAAATCTATTGGTGCACCCTTAAAAAATGTACACAATTTGATCATTCCTAAGGCCTAACCAAGTTTTCACGCATTTCAGCCTTTAGCCTCTTGCTTTTACTATCCTGCTTTTGAAAAGGAGTCTCATGTTATTCCTAAAACACCAAGTAGATTGGAAGAGGACTAGAATTTGTAGAGTATGTTCATTACCTTGATGGGGGCATCTTTGATTTTTGGTATAGGTGGTCTTTGTAGGTTCATTGAGGATGAAGTAGAGGAACTGGAGGGTGTAGTTGGAGGTCTAAAAAGGGAAAGAAGATTCCCCTATATATGTTTTTTGGTTGGTATGTTGGGACCAAAATTAAAACTTTTTTGTTTGACTTTGTTGAATAGCTTTCCTTGCAATGATTTTAGTTGGCCGAGGATTGATAGAATATTGATGGTTTTGGAGTAAAATTCTTGTAGTTTAAATTTTGTTATGCAAAGCTACCCCTAGTTACTTGGGGTACTCTACAAGCACCGTTGGTATAATATTTCCCCTTTTGGAACTTGGAACCTACCTAAGACCTCTTGGCGCATGACATTGACCACCTTTCTAATGAAACAATGACTGATCAATTAATGACTAGATTTCATTGTCTATTTTGAAATAGTGACTTTATGACTTTAATACTTCACAATAGTTACTAAAATAGGAGTTATTGAATTTAAAGATATCAGGCAGTTAAAAATAGACAATGAGATCATTTTTCTCTGAGAGGAAAAATAGATAGTGAAAAGCAATCAAGTTAGAGTGATGGATATTAAGTTTTGGATATGGTATCAGGAGTGTCAAAATTTAAGAGTGAGTTATGGATCTAGAGATTTTGGTCTTTAGTTAAATATGTTACAGCAGGACCTGGAATATGGTCCGGTGCCTTGGCTATAAGGTGATTAAAGTGGGTATAATCCTATACTCAGGAACCTGTATGTACTCATATGTTCCAAGATTTTGGGGTCAAAATCTACCCTATATATTAGGTACCTCAAGGAAACCTTTTCGATTATGCTAGTTTTGTAATTTCAATGGTTCAGCGGTTCTATTGCCAACAACTACTCGCCGCACTTTAGTTAGGTTGGAAGTATAGAATGAAACTTTTTGAGGGAATAAAATAAGTCTTCTAATAATAGGAGTCTTGATACTTGACCATTAATGTGATTTAAGTATGACCAGACTTGATGCAATTGATTTAAGAGCTTTTTTGGTCATGTAAGACAATGGCTAGTGGCTCGTGTAGGAAGTACCTTTTGCCCATCCCATGACAAAGTCTGAGGCTTGAATGCAGGACCTTCCTTCTTCGAAAGAGAGTAGATGCTGCTGAGGAGTGATCTCAGAGTTAGTGGATACATAGGTTGTAAATGGATTTTGTATAGCGAAGGCTTTCTTTGGTGCCATATCAATTGAAATATCTTTTTGTAATTAAAAGAATCATGCATTGGAAATTTAGGTTCTCATACTTCTAGAATACTTCGATAAAGGACTGCTAAAAATGCCCTTTTTTTAGGTGCCAAGGAAGTCAAGGATATTTATTCTATTTTGAAAGACAGTGCTGCTGAACTCAATGAGAATAGTTCCACTACCAAGCAGCAGGTATGTAAATATATAGTGGTGGATGAAAACAATGGTGGTTTTTGTTTTTTCTATTGAATCAATTTTTTTAAGGTTAATATCTTTCTGGAGATGGAATGCATTCTGTAAAAACTATATTACGTACTGATAATTTTCTGTTCTTTTTGCAGATCGCATTTAGCCTTATTTTCTCACTTGTTATTGCTTTCATATCGGATGCTTTGAGTGCAGTACCTGATAAAGCAGCTATCTTGTCCCATGATGCTTCGTTCATAAATGAGTTTCATGACATTGTAAGACCAAAAACAGAGTGATTTCTGATCTCTATGAAGTGTAAGCAATTTGTTCATTTTCTTGCTTGCTGTAGGTAATGACTACCGGAAATAATGTCGATGCTTTTCTTGATGGTGTGAGACTTGCTTGGGCTGTACACTTGATGCTGATTCAAGATACGGTTACTCCCAGGGAGCATGTCCCCAATGCTTCATCAAATGATTTGGAGAAGATTTTTTCATGCTTAGAAGTAGTTTTCAAGAACAACGTATTCCAGTCATTATTGGACAATGTTCTTCGAACTGCAGCGTATCAGGTATTGTCGTTGTCTTCACCCTGATTTACATTTTAAGTTTTCTTCAGTCAAGGTCATTCTTTGAAGGAGGTAGGACCATATGAGTGTTTATTGTCAACTTTACGAACTTTGCAATTGGAGTTTTTAGTACTGTTTATAAAGAGGTTTTATTGGTGGATTGAAAGCAACAAGAAAGTATTGGAAACGAGAGAATCGAGAGTGGAAGAGACCCACAAAAAGAGAGAATTTTGGCTTTTCTTTGCTTTTTAGAACAGGTCCATTGTTGATGAGCCACCTATGTTATAATTTTCGCTTCAGATAATAGTTGATCTGTCATTTAGCTCCTTGTGCTTTTAAGAGAACTGCATGTATACCAAAGCCTGTGTGAACGAACTTTGGTTCTTGGAGAGGGACTTTCAGTTCGATGTTGGAAAGAAAATGATTGCTAAGATGATTTCTCTCCTTGTTTTTTGGCTTGTTTGGAGAGAGAAGAACAAAAGGGCATTTCAAGGAGTTGAATCCTCATTTGCATTCTTTTAGCGATAATTGGTTGTACACTCTTCACGTTTGGTATAGCACTAAAGTTCAATTTCATACATCTAGTTTGTTGGAAATGTTAGAAACAGTCTTTTCTGCATAATTTTATATGTGGTTTGCTTCCACCTGAAGCCGTCTTGTATGGGGGTGGTACCCCTTGATATCATCTTAATGGAATTTTATCTATCATTCAAAAAAAAAAAAAAGTGTGCCGAGGCTGCGAGCTTCACCAATCGGATGCAGACAACTACTATCCCCTACGAAGCTGCAGCGTTTTTCCCATATCCTATCTCTACCATGCTATTTAAGTAAACAATCCAAGGAGTTTCTCTCATTGTAATTTTCTTTTGGAGTTTTATCATCATGTATATTAGTGCTCTTGTTGGATATCTTTGCTGCTTGGATTCATTTCATGTCTGCTATACTGCTCATGGAGCCTAGGCTGTGAGCTTTGTAAACTTTGGGACCAAGACAAGTATTATGACTATAAACCTGCAGCATTTTCTCTCATTGTAATTATTTTAGGAGTTTAACTCATGTCTACCGGTGCTCTTGTTGATGTCTTTGGTGCTTGGATTTTATTGCATGTTGCTATACTACTCAATCTACATGACCATTGCAATATTATCATGCCCAAGACCTATTAAATTTGCATTTTGAGACCGGATGTGTTTGTAGACCAGCTCATATATTATCTTCCCTCTCTTCTTTGCTCTTAAGACTGGTTTTCTTGTTGTGACTGTCGTTTGGGCATTTGCTTCTCATGTCTTGGGAATATGGCCAGATACCTGGATGTACTTTTTTTAGGCACTTCGTCACATAGTGGCATTGTGAATGCATTGCATGTCTTGAAGTATTTTTTCGGGATCCTGATTCTTGTTACACTAAAGAAACTGTTATTTTATTGCTTTGTTGTCTGTTTCTGGCAGAATAGAATGATTGATGTACGGCCAGACCACCTATTTCTTTTTTTACATACCTACATCTTATTGCTTGTTTGGGTGTGATAAGTCTGTCCTCTTTCTTTGTCTTCCCCTATTGATGCTGGACAATTACTGCAGAATGATGATGAGGACATGATCTACATGTATAATGCCTACCTACACAAGCTGATCACTTGCTTCTTGTCTCACCCACTTGCCAGAGACAAGGTTAGTTAGATGGTGCTACAGCACTTATCAAAGCTCATCTTTCTACGACACTCAATCTGACTCTTTTCAGGTAAAAGAAGCAAAGGAGAAGGCTATGAGCATGCTTATTCCTTACCGAACGGCTGGATCACATGATACTTTCGCAGATAAGAACCTGAATTCTGAACAGGCCGTTGGAGTTGGTCCTGTACCATTTGTATCTCTTTTGGAGTTTGTCAGTGAGATTTATCAGGTCAGTTTGACGGGGCTTTAGCTAGATGAATTGCTGGGGAACATCCTGCGCTTAATAATTTTCCGTTCGAAATTAATGGAAACTGTATAATGTTCTCTGGCTTGTTCAAGGACAGCATAAGGAGAATTCCTTCTGTGTTAGAATCTTCTTAATATGGGTCAAACAAGAGGCATCAACAAGTTGTCAAGGGCCTCAAAGCCCAGCTTCTGAAGTGGATTTGGATCTTTTCAGCAATGGAAGTTCATATTTTTCTCGTTGGAGGGTGCAGCTGAGCTTCTGTATTAATGACAGTGCTCAAAGAAATAAAATAATCAATACAGCAAAGAATATAGACCATGAATCAAACCTTCATTATGTGTGGAACTTCCAAGACAATATTTTAATTGTATTAAAGACTTAAAGTCTTAGTTTTTTTTGGCTGAATTCTGCAGGTGTTTTGCTTCAGAGAGAAGAAAAAGTTGTTGCTTTTGATATAATGTTTTTTTTTTAAAATTTTGTAATGATTTGAAAAATGGTTAAGTTTGTTCTAATGATTGTAGAGCACAAGTCTGCATTAATTTCTTGAACCTTTTCCACTTAAATTTCTTTTTCTCCCCTTAGAATTGTGCTTCTGGAAGGCAAAACATATCTGCTCATATCTTAGAAGAATCCACGTAGCTGTTTTTGAGCAGTGAGAAATGACTTAATTGTTTTCATTCTCTATCTGACAACGAGTTCAAGGCACTTACCTGGTCAAATTGTTCAGGAATACTAATGATTTTACTAAGTTTACATGTTCAATGGTCATACTTTGTAAATCTCAGTAGATATTGTGTACAGAAAAACCCACTGACGATTTAGTTTTAAATCTCTCTCTATTTTTCACAAACATAAAGTAGAAGGTGCAACCTGTTACAAAGGGAGATGTGTGCTTTATTATGTTCAAATAATTTGAAATCTTGCTTTTGCATGTCTACATATAGCTTCAGCACTTGAGGCTCTTTATCTGCATCTCTGTTTAGGTTAGCTATTCCCTGCTTTTGCTATAAATCATACTTGCTTTGTCATCCTCTTCTTTACGATGTTATTTTCTTTAAGTTAGTTATGACCATCTTCTTATCTTAATTTGGATCAGAGGGAACCGGAGCTGTTGGCTGGAAATGATGTATTGTGGACATTTGTTACTTTTGCTGGAGAGGACCATACCAATATTCAAACACTCGCTGCTTTCTTAAAAATGTTGAGTACATTGGTATGTCAAGCTGTTTTTGTAATGTGCCGGATTTATCTCTAAGAAAAAATTAGGTACCTTTAATGCTAAAAGAGCTTGTTTACACTTGGTATGTAATACGTATTATAGTGTGTCATCTGTGCATTCCTGCATTTAACCCAATGCAGTAGTTGCTAAACTGGTATTTTCTTCAGGCTTCTAGCCAAGAAGGTGCTTCAAAGGTTTTTGAGTTACTTCAGGGCAAAGCATTCCGTTCGGTTGGGTGGAGCACTTTGTTTGATTGCTTAAATATCTATGCTGAAAAATTTAAGCAGTCTCTCCTAACCACTGGAGCAATGTTACCCGAGTTTCAAGAGGGGGATGCAAAAGCCCTTGTTGCATACTTGAATGTTCTTCAAAAGGTTGGTTTCTTTTAAATGTCCAAAAATCTGCTAAATAGGGTTCTCATTTCAGCAGTTGCGTTTGCAGGGCAATTTTGGAATATCTTTATCTTTTTCCTTTGATGGCTATACATATTTAATTTAATAAGAAAGTTCTTAAGAACATGCTCTATCGGATTCCTTATTCATCTTGGAGATATATATTTTCTTTGAAAGCATCTATAGTTAGGTATAATTCACCAAGAGCTATGGTATCTTGGTGTAGGCATGCATGCGCTTTTGCGTGTACATGTGTATGCATGGGTGTGGTTGTGGGCGTGATGGCCATGCATGTGCGACTTTGTTGCCCGTAGGACCATGTTTCCCCATTTCATTAAAGATTCGATTCTCCATTAATCTTCAATATCCATGGCAAGGTAGTTAAGATACATTTATTGCTTTAGGGAAAGGAATAATCTCTTTGGTCAGAAAATATAGAAGAATAAATATTCATTTACTCAATAAAACAAAAAGCAGTAGCCTTTAAAGTAGTTACATTCCAAAAATTGTACATATATGGGGCACCTCCACCTAGCATGGTAGCCGAGTTATTAGATGTCACAGCCCAACCGATTGCCCTTGTTTAAGGACTGTGCAACCAGGGTTGTCAGGATTGGGATATTAGGTAGGATCGTTGAAGGTCTTTAATGATTGGATCGAGGATCATAAGATGCTACAAACTTAAGAAATGGAGGCCTAAATTGTGAATTTTTACTTTGTTTAGCACTATTGCATGGATATAAACGCTAAATTGGGGGGATGAATTTAAGCTCTAATAGAGAATGTCAATGGTCAAATTCTTCCATTCCTTAATTTCAACTTTAGCATAAATTCTACATAGTTCAAATAAAACATGTCATTTAGAATTTTGAGTAGTTTGCATAACATTGGTACAACAAATATTCATACTCTGCAAAAAATTAAAATAATCAACAAACATTCATTGACATCATTCCTCAAAAACAGCTGCTGTAAAATATTTCTAAAATTGACTGTTAATATAAGCTCCCAACAAAATCCAAAGAATTTAACAACGTAGCAAAAAAAATCAAATAAGTAAGCCCAACAAGAGAAGCAGCGTTTTCAACTAGAAACTTCATTCTGTTGAATGAAAAAAACAAAAAAAATCAGATGAATAGAAAGTGAAAGAAGAAAGTTGAAGAACAGAAACAGCTTTACTAGTCTTAATATCCAAAAGAAAAGACATTTGTTGATTGGAAAAGAGTTTGGCATGGTGACACGGTTAAAAAAAAATGAAAAGCACGAAGATGAAGTTGAGTTAAGGTAAGAGATGTGGATGAAGTTTGATTCCCAGTAAAATTGCCCATCCTTTGACTGAAGATGAAGTTGAGTTAAGGTAAGAGATGTAGATGAAGCTTGATTCCCAGCAAAATTGCCCTTGATTTCACTGAAGATGAAGTTTGACTCCCCCATACCTCTGCCTCTACTTGATTGCTGTCTTCAAAGACATCAGGCCAAATTTTGATATTTTTCTTCCGGCAGAATCCTGAATTCTGCTTGTGAGATGGGTTCATTTTTATTGGATTGGATGTGGGATCCCAATCTGACTCCAATGCCCATAGTGAGCAATTTTTCTAGAAGATCCTGATTGCTCAGTGAAAATTGGATTGTAGAAACATTCAAATCTCGATCCTGACAACTACGTATGTGACTTGTACTGTCCCTATTTGCATATAGTACACCAACCAACTCAAGTGCTTAAAAGCCCCAAATCAAAAGGAGCACACACAGTTCTTTCTTGAATAAGTTGGCTAGCAAGCAGGCAATGGTTCTGGTTGTTTGTGAACAAAGTTGTACTCCCGTGATTAATACAAACAATGGACAAGGTGGGAACTCGAGTTGGAAGGTTGAGTAGTTGTACCCCCTTAAAGGGATTTTGAAACATATCGCCCTCGAGCAGAGGAGATGTTACATATGCTTGAGATTGCACCACGCCACAAATAAGAAATATAAGAAAAATATGTGTACATCAGTGCCCCTATAGTAGGCGTGTACGTTGCGAGCAGCCTTGATGACTCACCCTGAACAAGCTGGATTGTGGGAATCACAAATTGCGACATTAAGGCTTCTGACTCTTACCAAGGTGTCATGTGTTTGAACCCAAGGGGTAAATAGTTGCATGAGCCAATCCCCTTGGAAAGAGGGTCACAATGCTTGCACTTTGATGGGGTTGCAGTGACTGGTTTGCCCCTTCCCGAAGGTTCCCCGGGGTCTTGTGCGGGGTTATGTAGCTATACCTCAGAAACATTTCGTAGTAGGTTTGTAGCTCTTATAAAAACACCGAGGTTATCAGGTTGGTTGCCTGTTCTGACCCTGTTACCAATAAGGAAAGAACACCATGGTGCACATCTAGAATCACATGGCCGCTATATTGAGTTATTCTATTCCTGGGCTAATCCATAAAATTCTCTCAAATATATATATATATATATATATATATATATTTTTTTTTTGGTAAAGAATTCTCTCAAATGTATTCATTGTCACACTCTACAAAATCTTGTTTGACCCTTTATTGTGGACTTCCATGAAAGCCACTAGCAATTTTCTATTTGTCAGGTTTATTTGACAGTTTCATATTGAAGGGCACATGTTTGTCCTCATTTTGCTTATTTCTTCTGGGTGAACAAATTACACTCTGAGGTATAGGCACATCCCTTTCGTATTGATAGTGGAGTTGATTATGTTGAAATGGTTACCATGGGGATTGCGTGGTATACATCGTTATGTTGTTTGGAATGAGAGCACCGATTGCTCTTTGGATTATAAGCAGTTTGTAGCTTATGTCCTGCCAAAATCTTTAAAAAATTGAATTGTGTTTCCTCTTTAAAGTACTAACTGCTGCAAAACATTGGTTTGCCTTTTGCTTCAGGTTATGGAAAATGGGAGTCCTACTGAAAGAAGGAACTGGTTTCCTGATATTGAACCTTTATTCAAACTCCTTAGTTATGAGAATGTTCCGCCTCATCTTAAGGTCATCATGTCATTTCTGCTTCCTTATTACCTGCAACTTTTTTGAACTAGAGGTCAGAAGTTGCCAATTTTTCATGGCCTTTTCATTTTCCTTAGTCTCTGTTCACTTTTACAGGGTGCTTTGCGGAATGCCATAGCTACTTTTGTTCCCGTGTCTCCTGTTCATAGAGAGACAATTTGGAGTTTTCTTGAGCAGTATGATCTACCAGTAGTAGTTGGTCCACATTTGAGGAATACAGCACAATCAGTTGCACCGGTCAGTTTTTCATGCATAATCTGATTATTTTCAGCACATAACTTACCTCAATGTATTGAATTTCTTCCTTCTTTTCTTTATTTATTTTTATTTTGTTTTTTTCTGTAATGCTGAGTTATCTTGTCAACCATATGCCAATCCATGTGGTCAGTGTATCTAGTTGTGTCGGACTTTGTCATTCATATTGATTGTCTTTATCATATCGATTTTTTTACATGTTTCAATATGTAGTGGCAGAGTACACTTGGATTTTCGTTTACTATCATGAGCTTAAATTTCGTAAACCTAATCTAAATCGCCAAATGTTGTAACTGCACTATATATAATGGGAGTGTATGATCACATGCCATCACTTTCTTGTAGAACCCTCATTTCTATCATTATGCGATCATTGCCAAAGTGAATTTAGATATGTGCATTAATCGATAAGCTAAAGGAAACATAAAAGAAGATGAAGCAAAGCCAACCAAAAAATAAAGGAAAATAGGAAAGACCAATCATGGTTGGACATGTGGCATATCACCTGTAGGCCTTGCTTGGTTCAATTGAAGCAAACGTGGCTGCAGTGGTTATACCACTTCCTGTAGTTAGGTTTTCACATCAAGCTTGGCTGAAAGAAGTGCCTTAACTGTTAAACAGAAGATTGTGTTTTTTTTGCCTCAGGTCTATGATATGCAATTTGAATTGAATGAGATTGAAGCAAGAAGTGAACGTTATCCATCTACAGTTTCATTTCTCAACTTGATTAATATCCTCATTTCAGAAGAACGAGATGTCAGTGACAGAGGGCATAGGTACAGTTTATCTTATTTCTCGAAGTCGGTACAATATTTCTTGTTGCCAATACTTTAATTAGATATTCAGTGGTTTTTTTCTTTTGCAGATTCATTGGGATCTTCAGATTTATATATGACCATGTATTTGGGCCATTTCCTCAACGAGCATATGCAGATCCTCATGAGAAATGGCAGCTAGTTGTTGCTTGTCTCCAGCATTTTCACATGTGAGTAACTGTTTCATTTTCTTGCGATGGTTTCTTCCTGCTTTTGCCCTTTTACACCAATCTTGCGTTTCTTCCTATTTTCTATTTGATACAAACATTGTTTTTGTAAAGACGAGTGTATCTACCTATTATCTTCACTTTTTCCTCCTTGAATGTTGATAAGCTTCCTTTATTGTCTGATTTTCAATTAAATAGAATATACGGCAATTCTTATATTCTGGGCAATGCATCACACAGGATATTAAGAATGTATGAAGTCAAGGATGACGATATCGTCAGTGTCATTGAGAAGTCATCCCTTGCAGTGGTGACACAGCCTGCTTCGCTGCAGACTCAGCTACCGGTCTTGGAATTGCTGAAAGTATGTGCTAGTTTTTCTTTTCAGTTGAGAGCATAATGGCTATTACTCATGTCAACTTGGACATCGTCTATAGGTTGCATATCTTACCTGGTTATTCTGTAATTCTTGTGTGCTTATGTATTTTTTTTCGATGGAACGAAAAAAAACTGTAACTGAGTACAGTGTTGGAGGTATCAAGAACCATTTAAATTTTGCATTCTCATGAGTCAGGTCATCCACATAGTGAAGCTGATTTCACATCTTGCAGAGAAGATATTTCCCTTCTATATAGATATCTGCTGCCATTTTGTTTCCTATTAAGGATTACATACTCTCTTCTCTTGGAAATGGCCCTAGTGACTTGCCCATGCCTGTGGAACTTGCTGGTGGAAAACCCTCCTCACCAAATGAAGTTAGTTTAATGCCTAAATTGCCTGACCCTTAGTGGATCTGTTCCCGGACTTGTATATAATGCACAATCTGTTGTTCACTGCCAGCAACTCCTAAATAGCTTCCAAAAAAGTGCTCTTCCCAACAACTGAGAGCAAATAAGTTAAGTTGCAAAATCACAATTGTTTGGTGAATGGTTACCTTATGGATTTCTCACTTCAAGATCCTTAATAACATCTTAATTCTTGTCTTCCATTTTGTTTTCCCATGTGATTTTTCCATCTGCTAGTACAACATCTACTTCTTTTCTGCTTCAGTCTCCTTTTGTTGGTTTTTACACTTCCTTTTTTCTTCTTGTTGGTTTTCTTAGAATTCTTTCCATCAATGTGCTCAACTTCAATGGAAAAACTCTTTTTAAGTGGATCTGCTTGCACAACAGAACAAATCTTAGATGGATTCTTGGCTTTGGTTCTTGTTGGGCTTAATTCCGCGTCTCTTCCTCTATGAATTGCAACTATTTCTTCATTTTCATTGCATCGTTGAGTGAACCGGCAAGTAAAATGGAAAATTTTTTACGTGGATTATTGGCTTTTGGTTCTTATTGCTGGGCTTGATTCAGTGCCACTTTCCCCCAATGCAATTACCTCTTACATGATCCTCTTTTCTGCAGCAAGTGGATAGATTTTATTTTATGCTACTTTATTTTTTTAAATTGGAGGGGGGGGGGGTATTTGCTTGAACTTGCACTCATTTCTTGACTTAAATTAACAAATATTACATAGAACAGTTCTTGATCAAACTTATTCTGGCAGGATTTTATGAGTGGGAAGATTGTCTTCCGGAATGTCATGAGCGTTCTTCTGCCTGGAGTAAATTCAATTATTGCAGAACGAACTAGTCAAACTTACGGTCAACTCCTTGAGAAGGCTGTGCAACTTTGCCTAGAAATTATTGTTCTTGTTTTGGAGAAGGATCAGAATCTCTCTGACTTTTGGTGTCCCTTATACCAGGTAAGATCTTAACATTTCTGATGTAGCTTGTTTAAGGCTTCCTTCTTTGCATGGTTACCTTTCCTATTTTCTCATTTTTATAGTATATTTTCTGTGTCGATGGAGTTACCTCTACATTGAGTGAATAAATCCACTTAATATTTCAGGTGCTACACCAACTTATTTTCATTTTTTTCCATTGTTTATTTTTGCAGTACTTTTCTTTTGTAATTCGATTTTATGAAATTTTAGATTATCTTTTTAAAAGCAAATTAAACTTTTTCTTTTTCATAATAGGACAATGGAAAAAATTATTTATATCTTAAAAAGTCAATATTTATATGTCATTAAAGTTTTTAGGTATTTTTCATTAAAGTCAAATTGTGTAAGTCCCGAAATTTGATGTCGTATTGTCGGAAGGGTTTTTAGCTTCTAACGAATTAAACTACTATATATTGGTTCTGATAAATCTATTTTAAGGGCCTTTTAATAACATATTAAGCATGTAAATGGCTTGAAGCACTTAGTGTAATTACAACCTGGATCTTTTTCTTGTTTAAGGGTCCATTTGTTTACACTTCGAAATAAGCAAAAATTAATCTTTTACCCCGCCAAAATTTGAAATATTATTTGAGTTCGAAAATTATGAAAAATTACATTTGAATCTAAGTATCAACGTTTTGTTGTTTCGAGAGTTTTTGATAGTGCTTGGGCTGTTAGTAAAAAACAAAAAGTAAAAGTCAATCCAGATAGACTCTAAGTATCCATTTGTTCGAAGGAAAATTGTTTCCAGGAAATTGTTATCCGACTTTTCAGTGTTTGGATGACAGAAAATTAGTTGATCTACAGAAATGTTTCGATTGGACTGAAAGCAATAAGCTTAGATTGGGGTAAAACGAATTTCTCTTCTGACAAGAAGGAAATCACTTTTCCTAAACTGCCAAATAAGTGAAAACTAACTATTTTCCTTGGACATGATTTCCATGGAAAATATTTTCCTTCATAATGAAGTTTCAGTGAAACAATTGCACCTAAGTCCGATTTCATCTATAAAATATCTATATCGTAATTAGGAATTAGTTGCTGGGTATATATGAAATGAGGTACTAAGGGTTTTTATGAGTGTCCCTATTCGCTGTAAATAGTGCTCTTATGCATGGTAGCTAAAATCGCGATGTGGCTCATAAAATAGATGATTTTTATGGGCCAAATCATGAAGACTGAGTCGACTTTCTTCAAAACATTTTATGTTTAAAATCAAATTAAAATCGCGAGTTGACTCAGTAAACTCAGTATGCTTGCTCTGAATCGATTGCTGCTTTTCTTCCGTGAAGATGCAATTTACCTGGACTTTTGAGCTTCTTAAAGCCGAAAAAGGCTCAAAAGCTTTTAAAATAAAATAAACCCATGAGAAGAATCAATGAAACGCAAAATAAATAAGAAAACAAGTAAACCCCCTTTTCACAAACAAGTCAGGGCACAAAACTAAAGGGCTCTATTTTCTTGCTCTCTTTCTCTCTCTCTCAACTCCATCTCCGTGCATCTTCCATCCATGACTATTTCAAGATTCTGTCTCTTACCTTTGGATGTAATCTTGTAAGGAGTTTTATCTCCTTCCTTTGTCACAATATTTCATCAATCTTTCCTCTTAAATAATTAAACAAATGAAAACTTTCAAAAAATTTTATTTTCATTTACTTATACCGAATAATGTAATTGTGGTGTGAAAATTTACCATGTAATTTACTTTTACGGCTGAATTTAATTGTTTAAAATATTATAACTAACTTTTAAAGAGACAGAATAGTTTCCTTCAACAATTTTATTAATTTTTGAAATCTTATGATTTGATTTTACCGAAGACTCATCAATCCTTGGTGAAAATGTGAGTTTGACAACTTTCCTCTTATGTATTCTTGACGTAAGCCATTTAAGTAACCACACAGTTGTTTCTGATTCTTTATTCCTCTGTCTTGCAAGCCTGAAATCTTAACATGGTATCAAAGGAGGCAAGAGAGGAACCAACGCCCTAATCACAGTTTTGACCCAATGGCCATGAGAGAGAGAGAGAGAGAGAGAGAGAGAGAGAGAGAGAGAGAGAGAGAGAGAGAGAGAGAGAGCAGGGGGGGGGGGAGGGTCCCCCGTCTCCCTTTTACTTATGAAATTAGGAGTGTCCTAGTGATTAATAGAGTGCAAAAAACTCATGCATCTGGGAAAACTGATCAAAAAAAAATTTCTATTTCTTTTTTCATTACCAACTGTAGCTCAACAAGGGCGATAAGTGTGCTGTTAACAAATCCATAAAAACTATGACATCATGACCTGGATGTAACATATTATGCCACTGTGAAGATCTGTGGAAATCTATCCAATTTTTTCTTTTACAATCGGTAACTTTCCCGCCTCTTGTAGTAACTCTGGATTTCTTGTGAAGTATTCTCTCTTTTTTACACATTTGTTCGGTTTCTTAATGCCTATGCCTATGGCACTATAGAAAAGCCCAATGTCAACGCAACTTAGTTTTATGTTCTGTTTTTTGGTTCTGGTAGATTATTTTAAATTGATGAGACATCTAGTAAGGCATGCAAAAAATGTCAGATATTAGCTTCTATACTTGGGATCTTTAATACTGGTACCTATCTGGGCCTTGACTATCGGCTTTCTACAAAGCTTGTGCTTGCTCAGTTAATCTTGGGAATTGAGAAATTTAAAGGAGACTGCTGAGCTTGGATGTCTGTATGTTTTTTGTTCGCATTTGACTAAAAAAGTCTAGCGTTATGAAGGAACTGTTGCCACTTGCTGGTTTTTTGAAATTATTTTGTGACTTTGTGAACGCCACCAAGGACTCATTGTTCAACCTTAACATTTTGCAGCCTTTGGACATTATTCTATCGCAAGACCATAATCAAGTTACTGCCCTAATGGAGTACGTCAGATATGATTTTCAGCCACAAATTCAGCTTTGCTCTATCAGAATAATGAGCATCTTGAGGTATCCTCCTTTCTCTTTCTGAACAAATTATTTCTGGTTCAGAGTTTTCTCTTCTATTTAGAATCAGTAGCAGTATGTTTGAGTGGCAGTGTTATATTTAACACTAGCCATGCATAGTGGGATTAATGGCTTAGTTGGACTTTTCTGTATCATGTGTAGGGAACCGTAGAGTTTGAATTTCAACAACAAAGATTTTTGTACTTATTGGGTTAAGAATTGGTTGGTGTTATGGTGGTGGCTGTTGGGTGGAAAGCCATTATTTCATGCAGCAGTGTTTGTTGGCATTGTCATTAGCATCTCTACCTGTCATAATGACCTCCAATGTGATTTTTCTGTGGCAGTTCTCGCATGGTTGGGCTTGTACAGTTACTACTTAAATCAAATGCTGCTAATTGTCTGGTGGAGGATTATGCAGCTTGCCTTGAGTTGCGGTCAGAGGAGTCCCAGATTATAGAGAACAGCAGTAATGATCCTGGTGTTCTTATAATGCAGGTCTTGCTTTTTTGGGTTTTACTTCATCTGAAAGAGCAGTTGTTTGTAACTTAGTCCGTTTATCATTTAGAAAAAGAAGAGAAAGATACAGTTTTTCCTTACTTTCTTCTTTATTTTTTGTAGGTTTTAGTTGATAATATTAGTCGGCCTGCTCCAAATATTGCACATTTACTGCTGAAGTTTGATCTCGACGGCCCTGTTGAGCGGACTATGCTGCAGCCGAAGTTTCATTACAGGTACATTGTGGAAAATATGCTGCATCATTTCTTTCTTTTTCTAATGTCATCTTGGTTTGGTTTCATTTATAATGCTTCTGATCTTTAATGTAGTTGCTTGAAGGTCATACTTGAAATTCTGGAGAAACTTCAAAAACCAGATGTGAATGCACTTCTTCATGAATTTGGCTTTCAGGTTAGCTTTGTTTGATCGTGGTTTGCCATGTGGGGAAAAGAGTAAAATTATGCCTTGGCACTTAATATTTTGGCCAGAATTTTGTTGTTAGTTAGAACCTTCCAATTTGTTTTAGATTCTTTTCTTTTTGCTTTTGTAGCTCCTTTATGAACTCTGCTTGGATCCAGTTACAAGTGGTCCTACCGTGGAATTACTCAGCACCAAAAGATACCAGTTTGTGAAGGTCTGAGATTATTTTGTATTTTGATCTTGCAAAAACTGTAGCGTTAAAAAGTTCTGCCTCTGCAAATATTTGACCTTTACCCTCAGAATCTCACTTCTGTGCCTCATTGCAGCACCTGGATACAATTGGTGTTGCTCCACTACCTAACGCAGCAGCAACCAGGCCCTACGCATTAGTTCCCTTCATCAGGTTTGTACCTATGACCCGAATCATTATGTTGTTGGAGATTTTGGTGAAGGTTAAATTGTTCATGTGGTGAGGTTGCACGAATATCCAGGCCATGGGAACATCATGCCTAATACATACTGGAATCTAAATTTTTCTCTCCGATGAAGTTCAGTTTTTTCTGTACTGCACTAGTTCGGCATTTTTTTTTTGTTTTTCCTATTTTTCAGGGGTAGCACTTAATGCTTGTCAATTTTATTCTGTCTAGGTTATTACTACTTGCTTTGCCATGCCTATACTGACTTCTCAGTTGCTGTTTATTGCAACAAAATCAAATTGCATTTTCAGTGGATGGCTATATATGTTTGATGAGCTTGAGGTGCATAAAGTGATCTCGTTATGCTAGAAGCGGTATCAATCAGGATTTTCTCACGTTTTCATTTTTATAAATTGTGTCAGACATCTGATAAATTGTTTTAACCTCATTGAACATCTATGATATACCAAGTTTTGACATGTTGTTGCTCCTTAAGTGTTAAGCAAGTGATACTCCTTTTTTTAATTTGGTGTACTTTTTGCTGGTTCATGGAGAAAAGTCTTATCTACTATATACCTGTGGCTTGCACAACATAGAAACATGCTTGGACGATATGCATTTTTGAATCATCGATCTAATTAGCATTTGGAAATATTGTCCTGGAAATCTTCACCCAAATGCATGCTCAGTGTATGGTTCATGTGTTGTGGAATTAGTTGCATAGTTTATGCTTTCTTCAAGGTGCTGGATATCTTTGTCTCTGGGTGATGGTGATTGAATCTCGAAGGCTTAATTAAGTTTGAGTGTTCTTAATGCCAATGTTTAACCTGCTCTTATGTTTCTAGAGAGCGTGGCTGCTAAAGCTTCTAGCTTTGGAGTTGCATGCTGCTGACATGGGTAGCACCACTCATAGAGAGGTGTGCCAGAGAATCCTTGCTCATCTGTTTGGTCAGCAAACTACTGATCTTGGAGGAGATCCTGTCATTGCTTATCAAAATGATGCAGAACACATTGGAACTAGTGCTGTTGATAAAAATAAGGTATTGAGAGCCTCCGTCTGATTTTATGACCTCGATATCTGGTTTCTGCAATCTATCGATTTTTGTTTCTTAGAGCTTGGTTGGAATATGCTAAATGCTTTGTATACCTCTTAATCTCACATATTGCACTTGAACTGTCTGTGCTTCATATATCTAACTGTAATGAAAATGAAAGTTAATAGGTTGTTTTCATGCACTGCTGAGCTATTGCATTGCATGAAGGCTGAACGTAGAACCGGTTTCCTTAGAAATTAGTTAAAGAAATTATTGTAATCCACCTGTATATAGGTATCTTACGATTATTACATTATTTATCAAACTGTGCATATGCCTAATAGCTTAAGCTTTTTATCATTTGACAGTGGTCGCACAATGTTGTAGATGTGGTTTATAGACCAACACTATTATACGCCGTACAGTTTAATTGATCATCTTTTTCATCATCATTTTGGTTCCCAAATTTTTTTAAATCGTTAACTTTTTTTTATCATTTGACAGTGGTCCCACAATGTTGTAGATGGTATTAGGTATCTAAAGAATGGTTTGTAGATCCGACACTATTATATGCCGTTCAGTTTAATTGATCAACTTTTTCATCATCTTTTTGGTTCCAGATTTTTTTTAAAATCATTCATTTAAGTGTCTCCTGCAACTTACTCAGCTGGAGAACCTTACGTCGCAATATTTTAACAATAATCTTTCCCGACGGAAGTCACTGGATCAATATTCCCTTAAAATAGGGTAGAAAACGACATCATTGAAAACATAATTTGCTCTATATTGAAATTGGGTTTAAATTGAGTGCGAACGAAACACTAGCCCTATAAATGGGTGTTACACTCATCCAGTTTAATCATAAAAATTCTTTGATTGCTCTAACAACTGATCTTAAATATGATGATATCATAATCGATCAGGAGGTTTTATCGTAATAACGGAAAGAGTCTGTCATCCATCTTCTCTCCAAATTCACTGTGAACCCTAATTTACTCTTCCTGGAACTGAAACTCAGGTTCTAGAGTTGCTTGAGGTTCTCCAGTTTAGATCTCCTGATACCACGGCAAAGCTTTCTCAGGTTGTTACGAGTGGAAAATATCAAGTTATGGTGAGTCTTCAGACCCTTGGATTCATAGTTTTCGTGACATTTATTCCTCTAAGCTGCATTTGACATTATATGTATGATAGGCTGAGGAGATACTCATAAATCCAGCAACTTCAGAAAAAGGTGGAATCTATTATTACACTGAGCGTGGTGATCGCCTGATTGACCTTGCCTCATTAAGTGACAAGCTCTGGCAGGTCAGTCATTCACTGGCAGGGTTACTCTGTCAGACCCAACCTCTTCTATTCGTGAAGCTGGGCTTTACTTATTTCTGCTGATAAATTTTTTCTGGTGCTCATATTTCTTGCTGTGCCAGAAGTTTAATGTTGTTCATCCTCAGTTGAATAACCTTGGCAGTGAACCTGAACTAAATGAAGTAAGAGAGACTATTCAAGTGTTGTTGCGATGGGCATGGAAGTACAACAAAAACCTTGAGGAACAAGCTGCACAACTTCATATGCTTACTGGATGGTCACATATTGTGGAGGTCCTTTTTTCCCTCTACATCTCCTTGTACCACTATGACCCTTTGCAGCAATGGATGCGCTAGATGCACCTCTTCCGATGATTAAACCTTCCAAAATTTGCACTCATATATCGTCTTCGCAAGTCTATAGCAGTTTTCAAAACTACGCCTGGGATTGTCTTTCCTTCTTAGCCAATATGGTTTTGATGCATCCATCTGTTGTTTTTGTAGATCTCTGCATCTAGAAGATTGTCGCTACTAGAAAATCGATCGGAGAACTTATATCAGTGAGCATCCTCATTATTAATTGTGCTTGTTTTTCACTCGTATAGAAGTTTAATAACTGCTTTGGTCATTACAGGGTGCTTGATGCCACCCTGAGTGCTTCAGCCTCTCCAGACTGTTCACTGAAGATGGCATTTGTATTGAGCCAGGTAGAATCTGAACCTTCAGCTCAGTGCAAGTTGGCTTTATAATAGTTGACAATTTTTTTGATGGTCATATAGGTTGCTCTCACATGCATGGCTAAGCTGCGGGATGAAAGATTTCTGAGCCCTGATAGTCTTAGTGCCGATGGTTTTACGTGTCTTGATATGATCATGGTAAAACAATTGTCAAATGGTGCTTGTCACTCAATATTATTTAAGCTCACCATAGCAATATTAAGAAGAGAATCATCAGAGCCCTTGAGGAGACGGTATGTTGCAACTGAAGGAAATTGATTTTGCTTCTTCATTTTCTTTAGCTTTTAACCGGACTTCCACCTCACATATTTTGTTCAGGCAATATGCATTGCTCCTCAGTTATTTTCAGTACTGCCAGCATGTGCTTGACCCAGATGTTCCAGCAAAAGTTCTTGGATGCTTAGTTGATGAGCATGATGGTGATGATATGGATCTCCAAAAGGTTTCCACCTTTCTACATTCATGATGAAACACTTATGAGTTTGTGATCAGCTTTTGCTTGGGGCAATAAAGTTCCTGCTTGATTAGTTTTTATATTTTTCTTTCAGCTTGATAAAGAGCAGCTAGAATTGGCTCGTGCAAACTTTTCTATCATCAAGAAGGAAGCCCAAGGTATCCTTGATCTGGTGAGTTGTTTGACGACTAGGGTTATGAGGATTTGTTTGCGAGAACCTCAAATCAGAGTAAAGTTTGTTGAAGGGCATATCATATCCACTTAGATGATGTATATTAGAAGACATATAGTAAATCTCAATGGATTTCATTTGCTATGCTTTGACCCGTTGATTATCTAAACCCAAGGAATTTTCTACGTTCTCTTCATCATGATTACACTATCGACATGATTAGGAGTGGGGGGAAATTCTTTATGGCTTATGAACTTGCTATTTTGCTCTTCATCAATGCAAATGATAAGGAAGTTTAGGATCCTTACGTACTTCATTGATGATTCACAATTGATCCATCTTCTTTGCAAACTTTTATCTTTGTTTTTTGGTCTTGCGATAGCAGAACATTACTTAAACTTGAAAGTAAATTCTATAAAATGACAACAATGTTGATGATGCTTTATGATACAGAATGCTAGGTTAAGCATCGATCCACACAAAATGAGCATTGATGAGAATGCTACATTGGATTGATAGGTGCTTAAGGAAAGATATGATTCTGATTGAGTGTACTTGAGAAAAGGTTGGTGTGACAACAATAAGGTTTAAGATAAGAGAACCTCATTTGAGGTGGCTTATTCATTTGGAATGGTCGCCATTTAATTCTCGTGAGAAGAGCTTAAAAGACATGGCATATGGAAAGATCTCATGTATTTGGACCTTTGTGAAGACTTGAAAGAAAATAAACGGAATTTCTTAAGAGGATCCATCTAGCAGACCCCACTTAGTGAGATAAGACTAGTTGGTTGTTGCTGCTACTAAGCTGCGCTACAATCCTGTGCAAGAACACGGCAACAACAAAGAAATTTTATCCCAGACAAATATAACCTTGTCAAGTTTTAATAATTCTTGTATTCCATCTCCTGTATGATTATCAACGTGGACATTGTTTTATCATTGTCACTTTTATTGGTCCTTAGAGTTGTTCCTTCTTTTGTTTCCCTATTTATTTTATTGGTTGCAATCTTCAGGTGATAAAGGATGCGAGTCAAGGCAGTGAACCTGGGAAAACAATAGCATTCTACGTTTTGGATGCACTTGTTTGTATAGATCATGATAGATATTTTTGAACCAACTCCAAAGCAGGGGATTCTTGAGGTCTTGCTTCATGAACATTACCAATGTATCTTTCCAGGTTAGTTGGCTTGTAAATTTATATGAAATATTTTGTAATCTCATGTGAGTCACTATAATGAGCTATAAATTACACTATAAAGGGTATTTTCATTCTATGTCTCTAGCCATTCAGATAAATAGAGGGATAATCGAAGTCATATTTTAATTTTGCTTGTTAGCTTTCTTATTCTAAGTTTCTTTACTTAACTTTAATGGGTGAGATTGTTCATTTGTTTACTTTTGGCATTGGACGTGAAATGGACAGCCAGAAAGGGGGGGTTGTGCTGTGCTTCATCTGTAAAAGTTTCTGTATGGATAGTGTTGTTAATTGTACTGTATATTAAATACAGGATTTTTTTTTTACTGTCAGAATATTACCATATAGTGAATTGTATTATCTTCGGCTAAAATATTTAATAAAAAGAAGTCTCTCAGTCCTAAATTGAAATGTGGACTTAATTTTGCAATGTCAGCATCTGGCATTTCCTGCTCTTTGGTTCATTCTCATGGTTGATGCATTCCATGTGAAGTTGTTTCAGTGCCCCATGTTAAAAATTTGAAGCTTTCTTTCTTGAAATCACTGACTCTATTGTCACGACTGTTATTGATGATGCTTTCCTCTAGTCCAATTACATAAGTCATCTCTCCAAGTAAGTGTCAGTTATATTTTAAAGGTTTTTTTCTCCTCCTGTTAGGACGGTGGTCATTCCCTTGACTCGATGCAAAGAGCGTGTACTCTTGAGGCTGAACTTGCTTTTCTTTTGAGAATCAGCAACAAATATGGCAAATCTGGGGCCCAGGTTTTGTTATCCATGGGTGCCTTGGAGCATATTTCCTCAAGCAAGGCAGTGAGTATGCAGGTGATGTATCTTATAATTTGCTTGTTCTGGGTATTTTTATCATTATGTTCTTTTAAGCTAACATAAATCCTGTGTCAGGGATCCCGAAGGCTTGTAGACTCTAAGAATCGAAGTTATGTGGCTGCTGAAGTTGACAAACAGCGAATGGTCGTCACTCCCATTTTACGATTAGTGTTCTCTCTAACATCACTGGTAGAAAAATCTGATATTTTTGAGGTCAGTGAATTTCTTTTATCCTAACAGTTCCATTCTTTGAATGTCCACTTCGCCAAAGAGTGTAGTTACTGATATTCAGCTACTAATGAATTGGCAGGTTTTATATTATAAAGATAATTTCCTTTTTACCCCCTCTTTTGCAGTTTCTATAGAGCAAATTCTATAGAGAATATATATATTACCAACGTTTTAAGGTTACTAACTCTTATGGCATATCAAATTACTTATCTTAATTTGAGTGGCTTAACAACTTTTGTCTGATTAAGTTTTCTACTTTTTGAGGTCACTGACTTTTGTTTGATTTTTTCCAAATTACCAATTTGTGATAACTGATCAAGTTTTTATTTGCATAGTTTACCAAAGGTCTATTTACATATGTAACCTATTTTTCGAAATTTACTTCCTATAATTAATAACGTTAATTTGAGTGAGTTCATATCTGATTCAGTTAAATAACCATCTGGCACCACGTTACCAGCGCTTATTTGAATAGTTCGCTGACATATATTTGATTGTTTTCAAATTACCAACTTTTGTAAAATTTCATTATGTCACTTTCATCAAGTGGAAAACAAAGCAATGTAAAACTTAAACATCACTTTTGATATTGAACATTCAACCAAAATGTGATGCTCGATACTTTCACGCCACAATGGACTACATCATATGTGATGATTCTAGACCTTGATTGTGAGTTTTCTAATGCACTTAAGGCTCAAATGACCAAAAAACAAAGTTTATGCCCATCGTGACTACTCTGACTCCGTTTTTATTTTTTGGTAAGGTCTACTCTGACTCCGTTTGTTTCATGGAAAATCAACAATTTGGAAAATATTTTCCTAACTTTAATCATTGTTATCTCTTACAAAAAAATGAGTCAATGAAAAATAATTTCATTATTAACAATAATTTTTGCCTATACATTTTTGTTGATAATGAGAATATTTTCCATTACCTCTTTTCCTAAGAGATGTAAATGATCAAAATTAGGAAATTTTTTTCCAAATCATTGATATTCCGTGAAACAAACGAAGCCTAAAAAATGTTTAGCACTTCAATTGTGATTTTCCTGATTGACCACCCCTATGTTGCAGTGAAACCAACAACCGAGTCTGCAAGTTAAATGCTACAGTTTCCCATTTTATTGATGATGCTTTTTGAGTTGCATGCAAATTAACAAAGAGTGCTCGTTCTTCCTGAATACCTACATAACTATCTGAAGCTTGGCGTGATGCCACGATGCTCCTGTTGAATTTGTCTAGTTCAATCACATTCTTTTTGTTTGTCAACATATTGCTTTTGTTTATCTGTAATAGGTGAAGAATAAAATTGTCCGTGAGATTATAGATTTTGTTAGAGGACATCAACTACTCTTTGATCAAGTTCTTTGGCAAGATATTTCTGCTGGTGATGAACTGACAATTGAGCAGATGAATCTTGTAGTTGGTATCCTAAGCAAGGTAATGGCCTTTTTAATGTATTGTGCGGCTGATAGCTTAATGCATTCAACTTAGCTTCATTGAATCATGTATAAGTTTTGGCTAATTCTCATTAGCTGTTGCATAGACCAGCCTGTAATTATCTTTAAGAAATCTTCTCTTTTTTAACATAGGTTTGGCCTTTTGAAGAGATTGATGAGTACGGTTTTGTCCAAGCACTTTTTGCCATGATGCGTTCTCTCTTTTCTTTTGAATCTGGCGTTCCTAGTTTTGCTCAACAAGTACGTGTTCTTGAGGTAATCTTATTGTACTTCTACATATGATGAAATATCTTATTAATCTGACCTAGTTGTTTGATTCTATTTGGCATGGACAGAGTCAAAAGAAGTCAGAGTTGAGCTCATTTCGGCTATGCTTTAGCCTGATGTCTTATCTATATTATCTCGTCACTAAAAAGATGCTACGACTGCAGGTATATATGTGGAAATCTTTATCGCTGAAGATACGTTTGTAGATTTTATCAGGTTGATAGAACTTTCATTGACCAGAATGTCTCGTTGTAGGTTTCTGATGGTGGTGATTACCGTACTGCTACTGCATCGCTACAACCTACCTTGACATTACTTGCATCTCTTCTTAATTCTGGGACAAGTGCACTTGAGAGAGCAGCTGAGGAGAAGTCCTTGCTTTTAATGAAGGTGTACTTAGGCAAAAGACATAACTAATATAGCTTGCTCTCTCTCTCTCTCTCTCTCTCTCTCTCTCTCTCTCTCAAGCGTGTGTTGTGTTCCTATAAGTGGTCAGAATACAGTTACCTTGTAAATATTGCTATAGAAACAAATTGTTGCTGTCTGTTATGGTGGTGGTCGGTTGGTGGATTGTCTTGTTCTTATTATCTATGTGTGTTGCAAGTGCAGATTCAAAACATAAATGAACTGTCAAGACAGGAGGTGGATGAAATCATTAACATGTGTCTTCAAAGAGACACACTCTCAGCATATGACAACCTGCAGAAAAGGTATCTACCATGTAAATGAAAGTGTTTACAATCTAGATTTTTGTAGCAAGGATTTTCCTTTATCCAAAGCATCTTGTCATGTGGTGTTTTGATGTTTTGGAAACTATGACAAAGACGGATAACTGTTATATGTTTATGACAATTTATGCTTGTTACAGTTTTTGAAGGATTTAATAACCAAAACAAATGCAAGGAATTGAAATATGAAAGTATAATTAACATACTAAATTTTGAGAACCAAGAATCAATTTTTATGATTCTAGGAGGGGATGAATGATCTTCATGTATATATGCTATGAGGCCTTCCCAGAAATCTACCATGTAGCTAGAGTTGTTCCAATTTTACTGTCCTACGCCCTTCTTGTTATCCTTACATCACATATAGTGACAAGGAATGGGTTGACTTCAGAGTAATTTTAAACTTATCAGAAATATCTTTAATAGAAGCCATGATTAGAATTGTATGGGCATCCACCATTCTTGGAATGGAATAATGATTCCCGTGTTAATGTTTACCTGAGCAACTTCGGTGTTTGTGATTTGCTACTTCTGTGTTTGTGATTCGCGTGGCTGCAGTCTCACATAATTTCTTTAATCCTTGTATGCATTTTTAATCTGTGGTATAAGAATTTGAAGTTTTCTATTGTGGTTTTTGTGTATCAGATATTCTGATAAGTTTCATGATGTTTTCGCTCTCTTCAGGAGGTATATTGCTATGGTAGAAATGTGCCGCATTGCTGGCAATAAAGATCAGCTAATTACATTGTTGCTTCCACTGGCGGAGCAGGTTCTTAACGTCCTTCTCATCCATTTTAAAGATAGGTACAGACATTGTCCTCTCTCTCTCTCTCTCTCTCTCTCTCTCTCTCTGCCTTGCATATGAACATCCCACTTTCTTGGCAGTTTGCTTTCATCTGACACAATGGGGACTAGTCGAGCAATTTCATATGGTTCCAAGCCTAATTCGGCACAGGATGTATCTCCGTTGTGTGAAGAATTGATTCCAATCTTGGAACGGCTTGAGTTGCTAAACGAGGTATTGCACATTATTTCTTCATCCTATTTTTCAAAGCCCAGCATATTGGCCGGCCTATGCCAGTTGCTGCTATGGGATCATCTTTTTGATGAGTCTGTTTCTTTTTATAGGAGAAAATAGGTAGCAATCTTAAGGTGTTCCACAGATTAGTGAGTTCCCTCAAGGAAATGATGATTGAAAAGTTATCGTTGTGAAGTTGCTCAAAGAGCTCCAATGGTGGCAGAGCTCTGAGGTCATGGCAATGATCTTTGTAAATATGCGAAGCTAGTGTAATTTAATTACTTAATGTGTCATAATTAGCTTATGTTAGTTGAAATGACACGACTGCAGACATTATAAAATGGCAGCAATCTTTTTGGCTCGGCCAAGTCTGTAACACATTGAAGTCTTCAGCGTCTGGCACCGCAATTTTCACTGGTAAAGCAATTCTTGTTGTAACCTGAGTAGAATCTTGGACGTGAATGAATGATGATATATTCTTTCTGAATCTTTACAATCCTTTGGAATGGAAATCCATACGATACACTGTTGTTACAGTCTGGTGACAACATTTAACCCGTGCCCGCGCACGTGCCCTAGTTTTGCACTGGCGACAGTATCAAACGAAGGATGTCTCCTGAGTAATTGAAAGATCTTTCTGTTTCCTCCAAACAATGAGTCTTCTCTTCCCCAGTCCAGCCCTAGGTAACACCAAAAGACATTGTTTTAGTCAACGCAGGAAGGAAAACAGATCGAGAACCAAGAGAGACAACAGAAAAAGCAATTAGAGGGAGAGGCCGGAGCAGCACCAGAGTGATTTTATTGATTTTGTCCCTCAGATTCTGCAAAATCTGCTTGAGCTCACCATCCCACTTGTAGAACTCCAAGACCTTGTTGTTGAGTATCTTCCCAGCAACCTGAAGCATCACAGTAAGAGGGTTCATTTTCAACACAATCTTGTGCATGTACCTACTCCTAGTTGTTTATGGCTAATTATGCCAATCACAGTTCCTTGAGACAAGTTCTGCAACTTTTGAATATCTTGAACAAGAAAGAAAACAAAGTAATTTAATAGGATTACATAACGCACCTTGCCAATTTAGCATTGGACAAGACTTATGTAGCGGCGTAACAATTCAAGCGCGTGCAACGCCGGATCGAAACCATATATGATGCTTAACAAAAATGGATATACTAGAAGATACATTGCGTGGCCAACAAAATTGCTTGTACATATATACAATATTACAAGCGTATCATATCAGTTTTTGAGCAGACTTGATTTATCAAAAAAAAGAACATAGATAGACGGAGTAGCAAGTATTATGTTTTTTGTTTACCTTTTTGCCAATCATTCGACCGCCAGCAGTGTGGGCAAAGTAAAAATTGTAAAAGTGGCAGATGAAGGCAGGAAAGTCGTTCTCTGACAATTCTTGAAGATAACATGCATAGTCCACACCTGGACCAGATGGCCCTGGGATTCCATGGCCCTGGCCTTTGAACCACTCAAGGTCTTTCCCCAATTGCTCAGATCTTTCTAGGCCAGTGTTGCTCAATTCAGCATCTGGAAATCAAACGAAAAAGAGTAAGAAATTGTTTACAAGAAATTGTGTTCTGACTTTCCGGTTTTTGGATGCGGAAAACTAATTGATCTTAGATTAGGGAAGAAAGAAATCACTTTTCCTAAATCATCAAACAAATGAAAATTAACTATTTTCCTTAAAAAATAATTTCCACGGAAAATATTTTCTTTTATTATGAATTTTTCAGTGAAATAAACGCATTGCAATATCTGTTTGTGTTCGTCAAAGATGCATTCTCAAGGAATGAATCACCGTAGGCATAATCTAATCTAGATAGAAATTATGAAGCAAAGTATCAAATTTATAAAACGTGAGTTGAAATTGAATTGAATAGTAAAATTCGATAAAGCTCTCAAGTTAGTTTCTATTTCTAAATTGACATATATCTTTAGGTAGAAAACATCACGATATTATACATTTTAAATTGGATAGTTATGTCATAATAATTTTTTTATCTCTTTTCCCCCACATGCGTCCAAACTATATTTTATATCATTTTTTTATTTCTCTCATAATTATTTAAATCCCTTCCTTTTTCCTTGATCACTCCAATCCCAACTTTATGTAAGAGAGGGAAGGAGAAATTTAGCCTAAAATTACACGAAACCCATAGAAATCAGAGACAATAATCCCCTCTAGCCCATCTAGATCGATCCTACTTCCATTCGACACACCGAATTTGACAGGATCGAAATCTCATAAACTCGACAAACGCTATAGAAAAAGAATCACTTTTTCATCAAATAGTGAAAGAAAAGAAAAAAAGGAGATCTCACCAAACACTTCAACCTACCCACACAAATCTGTTCGGCCCACAAAAGCAAAAATCAAATTGGACTCCTCTGGCAATCAAGAATCAGAAAGATGAACTCACAGTAAGGGAAATCAGGCTTGTCAACAATGCCCTCAAGTGCATCATACACCAGCTTGCTCTCCACAAGAAACCTCAGATACCCATCCACGGTTGGCTCCCACTTGGAGACCGACCTCTCCTCTGGCCCCTTCACTTCCTTCTCTCCCTCTCTTGCCTGCTCTCTGGTGTGCAGTTTCATCGACACCATCCTCATCTCATCCACAAATCCCTTGCCCTGCGATGTCATCTTTTTGAGATGGAAGGAAAATGGCTTTGTGATGTTGGTGTCTTGATGAGTTATGATCTGCCCATATGCATATATAGCGTGTGAAGAAGCTGTTGATGTTTGAAAATATGGTGGGGAAATAAGAGTAAGAAATGACATTTGGTCATCGCTTGAGATTTTCCACAGACAGGTTTGGCCTTGCCTTCACGGCAAAGAGATAAGCAAAGAAACTTCATATGTTCAGAAAGAATAATCCATCGCTATGATATAAATAACAGTAAGATGAACTGTTTTGCTGACTTGGATGTGGACAACTTGCTTCATCAGGGTATTTAAACTGCAACCTACCATTAATTTATGAAATGTATCTCCTCAGAGATGCTTTTTAGTTCAACGGTCAGTGGTAATGATATCATAATTGGAGGATTTCCAAAAGATAATTCAATTATTAAAGGCGTACAGGTGCAGATACTCTTGCCAGAATAGAAGTCTTGCTGTATTCGTTTCTTGGACAGACAAGTTGTCGTGAACTCACGCTCTCCGCAAGTAAATTATAAAGATAAAGAAATTGCATCAACTGTGAGATGTTATGTCAGCAAATCTTATTGTGTCTTTTGTTGTGCACGCACCGTTACAGACCGATGCTTTGTGTAAATAGTATGCAAAATGAACTACAATAACCAATCATCGATAAACCTTCAAACATTTTATTTCATAATCCATAGCTATTGTGATCCTGATCACAAGGCACATTACTTAGATCCCACGTAAGATATAAAAATTTTGGTGAATAATTACTTCCAATTAGGAGACGAATCCACAATCCTCGAGACTCCTAAATCAAGCATTATGCATCGTTGCCTCACCTCGTTTTGTCACCATGCTGTTTGTTTGCCTTAGCGTGCTTCAGGAAGGTGTGTTAATGGAAGTCATTGACCCTCGTGTATGCATTTGAAAGAAATCTGAAAGTAGTAAAAGTCATATAGCCTGCACATTGTGTTTCATTTTATAATCTGAAAGTAGTGAAGATTGTATAACAATCGCACAATAATGTTCTCAGGGCATTGTTGTGGTACCGACAGCCAATAATTACCGCAAAATGGAGTGTCCCAAGAGATTTTTGGTCAGTATCCCAAGACATTTAAGCGACAAGCTTGCTCAATCCCCAGATTTGATCGATTCTTTATGAAGCTAGAGAGTAATGTTTTAGGGCTAAGGCACAGGGACACCAACCCGCTTATGTACAACTCCTGCATGTTCTCGAGCGATTATGCCGTGGAGTTTTTCTTTCAATGTCAATCAGCAAACAATGAGTTTATCTGAGCGTCTATTTGGAGGAGGAAGGAGAAGGAACGTGAGCTTGAGATCACTTTTGAAGACCTTAATTTGGGTATATGAAGACCTAGGCTTTCCTCGTGCAGAGGAGCAAAAGCTTGAGATGTATACAACCAAGGAAAACTTAGATGGTGAAGCACTGAAATACAATACCAGGGAGATGCTGGTCATTTGAATTACATTAACATAAACTTTAGAAAAGCTCAAGACAGTTTTTTATGGTTGTGTGATCTATCCATCTTGCAAGGAAGGAACAAGTCCGCACAAAGAAATATTTGAAGGAGGGTACTCAGATTTCAACGACAAATAAGTTCCATAAGAAGAAAACTGCATGATATCCTCTTTCTGCAAGACACAAGTTACAACAGTCTTAAGGATTCTTATGCACAAACCTACTAGAATGTAATAACCTTTCCATATATTTCAGCATCCTCTTACACAACCGTCAGTGTGTAAATCCTGCATCCATGATGCATGCAAGGAAAAAAGGGAAAAATAGAAGTGTAACACAATGCATTTGCCAAACAAATGTTACTGCTATTTGGCAGCTTGCTCAAGAACAGGGATTTCATGTCATGTTTCGTCGAATCCCTGAATCTGCAATGGTGGTAAAGAGAACACACTCACGGTCGAGCTTCCACTGCGGATTTCCTTCAGAACCCTCAATGCTGACACAGTGCTCTTCATGTACAAGCTCTCCATTGGCTTGATCTCTATGAGTCCCTTGTTCGCATTAAACATATTGCCATTCCCATTTGAGGTGGAAGCTGTTGGATCATACTGTTCACTTGCATCAGAGACCTCAGATGAATCTGGGGTTTCATTATTAGGGAAGAGGTGATCGAGCATGCTCTCGCACTCTTTCACGAGTTTGTAAAGCAGATCAGTGGTGAAGAATGGCTGTTGCAAGACCTTTTGGATGAAGGGCAAGCGAATGAGAGCTCCTGTCCTCTTGTCATACTTCTTCAGGATTTTCACCAGTCCTGTTTAAGACTGCATGAGTTATTGATCTCAGATTAAATCATGTGACGCAACGCAATTCCTGACAATGCCCCAATTACTAATAATTACTTGACGGAAACACTTCTGTGTTACGTCATATAGAACCTCTGAGGAACCAGTAGATCACTTTGCCTTACTGGCCTTCTACTTAACATCACAAAAGACACACAAATGAAAATCTATCACATGATTCCTCTATACTGACTACAATTTGGTGAATTAGCAAATTTTACCAATTCATAGAGCTAAACTTTGTCATCAAG
This sequence comes from Syzygium grande, assembly GCA_024733475.1. Taxonomy (NCBI): domain Eukaryota; kingdom Viridiplantae; phylum Streptophyta; class Magnoliopsida; order Myrtales; family Myrtaceae; genus Syzygium; species Syzygium grande. The sequence continues at coordinate 2,868,960 of JAMXDD010000008.1, read as the reverse complement.
CGTCAGATGGCAAGCCAGTATCTCATGATGCGAGCCATCTACCAACAAAGCTACAATACCACCAAATGACATCTAGGTTTGCCTAGAGTTAGCATAAAAGATCAATTGCTATCTGAGACAATATTCTTTTAAAAGAACAGGGAAAAAAGCCACCCAAAAAAATTTGTGGGCCAAATACTAGCAGAATCTCGCACAAGATAACGACTTGACAAGTTGAACTAGTGGTAACATCTATTTTGTCTCTTAATTCCTTGAACCATGGTGGATGACTCAATCGATATGTAAGAAATATATAGGAAAATGACTACAGCTTGAGTTCTTCTGTGAGTGGGGTAAACAGAACGTAGATACTAGTCCACCTTGACAAGAATGCCATGAAAAATGATCAACTCAAAAGGGCCCAGGTCAGAGAGAAAATGGTACCTGTATAGTTGAGGGCACTATAATTCTCTAACAAAACCATCTCCCCGTGGAAGTCTACAATTTCCTTCCTAATTTTTATCATCTCTGCACTAACATTCTCTGATTCAGCAACCCTATCTTGTAATTCCTGCATCAGATAATATAAGGCACAAGAGTCACTTATCCTCTGCCAGTATGCTTCAGCAATCTCTTTGCATACCTCTCCCTTCAATTTCAGTATCTAAAACATGGATCAGTTTTGCCTAACACTTCCATCTTTTACGAGGAGACTAATCATTACAATTACATTGAAGAACATATAAAGACACATCTCAATTCCTTTATTCAAACTGAATTAGAGGACCCCGCAGCAGAAAACCATCAGTTGCTGCTCACCAATTAAGGGTGGCTTAGGCTTTTAACCTGCAACTACTGTTGAATTTACTCTTCAAAGGTGACACCTTTCCCAGCAACTTTTAGCCAGAAAGAGTAAAATTCAGAAAAACATGTGTTAATCTTCTTCCATACGCTCTAGAACATTACTTGATATTTTGACATTCCTTTTCAAAAGTCAAAAGCTGGGAGAGACTAGCTTCTATTTCTGGTTTACTTGGAACTGCTAGCCATAGAGATTTTCATTGCCTTTTTGGTGTCAAATTTGAAATCAACGACGCTTTTTGCTGCCCTTTCAAGTTCTAACAGCGTTTGTCCCATCATCACCAGGTTTAGCTTAAATTACTTAGTAAATTTACGGTCACACAATCAAAGTATAGGAACAAATTGAATCCGTCGCTAGTAAGTGTTCAAGTCTGTCCACTTTATGTGATCCAAGATGGTTGCACTGTTTTCCCAAATTTATCGCTCTTTCAAATGTCATAAATGTGTTTAGCCGATAACTTCTTGTTGACTCTAGGCAGCTTAATACTAGAGCAGTCTAACCACACCATAATAAACAAAAATGTTTTTTTGGTTCCATTTTAAACAAGAATATCACCCAGTTTACTCTCCGCTGTATAGAGAAAAGGGTAAAAGAGAAACCCGCTATTCTTTAAAACCAGTGAAAGAACATATGAAAGTGTGCCAACCTTGTCTACACCAATCCCTAATAATCTCTCAGGCACGGCTGATGTGGAACTTGAAGACCAAGCTGCAGCAAGGCAATCTTTTTTATAACCTAGGGGCATGGCCTTAATTAGCCAGCTACCAGGAGGGGAACTCGCACGGCAACCCACTGCCATGGCTCCCCACTTATTCCTATGGCAAGACTCGAACCCACAACCATTGGTTCCCGAGGGGGGAAGCATGGAATCACCCCAACTACTGCTCAATCCCAGGGCAGCAAACACATTTGGCATGCGCATAACTTGTCGTTTTCTTTTGTCAGTGTTCAGAGCAGTAGACACAAAATCGCACCGGAACCTCGTATAGTCTCACACCACAAGCATATGATTAAATCACTGGAAAGAGAAAAGTTACTGATCAAGAAACGCTCAAAATGGAGCACTTTTTTTTTTTTGGAAAAGCTACCGATTTAGGAATAGAATTATATGTATTCTAAAGGAAATGAACTCCATAAATAAGTGCCTTACTATTCAATATGTCCCTAACATAGACATCACATTACCATAAACCAAGTTCTCCCTCTCTGTTCTATTGCCGACTCAAGAAACAACAAAAAATGAAAATGACGCAAAACCGCAAGAACAGAGCAAAGACATAATCGAAGTACCTTCAGCCTGATAATGTACTCCTCCTCCTCCTCGACGAAGAAGGCGTTGAACTTCTCGAGCTCGTCCTCCAGCAGCCGCACGAACTCGACCTCCTCCGCCAGCACGGGATCCAAGCACCAACACCCCGGGGCGTCGGCCCTCCTGGGGCGCTTGACGGGTCTCTCGCCGGGCCTCGGGTGGCTCGACTTCAGCCGCCGCTTGAGCTCCTTGTAGGACAGGAACTTGTCCCGCCACTCGGGCAACGTCCCCTCCATCTGGTTGCTCAGGCTCTTGCCGAACTTCATGGCCACGTCCCGGGACGGCCGAGAAACCGCCGCGACGGGCGGCGACGGGAAGGCGCCGGAGGGGAGCGGGAGGGGGAAGGGGGAAGGTGGGAGCGAGGCGGAGGAGTAGAGTATAAGTGGAGGAGGGGGAAGGCGAGGGTGAATATTCGTTGGTGGAAGACATGCGGCGAATATCCTGCGTCCTTGCTTTCTTGGTCAGACGAATATCCTCAGTTCGGGGAACAGAGTTCACTCCCACCTCAAGAAACAGAACATTATTCAGTTCTCTCTCAAAAGGCATATTTCGACCTCATGCTTAAAGGACACACGAATTTCACACGGAGGAAATACCCACCTAGATTATATTCACCGCGACGTTCGATACCCTAAATTTTCTCTTTTCGTCCTCTTCGAACCTATCCCATTTATGTAGTAGTGCGATGATTAGCTGAGACTTGGCTATACCCTGCTGTTTCTTTTGGGAAAATAATACGAATGGTCTCTGAACTTTAGCTCGATATGCAATATTAATATAGTATATAAACTTTGGCTCAATATGCAATGTGATTCATGAATTTTTAGTTTATTCAATGTAGTCTGTTGACTTTTGGTACAAGTTCAATTTAATCCTTGAACTATATGAAAATGTTCAATGTTGTCCTTGAACTTGAATTAATGAAAAGATAGTATTAAATATTTTGGTATAGTTTAAAGATTAAATTGAATATGTACCAATAGTCTCGAGACTACATTGAAGAAATTGAAAATTTGGCAACCATATTATATATTGGGTTAAAGTTAAGGGACCACATTGAACAAATTAAAAGTTCGAGTACCATATTGTACAGTGGGTCAAAGTTCAGAGACCATTTGTGTCGTTATCCCTTTCTTTTATAGGGCCAATATCAAGACTGCTGTTCATCTAACGATAAACCTAATTCAAATTATAAAGCTACGACACGATCATACCCGAACGAACAAAATGTTCAATTGAATCGTACCAGTCTCTACTGGGGGTATTACTCATTTTTGTACTTTCTGTTTTATTTTACAATCATTTCTTCAATGAAGAGAAGAAAAAAGAATAGAAGAATTCTAAGTAATAATAAGAATTGTCTCCACCCATTTGGAAGGATCACATTTCATAATTTTCTATGGCTGTTTACGTCTTTAGCATGACAGCTTAACGAAAGAAATGGTGGAGGAAAGCAGGATAAATGGCCGATACTACTGGAAGGGTTTCTCTCTGGATAATAGGTATTGTAATTGGTATACCTTTGATCGGTTTAATAGGTATTGTCTTTTATGGTTCATACTCCTTGTTGGGTTCATCTATGTAATAATCTAATAGTAAGATGAACTGAGTTGGAGACATGAAAGCTTAAGAAGGCCTTATTAAGCTTTCATAATATGTTATTAGTATAAATATAAAATAAATATCTTTTCCCAATTTTATGTAAATATTAAATCCAAAAGTCATTATTACTAAATTTTTAATTTAGGCAAAGCATGGTGTTTATGAGATTATCGAGTACTCGATGAATGATATTGAGGGGAAAATGGAAATTTAATTTGTGATGGCTAATTAATATGTAAGGGATCAAATGCGGATATTCTCTTATTCTTCTGGTCTTGGGCCTTGTGGCCTCTGTTTCCTGTTTGCTTATCTAGGCCTTCACTTTCTCATATGTATACATATGCTTCTTCTGGGCTTTTTATTCATTTCATCTGTGTAATTGGAATACATATTTCCGTATAAATTGTTCGTTGAATTGTATCCTATTCGATATAGATCTTCCTCAATCCAACAAAATAAAGACGACATTCTTAGTTCGTATCGTATGTTAACGCGAATTCTTCATTCACATGCGATGCTATCAGTTTGATGGAATCGTGATTTACTTTGAGAATGTTGTCTAAATTCAATTTTTTGATAAAACATATCATTTCTCATGGCAATTATATATTATGTTGGCATTGTAGAGAGAAAAAAAGGGGTCACAATCGTTTGATTTAACTGGTATAAATTACCGCATTAACAACCCTAAAAATATAATTTTTGTAACATTTCTTCCGTATTAAGAATCAATAAAATCCGTATAATAGATGGATAGCATGCAGAGTCCGCAATTTTCATAAGTTGTCATTTAATTTCACGTGTAATCTCACAAAAAAATTGAGCAAAAGACCGAGACCATCCCAAGCTTGGCAGAGCAATTGTGATGCACATATTAGCATGGATGAGAATAGAATATTGATATATCATAATCAACAAAAAGCATTAAAAAATAACTAAATTGGACAATAATTGTTCCAGTATGATTCTCTCAAACAAGAAAGTCTCCAATTTGCAAAACAGAAGTTGTTTTTTTTCCATTAAATATTTCTTTGATTTTTTTTGAAGTTCAGTATGGTAACTTTAAATTGAAGGGTGCATTTATTTCACTGAAAATAATTAATTTTTATTTATTTAGTGGTTTAGGGAAAGTGATTCCCTTCTTATTAGAAGAGAAAGTCATTTTTCCTCAATCTAAACTCGTTTTAAGTTTATAGAAAATGTTTTTTGTAGATCGACTAATTTTCCATTGTCAAAATATCGAAAAGTCAAAAAATAATTTTCTAAAAATAGTTTTCCTTCAAATAAACATGGATCCCAAGTTTTCATAGATAGCCCCTATGTTTTAAAAGCCTACTTGAGTAAAATTCTCCACGTTTACTATTATAGTGAGACAGTGTGGAAAAGAATTATTCATTGTTTGACGTAGCGTACCAAATTCTAAACAAGTTTTCTTTTGAAGAAAAGAAAAAAAACAAATGGCTAGAGCCGGTTTTTATAATAATTTTCATAATAAACATTCTGTAGATTTTTAAAAAAAAATCTTAATATCGAACCATGAAATCGGCGATAAAAAAAACCACGAAATCAATTAATTAATAAATTAACTATATAAGGGAACAAATTGGAGAAATTGTTGGAACTGTAGGCTTCACCGCTTTAATGTAAGAAACTTTTTTACCTGACGACAATAGTTATAGAAAGTAAATAAGGAATTACCATCATAATTAACAAAATTGAAGTATGCCATTTTAGTCAGTAGTCTTCTAATGATGCCCTTTAATTGAATTTAGTAGCTCTTCGAAAGTTACGAACTGTATATAGTTTGCTTTAAATACACAAAAATACTTGTCTATGTACCTCCATTCTAGCAATATACAATTCTCATGATAATATATTTATCCATTTCGTCCAACAACTTAAGTTATAGAATATTCTGAAACTATTGATGGGCGGTGCAATCTTTAATAAATAATGTGCAAGCTCAATCTAGCTGTGAATTTCTTAATAATTTTGATGCGACAGGTTTGTTTGATATGAAGAGTGAATATATACTGTAGAACATATTCATCTCATCCCTTGCACAAATCATCAAACTTGTTGGGTCGACGCAGTAGAAACTCGATATCTTTGTTTGAGAGATCTCTGAGTACGCCCAAATGTGAATCCGTCAATCTATTCAGTCAACGGCCATTGAGGAGGATGGTTGTGACATAGCTCCACAAACTCTCCCAAGTTAGGCCGCTTTCCTTTCCTGATATAAATTTATGTCTAGATATAGGGGTTTTACTCTCCCAAACTAGATCTGGATATAGATTTGGGAGTTCTTTACAAGTATTTGATATGTGTTCTTTTCGTACGGCGATGGTGATGAGGACGTTGAATTTAAACACGCAACGCAATCCATTGCAAACGAAGTGAGAGATCTCGACACGTGCTCATCATTAAATCTGGTGATCGGCCGTCGAACGATGTCATATCTATTCTCGAGTATTATTCTAAGAAATGAATGGGATTTTTTCTTTCGATCAAAAAAAGAAAGTTGTGAGTCGACTAAGAAAATATCAATCTGACCAAAAAAAAACTAAAAATATATTAATTGGTCCAAATCATACTAGCAATCCGATATGAAGCTTCTCCAACACAATTCACATGTCCACCTCAATATAACTTGCACACGAACTAATTGTCGTGATCTAATTGCAGCAAAATCAAAATGCATATATTGCTCCACTCGAGTGATTAAATGTGAAATTTGCCAAGTAAATCTCTATGCCCTTGAAGCTTAAATTTATTTTAAAGATATTTGGGGTGGTCCCGATTTAGTGGATAAAATGGTAGATCCCTCGTTTATGGCTCTTTATGGCTCTGGACCCTTCCCTGTCCAATCCACTAATTTTGGGGGAGAGATCTGGGGCCCTGTTATTAAACCTCTTAAAGACAACTTTGGCAAAACCCCATTGAACTTTATTGCAAACATTGATGAATTGCCCAACCACTTGGGTGACCTCATGGAATCCTTCCAAAGCTTTATAACTATTTTTTATCGACCCCCATGGACATTTTGGCCACGGTCTGCGATCACAATGAGATTTTGTGGGGGTTGAGTAAGAATTGGTAAGGGTTTTAGCGGATGAGTGATTTGGTCCGTCTTAGTTTACTTTTTAGGCAATCGAGTGTCTACCTCTTTCAAATTATTCGATGTAGACCATTCATCATTACTGTTGATATCATCGGACTGGTGATGTGGCATCATTAATGTGGCACGTGATAGACTTGTGGCGCTGATGTGGTGCTCATATCAAAGACAAGCTTTGTTTTGAGAGAGAGAGAGAGAGAGAGAGAGAGAGAGGTGGTTGGGCAACAGCAGTGGCGGTAGACCGACGACTCTTGCCGTACTTAAGCAAGGTTGCCAAACTAGAGAGAGAGCCCATCCGTTGTGACGACGGAGGGAAGAAACAAAGTCATGCAAACCTATAAGAATACTTGTATTTTACTACCAAACTGTCACAAAGTTACTTATTAAATATCCAACTGAAAATTCACCTATTGTTTAAAATCAATTCAAAATTTTGAAATCATGAAAAGTCAAGTGATTGTATATGCAAATATTGCTCACTGTAAAAGATTTCAAATGTTTCTTGTTAAAGAAAAATCACTTTGTGAGCTCGCAAGATTTAAAACGGCAAGAAAATAAAAGTCACTCAAAATAGATCCTAGAATTTCTGATTTGTTTTTTTCCAACCAATAAAATTGATGCCTAATACTTAAAATAAACCTGACCTGCTTTTTTATATTTTCAATCACCTTTCACATTTTATCATAAAAGTGTTCTCAGGTTTTGTTATCGATTAAATTCCGATAGAGTTTGTGCACATTTGGTTCCATTTGAAGTACTTACTTTTGCAGGTTTTGTCATCGATTAAATTCCAGTAAAGTTTGTATTGAGCTCTTTTGAAGTAAAGTTACCGATTTTCTTGTCTACTTGTGATATTTCTTATTCAGAATTGCCACAGAATTTGTCCCCTATAATAAAACCGAAAAATGACTTTCAGCAAAAAAAAATTTCATTGCCGAATCCAGTTCGAGCGAAACGAAGTATTTCAAACATTTTTAATTAATCATTACACTGTGGAGAAGCATGTCACTGACGAGATCCAGCGTTGAGCGGCGCACCAAGTTTCAAGTTTAACGACCACATGCAACAAACACAAAGTCAAGTCTTCTTCTGTGTAGACTTGTCGTACTAAGCATCTTGTGGTGCTAGTACTCCCATTTGGCCATGTTAGTGAGAGGTCCCTAATTTCATCCTTCCTTGGTTATAATTTCGTGAGGTCATGTCAAAAGAAAAAGGTTTCTTAAATCATCCTAATATTTGGGGGGGACATGCATTTATCTAATGTACCCTTGTAATTTCGTGAGGTCATGTCACAAGAAATAGATTTCTTAAATCACTCTAACTTAGGAGACATGCATTTATCTAATGCACCGTTTGCAACGATGTTATAGAACTCACATGGAACTTGACGCATTGGAGGCTAAGCTACACACTGATGAACTTGATAGATCTTAGCATTTTTTTAATAGGCTTTTTTTGTTTTACGAAAAATGAATGATTTGAAAAATATTTTCTAAAAAATGATCGATTTTATCGCTTAAAATTTAGCCAATGAAAATGTTTTCATTATTGATGATAATTTATATTGAATATTTGCATGGACGATGAATTTTTTTTTTTCATTCATTCAATTTTTTAAGCGATATAAACACTCAATTTTAAGAAAATTTTTTTCCAAATCATGAGATGGGCTCAAGCTAGGCCTTCGGATTAGCTTAAAATGTTACCTAGGCTCGTCCATCGGGGATTAAAAAATATGAAAACTATGCGGGGCTAGACAAATCTGGTGAAGCTTTTAATGAGGTTTTTCCCTAACCCTTATAATATGCAAACATTTTTCCCTAGAGAGAGGGTCACTTTGCATCTTATTTACATATTAGGAACACTTGTTGTCATGTAAGCTTCTAGGTGGCTTTTATTAAAATTTTCATTTTTTGATATCCTAGGCAATTAAGAGAAAATCTAAAAGCTTACCCTTTTGAAAGCACAAATAGGTTGAATGTCCCAATTGCAGCAAAGATTAAACATTTTATGTGCAATATAAATTTTTGTATTGACGTAATTATTAGTTATTTAATTTACAAGATGCCAGTTTCTCAAAAATAAATATTCATAATTATTAACATAGTTATTTAAATTGCAAAGTGTTCAATTACATTAAACCTTGAAAAATTCTATATTCTTAAACGAGGCAACCGGCTTCACAACTAGAATAGTGGTCTTTATTGATCAAAAAATATTTGTTAATAACACTTAAATAGATATGTTAAGAAAAGTAAATAGTGTATAATATAAATAGTAAGTTTATGAATGACTTGTTTCTACATTATTCCATTAATTTGTATTCCTTTATAACATACAATATTGAGAACACTTCATGCCATGTAAGCATTTAGGTTGCTGTTGTTAATTTTTCAATCTCAAATAATTAAAGAAAACCTACAGAATATGGCCTTTCCAATGGCACAATGAGTCAAATGTCACAATTGCAGCAAATGGATCAAATTCTTCACGGGAAAGTTGCATCATAACAACGAAGATAGAAAATAAGATTATTTGATTTAGCACTTTTACTACCCGCCTAGGTGGCTTGTTGGAGCGCGCACTCTTTCTCTCGCAAAAGGTTGAGTGTTTGAATCCCGGGCGCCGCAGGGTGACTTAACCGGTGGCACGTGTGTTGTGAGTTTAAGACGTGTCACCCCTGTGATTTCTTCCCCTTTGTCGACCGTGCGGGGGTTTCTGAGTTATCAAAAAGAAAAAAAAGATATTGAACCTTTGCGAACTTCATTTTTTCGTAGAGATATTTTACCTCGTCTTGAGGTAGTTGTTTCGTAGTTGCCGACTGACGAGACTCGTTTTGCTACTTCAAAGACATAACAAACTATTCTTTATTTTTTCCTCCAACTCTACATATGTGGTACTGGCCACTCCCGTTTCTTCCTCACCGAGTTCTCACGAAAACCCTTTTTGCAGGAATTGTCCCAAACATTATCATCTAAGCAAACTACATAGTCAAATAACCAATCTCGATATAGAGATCCACAGGCACGCTCGTCCACCGGAACAGCTACCATTAAGGGTTCCACTGGTGACTCTCTAGCTGCTGTCTCTGGAGTATCTCCGTACTCCGAGAATCTGTCAGCTTCAGCTGCTCTGTCTCTACCGCATCCGCTCTGTCTGTCACTATCGGCACCTTTCATTAATGGTTCTTTTGCTCTGCGTGTTGCATTTACGTGACATTCATTTCCCGTCCCTTTACGTCAAATTCATTTACTTTACAAGCATCTACTCCATGTACGAACGATAATTCATAGACGACAGTAAATCATGCAGCAAATATTTTGACGTGCACGTTATCTTTTCCAAACACTTCTATTTCCTAAAACTATGATTGAATCTGATCTCTGGTGGGAGGGGGGCACTCATGTGAACAAATTAAACTATTCAAATCCTCTTATAATAAATATGACTGGTCAGCTATTGAAGTGTATGTGAGATATGTGGCAATTATCTCTTTACGTCGACACAAACCCGTCTGTGACAGGCAGACTTCATAATCAATTGCTTTCCATCACTCCTTTCTAGCGACGAGGTTGCGTATATCAAACCTTAGAGACATCTCTCTCTCTCTCTCTCTCTCTCTCTCAATTTATATTCACTTTAATATTGATGGGATGCACCAAATAGTCATACGGAATGAAGACAACGATGGGTAATCGAAATGCGGGTGCGCATGTCTCATCGACGACATACTTGCGTTTCTGACCCTTTCCACAATGTATTAATTGGGATTGGTTAGAGTCCAAAAGGCGTGGTCGGGATGTAACTAGGGGCCATGCATGCTGGCCTACAAAGCAAACAGCTTTGTTATTTAGATTAATACCATAAAAAATCTCAAACTGATACAGTTGTAACAATTTTATTTCAAATTATTTTTTTTACCACAAAAAACCCCAAATTGGTACACTTATGATAAATTTATCCCGAACTATTTTTTTAACCATAAAAAATCCCAAACTAGTACATTTGTGATAATTTTGCCTAGAATTATTTTTTAATATTATTTTTTCGATTTTTTTTTTTTTTTTCTTCTTTTTTTCCTTCACTTCTTCATCTTCAATCTCTGGCCGGTCGCTAAACCTGTGACCACCGGAGGCGGAGTCGGCAAAGGTTGGCCCCCCCGTCACCGGCAAGGCTCGATCTTCTTTATTCTTTCGGGCGAGACCGACCTTGCCAACTGGGCGAGGGCTCGGCTTTGCCGGCTACTGGCGAGGGCTCGGCCTTCTTAAGACCGGGCCAGGTCGACTTGTTGTTGTTGCGTGGCGAGGCCGACATTGTCAGTTGCCGGCGAGTTCGAGCCTCGCCAAATCTGGCGTGGGCTCGACCCAACCGGCAACTGGCGAGCTCGGCCTAGCGAGGCTCGAACTCGCTTAGCAACGGCGAGGTCGAGCCTCGCCAGCGGTTGGAAGGGCCAACCTTGCCGGTTCGCCTCTGGTTGGTCACCGAACCGGCGACCAGACAGAGGTTGAAGATGAAGGAAAAAAAAAAGAAAAGAAAAGAAAAGAAAATCAAAAAATAAAAAAAAATAATATTAAAAGATTAGTTCGGGGTAAAATTGTCACAAGTATACAAGTTTGAGGTTTTTAGTTGTCAAAAAAATAGTTCGGGATAAATTTATCACAGGTGTACCAGTTTGTGGTTTTTTTCAATAAAAAAAATAGTTTGGGTTAAAATTGTCATTAATGTACCAGTTTAGGATTTTTCATGGTATTAATCCTTGTTATTTTAGTAAGTTGGGGCCTATTTGGCAAGTTGTCAAATAGTGAAAATTTCTATTATTTTATTTTCAAAATTAGTTTGGGAACGAAAATCCATTTACTAAAATTTTTTGTGTTCGGGCACAAATTTGCAAAAAATTATTTCCAGAATCAGTTTTGGAACAGAATCAGAATTGGAAAGGAAGTTTCTTTTTTCTTCTTCTTCTTTCCCGTTCTTTCTATTTTTCTTCTTCTTCATTCCCCAGCCACCGATGACCGGCGACAGAGGCGAGGGCTGGAACCTCGTGGCCTAGGCAAGGGTCGACCTCGTCGGCCTTTTCCAGCCCTCGCTCGAGTCGGCGAGGGCCGCCCTCAAGGCTCGAGGCTTGGGCGAGGGTGGGCCTCGCCCAAGCCACGAGCCTCGAGCGTAGTCCTCACTAGCTTGGGCGAGGGCTGGAAAAGGCTAGCCCTTGCCAAATCCGGTGAGGGTGGCCCTCGCCTAGGCCACAAGCCTCGAGGGTGGCCCTCACTAGCTAGGGCGAGGGATGGAAAAGGCCAGCAAAGGTCGCCCTCGCTGGATTCAGCGAGAGCGACTCTCGCCCAGGCTGCGAGGGTCTAACTCTCGCTAGATTAGGCGAGGGCAGCCCTTGCCTAGGCTACGAGGGTCCAACCTTCGCCCTCGCCGGCAAGGGCCGCGACACCCTCGCCGGCCGCTGCTGGGCTGTAGCCGATTGCCGGCCATGACTGAGAAGGAGGAGAAGAAAAAAAAAAAAAAAAAGAAAAAAAGAAATATTTAAAAATATTATTAATAAAAAAAATTTTGTGCCGTTACCAAATAAATTTCTATTCTTTTTCTATTTTAGGAATGGAAATTTTGAACCGTTACCAAACGCCTTTAAATGTTTAGAATTAATTCTCGGGCACAAAATAAAAAAGAATCATTTTTTAATAAAATCAGTTCCCGAACACAGGATCGTTGCCATGCGCACCCTCAACATTGTAAAATGTTTGGGTCACTTTGTTATTAATCAATTGTGTTTTAGGTTAGGAAATCAACGTGACCTTAAATAATCGCTACAAGAAAATAGGGCTACGGAGACGAAAATAACTAGGTCGCTAAAGATGATCGCTTCGTTGCCATAGACCAAGCCATGGGCACGGAATTTGTGTTTCGTCCCTATTGCACAACCAACTGCGACAAAGCAATGGTCGGGTCGCCATTGCACGACAAACTGTGACGCGATTATGATTTCGTCGCTGTTGTTGCATTGACGAAAAATTAGTTTCGTCACATCCGAGCAGATAGGAACTGATCTCAAAAGATGAAACAAAAAAGTTTGTCGCACTTGGGTGGAGTAATGGTGACAAAATTTGTGTTTCGTCTCTGTTACATGACCGACCGCGACCAACATATGATTTGGTCTTCATCGACTTAGGTGCTACAAAGGTCACAAACCCAATTTCGTCGCTATAGATCACCAAGCACAACAAAATTTTATTTGCCGCCTTAGGCGCTTAACATAGATAGCGTCTACAGCGACAAAACTTATATTTTTGTCACCATGAGCTAACATATCGAGTTTTTCGCGACGAAAATTTTTGTCACCATCATTTCTGGCAACAGATTTAGGATGTACCATGACGAAGTTCTCCATTACCATAGACTAGACTTTGTTGTAGCGATTTTAGTTAAAAGTGCTACACTATGTGTGGTCAATCTACAAGATGATTTTTACTTGCTAAGGCAAATGTAAGAGTGAATGATCAGTTAGAGTGACGATATGAAACCGTAGAAAGAGTTTTTGCTCAAAATATAATCGCCTGATTTAAATTCAATATTTCTGTATTCAAATCACAATGCCATGTGGGTCCTTACACCATATAGTGGATGAGGCAATTTGCGTGTATCCACGAGGATTAGTCGAGTTGGACAGCTTAGTGATCCCATGCTATAAAAAAGAACAATCGAATAGTGACATACTCAATGGAGAGAGAGAGAGAGAGAGAGAGAGAGAGAGAGAGAGAGAGAGAGAGAGAGAGAGAGTGAATGATAACTTGGTGGGAGAGAACAGCCCTAAAATCTCTAACATTAATTGTCAATTGAGCGAAATGATAACAAAAAAGAAGAAGGTAGCACTAAAGCTCCAAATTTAAGCCATTTGCAATAGCTTTCATTATACACACAGATAGCGTATAGAATCATGGTCGCATTTGCTACTTAACTCGTTAGTCTCGAGATCATGATCCACCCCTCTAAAAATATGTGCCCTATCGATTTACAATGCTTGTTTGTTTTGCATGTGATGGAATCACGATCCTACGGGCCACTACACAACAACTTTAAATGAATTGCTCCCGTTCGGGTAGTTGATCTAAAGATGCCTCTTTCATTTATATGTATAAACATGATATAAATGTTCGTTTTCGCTTTACCAATTTTGGCTATGTAGTTTCATTGTGGTCCTTCATGAACATTGAATTCTCTTTCTCTTTCTCTCTCAATTTACAATTCACCGTACACTTTAATAGTGTAAAGAACTTCTTCCTTGATTTGGTCATGTGGGGGTCCCTTGATTTTCTTAGTAAGTTTCGCCCATATTTCCTTGTAGATATAAGACCGTGCTGTGGATGGAACCGCGCGCACAAATGGCTATCCTCATATTTATTATTTCGCTTGTCATTATTTCGCAACGGGTGAGAAATTACGATTTTTGAATTTTAAAGAAGGTGACCCATTTCCTTGTTACGTTTCTGCTGGATCTTGCACTAAGTCTTTGGATATCTAATTCGATCATTTGTGTACCAAGAGGCACCTACATTTGTGTTTTTACATAGATGAGGTTGCTTCTTACGGCCCAGTGGTGTTTGATCTTTGGTCTTGAATGTGCTCACGTTCTTTTCATGGCACCATGAATTTTAATCTAAGACTCTATTTGTTTTGAGAAAAATAAATAATTTTAAAAATATTTTCTTAAAAACAATCGCTTGTATTGCTTGCAAATAATGAATGAACGAATGAAAAATATTTTTATAGTCCAAGAAAATATTTACACATAAATTGTTTTCAATAATGAACACATTTTTCATTGGCTAATTATTTCAAGCCATACAAGCGATTGCTTTTAGGAAAAAGTTTTTCCAATTATTTATTTTTCACGAAACAAACGAAACCTACGATGCTAATTTGCCCGAGACATCGTTGCATTGTGGGTTTATTAACAAAGTGGTCATTTTTCTCCCAAACATCTCTATCAATATACTAAATTCCTCACCATCCCAAAGTCCCGCTAGTCAATTCTAATCCTAACCCAGCCACCTACCCTAGTTGCCATTGTCGCACCACCCCCGCTCGCCGTTGTCGACAAGCCCCTCCATCTCTACCGTTGCTCATACCTCTCTCTTTCTCTCTCTCTCTCTATGACGACCTGGATATGAAACCTAAAGTAGCCATGAACTAGCTCAATTTGAGGTAATCCATGGCGGCAGAGAGAGAGAGAGAGAGATAGGAGGAAGGCGATGAACATAGAGATGATAACTGGAGGTGGCGGAGCGATTGCCAACGGTAGCGGGCACGGTGGATGGAAACAAGTTCCGGTTTACGATGGTTGGCGTTTCAAGAATTTGGAATTTGACGCTAATATTTGAATGAATGATAAAATTGAGTCTTTCAACTTTGCGAAGCTAAATTCTAACGCTCGGGATAAAAACTGATATTGAAGTAAAAAAGCGATAATGCTAAATTAGTTTTTTTTCCCTTAAAATAAAATTAAAGGATATAAACATAAACTTGCTAAAAGTAAAATGACTCGAATTATAACTGTTTCCTCATAAAAGGGGCTAATAAAAAAAAAAAAACTCTTGTTATTTTGTACTCTCGAGACCTTTGGAACATGTATAGCCTGGACATTGATGTTGTGAAAAGACAGGAGAAATTGGAAATTCCTGTATATATATATTTGCCTGGTCCTGATATTCCCACATAGTAATATCTAGGGAAAAATATTTTAAATCGATTTTTTTTTTGGGTTCAAACTGCACAAATATAAATAAAAATTTATAAATTGGATCACATGCTTTTTAAATGGTGGGTGAGAGGGAGTGACAAATTATTAAAAGAAATTATCCCAAACAGAGCATTTAGTGCTTGTTATAAAGCTTTTATTCAGCAACTACTATATCCAAGAAATCTCAAAAAACGTTGCATTCCAGTAATTTTTCTCATGCATTTAATAGAAAGACGTACATGATTTGATGATTGATAATTCCAGACCAATCATCTGTCTCTCCCGTTCGATAGGTAAATTAAGGAAATCTCATGATCGAGATACACATAAACAACATACTTCCTGCTTGCTTCCATGGCGTTGTGCGTTACCTTTTTCCGCACATTATCCAGCATTAAAGTAAGTTTTACAGTACAAAGTCATATTGCCATCTTACATGAATAATGAAACTATGGGATTTTTATTCCATCCACCGCAATTATATGAGACTATCCTTTCTGTGAGCCGTACTTATATGCTCGCGAGTTTAGTATTATATGCTCGCGTTATTTATTATTTGGCGAGCAAATTTAACGATGGATGAAATAAAAATCTTAAGTAGTATATATATGTATAAAATATATATAAGTATTTATTTTTTCGTACCTTTTTTTTTTTCACTCTTGGCGGCTAGAGATAGATAAGCAATCCTCACCCTCAGTTGAATCACTGTTGAGGAGCTCCTCAATCATCTGCAATGCGATTCTCTGCTCTTCCTCCATATCATTGCTCCCTCTTCGTTCCGAGGACGACGCGACGCCCTCGGGATCGTCGGAATTCGCCTCGTTGCCCTTCGGATTCTTGGCTCCGAGCTGGACGGTCATGACCCAGTTGGAGTCCGGCCTCTGGCCCGCCCGCTTCTGCCACACGCCGATGTCGGAGCTCTCGGTGTCGAGTCTCAGGCACGTCAGTGACGCCGTCGGCTGCCTGCTGCATTTCCGGAGCTTCGCGTGCAGGACCTCCGAGAGGCCCTTTATTGGCGGGGAGGCGGCGGCGGCAGCGGCGGCGGAGGGGGGCGACGTAGGGTCGGCAGCAGGCGGGGCCTGGGGCATGGGGAAGTTGGTCTTGGCGTTGCGGCCGCTCATGAGGACGGCAGCCTGGTCGTAGGCGCGGGCCGCTTCCTCAGCCGTATCGAACGTGCCGAGCCAGACTCGCCTTTTCCTGTAGTAACAGGAAAATGGGTAAGAGTAATTGAGCCACAAGGTCCAGATATCGACAAAACATCGGCGTTCTTGAATTGGTGATAAGCAAAAGGGGATTCTTACAGCAAGGGGTGGCGGATTTCGGAGACCCAAGAGCCCCAGTGACGTTGTCTGACTCCTCTGAACTTCTTTGATTGCACCATCTTGAGAGAGAGAGAGAGAGAGAGAGAGAGAGAGAATGACAAAGTGAAGAGGGAGGAGATATATATATGTATATATAGGCGAGAGAGATGAATGTAAATTTTGGAAAGAGGTAATCTGTAGTGTACAGCAGTACTTTCTATACATGACCGACGTGTACTACAGATCGAGTGTGGCAGCTGGCCACACAGCTGCGGTACTTATGAAATCCGGTTTCCGTTGGCAGAAGGAAAAATCTTAGGCCTAGGTAGCTTTTATGATCTTTGTACAAACCTCTTTTGGAAGATAGGTTATTCTGAGCACACAAAAATATAGCTCACGGCGGTCTCTTTTAAAAAGATCCTTTGTAGTTTTTGGAGCATTGTAATGTTTTGGGCCTAATACCAAAAAAAAACCTTAATTTTTAGCTTTTCTCCATTTCTATTTTTTGTCTCATAAAAACCTCCAATTTTAAGTCATGTCCTAATTATATCCTAAATTTTTTTTTGTCCCATAAAAAACCTTCAACTTTAGATCTTGTCTCAATTTTGACCGAAGTTTTTTTTTGCCTCATGAAAAAACTCAAACTTTTGGTCTTGTCCCAATTTTACCGTCTATTCTCAATTTTACTGTAAAATTTTTACAGTCTCATAAAAAATCACAAAATTTTAATTGAGTCACAAATCTGACTCCTTTAACCTTCCGTCCAAAATTTCTCGTTAACAATCAAGAAATAGAAATCTCTCAAGCAAGAGCTGTTTGAGTGTCCCAAGCACTCTCTCGACCGTGAGAGATGGAACATTTCCAAACATGAGATATCGATAAGCGCAAATTCTTGAGGGCGATTTTGACGAAGGGTTAATGGAGATCTTTATGAAACAAAAAAAATTAGAGTGAAATTGAAACTTGACCTAAAATTGAAATTTTTTTATGAGATAAATAAAGTTTAGGGTAAAATTGGTACTGAATCTAAAGTTGAGGATTTTTTATGAGAAAAAAAAAAGTTTAGGGTAGAATTGGGACATGATCTAAAGTTGAAAATTTTTTATGAGACAAAAGGTAGAAATAGGACAAAAGTTAAAGTTTGAGATTTTCTTGGGTATTAGGCCTAATGTTTTGTATGAAATTCACGAAAATTGTAAGTGATTACAATAAGTTAATATGGAAAATTAATATGTTGTGAGATTGTAGAAATGTCTTGATTGATACTTTACTTAAATCATTAGCACAACTTATGTTTATGAGCTTTATTTTCGTCTCATCCTTGATTGGAGGACTTCTCCTCTATTCTAACTTTTGGTAAGAGAGTGCAATCCATTAATAAACTTAACATGGAAAATTAGACATAGTCAAAACCCAACCCTTACACCACACACCAACCCACATCCCCATCTCCTCTTTTCTTCTTTTTACTATCCCTCTAGTGTACATAGCACCATCCATTGTCACAGTGTGGTCGATGACGCTGCTGCCACCGCCGCTGCTGGGGACAGCCCTCCATCTCCGACCACCTCCACAGAGAAAGGCGATAATATGAGCGGTTTCGCACCTTTGGTGGTGGCAGCAAGGACGACTCCAAAGGGAGGCTTGTGTTTAGTAGGAGAGAGAGATGCTTTTAATTTGTAAATTTTTTTGGAAAAACCTTCTAATCAGAGATTGTAACGAGAAAATTTCTTCCCAACAGAAATGAAGACATATATGACCATATATTTATGGAGCATGATGCTCTAGAGCACCTTAGGAAATTCCTTTTTTGGAAAAGAATATATATGGTACAATGGGTTTCCTGTTATGAATTTATAATGTTGGGATATAAAAAATATTTTACAAAATTGATTTACTTAATGTTGAAATGGAGGATGTATAATGTGGGGGAATCAAACCTTTTATCTCTATTATTGCATGAACACAAAATAAAGTAGAAGTGCGCTTTAATGAAAATACTAACAAAATAGATTTAAGGGTGCATTTTTTTTGCAAAAAAAATATTTGGAAAACATTTCATGAGAATAATTGTATGTATTTCTTACAAAAACAAAACAAAAAAACGAACGAAAAAAAATTTCATCGTCCACAAAAATATTTAGACATATACTATAGTTGATAATGAAATATTTTTCATTTGACTAATTATTTCAAGCAATGCAAGCGATTATTTTTAGGAAAATATCTTCCAAATCATTCTTTTTGTGCAAAATAAATGGAGCCTAAGTATCAATTGATGTCACAAACTTTGGTGACGAAGAATTCCACCAATATAGGTGAACATCGAGATCATCATACTCTCTAATCTCACACGAGCCGAAAACTCAAGTAGCAGGCAATCGCGTAATTTATAGTTATAAATGGAGAAAATTACCAAAAACATCATAAACTTATAGCACTTGTGTCAATTAGTCCTAAATCCTTTTCTTTGCCAATTGAGTCGTAACCTTCATGCATTTGTGCCAATTTAGTCCATCCGGTCAATTTTGATCGGAAATCGTTAACATGAACACTGGCCATTCTACATGAAGTGGCTGGTGTTGACGTGAATAATTTTTTATGTTTTTAAATTTTTTTTTTTTTTTTTTTCCTTTTCTTTCTTTCTCTTTCTTTCTTTTTTCTCCCCTTCTTCCTTTGGCCGGTCAGCAAGGTCCACTGGCAAGGGCAAGCCTCTCCCATCCGCAGCGAGACTCACCTTCGCCGGCCAGAGGAAGAAGGGAAGACAAAAAAAGAAAGAAGAGGAAAAGAAAGAAAAACAAAAAATAAAATAATGAAAAAAAATATAAAAATTATTAAAAATTATCTACGTTAGCGTCAGTCACGCCACGTAAGATGGCTGACATCTATATCAGCGATTTCCGATTAAAATTGGCTTGATGGACTGAATTGATACAAATGCAAAAATGTTTATAACTCAATTGATAATAAAAAATATTTAGGACTGAATTATAAATTTATGATTTTTTTAGTAATTTTTCGTCATAAATGCCAAGATACTATAATTCCCAAATAGTAGTGTTCAAAAAAAAAATGGTAGTGTTCAATCAGTCGCATCCGCCATACGAACTGATCTAGTTCAACAGAAGCACTGCGCAGAGTGCAGACTGTCGGTGAAATACTGAGAACGGTTGGTCGATCGCTGCATGCACTGGGAGCCGTGACGGATCGGAGAATGGCTGATGCGGAGCAGGAAGGTAATGGCACAGCAGCTTGCATTTAGAAGATGAGTGACCTCCGACAATTAATGAACGGGCCACATAGCCTCCTCATCATTGAACTCCTTCCCTTTGAATTTAATTTGATCAAATCCCTTCCCCAGGAGATTCGTAGGAAGGTGCCCGTTCATTCATGACCTTGCACGATTTCAGGAGGAGGAAAAGAAAAGAACACAAAAGGGTGATCCGTTAGTTCATGGGTACAAATCGAGAAAGCAATGATGTGTTTCGGTATGACGGAATTGAATAGAGGGCAGAAATTTACATGATGCCATTTGAATTCGAGATTGCTACCCATATGCTTTCGCCTCGGTACACCGTCGAGCATCGAGCTTCTCGACGTTTTGCTTTCGACTATCACCCTTCTCTCTCATTTCCTTGATAGGAAATCTCTCGCTCCAATTTCTCCAGATTGCTTCTGCTTTGCATATCTGTGCATGATTATTAGGGAAGTTTTTTGCTTATTGATTTAATTAAAACATTCCCTAAAAACGCTTTTCATTGACGCTTTCTTAACATCGATGTGATAGTTTAAACATCACATCAGTCCTTTCATCTAATTACCATCTTTTTCCGAATTCTTTCAATGTCCCTATCTACCCTGCTCTCTGCACACATATCTTGTACCATACTACCAAGTGTAAATCAAGTTCATGTGACGGTTGTCTTTTAGACAGATGCCTCAAAATAAAGAACGTGAATTTGGATGTTCAAATATGTAAAGGAAAATAAGAGCATATACCGAGGGTATGAGAGAAAACTTTGCACGATCGGGTCTGTCTACTTTCGCTTTGAAGATTTTAACAACCTGTTCTCTCGATGACCATCAAAGTAAAAGATCGGATAAGGCTACTTATGAAAGTTTTTTCTACATCTCTTGTGAAAAAAAGAGAGAAAAACTTTCAATGTGTAGACTATACACCTATTTTATTTTATTTCATTGATGATTCCAGATGATTGCTTCTGCATTCTTATTGCCTAAACTGCGACATAAATTTATTATAAAAAAATAGAGAATGAATCACCTCGTCTTTGGCTAAAGAACAGAGGAAGGTGGAAAAAAGCAATGACACGAAGGGACGCAAAACAGTTGGCTCTGGACCAACTCCGCCATGAAGTCTTAGAACCCCACAGAGAACGACAGCGACCCCACTGCCATCAGCTTTCTGTGCCCTCCAAACACGGCGGATCTACGACTGCACAGTCAAACGTACCCCATCCTCATTTCGATCTACAAGGGAAACTATTGTGTATTTATTTGTAAATATACAAAGGGGTCTTGTAATCCACAAACTTAGATATTTTCGTTTTGACACGTGAGATCTCACTTTCGTGGATTTTCGATGTGATACGATTTTAACCGTTCACTATGGAGCGACGATGAACTTTTGGATCGCATCGTAGCTAATATTTCACCGGTAGCTTTCTTATTAGGTCAGCTTTTAAATTTCTCATTGGGTAATTGGGTTGTGGCAATTTGATATAATAAAGCTTGTTTGTTTAGAATTAAATTCAAGAAAAAAGTAATTTTTTACTTTCGCGTCAAAATTTATAACGGGTAATTGGGTGTCTAGCTCGTGCTCCTGGATTATAAAGAAATAAGGAAAGAAAAGCACCGCGTTTGTTTCTTAGAAAATTAATGATTCAGGAAATTTTTCTTAAAAATGATGGTTTCCATCACTTGGAAAAATTAGCCGGCGGCAAATCTTTTTATTATCAACAACAATCTTTGTCTAAGTATTATTGTTGATGATGAAAATATTTTTTATCGATTCACTTTTGTAAATGATACAAGAAACCTTTATTAAATTTTTTTTTCAGATAAATGATTTCCTGTGAAACAAGCGCACCATTTAGAATGCAAATTTAGAATAGCAGTTAAACTCATATAAGCTGTGAAATTTAACCATGAAATAGTGTTACCTGCCATATTAATTTGATAGGGCCGGCATAGTTCATTCGTTTTTCTCTGTGCCATTAAAAAAGTACATCGCAGAAACATGGACGTCAATGTCTTGGGACCTTCGACATAACATCGGTTGTTTTGCATCGCTATCTCCTTAACTCTCGGAAGTCGGAACTTTCATGGACACAGAAATCGAAATTGTCCTGACTTTGTCGCACCTTAACTATGAGCACCTTATTTTCAAAACCAAGAAGAATTTATGCATAGTCGTCCATTATCTTTTAAAAACCTATTTAAATTAACTAATAATAGTCATTTCAATTGGGAGAGACTCGGAATCAGTACATTAACACGTGTTGGGCTCAATCTAACCGGAATCGATCGAACCGTTTTCTTGTAGCGACGGTTGCGTGGGATAGAGGTTTCGGACGGAACTATACATCCTGGCTTATTCCTTAAAGATTGTGTCACGGAGGAATAGAACCCGAGACGTTGATAAAACTTAAAAGCACAGAGTCTTAGTCATTGTATCACTCCATCGTTCCCTCTGGATTAGTTTAGCCTCGTTTCAAGAGATGCAAACAGTAACAAGCCCTAGTCAATCTCCAATTTACATTCAAGAGGAAAAGCTCCCATGGTTTATTAGCTTTTCAATTGCTCGTTTGGTGAACTTTAATTTTTCGACTACGGCATAGTACTTTGATTTGTTCCTCTAAACCACCAATCCTATTTGTTAGTTATTTTTGTTTTTAAGAGTTTGTCTCTTACCCATTGGGGAATCCATTCAATTAAGTATGAGAAAAGAAAAACCAATAGTGACAGATTATAATCTCAAGAAATTGACTATATTCAAACTTTAGCCATCACATATGACGTGTTTTCTTAATAGATTGATCATTGGTTGAAATGCAGTATGAGATAGATCGATTCGATTTACTGTCATATTGAGATTCAAGCGAACCTCAATTGTACAATGAAGGTGTTTATTCATAATCTTGGGCAACAACAGTGTACTCAATAGCACAAAGGGTCTTTCTTGGATGTACTAGATTGGAAGGCACGTTGATGTTTCTAAATATGAAAACCTGACCAAATTCAAACTTCGAAATATATTGATAATAATCTCACAAATTTGGCATGGTGTCATATCACATGACATGATAATGATCACACTTTTTTTTGTTGTATGACCCATGAAGAATTTCAATCCAAATACATTTTGAGTTACATATGGGGTGTATATTGTGTAGAGGAGAGACTTGCAGATTATCAGCATCTTTATGAATATATTATTCCAAGCTCTTTCATAAGACCCTCCAAGTTGTTGCCATGTGTGCTCATGATGAGGTTTGAGTATAGCATCTTCATATTGCAAGATGCTACTAAATCTTGCTTCTGAAGAGTTTTAGGAGAATATTGACTATATATCGTAACTTTTTTTACATGTGTTAATTCCTTATTAACTAGACAGATCATAGCTATTTTTTTTTTTATGCAAAAGGTTTCCTTCTTCTGTTGCTCTGTAATTGCAGCAAAGGCAGTTGTGAAGATTGACGCTGAGAAGAGAATAAATCTTCTCGATGGGCAACGGTTTTGTCACATATAGAGTTAACTTCAATTAGTAAAGTCAGTACTCGTCTAAAAGATGTGTAACTTTGAAATGTGTAACTTTGAAATAATTTAATCTTTTTTCGAGTATTTTAACTTAACCTGTGTGTTGCACGACAACAACATCTAGCATCTTATCAAATGAAGTGACTGACCATATGGGGTCACGTAATGTTCACATACACACGGTCTAAGTAATCTTAAAATGTGGTTTTGTGTCGCTTTGTGTCATCAATTACATAGGAAAAAAAATGGACATACTTATGACCGGTCTCCTGATTTTGAGGTTTTATGTGATGCACGATTAGATCGGTCTCCTGATTGTTAGGTTTCATGGGAATGCATGACTTCTTCTTGGAGGATATAGAAAGCTGAAATATCTCTCAGAACCCTAGAGATGGACATGGCCTATTTTATAACTCCTGGGATGCATGCATTATTGTTTTTATGTGCTTTATAATGTTTATACTTCCTGGACGGGGACGTGCTGCCTATTGTCTCAATCAGCCGGTCCTTGTTTGCAAGGGAATACTGTATTCGATGCCTAGATTAGTTATGTCGATCAGGGCCCTCTCGATTAGGATTTTCAGAGAGTACCATGAGTCTCGAAGACATGGTTTGTGTAATTTAGTAAGAATGACTTGAGATATGATACAGGACATCGAGGGTATATCATCTTTCGGCCATTCACTTATGCTGCAGAAGCTTCACGGACTCATGTGGTCGCTAGTGGTCTCTAACCAGTTGCGTCCTAGAGAGTGATGGAGGACAAAAGTCGTCGGTTTTAGTCAGCTCTGATAGACTTTTTCTGGCCAAATGAGAAGGAAGGGGGAAAGAAAACGGTAACGATAGAGTTGCCGACTTCAGGAGCCGACATCCCAGTTCGATGATGCATGGTTATAACTCTCCCTTTGGTTGTGCAGGGCAGGTGCACAATGCTTAACGTTAGTCTTTTTCATGTACTTTTGGGGTCCATGTCCTTGAGTACTGTAGACGACTGATATAGCACATCGTACGATGCTCGAATAGCATAGCTTCTGCCATTGAGCTTTTGAAATCACCGTTCCGGCTTTCTTAACGATATCCATAAAACCGACACCGGATTAATCCACAAATTCCTACCGACTATACAATAACTTGTCGGCTAATTGCTATCTATGGGTACAAAAGAAGATACTACAGAATTTCACTATTCTGCAGCGACGATAACAGCAAGAAGGGACGAACAAGAAATGGAGTAACTATCTTGCAAATGTTGGACTGCCATGGTGGTTCTATAGCATTATGCAAATGTCGGCAAATAATAGTAAGACTTTGACTAATTGAGTGTTAAGAAGAGAACCCGATTGGTGTTAGGATTCGGCGCATAATCACAATGAAATAGAAAATAAAAATGAGAAAAGAAAATTGAGATACAAGTTTTTTTATTTTGTTTTACTCTTAAACTAGGGTTACGTCCAACTAAAGATTTCACTGTAATTAACACATCACACCTCTTTATTACGTCTCTCAATCACAAAAGAAATAAACTATATATATTTGTAGCTATCTATGAGCGGACCCCAATAGTTGGTTACTTACTTCGTTGAAATTCCTGCATCGTGTCAAGTAAATCCTAGAAAGCATTTATTAAGACTCGAAAGACATAATTTCGACACATGGGTTTCGAGTAGCTTGGTGGGAACTCTCACCTACTCTTGCAAAACATGGAAAAACGCCACAAGAAAAAAAATAAAAAAACAAGTGAGAAAGAACTCTCTTCTAAGGAAAACACAAAAGGCTCCATGTCTTTTCGTTATCGGCATGGATGGTGACGGGATGATTGAAGAGCGAATCGAGGGTGACTTCGACGATGGTGGTGCCCCACGGTGCCCCGGGGGGTACATAACGTTAAGCAAACGATGGCAGATCGATTCAATAATGGGTGTGCAATGTGCAGGAGTAATGTCAAATTGTGGTCCTCCTCAATAACTTTATCATTGTCAGTACCAATCCCCCACATGACGAGCTCTTGTCATCGTTCATTGGAGAAGTTCTAAGGTTCTGTTGACATTGATTTCGTGATATTCCTTGTTATTCCCGTGCATAGTTAAAAAAAGAAAAGTACAGTTGTGCACATGTAAATAATGTCATACACATATATATACTCTCTTTTAATTTGTCAAATATACCGATATATATATGTATAGTTATATATGCGTATATGTATACTGTTATGATACCCGGTCTCCCATGAATTATCAGAAGATGATGAATAAAACATGTATGCATCAGCGAAAGGCAGCCTCCATCAAAACTAGTCACGTCAATTACTGCAGAAGAGCGGAAGATCACTATAGCATGACGCAAAGAGAAAGCGTAAATTTGGAACAACTCCAAAGAACTCAAAAAAGCGTAAATTTAGAACAACTCTAAAGGACTCGAAATTTTTTTTCAATAATACTGTGCTCTTGATTATAAGACGAACATCTTATATATAGAGATAGGACTCCTAATACTAATGGAAACTGAGTAATTAAAGATAACATCTAATAAACTAATATAAGAAACTGCCTGAATGGTAATATAGAAAACTGCCTGACTGGTAATATAAGAAATTGCTTAAATGATAATATAGGAAACTGCCTGAATGGTTCTTTTCCTCAAAATCAGAAAAACTACCGAGATTTCTAGTGATTACGGCAATCACATTGTTCAAGATAATCACAGACTAACTGTTCTACATCATTCCCTCCCTCTTTGGAAAAACTCGCCCTCGAGTTATGATCAGGATAGAGGGGTGTATCGGAAGCATGATACTCAAATAAGTCTGCCACATCAAACGTAGAGGAAATGTTGAGATCACCAGGAAGGTCAACTACATAGGCATTATCGTTGATCTTCTTTAGGATGCGGCAAAGACCAATCTTCTTGTGCTTCAGTTTATTATAGGTACCTACAGGAAAATGCTCCTTTCACAGGAAAACCATTACCTCGTCGCCTACCTTAAAAATTTTTGAACGTCGCCGTTTGTCAGCATCCTCCTTATACTTTGAATTAGAAGCAGCCAATTGACTAGCCACAGTGAGCTTGGACTTCATTAATTCTGGTTTACCAAATTCGTGCCATGACGGTATAGCCTAGAATCTTGGGCAAGGGAACCAAATCCAGAGTATGTTGTGGTGTCGCCCATAAAGCGACACGAAAGGGAGATGTCTTGGTAGAGTGGTTAACCGAGTTGTTGAAGGCGAACTCGGTAGGGGAGCAAGATACGGTCCCTTTGCTTAGGCATATCATTGCGAGGAGGCAATGAATGATATCTGCCATAGTACGATTCACAACTTCCGTCTGACCATATGTTTGGGGATGGAAAGAACTACTATACTGTAAATCAGTCCCAAACAAACGCCATAAAGTACGCCAAAAATGGCTCAGAAATTTTGTGTCACGATCGGAAGTGATTGTCTTTGGCACACCATGGAGACGGACTACTTCACAAAAGAATAAACTTGCCACATGCGAAGCATCCGAAATTTTCTTACAAAGGATGAAGTGCGCCATCTTCGAAAACCGGTCAACCACCACGAAAATAGAATCTAAACCCCGTTGAGTACGGGGAAGTCCCAACACAAAGTCCATCGATATGTCTACTCAAGGACATGAAGGAATAGGCAATGGGGTATAAAGACCAGTGTTCTGAGAGTGGCCCTTAGCGGTTTGACAAATGTAGCATTTATTGACAAATCGCCCTACGTCTCGCTTTAGTTGAGGCCAATAGTACTGCTCCTCCACCAAGGCTATAGTTTTATCTCGCCCCAAATGTCCACCGAGAGTACTACCATGAAGCTCTCGAATGAGTTGTTCATGCAAAGAACCACGGGGAATGCATAATCTATTGTTAAAGAATAAGAATTTTTCTTGAATTATCATATCGCCATGATAACATGTTTCAGAACACTTATCCCATATCTCACAAAAATCATCATCCTCAAGATAAAGAGAACATAGGTCATCAAAACCGACAATATCAGTGCGCATGGTCACGAGTGTTGTAGCACGTCGACTCAGCGCATCTACCACTTTATTTAAATGGCCTGCTTTGTGACGAAGCACAAAATTAAATTACTCCAAAAAAGAAACCCATCGTGCATGCATTCGATTTAAGTGCTTCTGACTCTTGATATATTTAAGAGTTTGATGATCAGTGTTAAGAATAAATTCCTGCTGATAAAGATAGGACTGCCAATTCTTTATAGCTCGCACGACAGCATAATATTCCTGCTCATACGTCGACCAACGCCGGCAAACTTTATTAAGTTTTTCACTAAAGAAGGCAATAAGCTTACCTTCTTGGTAAAGGACAACGCCAATCTCGACGCCGGAAGCATCACAGTCCAGCTCGAACACTTTCTCAAAATCAGGGAGCATCAATACTGGCGCCGTGGACAGTTTTTCTTTTATAACAGCAAAACTGGCCAAAGCTTCTTCTTCCCAATAGAATTTGCTCTTCTTTAAACAGTTAGTGATCGGGGCCATAATAGTACTGAAATCTTGAATGAAACGCCTATAGAATGTTGCAAGACCATAGAAACTTCGAGCCTCGGCAACATTCTTTGGAACTGGCTAATTGCGAATCATGGCCACCTTATCTGCATTAACGTGAAGTCCATCCGCGCCAACAACAAAACCCAAAAACAAGAGGCGTTTTGTCATAAAGCTACACTTTTTCAGATTAATGAACAATTTATTTTACTGCAAGGCTAGTAGGACATCCCTCAAGTGCTCCATGTGTTGACGTCCATCCGGACTATATATGAGTAAATCATCAAAGAAAACTACCACAAACTTGCTAAGAAAGATTTGAGAACCTGAGTCATCAAACGCATGAAAGTACTAGGCGTGTTAGTGAGTCCAAACGGCATGACAAGCCATTCGTACAAACCCGCACTTGTCTTGAAGGCCATTTTCGATTCGTCGCCAGGACGGATGCGAACTTGGTGGTATCCGCTTTGAAGGTTGATCTTCGTAAAAATCTGTGATCCAGCAAGTCTTCTAGCATATCATCAAGTCGTGAAATTGGAAACTTATACTTGACAGTAATCTGGTTAATGGCATGACTGTTTACACACATACGCATGGTGCCGTCTTTCTTTGGCGTGAGAAGCGCAGGAACTGCACATAGACTTTTGCTTTCACGCAAGAAGCCCTTTCGAAGGAGATCTTCCACCTACTCCTGTAGAATCTGATTCTCCTTCGGATTCATCCGATAATGCGGCAAATTAGGAAGACTAGCTCCTGGAAGAAAATCAGTCTCATGCTGGATATCCCTCAAAGGAGGTAATTCGTCAGGTAAATCCTCAGGCATAACATCACTGAATACCTTTAATAAGAGCTTAAGAATGTCGAGAACACAAATCATAATTTGTTGGTTGCCCTTGTCTACAATCATATACATCCCTTCACGCTTTCGGATGTTCATCATAACTCTTGCATTCTTCTTCTTCACAATCTGAGGGGAATTACTCTTTGGTCTCAAAGTAATTTTAGTTCTTTTCCACACAAAAGAATACGTATTCTCATTAGCTCGGTGTGTAGCATCAACATCATATTGCCATGGCCGACCCAGTAAAACATGACACGCATCCATCTCCATAACATCACAGACAATAGTATCTTGATATGATTTCTCGATTGAAATAGGTAAATGGCATAATTGGTTTACCTTAAGTTCTGCTCCCTTGCGTATCCACTCGATCGTGTAGGGTGCGGGATGCAGCTCCGTCTTTAGTTGCAAGTGATCCACCGAGGCCTTTGACACTATGTTCTCGCAACTTCCGCTGTCAATAATGATATCGCATACTTTGCCGTTGACAGTACAACGAGCGCGGAAGAGCTGATTCCGCTGGGTATCTTCTGTCCACGGAGTAAGCAATAGATGACGCACCACACAATTAACTTGCTCGCCTACTTCATCTTCCACTCCCATTTCTTCTTCCTTTTCCTAATCTTCCTCATACACATCTTTATCATGTTCAACGATATTGGCCATTCTACACGACGAGGACAATCGCTGGAACGATGGCCCAACTCATTACACTTGTAGCACTTGATCGGTTGGGGTTTGGCATATGGATTCCGGGTATTTTGATTGGGAGTGCGATTGCTTGCTATGACTGCTTCCTTAGGCGTTCCCGTAGTACTCCTTGAAACTCGACTTGAATCAGGGATTTGTTGACTAGAAGAACTTGTAACATCAAGCTGTCTTCCTTTCGCGAATGACCCACGATCCAAATAATTTCTACCACGAGTACTAGGGCTAGTCCTCTCCAATTGCATCTCAATTTTTCGCGCCATATCCTGGGCGTCTTCAACAGAGAATAGTCGATGCAAAAAAACCCGATCCTGGATATTAAGTCGCAAACCATTAATGTACCTAGTAGTTTGTTGTGCCTCGGACTCATCCAGGTTATTGCGAGCGAAGAGTCGAAGGAACTCTTCCATATAAGCTTGGACCAATCTATTCAATTGTCGGCAATTCTTCAATTGCTGAAACAACAGTTGCTCATAGTCCGTTGGGAGGAACCTTTTCTTCAACTTCTGTTTCATCTGACCCCATGATCAAATAGGAGCCTTGCCTTGTCGACGTCGCGTCAATTGAGTCTGTTCCCACCAAGCTGAAGCGCCACCCTTCAACTTGTACGCCACAAGTTTCACTTGGCGATCCTCGTTAATATCCATAGCGTCGAAGAATTTTTCAACCTCCCAAAGCTAATCAAGGAAATCTTCCATATCCAAATTCCCATTGAAAGTAGGGAGATTTACCTTTAGTTGATACTGTTCAGGACCTCGTCTATATCCTCCCTGACGTCGATTTCCATGAACATGCTCCTCCTGGAATCCCCTGTATCGGCGACCACCACAAATTTGCATCTCCTGGAAATCATTGTCTTTGTCTTTCGTATCCTTGACATAGTCTTGATGCCTTTGTCGGGGAACTCCTCCACGCCCCATAGCATCTTTGGGATCACAAGCGACAGGATTTCGCTCGGCTGGAAGAACACCAGGTGCATGGTTTGTGGACAAATGCGATATGGCATCAAGGATCTCTTGAAACCTCCAATTGGTTTGAGCCACGAACTGATTGAACTCAGCCCGCGTAATAGGCTCGTTCTCACGGCCCTCAGCAGCGGGGAGATTGACATTCACGTTATTCACCATCGTCATAGGAGAAACCTGCTTTGATACCAAATGACGCAGAGAGAAAGCGTAAATTTGGAACAACTCTAAAGAACTCTAAATTTTTTTTCAATAATACTGTGCTCTTGATTACAAGACGAACATCTTATATATAGAGATAGGACTCCTAATACTAATGGAAACCGAATAATTAAAGATAACATTTAATAAACTAATATAAAAAACTGCCTGAATGGTAATATGGAAAACTGCCTAACTGGTAATATAGGAAACTGCCTAAATGATAATATAGGAAACTGTCTGAATGGTGGTTTTCCCCAAAATCAGAAAAACTGTTAAGATTTCCGGTGATTACGACGATCACATTGTTTAAGATAATCACAGGCTAACTGTTCTACATCATAGCATCATAAGCATTGTGCTATAGCGATTACACCCACTGTGTTGTAGCATCATTATAACTGAAAGGAAAATCATGTCGGCAAATTGTAGGATCGTATTGATTGTGCCGTAGCAATCGCATGCACTGTACTAAAGCATCACTGTAACCAAACAAGCACTATATATCACTACATTTATCCTCATGTTTATTATGCTTTTGATTCTATCTGTTTTTCCTATCTCTCTCGATTTGTTTGATGTGATTATATCATTCACATATTGTGTTTGACATGTCATTGAAATTACACTTGAAAAGTATAAAGAAATATGATAAACGTACACTATTAACCCGTTTTCTAATAGGTTTAGCATTTGATGAAAATGGTTTTTCTAATAAGAAAAGTCATCGATTCAAGAGAAATAAGCAGCCCTCACCATGAGCGCACAGGTGCACACAAACACATATCTAAGGATAATTTTGTAATACGCTTACGAGATTTTGGCGTGGTACGCATATCGCATTTGCTCTGGAGCTTTCAATCTTTATACATTACCCTCATGAACTTTCATTTTATTACAAACAATAACTCTCCATCATTTAGATATATTTTCCATGAAGAAATATCTCTCTGGTTCTTAAATTGCTTTAAAAACAATGAACAAATTACTAATGAAATATGGAAATGAGAAAAATCATAGTAAACCAACAAAAAGATAAACGATAAAGAAAATATTTTTTAATCTTTTTCAAATATGATAAAATCAATAATAAACTAACAATAAGCTGAAAACAAAGATGATATCTTGTTGCTTTGATTTCATATTTCTCTTCAGATTTGTACTTTTTGGGGAAAAGTTTTTGACTTTACAAGTCATTCTTCTTTAAAATTTTGAGCTTAGCGATTTCCCATGCAATAATTATTTAAAAAACACATCACGCTTTTTAATTAAAGATTTGTCATGTCCACGTAACGATAATGTGAAAAAAAATCCTCAAAACAAGTTCATATTGGCTTTGAATGTTTTATTATATATATATATACATTTGTCAGGGAGAACATGTAGAGATTAAGTTCTCAGAAGTCGGAGTGTTGAATTCCACAAACGTGAGTTAAGTTAGTAATGTTATTATATTTATTGTTGTAATTAGTTTATTTTTATATTACAAAGATACTAAATTGTTTAGCTTGTTATGAGTTTTCTTGTTTTTTCTATACTTTATTTGCAATTACTTTCTGTCCATATTAGTAAACTCAAGGTAAAACAGATATTACATGAGAAAGTGCAATTTTATTGCAGAATGAAACTTTAGAAGGGCAATACACAACGATTAAAATTTTCAAGGGCTAATACCTATTACTCCGAAAATTTAGGCAGCTTTATGGAATTTCTATATCATCTTTTTTCTAGGAGCCACTCAGAAAACTATATTTCAAGTTATTCTTGTGCATTGTTGAAAAAAAAAGAAAAGAAAAGCTGTTGTACACATGTAAGAAATGTCACGAAATATGTTAAATATAAATTGTTGGCCCGTTTTCTAATGGTTACGATTGACCTTGGTTTTGGATCCCTGCATTTTCTCTTATCTTTATTCTGCTTGTTGTTTTGTCCCATTTTCTTATCTCCCGTTGTCGATTTGATGTAGTTACAGTAAAATATTGTTTTTTTTAATCTTTTTCAAATATGAGACAATTCACGATAAACTAAAATGAAGCTGGAAAAAAAGATGAATAGCGTTGCCTTGATTCCATATGTTTCTTTCAAATCTGAACTTTCTCGGGAAAAAATCTTAACTTTATAAATCAATTTTCTTTTATTTTTAGCTTAGCCATTTCCCATCCGATAATTATTCAAAATATATATATATTTTTATAAATAAAGTCCATCATGTTACTGTAACTGTAATGTTAAAAAATCCAAAAAAAAGTGTTCGTATTGGCTTTGAATATTTTTATCCTTTTTTTCTTTTTATATAATGTATACATATGTCAAAGAGGATGTAGAAATTAAGCTCTCAAAACGTAGAGCTTTGAAAAGCACAAATTACGTAAGTTAATGCAGTAATATTATCATATGAATTGTGGTAATATGTTTTTTTTTCACATTTACGAAGATACTAATGTTTTTAGCTTATTACGAGTTTTCTTGTTTTTTCTATTCTTTATTTACAACTATCTTCCATTCATATTGGGGAATTCAAGGTAAAAGAGATATATCATGAGAAAGTACAATTATATTTGAAGATAAAATTTAGGAAGGCGATACATAAAGATTGAAAAATTCAAGGGCTAATGCTATTACTCCGAAAATTCAAGGGGGAATCCGTGAAATTTTGCCTTGTCATCTCTTTTCTAGGAGCCACTCTGAATAATAATGTTCACCAACAACAAGGTCCAAACAAAGTCGGTTCAGATAAAGAAAAAGCAAGAACACTAAACGTAGTCGCATAAGATTGATTATCTACCATTTTCTGGGGCACTTCTTTGGAGTACTAGAGAGAGAGAGCTATCTTTTTGGTAAGGTGTTTGATGGGCACATTGTGCGAATTCAATGATAAAAAAAACTTTAGGGTAGCAGGATGTGGGGAATAGCACATAATAACAGCACCCCAACACCAATTTGTTGCCTGAAAATGAAGAAGTAGAAGGTACTTCACAGTACGAGAAGTGAAGAGCCTGTATGGATTCCTTTATTGCTGCACAAGCACGGGGCTTTTAAAGGTCCACCAATGGTTGGTGGGATATATTTTGTCAACAACGGCCTCTTTCCTCTTGGAGCTTTGTAGAATTTACCTGCCAATGTTGGGTGGGACGTATTCTATTCTTTTCTTTTCAAGAGTAGAGAGCTCGAGCGGAGAGGGATGATGTTAAATAAATGGGAAATACCGAAAACATACTGTGAGACTTTGCGGGATTATTGTTAACTATTTTTAAAAGTTTAAGTTGCTATATGAAAGCGTGGATAAAAATTTAATTATTCTAACACATACCTCGGTTTTTATTCAATTGCATATTTTTATTTTGACAAGTGCCATTCACATATCTCTAAGGAAAAACCCACATTGGAAAGACCAAATTGCCCCTTCTTACAGACTCATCGCATCATCTTGGTTAGGTTTTCAATGATTCAGTTTTGAGTTGGCTTTGAGTGTTTGGGGTGGATAAGAAAATTTACGATATGGAGATGGATATGTTTGAAAAGAAAATTGCATTTTCATGATTAGGGACTCGGAATAATCGATATGATGGTGCAAAGCCATCTCAAAGGCTCTCTCTCTCTCTCTCCACCCTATCTAGCGTTGAGGGGTTGGCAATTTTTTTTTTTTTGGGTATAAAATGTAAGTAGTATATAACAGATGATGTACAGCAGCTTAGGGGCATACCTCGACATTACAACTAGTACTAATAATTCGAGAAAATGGAGGTAGGAAGTCTCCATAAAGTAGCTAAAACAAAGTTAGCTTGCGAAGGTTTGATTTTTTGATATAGCGAAGCTCTACCTCTTATATTTTTTCGTACCTTCGCCAAAATAATCTGAATGTAAGTTGGATTGTTTTGAAACCGCCTATGGTTGCGCTCCATCCAAGTGTAATATACAGTCGCTAGGAAAGATACTTTGAGGAGTTTCGCTGCCAAATCTTTGCCTCTTGTTGCTCTAACTATCCATTGAAACTCCTCATTTCAACCCCATACATTACGCCTAATCTCATGTTGCGCAAAAATATTGTGCCAGATGCTACCTGTCCATTCACATTGAAAGAAAAGGTGAGTCCTATTCTCTATATTTGCCCTACAGAAAGTACATTGGACATCGACTAAGGTCATCTAACGTGATATGATCACTGCTGTCGGAAGCCTATCTCTACATACTAGCCAACCAATAAAATTATGTTTGCTAACGCCGCTACTCCATACTAAGTTATATCACTCTATAGCCAGACTCTCAAGTCTAAGTTCATCCAAGACATCATGGCAGTAATATCTTGGATTATACATGACTGGGGTTAGGACATGACGTAGTTTGAGGAGACATCGCCAACTCCAGGCCATATTACCCTTCATGTCCATATGCAAAAATAGGGTTCCTTTGCATTTTGTACTATGAACCCAGGAGCTCCAAAGCGAAGAAGATGGATGATTGATAAGATTCCACATTGTGTGCCCTAATGACACTTTGTTTCTTAAGTTCAAATCAGGCAATCCTAGCCCTCCTTCCTTTTTGGGTGAGCATACTACACGCCATGCAATTTTGTGCGATCCACGGTTTGTTGAAGACCCAGCCCATAGGAAGTGGCGAATCTTCTTCTCAATCTCATAGATAGTTTGCTTTGGAAGAAGAAACATTTGCATCCAGTACGTGCAGATAGATATAAGGACCGATTTGGTTAGTTGTAACCGACCCGCATAACTCATATGTTTCATTTCCCAACTCTCATTTTTCTTGAATATCTTATCAGTAAGGCTTTTGCAATCTGAGTGGGTGAGTCTTTTAGTAACAAGAGGAACACCCAAGTACTTGATAGGAAGAGTATCTACGGGAAAAGGCGTATGTTGGCACCGAAAATCTTGATAGGATTGGCAATGTTGGCAAATATATTGTAATCGTATTTATAGTTTGTGCCAGCCTAAAACATCTTAACTTTGATTCTATAGGTGAAAGAATTGAATTATTATAAAAATGTGTTGATAATTCGCGTCAACATATAAAAATAAATGTGTGCTGTCATATCAAATTTGGATTTTCTTTCTGTAATTCGTGTTTTACCTCATGTCAAGACTCAAGCATATAAATCATGTCTAGTTTTACCGACCTCAAGCATGGAGGTGTGTCTCATCGCCGCCGTTATTGGTGTTTTCGGTGTCGCCAGCTCGGCCACATGCACCTTTGCTCAATCACCTCAACCATCCCTTGCCCTCTCTCATTTCGATCACCGTCCACCATCCTTAGCCATTTCTCAACCAAGCCTAGGGAGATCGCTTGCCTTTGGGGTTTGCTTGAGGCTGCAGTGACGATGAAGGGGTAGCTTGTAGCAGTGGATGCGCCAGTCGGTAATTCCAACGAAGTGTGTAGATGTTCCTCCTTTATGTGGTAAATTTACTCTCTAAAAAAATGAGAGGATTTCAATCATTTCTAGAACATTATTTGAATACTGACGATCGTGGCAAGATTTTTTACTCCGATATGATTTATATTTTTTACTGTGTACTCACGGCAAGATGTTAATATTGGTACATCTTTTTTTTTATGAACATTGATTTTAACATTGGCATTATTGCTTCTTTATTTTAATCATGTGTTTGATTAATAATTGGCGCAAGTTTAGTCCAAAATAAGAACGCTCGTGGAAAATGCACTAATTGTCAGTAATGTGGAATCATAAGTATAATAAATTCCTACCTTTGCCCTCATTATTTAAAATAAAAGTGGTCATAGAAGCCAATCCAGTTGGGTCATATTTCGAACAAAAATCCTCTATCCCGTCCAATGCCTGCATTATTGTCTCAATAGATCTCAATAGAATCCATTCCAATATAACTTGAACTCGATCCCTACCCAACAAGTCCAATGACCAGGTTCAACTAGCTAGTGATGTCCAAGCATAAACTTGCTAGTTCCAAAAATACAATACCAATAGTCTACTATTTGCTATCATTTAGTTGCGCCATGATGTATCGCAACCGATATTTAACAATGTATCTTCTAAAGCAACAATTAGGTTGTTGCCGATGTCTCGTAAAACATAATGGAAGGAATTATTAATCCTTGAATAGGATCAATTTGCAATGGAGGATCACTTTCCTTATTCTATACCGCCATTTCTATTTGAGTAGGAAGGAATCGAACATGCAATATCGTACCGGTGGAGCTTACTCAACATCTATGGACATGACGGTTCATGTACATCGCCGGGGTTTAATTGATTCCAACGGCACGGGGTTACTCCGTGTTGTCAAGGGAAATGATGCGAAACCCTAATTCCGTGTGCTCCACGTACTAAGCATCTTTTCGGTTGAGAGGAAGCTTTCTCTTCGTACATATACTGGAAAGCAACCTGAAAAGAGAGGATCATCAGGTAATCAGTCATCATGAGAGAGTACTCATAGTATAACATTAAAAATCCCATCTACTTTGATTTGGAAGCTAACCCAATGAAATCTCAGGAACTTCATCGACCACATGGATGCATGCACGGAAGGTGCTTCTTTTAAATTTTCTCCTGGTACTGTGTTGAATAATTGCAGCACGGTTTTGGGTTTCTCGAATTCAATACACCATTGCTGGAAAGAGCAAAGCTCACATGCAATGCGACCTTTTCAAGGAACATTTAAGACCAGAGGAGGGTGCGTGGCTTCGTTAAATTCAATCATAGCTGGTGAGTGAAAAGGAAAGTGAAAAAAGTTGCATGAGCACAGTACATGCAACCGGGAACCTCCGTCGACTCTATTCAGGACAAAGAGATGGCGAGACTGATGATCCCTACGGGCTTTTTTTCTTTCTTCGATTGCATGAATTAGGGCGCGTTTGGCAACGTGGCAAACAGTAGAAATTTCTATTCTTTTGCTCCCAGAAATAGTTTGAGAACAAAAATGCGTTTGGTAAGGGCGCGTTTGGCAACGTGACAAACAGTAGAAATTTCTGTTCTTTTGTTCCTAGAAATAGTTTGGGAACAGAAATGCGTTTGATAAACGCATTTGTTCCCAGGCACATTTTTGCAAAAATTTGTGCCGAGAAACAGTTTTGAAAGAGAAACAAGAAGTAAAAAAAAGTTGCTTCTTATTTCTCGGCACAATTTTGAGAATCAGTTTTTTCTCTTTTCTTATTTTTGTATTGTTCTTCGTCCGGCTGGGCCGGCCGCCGGCGACCGGCCACAGCCCAGGGCCGGCGGAGGCGAGGGTCGCCCCTCGGGCGAGGGCGAGGGGTGGACCCTCGCCGGGCGAGGGTGGACCCTCGTCGCCGGGCGCCGCCTCGCCCGAGCCCCGGCCGCCGGCCTCGCCTGGCGAGGCCGAGCCTCGCCGTCGCGACCACCGGCGGCCCGGCCTCGCCATCTTTGGCGAGGGTCCAGCCCCTCGCCCTCGCCCGGCCCCTGGGTTTGGTGGCGGGTCATGGGCTGCCATCATCAGCGATCGCCATGGCCAAAGAAGAAAAAATTATAAAATAAAAAAAAACAATTCAAAATATTATTAAAATATTATTTAGGAACAAAAATTTTGTGTAGTTACCAAACACATTTATATTCTTTTCTAGTCTAGGAATAGAAATTTTGGACAATTACCAAACGCCTTAAAATACTCAGAAATTATTTCTGGGCACAGAATAAAAAAAAATCATTTCTGTTCAGAAATAGTTTCGGAGACAGAATGGTTCTCATGCGCACCCTTAGTGTGCAAAATAATGGGTTTGAGACGACGGGATGCAAAGTTAATGTTTCGAAACCGGAGGGTACAAAATGTTACTAAGGGTTAACAAGAGGATTCTGCCTGTAATTTTGGACTTTTGCTTAGTCTACTGGCGATATAAAAGAGATCTTCTGCAAGTAACTAGGGTTGAATGCAGTTTCCATTACTAACTCGATGTTTTATGACTGCTTGTTCTGAAAAGAATTGACAATGGTGTTCTTAAATAAAATTCCATGTAAGCTACCCTTGACAGCAACCAACGAAATAGGAGAACGAAAAATTGAAACCACAATTTGTGACCTAAAAAGAGAGAAATAAGTCACAAGTTAGATCGAGAGTTCGACGGAGATATTGATGGAAAACTTGGTTAATGAAAAGGCGCTTCTAAAACAACAGAATCCCATCAAAATGATGGCTAGTATTTATCAAGATGTGCTAGCTTGCATACCTAAATGTGAAGGCCAGATCACGAGAGACATCACATCTCTGTAAATGAAAACTGGTAAAGCCCAAGCATGTTTGGTTTATCGCCCTGTCCCTTTGGCACGATCTTTGAGCTCCATTAAGATATATGCGAACCTTCCTACTAGAACACCAGTCACCTCTTGATCGGCATATTTTCCAGATCATCGAGCCCACGTTGTCCATTATGCCAACTCGATCTAAGTTTTGGTGCCAGCAGGATGTTGTCATGTCATTTGATATTATAATTCTCAGTTAAAAAGTTTAGAACCTCCGCCTCTGATGCTAATGTAAGGGGTGGCAATTATGCTGTAAGGGATACGGACAGCATTTGATAGTCATTTTTCTTAAAAGTAGATGAAAGAATGTCTGTGTTCTTGAAAATGGAACGGAGGAAGTTGTCCATAAAGTCCTAAACCAATCGTATGGCGGTCAATTGAGTCCTAAATTTTCGGATTGTGCCAATTTAGTTTTAAACAATTTGATGATATGCTAATTTAGTCTTAAACCTTTTATTGTGCCGGTAAACCTTTTGACATTTTGTTAATTTAATCCTAAATCTTTTGATGATTTACCAATGTAATCTTTCAGGCCATTTTTGACTAAAAATCGTTGACGTGAATGCCGGCTAGCCTACGGAACGTCGTTGAAAATCACCTATAAAAGTGTACTTTACAAAAAAAGTGGGATGTTTTACTAGCAGAGCCCCTCCAGCATGACTCCGAAAGAAACAAATTTTCCATGTACTTATGCATATTAAATACCAATCCACATGCCTATTGGAACATCAGATCAGTTGCTCAGTTCTTTGGCCAACTCTTATGGCATGAATTAATGTGTTTGTTATCTCTTCCTACTTCCCAAAGTGTACTGTATTTCCAAAGGAAGAGGCTAAGTCATTCCTACTGCTAAGTCCCGCTATAAAACAGCTTTTTGATTTCATGAGTTGCAGAGAACTGACAATGGCTAAGGGAAATTTCTGTGTGGTTCCTCGCATTTTGTTTACTCTGGTACTGTCCATCACGGGACCATGCAAGCACTATCCTTTATAAGTAGTTGGAAAACTATTGTTACTGACTCGATGATTCTGGTGTACACATGCAATGGCTTCTGACTATCCCTGTTAAGACCGTAAAAAATAATCACTACAGTTAATTGCTGTACCTGATCGAGTTGATCTTCTTTTGCGAAATTGTTGATTAGATACACATTCTAACCTTGTTAATCATTAACAGGTATACATTGTGTATAAGGGTTTGCTTCCAGAGGAAGGGTATTCGCCGTCGTCCTAGCATTTCAACATGATTGGATAAGTTACGGATGAAAGGTAACATTCATATGCTAGAGCGTGGTATTGCTAATGGCCAATTCTGAACTCTCTCTCTCTCTCTCTCTCTGACATACAAAGCACAGTCTTGTGAAGAGTTTCTTGATTACAAGTTACAAGAGGAGTTGTAATGGTTTCGCGGCCAAGCTTACAAAACAAGAGGCAGATAAAATAGCCAGAGAGTCTTGCAGGAAGTGTTTCGAGCACTTCTAAATTATTTTCAACGAGTGACTCGTGTAAATGATCGGAAATATGAACTGCAGGCATGAAAGGAGGACTATCTGTATTTCCCAGCACAACTCTCAAACTACAGACCACAAGACCTTGGGACTTCATGAACTTCTCCAAAGCAAAACAAATCCAACCGCCAAAAGCAACGTCATCACTGGCCCTGTCGACACTGGTGTTCGGCCCGAGTCTCAGTCATCTAGCGGCGGAGGATTGGGTCCTCCGCCAAAGAAGCGGGAGGGCGCCCTCCTCCCACGCAGCAAGTAATACTTCTTGAACTTAAAACCTGATTGCTGATTGATCTTCGAAGGCTTTTCCTTTCCCATGTAAAATCTTGTTCCGTAACCAAACTTGATTCTGACACGTCAGTAAGCACAAAAAGATTTAGAAGTAATGCACATTAAGAGGATTAAAGAAGCACTAAAAAATAGAAAGCAAACTTGAGGGGCAAATAAAAAAAAAAAAACAGACCAGGCCCGGAGTCGAATCCGACGGGAGGTCGGTGACCTTGGTGACGCTTAGTGGAATCGCACGATCCTAGACCAGATCTGGCCATTGCCGGGGTCGCCCAACCCCGACATTGACGATTGGGGTCACGCGACCCCAGGCATCACCCATACAGGGTTGAACAATTTGAGGTCAGATTTGGATCGAGCTGCCCAAGCCAAGCCAAATCTAGCCCTCGTGAGGTCGTGAGACCCCAGCCATTCATTGCTTGGGGTCCTTCGATCCTAGTGAAGGCTGGAAAGCCTGGCACCTCTCCCAGCTGACTCGAACAAAAAGACGTGCTTTAAAAACCCAATTACACAAAAAAATTCAAGGATCTAATTGAACAATAAGGAAAAATTCAGGGATTACTAATACATTTTCCCTCGATTCCATTGCGACTCTTCTTTCTTTTATTAAATCCATAATAAATGTGGTCATCAAAATACAAATTTTGAGTTTTGAGTTTATTTTAGCAGTGTTGGAATATTTAAATATTAAATTACACATTTATCTATTAGCTTAAACTTTTAGAGCAGTTGACAGTGGTCCATAAAATTTCACAAG
Source organism: Syzygium grande (assembly GCA_024733475.1). Classification (NCBI taxonomy): domain Eukaryota; kingdom Viridiplantae; phylum Streptophyta; class Magnoliopsida; order Myrtales; family Myrtaceae; genus Syzygium; species Syzygium grande. The sequence goes on along the minus strand of JAMXDD010000008.1, from coordinate 2,827,251 downwards.
CAATAAATTTCTATCGATCTATCAAATTACTCAAAATTTCACACTTTCATCTATCGATTTTATCTGGAAGATTGCTCGGAGCGCATCAATTTGTCATTTATTGAGAGCTAGGAATTTGATGACTCATGAAGGGAAGTTGTCTATTGATGATGTTGTTAAATCCGGGGAAATTTACCATAAAAGTCTTGAACCTATTGTAATTGTGTCAATTGAGTTTTAAATCATTTTTTTTTCCAATTGAGTCATAAACCTTTTACATTTGTGCCAATATAGTCTATTTGGCGAATTTTGATTGGCTAGGGCTAACATGGACGCCGAGCATCCTACATGGCTTGGCTGGTGCTATGTGGACAATTTATAATAATATTTTAATATTTTTCAATATTTTATTAATTTATTCTTTATTCTTTTATTCTTTTTTTTTTTTTTTTTTTTTTTTCTTTCCTTCTTCCTCCGGCTCGTGAGGTCCCTCATCGACCCTAGCCTTGGCCGGTTGTTGAGGTTCGATCAAAATTGGAGGACGGCTGGTGTCCATGTTAGCGTCGACCGGCCAAAATTGACCGGATGGATTGAATTGGTATAAATACAAAAGATTTAAGACTCAATTGGCCAAAAAAAAAAGTTTTAGGGGGCTCAAATGGCACAATTTCAATAGGTTTAAGAGCTCTTTGGTAATTTTCCCATTAAATCCGCTGAGCATGATGCCGATATTCAGGATGATAGTCCCAACAATTGAGGTAAGGATGGCCAAAAAACTCTAGAATTGGAAATATGAGCTGCAGAGTCTTGAGTTCATCCATCAATTTTCCTTCGGGAGAGGGATGGATTTCTAGAACTAGTTGGATATTCAAAATTTTCTTGCAAAATCCTGTCATCCAGGAAAAGAACTCACAACTGAAATGAGCATGTATCTTGCAACTTATCATGAACAGAACTGATTGTGCTCAGAGTATGCATAACTTCAGTTTATTCTTCTTTTCTCAACAATTGGGATACTCAGGAATATGACTTTCAGTCATAGGTGGCGAAAATTGATCTTTTCCCTCATAGGCCAACAACAGATGCAGGGACCAGGGCGTTCCTGACGAATTAACTCCCCAGATGCCTATCCCGAAGAGGTCGTGTTGCATCGTAGAGCCAGAATCGAAGCCAAGACCCTCGCTTTGTCATGCTGCTGAATAAAAGTGATTTCTTGATACTGAGCATTCGCAGCGAAGAGTACAAACTGGGTCATCTATGCAACCAAATTACTCTATGCCAATAATTTTTTGCATGCTTTATCAGCTATGTAATCTTCCCAGCAACTTTTTTATTGTAAAGCACTCCAAAGTCCAAACAAGTTTACCAGAAGTGAAGCAAACGCCACCCAGACCAGATGAAGTAGAGAAGTATCCTTCCCTAAACCAAGATCACGCTGACCCCTTGAGAAGCCCGTGTATTTGAAGGCTCTGCTGCTTGTAGATGACCCGAGCTAAAAATATAATCGACAAAAAGTTCGAAAGTGAAATTTCATGGTTTGTTATGTAGGTCGTGATCGACCAAGTTCATTAAGATGTGAGGTTAGGCCGAAGTCTAGGGATCAAGGAAGAAGGATCCATTCCATGTTAGACCATAAAAAACGTGTGATATAGATTGGTCCGACCCTTCTTTCTATCCACATTTTGCACTCGACATAAATACTTTTAGGTATTAATTTTGGCCTCAAAGTCACAAATGATGGCCATGCGGCCAAGTCCTTTCTTGATCTTGAATCGGAGACATCTGATCTGAGTTGTTGAAAGCTCATGTGGGAAAACCCCTTGACCAAAATTTTTTATTACAGAACATGGAGTTGGTCACCTAATAAAAATGTCCCATGTGAGATGGTGCGGAGGATCAGGGCCGACAATCGAAGATAAAGAAACAAAATTGCAGCTGTCTTACGTTAATTGAATTTAGCTGTAAGCCGTCATCCTCTGACTTTCTTATATTTCTGGAAGAGTAACTCACGACAGACCGAGTTGAGTTCAAACTGAGATTTTCTTGTTCTTCCTGTCTTCCTCTTTAAGTCTACGTGAGCTGGTTCATGTCCATACAGGCAGCCGGTTTTAAAATTAAAAAGGAAATCGAATTTCTCGTTATAAAAAATCATGGTGGCACTCATTTTTTTTTGTCTAAGTTGAGAAGACAAAATATGATTAAACCCAGAAAACATCTTGAATGTTTTGTGATCGTTATGACTTCTCCAAATCGAGGCAAAAACCTTTCGAAGTTGTGACCGCTGATTGCCAACCGGGCCTGATATCCAGGATTTTGCACGCCAGTTGCAGATAAAGAAGGGTGCCTTCATGCAGAAGGAATTGACGCAACTAATTCGATTTTGTCCACTCTCAGGAGACTTTTGAGAAGTCAATGTCTTAAATCCATCACAACTTCCCATGTTAATGATTCCAGCCGACTCGAAAAAGATTCCTTATTGTAGAATCCCTTAAAATTAGTTACGTGAGGATTTATGCAATTAACATGAATTGTTTAGTCGATGCATCTACTATTCTTTCTTTCTACGTCCAGCACACCAACTGGTCATCAGGACAACCTTAAGAATTCAGAAACCTTCCAGGAAGCTACACTTGATGTTCCATGAAATGCTTGAAATCGATATAAACTTCAAGCCGCAAGCAAGATGGGTTAGCTTGTTTTCAAATTTACCGGTGAACTTGCAATCAAAGTTAGCTGATTTCTATCTACTCATCGGACTAATCTGCAAGGCACCTCGAGAGAACTGCATTGACCTTGAACCCAAGAACCTCTGTTTGATCAGACTTGGTAAGACAGCGAATTCTTCTAGAATATTTGGATTTTGCTAATAAATATCAGTTTCCTTTTGACCTTTCCTCTGATGAATTGACAGGCGATGGTTATGGAGGATGTGCTTCTGCATGGAACGCTTCACTTGACGATATTCGAAGTTGATGGAATTTCTGGAGGAAAATCTGCTGCTTTCTTTCATAAGGTACACAATCTCCTACCGAAAACGTTAATGCCCTTTTGAATCAAATGTATCAAGTTAACTCTCTACTTTTATAACCATCTTTTCACTAATTCGTTTGTGTCTTTTGACATGAAGAAACGCAGAGAGGAAAGTAGGAAATAATTCTCTAGTATTAGCGTCAATGTAAGCAAAGTCGATCATGATTCCGATTCAAAAAAATTTCTGAAGAGGAGAATTAGTATGCTTGAAAATTGATCTCATTCTCTTTAAAAATTTCCATTGAAATGCTTAACAGTACAAGCTCGTCTAGCTTCTCCGGGTTTCAGAACATTCTCCGTTCTCTGTATTCTGTGAGCTAATGTTGATGTTAGATCCTGTGTCTGAACTTCTAATTTGTCTTAACAACTTTACGCAGCTAACGAAGGAAATTGGGAAATGTATTGCGTGCGGGAGACCCACGTTCAAACTCTATACTACAGTCGATATAGGCAAAACTCGAGTTTCGCGAACGAGACTAACGGAAAGTGGTCCCTGCAACCCAATATGGAACGAGTCCTTCCACATATACTGTGCCCACTCGACTTCTCAAATTACGTTCTCCATCAAGCAAGCTGATCCTATTGGAGCAACTGTGATCGGAACGGCTTTGCTTCCCATTAGTGAAATCGTGAAGGGGCAAGAAGTTGACAGGTGGCTCGAGATATCCAGGGAAGAGCACACATCCCTCCACCATGGTTCGAAGATCCATGTCAAGTTGAAATTTGATAGCGCCGCTGAAGACCCGCACTGGTGTAAAGGGATTCGGAGTCCTGACTTTCTGGGAGTGCCTCACACATTCTTCGAACAAAGAAAAGGTTGTAAAGTCACTCTTTATCAAGATGCTCATGTCGAAGACGGCTTTACCCCGAAGATCCATCTCGCCAGCGGCAAGCACTACGAACCTCATCACTGTTGGGAGGATATTTTTGATGCGATATCAAATGCCAAGCAATTTGTTTATATAGCTGGATGGTCGGTGTACACGAAGATCACCTTGATCAGGGACCTAAAGAGGCAAAAACCGGGAGAAGACTTGACCCTCGGCGACCTCCTGAAGATGAAAGCTGACGAGGGCATCACGGTCCTAATGCTCGTTTGGGATGACAAAACCTCGGTTAGAGATCTTAAGAAAGATGGAGTGATGGCTACTCATGACGAAGACACTAGGAGTTTCTTTCATGGGACTAGAGTTCATTGTGTCCTATGCCCTCGGAATCCCGACAATGGCCGAGGCCTTGTTCAAGGCACGGAGATTGCTACCATATTCACGCATCACCAGAAGATTGTGGTGGCTGATAGCAAGGCTTCGGGTGGAGAATCCGGGAAGAGAGAGATTGTTAGCTTCATCGGTGGAATCGATCTTTGTGACGGGAGATACGATACTCCTTCCCATCCCCTGTTCAGGACATTGGACTCGGTTCATCACAACGATTTCCACCAGCCGAATTTCGGTGGCGCGTCGATCAAGAAAGGTGGACCGAGGGAGCCTTGGCACGATGTGCATTGCCGGCTCGAAGGCCCGGTCGCCAGAGACGTGCTGCTCAACTTCGAGCAAAGATGGAGAAAGCAAGGACATGGCGACAACTTGCTTGTCAACGTAAGTGCTGAAGTATTCAAGCCACCATCTGAAGAAGTTTTGCTCGATGATAGTGAAACGTGGAACGTTCAATTGTTTCGCTCCATCGACGGCGGGGCAGCTCTTGGATTGCCAGACACCCCAGGCTGTGCAGCAAAGCACGGCATCATTAGGGGCAAAGAATACCCCATTGAGAGAAGCATCCAAGATGCTTATATCAACGCGATTCGACGGGCGAAGAATTTCATTTACATCGAAAACCAGTACTTCATAGGAAGCTCGTTCTCGTGGGAGTCAAGCGACGCCAAAGTTCAGGAGGCTGGCGCTCTTCATCTGATCCCCAAAGAGTTGTCGCTAAAGATCGTTAGCAAGATCGAAGCAGGGGAGAGATTCGCAGTGTATATGGTCATCCCAATGTGGCCGGAGGGCGTTCCAGAGAGTCCATCAGTTCAAGCTATATTGCATTGGCAGCACCAGACAATGGAGATGATGTACAAGGATGTAGCGCGGGCTATCCGCAACAACGGGCTTGACGCAGACCCCACGGACTACTTGACATTCTTCTGCTTGGGAAATAGAGAGACTGAAAAATATGGAGAATACGTACCTACGGAGCAGCTAGAACACGATACCGATTACCGAAGGGCTCAGCGTTCGAGGCGATTCATGATTTATGTGCATGCCAAGACAATAATCGGTACAAAATCTTTGTATTATCAGTTCACTTGCTTGAATTGGCTAAGTTAGAGTTTGCTATTAAACAGATAGACTAATAATTCTTGTGCTATTCAGTCGACGACGAATACATAATTGTGGGATCGGCCAACATCAATGAGAGGTCGATGGACGGTGCCAGGGACACCGAGATCGCGATGGGAGCTTACCAGCCTCATCATCTAGACGACAAACCACACCGAGCCAGAGGCCAGATCTACGGTTTTCGGATGTCCTTGTGGCACGAGCACCTGCGCGAGCGCCACCGCTCTTTTGATCACCCTGAGAGTTTGGAGTGCGTCCAGATGGTCAACCAGATCGCTGATCGCAACTGGAGTCTATACTGCTCGGAGAAACCCGATCGAGACTTGCCAGGTCAGTTGCTCAAGTACCCAATTGCAATTGCTGAGGATGGAAAGGTTGCAGAGCAACCTGGTATGGAGTTTTTTCCAGATACAAAGGCTAAAGTTCTTGGGTCCAAATCACATGTCCTACCATCACTCCTCACTACTTAGACATAAAATTCAGTGCATAATAATTGTTCACCAGCCACAGAATCATTCAATTCGTACTTGTTCTTGGAAAAGATTGCTTCGTTTCTTTCTGTACATTATGATATTTTGATGTTAGTGGAAAACATGTGTTTCTATATGAATCTCACTGTTGTGCGAGGTTAATGCTGTTGTGTCCATGACATGAAAATGGTCATAGATAAGAATAGTTATCTCAACGACCTCAACACCAATCTGTCCTCGAGCTCTCGTTGCAAACATTGTCTAAGTTGTGGAAATTACGTTGTGGTCCGTAAATGGCTACTAATTGCTTGACGGAGTGGAATTTATGATAAGAAAGGACGAGCTATGTTGCAGTTCATGGTCAGAGAGGATAGTAGCTATGTCAACTTCAAAGGGAGAAAAAGGCAAGTTAGAGTTTCGTGAAAGCATGGTGCTTGGTTGGGTTTGGTCAAATTGTGACCTTGATTATAAGACTAATTTGAGGCATTAAATCTCAATCAAATCGGGTCATTACAGATTATATTGGCCCCTTCGTTATATATATAGTTTGACAAATGTGTGTTAGTAGTCATAGACGGTTTATATATATAGTTTGACAAATGTTAGTAGTCATAGACGGCGGAGTTGAAGGGACGGTGCTTGGTTGGGTTTGGTCAAATTGTGACCTTGATTATAAGACTAATTTGAGGCATTAAATCTCATTCAAATCGGGTCGTTACAGATTATATTGGCCCCTTCATTATATATATAGTTTGACAAATGTGTGTTAGTAGTCATAGACGATTTATATATATATATATAGTTTGACAAATGTTAATAGTCATAGACGGTGGAGTTGAAGGGACGTAGGCTTTTTTTTTTTTTTGATAACCGATGTGTCCAGGCAAGCTTGCGTGCACCTTGACTATTCCTTGAGGGAGACTAGTACAACAACCCACCGCCATGGCCCCACACTTAAATCACAAGTGCTCAGCTGAGGAATCAAACTTGGGACAAGTGCGCCTAACCACACAATCTCAAGTACGCCCTAATTAACTAAGCTACCCATGGGTGGGTGACATAGGCTTCTTTTTTTATTCTAAGTAAGTACAAAATTTTCGTTAAATCATAGTTTTTGGGATTTTTATATAGTAAACAATATATGCAAGTCATCGATTCACGGCCCACCTCCATCAACATTAATACGGTAATTATGGTTTAAACATTTGACTATCTGAATCAGTGATAATGAATGTGGTCAATATAAAAAAAGGGATAATTACACAAATGGCTCTTAAACTTTGACTCAAATTGCAATGTGGTCCATGAATTTTTAATTTGTTCAATGTAGTCCATAAACTTTAATCTACTATTCAATGTAATCCCTAAACTTTTAATACATGTTTAATGTAGTCTTTAAACTATATAAAAATATTTAATGTAGTCTCTGATCTTGAATAAATGGAAGGACTATATCGAATATTTTTATATAATTAATGGACTAATTTGAACATGTACAAAAAATTTAGGGATGACTACGTTACAAATTATGTTAAAATTTAGAGACTAAATTACATATTGTGTTAAAGTTAAGAGATTATTTGTGTCAATTTTTTCATGAAAAAAATGAGTCACATGTTATCTACTTTTAGTACCCCAACTGTCTCGAAAAAATCGAAGCCCAATCATATCACTCTTTGCTAATCTCCATTATATTGAATCTTCTCTTAATCACTTTATTAGGAGGAACAACAAAGCCCACGTGCATGATCTCATCTAACAAGTTAGGTGTGGAAGATGAGGTGGGCGACGTGGAAGCCCCTTCTACCGCTCTTGGTATTGGAAATTCTTGGCCAATGAAGTGGTGAAAAGAGAGCGAGCTCCAAGGATAAGGATTAGCGATCTTAATCATTAATATAAGTTTGATACCACGTACTTTTTCTAGGTGGCAAATGACGATTGCCTACATAAGCTCTCACGACAAGCAAAGTAAAATTGGTAAATTAATAGTGCCTCCTTACGTAATTTAAATGATATCATTCTAGAAGCAGAGTTTGAATATGAATATATATTATAAATATATATAATAGAAAAAGAGTAGCTTTTTTAAAGATAAATATAGAAAATGAGTGATTTTAAGATTAATGATGCAAATTGTGATGACACCTACGTACGCCACACGAAGCCAATTAATAACTGTCGTTTTTATTAGTACATTAAGCTATGGAATATGTGGTGTTTGGGAGTGATTTTGTGATGCTAATTCTTTCGAAAACAACTAAACTACTCTAGTATAACATTTGGCAGCACTCCATGAGAGCAAGAAATGGAGGCATCACATTAAGAAGTCAAGGGTTGATTTTCAATAAGTGATCTAGTTAGGGATGCTTTGAAACTCATTGGTTGCTGCAAAAAAATTGTAACATTTTTCCATCTTTAAATTACTTATAAACTTTATGACCCCAAGAGAAATTACTTAGTCACTTAATTAATAACCTTTAGCACCATATACTTAGTCACTTAATTAACAACCTTCAGCAACATATAGGTCCTGGAAAAATCATCCCGCTTTTACATGATAAAAATTAATTTCTCATAACTTTTAGTACCGCAACTGTCTCGAAAAAAATCGTTGTGCTTTCACGAGAGAATGATAATAATTTCCAATCATTTATTTATTAACTTTTAGCACGATAAGAAAACTGTCTCGAAAAAATCACTTTCCTTTCATAAAAAACTAATAATATTTCGTTATCAATAATTATTAGCTTTTTATTGCTGACGACACCAAGATATCGACTCGTCAAGCACCCACTGCAGCCTCAGCCAAGGACATCAAAGTGCATTAAATTACTCCATTAGAAGTAGAAAGTTCACTGCTAATCAAACCATACAGTGTTGGCCGAAAAAGAAAAATCAATTAGATAATCAAATTGCACTATTATTATAGGGTTAGGCAGCACTTATGGAGCTTATGATTGGGCAACTTCTGCCTCACGCAAACAAGAAATCGACATCATCCAAGACCCACTCTTTTCTTGGCACTGCCGTGTAGAACACCAACATAAGACTTAACAACTAGTGATTGGATCACATGAAGTGTTTTTCTTGCGTTGTTCGATTAAACTAATCAGATGTTCCATCACGATAAGACACGCATTAAACTCCGCTTGGAAAAACACGAACCCCAGTTTTCTTCGTCGCTTTTTGGACGGCCACTCATTCGGTTGCGATAGCAACGTTGGAGAAGAGCTCCGATTGCTCCAAAGGCTGAATCAATGAGTTATACACTAACTGGATATTATGGCTGGCTAATTACTTGCTGAGCATTTCTTCTACACCCTTAGATCTCAACACGAATCTCCAGCAGGTATTGATGGGCTCCTTTGGCCATGGTCTTTTCCGAGACCAAACCGTGGTGGCGATTCTCACTCCACAACATCGGTAATCTATGAGATTTCTTATAAAACCCAGATACCAATGTACATTGGGAGGGCCTATCGGTCAACAATTCCTTTGAATACTGATATACATTAAGAGGATCCATCAACGACTATTATATGACATTATCGACCATTTATTTGAGTCAGTAATCGACTTTTTTCTCAACGAAAATACCCAATTAAAAAGTTGGTAAATTAAAAGAAAATCAAATAAACTTGGATAACTTTAATTAAAGTTGGTAATCCAGATCTAGTTGATAAATCACTTAGAGAAAAGTTGATAAATCATTTAAGGAAAAAAAAAAAAGAACCAAATGCTTACGTAGAAGGTACTTCCGGACTTAATGAATATATTCTCTCCCTTGATTCAGCACTATATAAGGCTTCACTCTCTTCCCTCATCATCTCATCAACTCACCCTTCACTCTTGCTCATTTCCCTCTTCTCTACCGCATCGACCAAACCAAGCAACAAGCATGAATCTCATCCCGAGCTCAGATGGGGCATCGTTGGCCACGGCCATGGCGGTCTCGGGCACGTTAATCCTCTTCGCCATAGGCTTCCAAAAGTCATACTCGACCACCCGCATCATAGTTGACCACATCGCTGAATTCTCAGAACCGGACATAGCATCTTGCACGATCTCTGGTACGCTTACCTATTCGACTACGTGTATAACCTAATCTGTATAGGAAGAACTTCGTCAACCGATCGAGCCTGACCTCGCGCAGGTGCAGCCAACAAGAAGAAGAAGATCAAGAGAGAGAAAGTAAGAAAGAGAGTTCCCTTCGAAGAGGATGCTAAAGATGATGATCATTATCCTTCGTCGTCCAAGTTCGGAGGAATCCCAGCGAACAGAGCAGCACTTACGAAGCAATTCTCAGGGATCGCAACCGTCACAGATTGGCCAGTTGTTATTGATAAATAACTTTTATTTTCACGTGAAAAAAAAGGAAAATATAGAAAAATATCATGTGTTATATAATATCTACATCGTCGGCCATTAGTATTTTCCGATAAATATTCTCTATTTTCTTTTCTTTTTGTCCCTTTTTGTTCTATAGCTCTCGTTTTTCTTTTTCCTTTTTTCGGTTCTACCTTGTCACTAAGCAAGGAAGTGTAATGAGCCTATGGAGATTGGTATGTGGGCTCAAAATGTGTATATCTGATGAAATTGTGTGGAAGGAGGATGTTTTTTCTCAAGTGAAATATTTTGATTGTTTGTTCCATTTATGTAAATTGTAGTTAGTGATGAGCATCTCATGTACTATCTAAGAATTCCTATGTGCCACTCACGTCACAGAAACTTGATTTGGATGTCATGATATATGGAAGGTTAATCGATTGAGTAGCTAGAGACAAAGCAGAACTACTGGATAAGTTGTTTTTTACTGCATTTAAGCTTGATTTTAGTTTATTGAAAATCATTTTGTACATATTTAGTTTATCAAATAAACGAGAGAACTACCCAAACAAGTGTTTTGAGTGCCGGAGAATATGTTATCAAAGCAAATCAAGATCGATTATGGAGGTGTTTTTAAGCAACCAGATAATGATTTCCATGAAAAATACAGTTATTTCGAGTAAAATCCCATATTAGTTGGTCAATATATAATGTCGTGAGCAAGAAATAGATGGTGGTGACTAGACTAGCCACAGGCGAGGGTCGCCCTGGCCGACCTCGAGCAAGGCTTTCCCTCGCTGGCCTCGAGCTAGGCTTGCCTGCGAGGCTGGCCAGGTCACCTTGCCGTTGGATTTGGCAAGAAGCGACCTCACTAACCTTGGGCCTTGCCAAAGGCCAGCAAGGGTCATCCTCCCAGCTTCAAGCAAGGTCACCTCATCGCTGGATCTAACAATGGGTGAACTTGCTAGACACCTCGTTATAGGCCGTTAAGGTCGAGCCTCACACAAAGTTGTTGAAGTCGACCCTTGCCAGCCTCTAGCAAGGCTTGACCTCGTTGTGCGGCCTACCGAGGTCACCTCACCGGATCGAGCCAGGTCGAGCCTTGCCGGCCCTCATCTGTGGTCGATCACCAGATTGTTGAGGCTTGGTGATTGACGAAAGAAGAAGAAAAGAAAGAAAAGAAAAGAAAAATGAAAGAAAAATATTTAATTCAAAAAAATTTTAATTTTTTTTAAAATTACAAAATTGTTTAGGTCAGCCTCAACCGTACCACGTAAGATGGTTGGTGCTCGCGTTGGCAATTTTCAGTCAAAATTGGCTAAAAGAACTACATTGATAAATCGTCAAAAGTTTAAAGACTAAATTGATCAAATTATTTCGATAAAAAAATTGATCAAATTAAAAGGTATAAGACTGAATTGGTACAAATGCAATAATTTTTTGGTAATTTCCCCATCAATTACTCTATAAGCTGAAGTTATTGACCAGATAACTTAGCAACCCTTTTTTTTTATAGGAATAATGACATAAATAGTCCATGAACTTTGACCAAATATACAATTTAGTCCATTAATTTTTAATTTGTTCAATATAGTCCATGAACTTTAACCTAATGTTCAATGTGGTCTATAGACTTTTAATTTGTTCAATGTAGTCTTTGAACTTTTGATACATGTTCAATTTAATTTTTGAATTATATAAAAATATTTAATGTAGTTCTTCCATTAATTCAAGTTCAGCGACTACATTGAATATTTTCATATAGTTTAGAAACTAAATTGAACATATACCAAAAGTTTAGGGACTACATTGAACAAATTAAAAGTTTAAGGAAAAGTCAAAGTTTAAAGACTGTTTGAGTTTTTTTTCTTTTTTATAATCTTTTATTGTATGACTGACGTCTACTAAGATAATGCCCTCATCATGTGGATGAATTTTTTTCATTATGTAAGAAAAGAAAAATGAAGTAGCGACGGCTCTCATTTTGTTTCTCACCCTTCTTCGAAAGGTATCTCCCATTCTTAGCATGAAAGAGAAGTAACGAACCTACTTTTGTTAGCTATGGATCGATCAATAGGACTTAAGAGAGAAGCTAAAACAAGGGTTATCCACATTTTACCTCATTGTTTAGTGTGAGATCACCTAAGTATAAAATTAAAAATTAAAAAAGAGGGTTTGGTGGTACAATGGAATATTACTAGATTCGTTCATGTAAGTTAGATCCGGCGCATGACCTCATCTAACATTTTTGGTAGGGCAAAGTGGGTGATGACGAGAGAGCTCTCACCATTTCCAGGGCACGACAAAATTTGAGCATGCTAAGATTTAAGAATCAAAAGGGCGAAAGTGGGTTTTCTTTTTTTTTTTTCTTCTTTGTAACAAGCTATTATTTGGACCGTTTCTTTAAAAAAAAAAAAAGATTATTCGGACCGTTGACTCGATTGGTTTCTACTGATACAAATAAATTTGAGAATGAAGCTTCATAAGTAGTCCAGCTTGCATCAGCCCGGAATTATTTTGAATGGGCTAGTAGGGTAGAGTGTTATATTGAATCAAGATCTATCGTACCCGAACCAAGTGCTCGACAATTCAACTGACCCTCAACTGATGAAAGGATTTTGCCATCAACTCACTCTTTAAGTAAGTTTATAAGTAAGTTTGTGCATCCTTGTTCACTAATATTAAAGACAATTGCTTCGGCCTTGCTATGGACAACGCAAGCTTTTTGTCCGGACTCACGACAACTAGGCTGGATTCATCTCAACCATCGATCATGGGGACCCCACATGTAGGGGATCTATATGAGACCTAGGTGATCGACAGTGAAGATCACTCCCGTTTATCTCAATAAATAGTAAGTCGTGAAGTAAACCCCGAATCAATCGACCTATATATTATGAAAACAAATCTTCCATGGCCTTATCCAAATTTAAGTTCGGATGTCAATGGAAGAGATTCGACGGTCGGTGGCATCTCATCGCCGAAACGAGCTGAACCATTCGACAAAACTGATTTACAGTTGCGATCCCACCTTAATCTCTCCAAAAACTCGACCCATCATCGTTTTCTTTCTTTCTTTCTTTTCGAACCTTTTCTTGGCTGAGTCGTGTCAGACTTGTCGGTCGGTTTCTTGGGCCGCGCAAGAACCGGTCTTGGGCTCGAGCCCGGGATATCATCGTCGTCGTCGGGAAGGGCTCTCGGCAATCATCGGCGCGCTGGGTCAACGAGGATTGGGGAAATTCGAGGTAACTACTGCACCCAACGAGACGAAATAGCGGCTGTCTTTTTCGGCCGCGACGACCGAGGATCAGCTTCTTTTATCTTCTGATGGATTTTTCTTGTTACTTTCGATCTGGGAGCGACAGTGTTTAACGTTGTTGCAACTCCAACTTCTGGCTGGAACGTGCGTTACAGTGAGTGTAGGGTTATGGTTATTAATTAGGAAAGGAAATCCCGTCGCTGGGTGTCGCCAGTTTCTTGATTTGGGTCGTGACAGTAACATGGTGTTGCTCAGTAGCTCGAGCACAGTTTGGATCCGCCACATTCTTGCTTGCATGGGGTAAGCCCTCGATTCGTTCTTTATGATTTGTTTGGGTTCTCTGGAAGTTTTGTTGGCTGATTTCTGGGAGAAATTCCTTGTCTTTGAACATGTAACGATTCTTGGCTTGTCTGAGTCTGTTTCGTGTGTTGTTCTCTGCTTAATGTTTGGTTTAAGATTTGGGTTGAGTTGAAATTTGTTAATTTGTGGGGTTGATTTTAGATGGGTTCTTGGATTTATCTATATTGCTCGACTGCTCCAGTTTATTGAAAGTGAAAGTGGAAAAGTTTTTCCTTCAGAAATTGTTCAAGAAGTGATGGATGGGATAGAACAGAGAGCGCTTCTTCAGAATTTTATCGTTAAAAAGAGTAGGAATGGGTTTGTGATGCCTAACGTTGAGACTAAGCCGAGGGGGTTCGATAATGGTGTTTCTTGATCAGGTCCGATAGTGTGTTCCTCGCTGCTGGTAACTCTTGCTTATGTGATTTACACGGTCTATGACGTGGCAGCGGTTGCTTTGGATGCTATTCTAAGCCCACACCAATCATAGCTGTGGATGAACCGGCCAAGGGGCTGCGTATTCAAGGGCAGACTGTGAAGAAGCCCAGCTTTTCTGATGATTTCTGGAGCAGCAGCACTTTTGATGTGGATAATGGCGCTTTTCAATCTCAGAGAAGCATGTCATCTATCAGCACGTCAACTGTTAATCAGAGCAACGATTCTGAGTTTGTAAATCACGGTGCGTTTTCGACTCCATGTTGCTTGTTCTGGTATGGGAGAAGTGCTCCATCGTCGTGACGGTTTCTGCTGCTGATGAGCTTAATGCTTCGAATGAATTTTTATGCCCACTTTAAAGTGTTTTGTGTGCTGTTACTCTAGTCACCATATGTAATGTTGCAGCTTTATTGTTGCAGGCCTTATCCTATGGAATGAGAGCAGGCTGCAATGGATTGGAAATGGGAGCTCCAGGAATCAATCTAAACAGAAGCGTGGACGTACATTGAGGTGCGTACTCTAGCCATATCCTCTTTGTGTGCCCAATCTTACTCGTTGCTACTTTCTCTCCATTTTCTTTGGTGCATCTAGGTTTCAACTGACGTTAGCAAGTCAATTAACCCAATTACTATTATGTGGAAGTAATTACTAAAGTTCAAAGAGTTATGCCATCATTTAAACCTGATTTGAGATCTGGAAATCAAATTGGCTCGGTTGCTAGAGGCCTCGTTATCCGGAGATCAGATTAGAGCTTCAGTCTCATAAACCCCCTTCCCCTTGCCTACCTCACACAATGAGAATGAAAAAGTGAAATAAAAAAAGATTCGGCTCACTTGTAAAGAAAATTTAAGAAAATAATAATATGAGGAAGTACCTGGAGAGGCCTGGTTTACCTTTACACAATTCAGCATGGGTCAACCAAATGGATACTATAGAGTGTGAGACCTGTCAATCCTCTAATCAACTTGTCCGATCCTCAGATTCCATGTATTCAAATACTTGATGTACATTGCACTTCATGAAGCTATTCATCGTCTCATTAATAAGTTCATGGCCTATAATGTCATGCTGTTTATTGCACACTGTCAAGCTGTCAGCGTCTTGGTATTAAGATATGTTACTTCAAAAATCACTTGATCTTATGTTTTCTAGCAATATAAAGCATTTATTCATCATATGCTTTTGGAATCAAGTAAGTGGAATATATTGTATGGCAAGCTTATGCTATAGCAGGCAGTCCTATATCTACATATCCTCACCTTCATTTGGTCTTTCACATTACAGAACATGTAAATAGTTATACACTTACAGACACATATATTCATTCTTCCATTTCTGATTATACTTTCTAAATCTATGCAGTTGGAATACCACTTATGAAAGCGTACTTGCTAGGAGAACTCCTTTCGCCAGGCCTGTCCCTTTATCGGTAAGTATGCCAGAGTTATATATTTCATCGTAGTGACATTTATACTATTTGTACCAGCAACTACTGCATACTTGCTAACTACAACCCGTGATTTCTTCTTTTGCTGCATTCACAGGAAATGATAGAATTTCTGGTTGAAGCCTGGGAGCAGGAGGGGATGTATGACTAAGGAAGTATGTCGCTGAGAAGTTCCACATGTGTAGCCTGCATTGATTCGTGATCTTGCTCTGCCTCTTTAATGTTAACCAAGAGGCATTTGTATAGAGCTTGAGAACATCAATGAAACCCAAGAAACAGCTGATGATGTGAAGAAAGGTCTGTATCTCAGTTCTAACACCCGCTGTGATTCTGCCCTGGTCCGCTTGAACTTATATGCTCTCTGTGCGGTAGGCTGATCATGTTCTGTTGTATATCTGATCTGATATGTACAGATTAAGCTTGTTGGCTGTTGTACATTAGCCTGGATTCTTTCGCTTAGTGTACGCGGTGGGCGATCTAATATGATCAAAACGCTTGACGGGTGCTGTCTCAACTATCTAGATTGGAAAGCAGATGTTGTCGTCGTCGTTCCGAGATTGTAATGGCTAGTGAAGCAATGTTTGTGAATTTTGATTAAGTTGCAGTGGGTCATAGGCGTATGATTTGGGAACGCCGCAAAAGGTGTCAATGATGCTACCGACGATCCTGAAGCTTTCAGGGGGGAAAAAAAACCTGTCGCAGAAACTTGCTTTCAAAAATCAGCATAGCCATTCGGTTTCTTATAGAGGAGTTAAAGTGCTGGTATACTTGACAAGGATGGCATCGCATTGCGGACGGTGGTGTGGTGTCTTCGGAAACAAATCTTCCTTCTTAACGGTTCTCAAATGTTGTAATCACCGATTTGGTCGATTAAGCAACTTTCTTTGTCCAATTTCATTACCTAATAAATCATGACTTTTTCGACACATCGAATTGACGATTTAATCTCTTGCGAATTTCGATAGTTGGGGATTAACAAGTAACGTGAAAAGAGCATAGCAGTTCAAAATGCTAGGCATGTTTATATGCAAAATCAGTAATAATGCATATTCACAAAATTTGGGAAATGAAAAACAAGATATTTCACAAAAGCGACATGTTTGAATAGAAATATTTCGATTTTCAAAGCACGATTCACGACTCCGTAATTTAAGAGTATACTCTTTAACATTTTTCTTTTTCATTTAATTACTTCAAGCAAGTCTATTTTTTTATCGAGAAACAAGTATGGCTCTACATTGCCGAGAAATCCCTAAATCAAAGAATACAAGTGGTAACATCTCTGGATAAAAGCTACAAGATCCTTCGCAACGATTTCATGGACATCAAGACGACCATAATCTACAGAGCCAAACATATACAGGTTTTCTTTTTCATTAGTTTTTTTTTAGGTATATCACCCCGAAACTGCCATATTTTCAAGGGGTCGATCATCTCAGCGAAGGAACAGCATGTCTCGGAGCAGTCTGCGCAGTGATTTGCCTCACGCCCACTACACCGGATCAGCAAGTCATTGTTCTAAGCAGACTGGCGTTCGCCAAACCCTCGGCCGGTTTCAAGATGATGTGTTCCAGTTTAGCGCAGAGGTTCTTGTAGAACTGCCATAGACAAGACAACACAGAAGTTTAGCGAAACCTGGTTAGATTCATGATACAGTATAGTCTGAAAGGGACAATGAGACGCTTGTAGACTTCAAATCACATCCTGGGTGGAGTCGTTCCACTCGAACAGACACGATCGAGCACCTCGAACCAGTAGATCGACTTGACCAGAAGAATGTGAGTGGTTCAACTAGACCTCATTGGTGCTAGGAAAATTCAATGGAAGTGCACCCGAATATCAGTTGACCTCAATTAGTAATACCTTTCCCAAAGGCTTTGATAAAGATGAAGATTAAATACTTGGCTTCAGCGATGCAAATCTGATGTAATTGATACATTACTTACAAACTTACATGTACCGAGATAAAGCGGTCAAATTGCATAGATGAAGTGAGATCATTGAACGAACTTGTTGAAACACAATGCAAAGGTACTGGGGTATTACTGGAAAGGCAAGTTCACAAGTGCCAATTTTACTATCAAATGGCCTGCAAGGATTCTTTTGCAATTTCTTGGCCATTAACAGGAGTGCAAGCCATTCAATCTACGTGAGCTACTTGTGCAGTTGTTATCGACCCGCTACCTACTCAAGATTGGCTAGAATTTTTTCAAGCTCGACTTAGGTCCGAGCCTAAGATACTTGACTTGATCAGCTCACGAGCCTAATCAAGTTATCTCATTTGTTATGCAGGTTTTGTTAATTTTGCAACAGATAATGAACTTATAATATTACTTCTTTAGTATGTAGTTACACTTTCACCTTTTAATGTAATTTTAAACACAAACAGAAAGGCAGAGTGCAAGTATTTCGAGCCAAGTCGAGTTCAATCGAGCTGGAAAAGTCGAGTATGTCGAGTTTTACTTAGAGTCTGGTCGAGTTAGAGCGGGAAGAAAAGTTTTGAATTTATAAATTGAGCTCGAATCAAGTTTCGAGCTCTGAATTTATGAGTTGAGTTGAGCTCGAGCCGCCTGGCATTGTGTCGGATCCAAACAGGGATTACCAGATGGAAGTTTCTGAATCGAATGACATATTAAGAGCTTACCTTATGATACTCGAGTGTATCCCCAGCAGCCTTTCTAACATCAACCATGAACAGAGATGGTGCCACTTCATACACCTAAGGAAGAATTACTTGATCACGTAATGAATGACAAGGATCCAGAAACCAAGTTTGTATCGCCGAAGATAGTCTGAAGTTAATACAAAACTTATAAGAGTTACCTCCAAGACGACTGCAAATTGACCAGCCTTGTTTGCAGATATTCCTTCAATTCTCGTCTTCAAGGACAAAGGTATGAACAACATGTCAGAAAACAAAACCGAAATGTTATTTACTGAAACTGAACTTCTTTAACACATTGATAGTACACCGAAAGCATGAGAATGACTAGAAAAGGATCATTAAAACTAAGGGTGTGTTTTTTTCACGAAAAAATGGATGATTTGGAAAACAATAAAAATGTTCGCGTATATTGCTTACAAAAATGAATGAACGAAAAGTATTTTCATTGTTCACGAAAATATTTAGATATAAATTGTTATCGATAATGAAAACATTTCTTATTGACTGATTATATTGAGCGATACAAGCGATTACTTTTAGGAAAATATTTTCCAAATCATTCACCGGAAAACAAGCGGAGCCTAAGTAAATTTAAACCTTCAACTGAAAATGCATGCTCAACCTAAGAATGTTTGAACTGGGAATTTCTAATTATGCCATCTCAGGCATGTTTAAGTAATTCAAACCATAAAACAAACAAAGATCCCTATGAGAAACGAAAAGATTGATGGCCAAGGATGAATATTACTACTCTTTCTTTCTACCATCTTCAATACGATCCTCTAAGAGTAAGGTTAGTAGAGTGGACATCTCGTCCACTTCTCAAACCCTCGTGCATTAGTGAATAATCTAGCTATTCCACACGTTATAATATTTTTCTAGCTGAAATTGGGCATATTCTTGGTAGATGGTCCTAAGTGATGGAAAACACAACATGCAATATAACTGATGCTCTTATCATATATTGATCCTTGGTGGAAACTGCTAGGGGAAAATGAAAGTCATGAACCAGCGGTCTAGCTTAACAGAATGAGTGGCGCACAGCATTCTTCTATTGACATTATTTACTCGTGTCCATGAGATATGATTTTAGCATGGATGTTGACTTAGGAACACTGCAGCTCAAAACTCGAGTCTCAACAGTTACACATACCATAATCATCTCCTGTTGCAAATTTACAGTTGTACTAAGCACGCATAGTATAAATGGCAAAAACGAAACACAATCACTGGATGTCCCAAAAAACCAAAACAATTCTAGCACATGTTGCATTCTAAGAGAGTATATGCTTATGTGTTTGCCACGCCTAAATATGTAGATGAGTCCCGAGTCAAATATAGGCGTACATGCATTTGACTTTACAGTACTTCAAGATGGTCAGGAAATGAATGCTGTCTGACTTTGAATTGTGTCATGCGATAGACAGATACCTTGAAATTACGCGTATGGACTTTGAGACCCATTGATAGTCCAGCAGCTTCAATCGATGAAATCACAACTTGAGCTGGTTTTCGGGAAACAAAACGAGTTTGCCGCTTTACATGATCCTGCCACAGATAGACAATGATATGAGAGAGAGAGAGAGAGAGAGAGAGAGAGAGAGAGAGAGAGAGAGGGGGGGTTCTCCGAAATGGCTACCTTTTTTATTTAACTCTAGATGTGTAAATGTATAAGTTGATCGAAGTAAACTGGCCAATGAATAATATGACAGATTTGTTTTACTTTTTCATTCCCATTCCTGAGACTCACCTAATATGGACCTTAAAAGGTGAGCTAAATCATATGGACAGACCAAATTAATTCAGAGTTTAACAATCCCTAATTTGTTGATAGTAGTAAGTCTGCTACAGGTTAAACTTAAGAAACTGCAGTAGAAAATTGCTAGAATTACTTTTTGGGACATACTAATTGGAGAGAATGGTGAATTCAGATGCATTACCAGACCCCTGTCAAAAAGAGCTGACAGATTCAGCCCTTGAGATAGAGTTATCATCTCAAACGCATTCATCATTACAGGGCTCCCTTCTATAGAGTCTGAGTTCTCAGCTACATACTTTTCCTGCAAATTATCCACGACTTCTTTAATAATTTAAGCAAATACAACAAAGATAATTGAACTTTTAGGGCTTTAATAAAAATGCCACGAGACAGCTTCTATTGAACAATTTTAATCATGAAGAAATACCAGAAAGAAGACAGCTCTCTGGAATTAAATCAGAGAACAGTGGACTGAAGCAAACCTCGATATCATCAAAAACCGCATGCACATCATCCAGATCCACATCTTCAAGTTCTCTATGTTTGATAGGCACATAGTTTTTATGAAACCATGGATGCTTCTTGATATTGTCGATATCAATGCGCTGTTTTAAGAAATATCCACAAAGTTATGCATCAGCATTAAAAATAAATGCTAATGCAAGCTCAAGAAGTATGCAAAACAGTGATGTACTATTGTTTAGTGATATGACAGACTTGCAATAAGATGAATCTCGCAAAATCACTTAAGAATATTAGTTGACTAATAATGAAATCTGACATTATGAATTAAAACCCCATCAAATAGTTGGACAACATAATGCATAAAGTTCAAGTGAGATTATCACTACGTGCATGGAAGAGATACATTCAATCATGCTACAACATCAACCAGGCTAAGCAAAAATTAAGTCAACCCACCAAATGCGTCAAATGAAGTTTATGAGGTAATTTATTACCAGCGTAAAAGTATAGGGTGTCAAATTGAACAACTTACTGTCTTGGGATTGGGATCAAGAGTCTTTTGGATCAAGGACTTTGCACCCGCAGAAAACCAGAAGGGGCAAGAAAATTCGGCAGCATTTATCTATACATAAACCAGAGAAGTGAGGACTTTCAAATCATAAAAGTAGATAACTATTCACTTATATAACAAAGGACAAAGAGAACACATGCGATGAATTGAAATGATGAACGTTGATGATCTAAAGTTCGATACAATCCAGGAAAAGCACCATGAAGAAAGGATCAAAACTGATGGGACATAGGAAAAAAAAAACAGAGGGGACAAGAAAAGAAAGGATAACAAGCAGCCATCCATTCCAAGATCCCATTCAGTCAGTTTCGCAGTAAAATGGACCAACTTCTGGCGTATTAGAATTGAGCAGACTATTATATGTCCAACTACTTTTTTTACACACCAATCCCCGATCAAGAGGAGCAATGTGAAAAGGATAAGGAATTATTATTACAATTAGTCAACCTCTACTAGCATTTGCTGTCCACACACCATCTACTGCAGCACTGACACGTCTTCCAAGTCCAAATGACAAGAAACTCTAAGCTGATAGCTCCCTTATAATGACAGTATCCGTAAATAAACAATGGCAGATATTTTATGCTTGCCACGTTTGCCACTACTTTTTCTCATACACTCTTGGCTCTACTTAAAAGGGAACAGGAGAGGTAAAAATTATTACCACAGCTCAACAAGGAGTCTAGGTCTACCCATATTTAATTTGGAAAAAATCAAGGTACGAACATGACCTTTTTAAAAAGACTTGGAAGGTCCGTCTCATCAAATGGGAGATATCCAGCCATTATAACGAAGAGAATAACTCCACATGACCATATATCAGCTGCTGCACCATCATATCCATGCTGCCCAAGCACCTGAGGCATTTTTTAGCACCAAAAAATATGACAAATTGAGAGGTAGAACGTAGAGACAACATAAGCCCCAAAAGGAATTCAAGTGAGCTACTATAGCCACAACCAACAAAGCAGGTTCAAAGATGGCCATTTACCATACAAATAAGCAATATGAAGAGTATCCACCATTTGATATAGCATGCTAGCAACCATCAGGCAAGAAAGCAATGAAGGGAACAAATACTTTAAGAGCTTCCAACCTCTCTAATAGTCTTTTTTCTTTTATCCTTTTATTACCTACTTCTTAAAAGCAACTGCCGGCATTCAATAACTTTTCAAAGGTCATAATATCACAAATGAATCTTTTGAGATTTTTTAAGTGTCTCCAATGGTTTTATATACGACATCTTCACACAGGGTGAGGAGAGGTGGCTGGTGTTCATGTCAGCTTCCACAGACCAGAGTATGCATAGAAGGTTACTTCTACAGGATTGCCAATCTTATCTAGCATTTAACTCCCATAACAATCAACTAAGGTAAAGAAAAACAGTACTGAAGCTTCTTTACTAATGGCAAAGGAAAACCAATACCTAGCGGAACAAAGCCACTGTCTGGATCAGATCCTGTGATATTTAGTGATCATCTGTTCTTGTAAGCAAAGCCCACTAAAGGAAAAGGAAACTAGGTGCTAAACAAATGTAAAATCAGATCAAAATTTTTAACAGTGATGACAATGTAGTTTACCAACTGAAAAATACATTTCCAATAAATAGAATTCATAAGAATTATGCATGTTGGAGTGGTCGTCCAATCATTTGGCCCAAAATATATAACTGGCAACCAATAATACACCTAAGGTGAAACATACAACCAAAATGAGGATGAAAGAGCACATCAAAATTTTAATTTTACTAAACAGAAGGTGACTACATTAGTACCTCGGGAGCAACATAATTTGGTGTTCCACATGTCGTGTGAAGGAGTCCAACCCCCTGTATACAATTAGAAGCGTATTCAGAAGAGAATACAGATGGGAACAGAAGAATGAAGAATTATAATCACAGAAAATCTTGATGATCATGAAGTGAACATCATAATGCTTACCGGCTGGGGCAGAGCACTCAATCCAAAGTCAGAAACTTTTAAGTTTCCATGAAAGTCAAGAAGAAGATTCTCAGGCTTTAACCAAACAGCAAGGAAAAACTAATCAGTCAATACATTGTGCCAAATGAACACATAACATGAGATATAATACATGCAAGGTACAGCTCAGTACCTTCAGATCTCTATGATAGACACCCTTGCTATGACAGTGAGCAACTGCATCTATAAGCTGCTGGAAATATTTCCGACACAAGTTTTCAGAAAGTTTTCCTTGGTGAACCTGTGAATCCAAACATAAACAAATCAGGCATCAGAATTTCATGATTGTTCACGATCTAGACTTTAACATATAACTATTTTGCGATAAAAAACTTAAGAACAACCTCGATCTTGAGTAGAATTTGGTTCTGTTAAAATTGTTTGAAATTTCCGATATTGATTGATAAAATCATAAAATCAATGCTATTTTTCCAATCTTAACAATTCGATTCTCTTATAGATTTGCTACACCAAAACTTAGTGTCACCTTTTTGAGATTTTGACATTAAGATTTAAAGACTTTGCTAGCGTTCAATTGCATCTCAATTCTGCTTATGTAAACCCTTATCTTACAAAAGACACGAATACTTACTTTCACAAGTATATGTACATTATAAATACAAATTATTTTGACAATTTCTAGAATCTTAAGATTCTCGATCTGATCTCTGAAACACCTCCATCAATCTTAAGTAGAGTCCCCATTTTATAACCTTGTTTCTATGGTTGCGAAGATATATCTTCAACATGCAAAGAGAAAAAAATTGAACTGAATTATTTTAAGCTTAATTTCCAATGTAACAAGATCATGTTACCGCACAAGTAAATAAAATATGCATGCTGTAAAAGTTGGAACCTGCAAAACCCACTCAATCATTCTCCAACCAGGATAAAATGCATACAAAGTCAATCGTAGTTCTTACAATTCTATCAAATAATTCCCCGCCAGTCACAAACTCAAGGATGATATATATCTTTGTCCGGCTTGCTAAAACCTGCAGCATTCAAGTAATGAGGTGAAGCTTACATTATTTAAGTAAGAGTCATGAAGAAGAAGCACAATCCAGTTGAATTCTTAGAGATCATGAAAAAAGCCACGAGGATCATTAAGAAGAGGAGATTATCTGATACCTCATGCAGCCTAACTATGTTAGGATGCCTGACTATCTTCATTATGGATATCTCCCTTCTGATCTGCAATAAAAAAGAAAGATTGTTAGAGAGAGATTATACTATTGACAAGCTAAGAAGAAGAGTTAACAAGCTCGCGAATGATGATTACGTAATCTCACTGGATATCAGTTGACCTGGTTGTCCTGGAATAGCAACTGATTACAAGTAACACGGGCAAGAATAATGCCCTGCGTTACATTATCTACTGCACAGATTGTTAGTGCTTACGACAACTTACAATCTCAAATACTAAGAGCAAAGTAAATGTTAGTATTACAGTCCAAATTGTATGTACATTTTTGGACAAGCTGAACAACCCGGATTGAGAGATGTAGCTCTAAAGTAAAACAGTTCCCAAAAATCTCCAAAACTGTAAAAATTGGACATCAAACAAATGCAAGTCTTCCTTCTCACACGAGTCGGACCAAAGTCCTCAATTTCATCCTTTAGAGTTTAGTAATTTAACCATGTCATTGCTCTGACTGCATTTCTTGAAAAAGCACCAAAGTCGTGATCAGACTTCAATTAGGTGCTATGCAAGTTTCAGATAGCCAGTAGGCAAGCTAAATTTATCAAATTCATCTCTTTTTCTCCCATTGTTACAATGAAATTCTGCCTCTTTAAAATAGACCACAGCCTCAGGAAGAGAACAGCTGTCCATTGCCTCCGATAACTTTCTAGCTCCTTAGTTAAGTTATTTTTAACTCTGTTTTAAGTGACATCAATCATGAAACTATGAAGTGGCATGGGAGGCAAAACATTTTATATCTAAAACAATGAACTTGAGCTGTTGCCAACACCAAAGATTGAAGTTTGGACTACTATCAGCCTAGAAATTGCCGCATCGACAATCAACAGTCGAAGAGATTCCGGATACGTACGTGAATGTAATTTGACTGAATGAAAAGTCCTTCTTAGGGAAGAAAGCCGAAAGGTAAGTACCTGATCAACCATTCTGTGCTTAAGAATGGTGCTTTTGGCCATAATCTTTATGGCCACGCTCTCCCCAGTTTCCAGGTTCTGCGCGAACTTGACCTTGGCGAAAGTCCCTTCGCCAATCGTCCGCCCGACTTGATACTTCCCGACCTTCCTCGTCACCATCTTCGATAGGCACTCAGCTCATTCTCCTGTAACCAGCAGCACCCGCAATCGCAACTCGCTCGCTCCTCAGCGGAAACAAGGCACTGCAAATCGCATCTCCCAAAAATCAAGAACTCGAAATTTGCAACATCAACCAATCTATCAATCACAATAGAACCTCCGACAAACCAGAGCCCCCGAACTTTACGTAGAAAACAAAACTCAACAAAGTTCAACATATTTTAAGCAGCGACGACCGCCGATCCATCACGACACCGGAAAAAAAAACCCAGAAACCGCAATGACGAAGCGAAAAACCGATGAGCGATCGCTCGTTTTCCGGCAAATCTCGCGCGATTGCTTCCGAGCTCAGGCAAGCCGAGAACACGAAGATAGCGCAAAAGCAAAAGCAAAAGCAAAGCAACCGGAGCAAATGGTTTCCGAAAGCAACTACTCATCAGAAGCTCGGTTCGTCCTCGCATTAAAAAAAAAAGAGCTCCAAGGAAGAAACCGAGAGCGAAGCAGATCAAAACCGCGCCGGGCGCACGCCGGCCGGCGCGGCCCCGGGAGGCGGAGGTACCCTCACCGGAAGCGGACAGGCTCGCCGGAGCTCCGTCATGCGACGCCGCGTTGCGCGCAGAGATGGAGAGACGGAGATGGAGACGGAGATGGCCGTTACCATATGTGATCTGGACACGTCGGCGTCGGCGTCGGCGCCGTCGCCGTCTTTATATAGCGCGATAGCACATTGTCCAATTCGATTCACGACTTTTCTGGTTTTTTTTTTTTAATTACCTTTTTTTAAATTTTATCGAGTTGCTTACGGATGGCCCTTTTGAATAAACTAATTATTTTAATGGTTCCCCACGTCATGTCTCTTATATTCAGCGGCTGCCCCCGGGGGTAGAGAAAACGACGCCTCGTGTGTGGAGCTCGAGAGTCGAGACCACTTATCAGATTCGTCGGGGGCATATGCCGTGTACGTAGATTATTTATTTTTTCGAAATTCGGTTATGAACTGATCAATTTCTGTTATTAAATGAGCATTGCCTGTTGCTCGGCGAGGAAGAGGGAAGGAGATCAAAAAAGTGTTGCCAATTCTATGAAATAGTAATAAATCCTTTTAAAGAACTGTTAGGGGAAAAGGGAATCGTCCGCAAAGTCCTAAGATTTGTGGCCAATTCAGTAATGAACTTTTTGATCCGGTAAATTCAATTTTAAACTTTTTTGATAGTTTGTCAATGTAATCCTTTTGATCAATTTTGATTTGAAATCACTAATATGACTGTCCAACATACATGGGCGGCACTGACATGCAATTTTCACAAATTTTTAAGCTTCTTGATTTTTTGGTTTTTTTTGTTTTCATTTTCCCTTTTTTTTTTTATTGTTTTCTTCTAAAGAAAAATGAGAGGTGACGGCTTTTGCATAGTGCCTGGCATGGGCTTCGCGACCATCGCTAAGGCCCCGGCAACCCCTACCGACCCTTCTAGGAAGATGAACAGTGATAAAAAGAAAAAGTAAAGAAAGAAAAGGAAAAAAATCAAAAAAAATTTATCAAAATTCAAAAAACTTTAAGAATATTCAAAAAAAATTCAAAAAACATTTAAGAATATCATCGATTTCCAATCACAATTGACTGGAAAGACTGTTTTACCAAATCGTCAAAATATTTAAGACTAGATTAATCAATTTGAAAAGTTTAGAATTGAATTGATAGCCGTACAATAAATCTAAGTATTTTTGGTCAATTATCTGTCGGGAAAACAAAGTAACACGGCACAAATGATTAGCTTGCATTTTGGCGTGCCTTGTGTGGTCCCCGCCATTGAGGGGAAGGAAGGAAAAGTCCACGCGAGAAACAAGGACAAGCGATCGAAAGTCCACCGTTAGTCCATCCGAGAAGCAAGGACAAATGATCCAAAAGTCCACCAAAGATCACACGTACGTAAGATAGAAAGAAACGGATGGATTTGATGGCCACCTAAGGAACAATTTGCTCCTTAGCATCTTGTTTTCCCTCTTTGTGCTGGTAACTGCTCCTTCCAATCTTTTTCCATGGGGCAGACCCGCACAACAAGATGTCAAACTTGACCAAAGTGTACAAACGCTGAGGAAACCAAGGAGGGTGTTTCGATTTCCATTTCCGCCACCTCGGGCATAGTTATGCGGGTCGGGTCGATTGTCGACCTCTGTCTTCTGATTAGATTCGATTCAAGGTCTATTAGATGAGCCGGTGACATCTAGGATCACAAGCGTATCCTTCGATTAAATTGACCCCGTGATTTCTTATATGTTTTTACCTATCCGATGACGTAACTTTTGCGTAAGATTGATGGCTATAGAATAGTTAAAGAAGTTAAATTTGGAATTTGTACTGTCATCGCAAACGGTACTAACACCACTGTGAAACATGACCAACGCCCCTCTAGATCCCGATTGCCGCCAACACAACAATAACCACAATCGGCAACATCGCCACCAACACAACAATAACCCTAATTGCTATCCTAAGTCTGAGCAGAACACCACGTCCGATCTAGGTCGGGTGATCTTGGATTGTAGGCCATGTAGCCTCAGATAGTTAGGGCGTTTTTGGTTTGGTTTTTGGTGAAAAACCTTCAGGAAGATGCAAATGTAGGTTAAAAGGCTCTTCAACGAAACGTGTGAGACGTGGTGCTCCCTTTAATTTAAAAAACATATCGAGCCGATATTCGTAAATTCGATATTGAATTAAATGATAGTATGCAAAGACCACGTCGAAGAAGGAGCAAGTCCTTAAGAAATCATAGTCATATGTCAGCCTATGCATGAGTAGCAAGTCGTTCGATAAATTAAATAATTAGGTCTCATCTATGTGCTTTAAACGTGGAAACTGATTCTACATACTTAAATTAGGTCTCTATTTTTAAATCGGGTGAAAACATAACCTAGGAATTATCTCTTTGTTTTTTCTTTTTCGGAATCGATGTAAAACCGTGTCTTTTTTTTTTTTTCTCAATATACGATTGACTTGATCTTCTAGGAATCGCTTACGGAACACGCATTAGTTTCTTATTACAGTCTTCTTCTTCTTCTTTTTTTTCCTTTTTGTTAAGCAGGGATTTTCATGTAATAAATTATGGTAGGGTTTTTCTACACGCTTTAAATGAACTAATTTATAGATGGCATCATTCATTAAATAAATAAATAAAAATTGCTTCCTTGTCCAAATAAAGTTTCTAATTAGTTAGCTCCTACGTATTTTCTTTGTATTTTCTGATTTCGTTTTCAGCTCTAGCTGTAGCTAGAGTTTCTATGTCTCTAATCAGTATTGGCAAAATCATCACAAGTTATTGCTCGAAACCTTTGTTGCTGATGGAGAAGTGGTTGAGATACCTTTTGTCGTATGACCTCGCATCAGCTATTAATTAAGAGGGCAAATTGTCACTTTTCAAGAAATTATGCCATACGGTAAAAATCTATCTTACGCAAATAATCTTATCCACCACAAAAGAGCTCCATGGCCAGATCCGAAGGTCCTCCATGACTGAGCTCAACTCGATGAAGCTCGATTAGACCTCGGCCACGGAGGAGCTCCATGGCCAAATTTGGAGCACTAGTCGTTGTTCTCCTCCATGGCGGAACAACTGTCACCGTTCTCCTATGTCTCATGCACCTTTGTCACACGGGCAACTGCACCTCCATCCCTTGCACCTTCCTTCGTGAGGCCTCGACCTCAATGTCGGGGCAAGGGTAGAGGCAGCGACTACACTAATGGTTGCTAAAGATTGCAGGCCACGGCAATCAATATTGAGAAGGGATCGGTGGTTGCTTAAGCTTTTGCGCAATAGTGGTGTTCAGGTAATTTGGACGTCCTCGAGAGCTCAGATATCTCAACTATCGACATTCAATCCAGCATGGATAGAGAGGCGGGGAGGTAGAGAGCGATGAGTAGAGTAAGGTGGGAATTATAGTGACGAGACCCATTATGTTGACATTCAATTTTTCTGAAAGGAAGGTTGACATTTAATCTAGCTCGGATATTCGTATATTTACCAAATTTTATATAAGATACTAGAAATTCTATCTTTATTTATCTGACCTATATCCTATTTGACCCGATCCTATTCGATAAAAGACCTCAAATAACCAAAAGCAACCTAAGAGTTTTGTCAAGAATGTATTGTATCTTTGATTTTTCCTCTTATCTTGTCCTTTCTTTAGAGTAGAGTGGACATTCTATATCTCAAAAAAAAAAAAAAAAGTTGTATTGTACATTTAATCCATAATCATTTATAATAACAATAACAAATCGTTTCCATAAGTAGTCAGTTCATTTTTTTTTTTTTGCGTGTGATAATCATTTCATATTATTTTATAAATAGAATATAAGCCTAATTATTTAGAACTCTTTAAACTATATAAAAATTAATTTATACAAAAATATTAATTAAATTAGATAAATTTTATTTATTATATTATAATAAGTAATATTTAAGGGCTTAGAGGAAAATCTCTTCATAATAAGTGTTACAACTAACTCTATAAAAATGGGAAAATTACTATTAAAGAAATTTTAAATGGAGTTTTTTTTAGAATATAAACACCCTTGTAAATGTGACATCTAATAATATGGAGAGGGAAATTGATTTTGTCTCCTTCCAATATTATATATCATAATATTGGAAGCACATTCATTGGTGCATCAAATGCAAACTCCTAGTGGAAGCTTTTCCATGAGATCCCCCAGCTATTGCTATCGAATCCCCTCACCGTGATTTCGAGATTGATTTATTAGACAACACTTGAAATTGGAAAAAACCAAGAAACCCGGGATTTTTGGCATGGATATCTAGAACAGACTCCTTTTAGGAACAACATTAAGGAATACAGTGTTCTTGGGCATAAAATTGGAATTCATCGGCATAGGTAGATGTTTGATAACTGTAAAGTGAATTTATTTATTAGGCAAACGAAGTCATAATGTTCAGTTATCTACCAGATGATATGCTTTGTTTTTAATTGATATTTCCATTTTTTATATAGTTGAATGTGCAAGAGTAGAAAAGCATTTTCAATCAATATAAAATTCCTAAAATACATAAACCAAAGTGAAGCATGGACAAGTATACAAGCTATAGTGGAAAGTTCACTAGAAGTTTGATGAAATGCGAGGAACTTTTATGGGCAGGCATAAAGTTCATGTTTCTATATTGATACATGGTTCTAATCGACATGACAACCTAATCATCTTCTAAAAAAGTCTTGTTTATCTCTAAAAATATAATCCATCGACATAGGTTATCAAGAATAGGGCCCGAACCATGCACCGTGACTATAATGAGTCGCATGCGCATGGCGTCTCAAATCATTTCAACTGTATATTTAATAAAACTAGATCGACTTAAAATTAAAAGGGTGCTAGGTGTTCTTCAAATCCATAAAGAATGCAATGTCTTTTGAAATTTCATTCATCGCTTGATTATGAAGTTTATATACTCTTTATATACACATAGTCTCCCTCCATTTATTGGTTTGAGTTTTTGAGTTTGTCTTTCTAACGTAGTATTGAAGTCGCTTTATGTCCCGCTTTATTTCCGATGAGTGCCACTCGTTTTTTGAGTTGAACTTTCTAACATATGTCATTTTTGGTTTTTAAGAAACTTTAAATTTTGGTCGGAGGTTTTTAAGAGACTTTAACGGCTTTGGATATTGTGTGTTTACGTGTCGTGATTCCTCGGGTACAGTAATATTTTTCTCAATTCACTTGATTAGCGAAACTACCCGGCCTTTGGATGGTGTTTTCGGATGACTTTTACTTCTTACTATTTTTCCAAAGAAAACCAAGATTCATGCTAATCACACGATTAAGCCGAAAAGGAATTATATAATCAGCATGCGTTTACGCACGCCAATGGTGGCCGTCGCCATTGAGGCAGGTAAAGGCGACGAAAGAAAACAACGACAGAAGATGGAAAAGTCCACAAAAGAAACCCGGAACGCGATTCGATGGCCACCTCTGAACGTCACTGAGATGACACAAAACAACCCGTCTCTCTGTTTTTTTCTTTGTGCTGCGAATTGTCGCTTTCAAATCCTTGGTGATGTCCAGGTTCAAAACCTTTTTCATGTTGAGACACAAACGACGAGATGTCGACGCTAGAAGTCGATCGGACGACCGTGTGGGGAAGCCGAGGAGGGTGTTTCCATTTCATTTCTGGGATCCTAGGCATGGTTATCAGGTCGGTCGATCATCGACTTCTATCTTGTGATTAGATTGGATTCAAGGGGAAAGCTACAAGTAAGGAGCACATCTTTTCATTTCGAGTCAAAGAGATCGATAAAGAGACGTGTCTCATTACATTGATCGGGAATGTTTGTAGTGACTGAGAGGGTCAAATAACAAGAAGTGAGTTATTTATCATCCAATCATTCTTTCTATTGCTAGATCCAATTTCCTGATCCTTGCAGAAAGGAAAAAATTGACCTAAGGTCTTGTTGATTTGATATTATATGTAGAATTTTTCCTTCCAGGAAGGAAGGGAGGATTAGGAAAATAATATTGATTGCAGTTTTCTCCAGGCCTCCAAGAAAAACATGAAAAAAAAAGGTTTGAATGGTACGGTCCCTCTGTCGCCCCCATAATGAAAGGGGCGATCTCGTAATTCTTGATCTGTGAAGCCAATTTCTCCTCCTTCAAACGTTTGTAATGCCTCAAATCTTGTGTTGCAACCTTGGGATCAGAGGTCGCTAACCCGAATCCGAGTTGCATGACCTCCAATCTTGGTTGCTTGATCTTGAATTGTGGCCATGTAGCCTCCAATGCGATCCAGCGGCCTCCATCAATGACGAATAGGGCAAGGGAGATATATGATCAAGAGAGAGCGGAATGACGAGTAGCATTCCAAAGGAAGAAAAATAAGAAGAAAAGGAAAATGCGGAGTTAGAACAAAAAATAAACGACGTGACAATTCATATCATGACATTTGACAACTCACATAAGCAAAAAACATTTGGCATTGAGCTCCACTTACAGAAGATCACATTGTGAAAAAGTTAAAGGGACTTACGGGGTGCCATTTTTCTAATTTCTACCGAGATATTCAAAGTAATCATGGACTCCTCTGTCTACTAGCATGAACTTCTAGATGGGTCGAGAGGGTTGCACAAATTCTTCATATCGTATCAAATCAACAGGACTTTAGGTTAATTTTTTTGGGGTCCTCACTTAATTCCCGTTGATTTATAATCTGTCATTCTATAGAAATGATAGTCAAATGTCTGCCTACGCATAAGGAGCACATCTTCCCATTTTAAGTCAAGAGAAAGAAAAATAGACACATTCCATTGCATTGATTGGGCATTGATTGGGAATGTTTGTAGTGACGGGGTCGAAGACCGAGAAATGAATTATTTATCATCCAAGCATTCTCTTTACGGCTAGATCCAATCCCTTGGTCCCCTGAATTGAAAAAGAATTTCATGTTCTTCCTTTCAAGAAAGGAGCATTAGCAAAATCCTATAAATTGTAACTTTCTCCGAACCTCCAGAAAAAGCATAAAAAAAAAGGCTCAAATGACACGATCCCTCTGTCACTCCAGAATGAAAGGGGTGATCTCGTAGTTCTTGGTCTTTGAAGCCAACTTCTCCTCCTTCAAATGTCTGTTGTGCCCCAAATCTTGTGTTGTGACCTTGGGATCCGAGCTCACTAACCCGAATCTAAGTCGCACGACCTCCAATCTTGGTTGCTTGATCTAGAATTGTGGCCATGTAGCCTCAAATGCAGGCGAACGACCTCTATCAATGACAAATCGAGCCCGCAAGAGAGATATGATCTATGGGTGGGTTGGTCGTGGTGATTAAAGAGAGCGGCATGACGAGTTGCATTCCTAGGAAGTAAAATAAGAAGAAATGTAAATATGCTGAGCTAAAAAAATAAATAAATGACGTGACAATTCATGTTATTATGTTTGTCACCCCACATGAGCGAAATACGTTTGACATGGTGTTCCGCTCAACGGAAGATCACATTGTGGAAAAGTTAAGGAACTTGCGATGCCATCATCCTCATTTCTATCAAGATATTCAAAGTAATTTGACGCACCTAGGGGATTGGCGAACCCATTATGTAACTGGATAAACCGGCGGGTTTGAAGTCAATGATGTCGGATTGAGCTCAAATTTGGTCGGTTGAAGCGAAACGGCATGTTGATCAATACTCATAGCCTTTGGCTATGATTAACGATGGATTTTTGCGATTCAGGGTCGTTTAGATGGTTTTTTTAATTATTTTAGTAATTTTCGAATTAAGGGTATTTTTGTAATTTTTGCATTTTTTTTTGTCATTAGGGTTAACACCCTTTATAAACTCGTTTTTAGGGTTTTGAGAGGCAGTAATTTTTTAATGTTTTGAAAACTTATTGATTGTTAATCGATTGAGAGAACAGTTTATTCCTTGTTATCGTTTCGATTTTTCTGTTTAGCCTAATTTTTATTGCGCTTCAGCATCAATTGGTATCTAGAGCACAGGTTGCTTGAATCAATGGCTGAACAGAATCGCGGCCGTGAACGGTGGGCTCGTGGTGGTCAGGGGCGTAGAGGCATTCCTGAAACAGACGACCAACCGTGTATAAGAGATCTGCGAAACGTAGAAATTGAAGAACAGAAAAGACGAATCCAGGATTTGGAGTGACAACTTGCGGAGGCAAGATTGGGCGTTCAATCCGAAGAAGGAGCAGAATCTGATGATTCATCCAATGATGAAGAAGAAGACGTAAACCCTTTCGGGGTTCTGAACCAGGGACAGAATCGAGGAGTACGACTTGGAAATCAGCGTTCTTCTCAAAATTTCGGAATGAAGATCGAGATTCCCGAGTTTAATGGTAAGGCTCATCCTGATGAGTTTATTGATTGGTTGCATATGGTAGAACGGATCTTTGATCTTAAAGACCTAACTGAGGGGTAAAAAGTGAAGTTAGTGGCTATCAGGCTACGAAAATATGCTTCGATTTGGTGGAAACACGTGAAAAAACAAAGCGCTAGAGAGGAAAAGCCAAATATGGATTGCTGGGAGAAGATGAAAAAGTTATTGCAAAATAATTTTTTACCTATCCATTATAGGCAAAAGGCGTTTATTGAGTATCATAACGTCAAGCAAGGTGATAAAACAGTTGAGGAATTTACAGAAGAATTTGATCGCTTGCGGATGCGTTGTGATGTGGCGGAGGAAGACGAGCAGACGATTGCACGATATCTGGCAGGGCTGCAATATGAGATCTCTGATATTGTCCAATTACAGCAGTATTGGACATATGAGAATGTGTGCAGACTAGCCCTAAAGGTGGGGGGCAGTTTAAAAGAAAGAGCAGTAATTCTAAGTGGTTAGGCAGCAGTTCCAAATGGTCAGATAAAGAATCCCAAGAAAAAGCAGGAACATCTGCAGTAAATTCGACACCGGCCATAGTTAAGGATGTGAATTCTAAACCCGCATCCAACGAGAAGTAGAGTAGTGCTGGAACTAGCAGGGGAGAACTGCAGCCAAGCAGTGTTTCAAGTGTCAAGGATTCGAGCATTTTGCTGCTGATTGTCCAAATCGACAAATTGTGACGCTTGTTGATAATCCAGTCTTTGATTAAGGTCTAGTTTATGATGAATCCGAAGGCGAAGAAGAGGATGCGGATGCGGAACAGGAAGGAATTATCTATGTTAATTCTGGTGAATCCCTAGTCATTAGAAGAATATTAAATGTTGCTATAGCGGATGATGAATCATGGCTTAGACATAATATTTTTCACACTAATTGCACTAATAGAGGAAAAGTATGTAGCATGATAATAGATGGTGGGAGTTGCGAGAATGTGGTGTCCACGATTATGGTGGAAAAGTTGGGGTTAAAAACAAAAGATCATCTTCAACCATACAAGCTGTCGTGTCTTAGAAAGGGGAACAAGGTGAAGGTAAACAAAAAGTGTCTTGTGCAATTTTCGATTGGAAAAGATTACATCAATGAGGTGTGGTGTGATGTAGTCCCAATGGATGCTTGCCATATTTTATTAGGGAGGCTGTGGCAGTTTGACAGAAAAACACATCATGATAGTTTTAGAAATACCTATATCTTCAGAAAGGATGGCCGAACCATTACCCTAGGTCCTTCAAATTTTAGAAAGGAAGTGAAGAATAATCTGCTGTCTATGTCAGAATTTCAAGAAGAGGTAGTGAGCTACCTGAGCTTTTTGCCATTGTGGTGATGGAACGGAATTCTGACGGTCCCAAAATTCTAACCCAAGTTCTACCCTTACGTGAGGAATTTGCTGATGTCGTACCGAAAGAGTTACCACCTGAGTTGCCGGGTGAGCACGATGTTTCTAGAACTTTTAATGTAGCAGATTTGTCACTTTACTACACTAAAGAGGAAGAAGACCTTGAAGAAATTGATGACAATGAAGACGAAGTAGATTCGAGGACGAATCTTTCTCTAGTAAGGGAGGATGATGCACCTAGGGGACCGACGAACCCATTATGCGACTGGACGAACCGGTGGGCTTGAAGTTAACGATGTCGGATTGAGCTCAAATTTGGTCGGTTAAAGCGAAATGGCGTCTTGATCAATACACATAGCCTTTGGCTATGATTAACGATGGATTTTTGCGATTCTGAGTAGTTTAGATGGTTTTTTTTAATTATTTTAGTAATTTTTGAATTAAGGGTATTTTTGTAATTTTTG
The DNA here is from genome assembly GCA_024733475.1 of Syzygium grande. NCBI lineage: Eukaryota > Viridiplantae > Streptophyta > Magnoliopsida > Myrtales > Myrtaceae > Syzygium > Syzygium grande. The sequence goes on along the minus strand of JAMXDD010000008.1, from coordinate 2,791,233 downwards.
CATTTTTTTTGTTATTAGGGTTGACACCCTTCATAAACTCGTTTTTAGGGTTTTGAGAGGCAGTAGTTTTTGAATGTTTTAAAAACTTATCGATTGTTAATCGATTGAGAGAACAGTTTGTTTCTCATTATCATTTCGATTTTTCTGTTTAGCCTAATTTCTATCGCTCTTCGACATCATAATTATGCACTCCTCCGTCTATTAGCACAAACTTCTAGATGGGTCGAGATGGTCGCACAAATTCTAAAGGGAAAAAGCCACAAAAAACCCCAAACTTTACCCCCTGTGACACATTTACCTTGAACTTTTTTTTGTGACACTAAAAACCCTAAACTTTACTATTTGTGATACATTTACCCCAATGTACATTATTCATGAGCATTTTCGTCTTTTTTTTTTTTTTTTACTTTTTTTTCCTTTCCGGCGAAAATGCCTGTGGATAATGTATATTGGGGTAAATGTGTCACAAATAGTAAAGTTTGGAGTTTTTGGTGTCACAAAAAAAGTTCGGGGTAAATGTGTCACAGGAGGTAAAATTTAGGGTTTTTGATGGCTTTTTCCCAATTCTAAGTAAAGTATCAAATCAACAAGACCTTAGGTTCAAATTCTTTGGGGCCCCCATTAAATCCCCGTTGATCTATAATCTGTCGTTGGTAGGAAATCATAGTCACGTGTTTTTGCCCACCCGTAAAGAACACGTCTTTTGAATAGTTAAATAATTAGGTCTCATCTGATGTGCTTGAAACTTGGAAACCGATTCTACATACATGATCAGGTCTCTTATCTCAAATCAGGCGAGAACATAGCCCACCAATTCTTTTTTTTTCTTTGGATCAATGTAAATCTTTTTTTCTCCTCAATTTATGGTTTACTTGATTGAACGCACTTTGTTTGTTTTGCGAAAAATAGATAATCTAAAAAATATTTTCCTAAATATGATCACTTGTATCGCTTGAAATAATTAGTTAATCAAAGATATTTTCATTATCGATAACAATTTATGTCTAAACCCTTTATATTTCATCTATTTATTTTTGTAAGCGACACAAGTGATCATTTTTAGAATTTTTTTTTAAATCATTGATCTTCCGCGAAACAAATGCACCCTACAAGTCGCTTACAAAACCACATCAACTTCTTATTATAGTCTTCTTCTTTTTTACTTTTTTCCATTAGATTTTCGCGATATAAATCATTTTAGGATTTTCTTTATGATATGAAACAATTAACTTATGGATGGGAACATTCATCAAATAATAAAATGGCTTCCTTGTCCAAATTAAGTTCTAATTTTGTTAGCTCGCACGTTTTTTCCTTGGTACATTCTGCTGTCGTTTTCAGCTCTCTGTGTAGCTAGCTTTTTTGGCGCCTATTTAATATAAGAATGATGAGGGTTTGGCCCAATTAAGAATTTTTAAGTGGATCCTCCACCATGTCTTCCTCTTTACATAATCTTACCTAATTACTACATAAATCATGAATGAGAGGTAGGGAAAAGAAGTGGCTAGTTCGTTGTGATTGAAGATGGGGAACACGTAATGCGCAGTTTCGTCATTAAAGTGGTGATTAATGATTAATATTCGCAATACCCTCTTGAACCATTCGCTTATCCATCATGTTAAACGCACGGACGCCTGCTGATGCTGCTCTTGTTACTTTAGAAAATTAGGTGAATAGGTAATAAATATGTCATGCTCTATGTCGTGGACATCGACATGACATAAGTTTTAGGGAAAATACCATAAAAAACTCCAAACCATGTCACTTGTAATAAATTTACCATAAACTTTTTTTTTGTGACGCAAAAAACTCCAAATTATGTCACTTGTGACAAATTTACCTTGAACTTTTTTTTTGTGACATAAAAAACCCAAACTATACTGCTTGTGACACATTTACCCCATAATACTTTAGCCCATGGGCATTTTTGTCTTTTTCTTTTTCTTTTTTTTCTTTTTTTTTCTTTTCTTCTCCGGCAAGGGCAGCCCTCACCGGCGTCGGGCGAGGGCTACCCTTGTCGAATTTGGCGTCGGGTGACCCTCGCCGGCGTCGGGCGAGGGTCGCCCTCGCCTAGGTGGGCGAGGGTAGCCCTCACCTGAGTCGGGGGAAGTCGCCTGACGCCGAATTTGGCAAGGGCGACTTCGCCCGACTCAAGCGAGGGTTGCCCTCATCGAAGAAGAAAAAAAAAAAAAAAAAAAAAAAAAAAAAAAAAAGACGAAAATACTTATGACCAAAGTGTTATGAGATAAATGTCTTATAAGTGACATAGTTTGGGGTTTTTCGTGTCACAAAAAAAAAGTTCAAGGTAAATTTATCACAAGTAGCATAGTTTAAGGTTTTTGGTGATATTTTCCCTAAGTTTTATATATCAATTGCAGTTTGTCCCCTGAAATTTGGGATTGGTTTGGCTTTTATCCTCCCGTTTCTTCACGTTTACCTATCTAGTTCCAAATTAATATTAGCAAAATCATCAGAAATTGTTGCTAGGAAGCCATCATTGCATATGGAAAAATATTTTAAGTATGTTTTGTCGTATGACCTCATATCACCTATCAGTTAAGAGGGCAAATTGTCATTTTTTTCAAGAAATTATACTGTAAGTAAATAGATATCCACGAGCAATCTTATTCACTATTGATTTGAGAGTTTTAACCACCCTACTCTTTCAAAATCCTCGAATTAAGGGCGAACAGGATAACTCGTGTAAAATTTTTTTTACACTTGCGACGTATGCTCTAATTTTTCTTTTAATGATAGGCATTCCATAGGCACAATCCCAGGTACTTCAGTTTTTATTCAAATCCCTTGTCAAAAGTGGAATTGCACCCCTTTCAATTGGATTTTCCTTTAGTTTTAAGTATTGGATGGTAGACATGCCACAGTTCAATATCTCGCATACCCATGGGAGTTGAAAAGTGGGATTACGTAGCATTAGGTGAAGCGTGAGCAACGGGAAAGGGTTGAAGTATCTGGACCGTGGAGTGCCACTAGGGTATTTTTGCTAGAAACCTAAGGGTAGGATCTATCATCTGGGACGATCTCTAAAGGTGGGCTAGCCTTCTATACAAAAATTGGTCAGAAGTTAATGCAGCACTATGAGGATAGCCATGGTAGGCATTAATCAATTATTGTAGAGTAGTGATCTATATCTTACTAAAGAGGCTAGATGCGCGGCCTAAATGGGGAGTTGCTCAGTCAGTGATAATAATGCGATTCACCATACTGTTCTTATGAACTATCTATTAAGAGGACTAAATTGGTCAGTAGTATTTGTCCTAACTGATATTTGTAAAATCATCACAAGTTATTGCTCGAAAGCCTTGTTGCCGGTGGAAAAGTAGTTGATATAGCTTTTGTCATATGACCTCGCGTCACCCATTCAATAAGAGGGTAAATTTCATTTTTTTAATAAATTATGCCAAAGAGTAAAAAAAAAAAAAATGCTGCGCAAACAATTTTATTTATCATTTATTTGAGAGTTTTAACAACTAGCTCTCTCACTTATACTCATATTAAGGTAGACAACATTGCTTGCTTAAAATTTGGTTCACATATGCTCTAATTTTCCTCTTTTAAAGGGCATTCCATAGGGCACGATGCAATGTTCTTCAATTTAATTCAAATCGTTTGTCAAAGGTGGACATGAATCCCTTTCGATTGGATTTGCCTTTTTTTTTTTTTAAGAATTGAATGGAGTACACGTCACGTCGGTTGAAAAGTGCAGTTTTGTGGCATCGTGATGAAGTGTGAGAAATGAAAAAGGGTTGATTTAGCTGGATTGTGCGAGTGGTGTAGTGATATTTGTGTTAGTAATTCGAGAATGAGATGATTATCATCTTAAAGGATCTCTCAAGGTGGGTTGGCCTTCCACGAGCAAGTTGGTGTGAAATTGATGCCGCCTCCTAATCATGGCCATGTAAGACTAAAATAAGTTATTATGCCAAAATGAGCTGTATGTCTCGCTCGAAAAGTGGATACACAAGCTAAATGGGTGCAATACGGTTCGTGATGATGATTTGAGGTAAGGTTGGCCTGATATTCCAACTCATTAGGCGCAATGCGGGCTTACCCTCCGCCAGGGAAGTCTTGGCCCACGAAAGTGTTTGTGTTAGGAATTTTGGGATAGGATGATCATTCTCTTGGAAGATCTCTGAAGGCAGGGTTGAACTCCCATACATAAATTAGTCTGGAGCTAATGTTGCCCTTTTAATGCTGGTCACGGCTTGCTGAAATCAGTTATTGTGCTTAAATGATTTATATGTCCTGTTCAAAAGATTAGAGGATCCCAACTAAATTAGGTGCTGCATGATCAGTGATAATGTGATTTGCCATACGGTCATTAGGAACGATCTATTAAGAAAAGGCTAGTCCGGTGTTCTAACCCATTAGGCGCTGCATGAGCTTGTTCGTCAACCAAGTCTTGGAGGTTTCCCACGGACAGATGTTATTAGAAGATCCACCGCAACATTTTCAACCATAAGAGAAAACCTCCGTTGATTTTGTTGAGACCGAGAAAATCCTAGAACGCGAAAGAAAAGGGCGTGCTGTTGATTAAGATTGTCATACTTGCTAGAGAGAGTCCAAATGACCGGAGACTTATGGACAGCTTTGATCAAGGGAAGCAAAAGATGGAGTGGAGTGGCATGCTCTCTTGGGCAAGTGTTTACCCTTCATTTAAGTCCCCGTAAAGTGGGGATGATGGCTGAAGAATGCAAGGAAGTGACAGAATAGTCCGTAATGAGGACGTTGTGCAATTGGTTGGGGCAAAATGCCACTGTCCGATTTCTTCCATACCCATTGGGCTGAAAAACAGAATTTCGTGGTGTCAGTATAACGTGCGAGGGGTACATAAAGGATGTCGTGACCCTCCTGAAGTGAACCACCAAGTGAAAGCGAATGGATTACTACGCAGGTGGGTGGTCCCTCTCTCGCAAGAATGCTTTCTCCTAGCACGGGCCATCGTCAATCTTGTCAGTCGCAACTCGGTTTATCAATTCAATTATGCAATTTGATTAACTTTGGAGCTACCACTAACCCATTACGGGCCAATTAGAAACCCAAGTACGATTCGGGAGACCATCTAAGTGTGCAAACTAGAGATTTTGAATATGCGGATTTGATTACGCTTAATTACGTACTCTAATGGCTTTTCGGTAACTTTTATCTTTATGAAAACATTTTGCATGCAATCTTCATCAAATTGTATTATCCCTAAACCTCTAACACATGAAGTGATCATGCATGGTGCGTGAATAATAAAGAAAACACTCGGTAATCAAAACAGTAATTAAATTACAAGGAACAAGTGAAGAACCTAAAATACATCAAGCAAGCTTGAGCAAAGCCTCAAGGCTTTGTGGACTACGAATCAAAAGATAAAGATGCAAATGCCATAATAGTAGGGGTGAGCAGTTTTAGATTCCCTACAAGTTCGACTTAGAACCTACTCGTTGAAATAGGTTTCTAATTTTTTGAAACTTAAAACCTGCATTGCATATCTTGGAACTTGGAATCTAGAACCGGATAGGTTCCTACCTGTCCAGTTCTCAGGTTCTATGTTCTATGTTGGAACCATACTACCCCTATGTAATGGCATTACTTACATGCGGTGTCTAAAATATAATGGCTATGCATGATTATGCACCGACCATCAAACTATGACTTATGCTACAATGAAAAACTAACTAACATGCAACTTAATCTAATGCTTTTGGTTTTTCCTTCATTTAATTAATATAATCAACACAAAATTAAAACTACGTGAACAAGATTGATGCATGCAAAATTTGAATCAATAAATGACATGCATAATAAATGACATGAATTAATCCTGTAATGCTACATTCATGACTAACATAATAAATTCAAAATTATCTCTTAAAATGCTTCATGGCCGAAACTATGTATGCATGTATTAATTGAATTACTAAATGACAAGTATTATGAATACTATTCTATATGTGGTTGAATTAAACATGAATATGCTCGAGGTGCAACCTATGTGTAACACAATTCACAAAAAATCAAAATTAGATTCTACATACGTATCACCTCCTAAATGACGTGCAACATACATTACTAAATGACACGAACATTATTTTATCAAATAGAATTAGACATGAGTTAATCTTATAATTAAATACAATCTATATCAGATGCTAATTCCTTTTTTTTAAAATTTTTTTCTTAATCTCATTAACACGCATGAATGAAACTAACCCTAAGGATATGTCATTCATCAAATCCTAGATATGCAAAAACTTAAACTATTGTGGTTAAACTAAGGTGCTACATGATTACTACTAACAATTTTAAGAAAATGGAATCTTGATTATTATTACTAACCTAGATGCAATGAAAATTATTTGGATAATTCCTATTATGCAAAACACTATCGTGAATATCCAAGAATGCTTAAAAACATGTAATAACGATCAAGAAATGCCAAGAACATGCAAGAGCATCGAAGACTGCTAAGATGCATTCTTGATATTAGTCATGGCCATGGGCCAGTTTCGACTCAAAACCGGTCCGGTCAAACCCAGGCTTGGCCCGTTGACCGGGCCAGAGTTGAGCCCGGGCCGGCACTGTAACCCCTCTGGGCCCGTTCGATTCAAAAAAAAAAAAAATCCGCATGCACCCTTGTTGCGGTCTGATGGCCCCCCCCACCCCACCCCCCCTCCGCCTCCTCCGATTCTCCCACCCTCTTCTCTCCTCTCCCACCAATCTTCCGCTCCACGCCTCCACCCTCTCCTCCAGCGTCCACACCCCTCTCTGCCACTCCCACCCCCTCTCTGCTGCCGCCGCCCCCTCCGCCTCCCTCCTCCTCATGCCATCTTGGACCTCTCACCCCTCCCTCTCTTGCATCGGCATCAAGCTCATGACCCATTTCCAGCCAACTCCTCCATTTGAACTGCGGGGGGTTCCGCCATCTTTGTCCTCTTCAGCTCCCTCACTGGCCAGCCCCTCGTCACTACGAACGCCACCGTGTTGATCTTGTACCACACCACCTGCGTCTCGGGCCTCGCCTCCGAGCTCCTCTCGCGGACCGACAGTAAGGTCCTCATCATAGTCGGTCCCTTCTTCCCCCCTCTCCCCTGTGCCGGTCCTCCCCTTTTCTCCTCCGCTCGCCCCCCGTCTTCCCAGATCTGACCTCCGCCGCTGTCATTGCCGTCGCCCCCCCACCCATGGCCTTGTTGCCGACAATAATACCCCTCCTCCTCCCCTTTTCTCCTCCTCCCCCTCGAACCGAAACGGCCCGGAACCGGAATCGGAACCGGCTCGGAGCAGTCGGTTCCGAACCGGAACCGGAATTGCCCCCTTGCGATTTCGGTTCCGATTCATACATAGCCATGAACCGGAACCGCTGGTTCCTGAACCGTGGCCATGACTACTTGATATAACTATATATAATGCATGAACAATATGATGATTGAGGGTCTGAACTTTTGGCTTAAAGATCCAACTCCTCATGCATGAAATATGCAGTGCATGCTGCATGGTCATTCTTAGGGATTAGGGGTGATTGGTTTCCGGTCTGAATCCAGTCCGGAGGTAAAATCAGGAACTAGACCGGAAGGATCGATTTCTAAAATTAGGAATTGAGAATTGGACCGGTTGGTCCTAGAACTAGGAACCGGACTGGACCGCCCGATTTCGGTCCAGTCTAATGGAACCGATCACTTTTTTATTTTCACTAATTGATGCCATCTTTTCATGTTGAATTAAGTCCTATATATAAAATGATCCTTAAATTGAAAAGACAAATAAAAAAGTGTGCTTCACTCAGGGCTTGGTTCATATTTTACTAATTTTTTTGAAAAACTAAAAATTTTAAAAAAGTGTATATATAGTCCGTCTAGTCCAGTCCGATCCAGTTCCCTTTGAAACTGAGAACGGAACCACACGGACGCCGATTATACTTTTAGAAACCAGAAACCAAACTGACACTCTCTAGAACCGGACCAAACCGGCCAGTCCGATTTGGTCAGGATAATTCTATATTTGGGCAATTCGTTTTGCACACCTCTTGTGAATATCCTAGGGCATGACCAAAATATACAACAAAACATTATGACACAGAGCAGGTGGACGGACGAAGCACGGCCACGCAAGTGACGCCGGCGGAGGAAGAAAGCATGATTCTCGTTCCTTTTTTTGGGATTATCGCTTCATATTAAGAAATAAGGATATTCCCTCTTTTTTCCAAATCCCACGTGCACAATTCGACTTTTCCCTTTTCCATATTATAAGTCAAATTCATAGGCCCCAATCTTGGAAATGATTGCCCAAATATATGTTGAGATTATTGATTTTTTTAAGGGAAAAAGCTACTAAAAACTCCAAACTATATCCACTGTGACACACTTATCCTGAATTTTTATTTATGATATCAAAAACTCTAAACTATGTTCATTGTAACACATTTGCCAAAAAAAATTTCTTGCGACATAAAAAACTCCAAACTTGTAACACATTTATCTTACGTCAAAATTCTGTCGTATGATTTTCCAACCAAAACAGTATCGTTTTTATTTCACTTAAGTTACGCTAGCACCATGTCAACATCGCTTGCATTTCGCCGTCCATATAAGCAGATTTTTTTTACAGTGCCCATTAACGAAAACTTGACGGAAGGTAAATATGTCATCCAAATACAAGTTTGGAATTTTTTGTGTCGCAAAAAAAATTAAGTAAATATGTCACGGTGAGTATAATTTGGAATTTTTTTTATGGCTTTTTACCTTCTTTCAGTTGCACATGTGCTAATGAGTGATGAAATTGTTTCTCTACCCTTGAATGGCAGCCATATTACCTCTTCGCCACACTTAATTAATCAAAATCACCTTCGTCTACTCATGAAATGTGAAGTCTTGAAGGTGAAAATTTAGGTGCCAATAAGGGTTGACACAACTGGATTGTGAGAATGGAATTCGTGCTAGGATTTAGGGATGAGAAAAATATCATCTTGGAGGATATCTAGGATAGGGTTGTCACAGGCCGTTTGGGAGCTTATGCCACCCTCCCGGTTATGGCCAAGACAAGCCGAACCAATTGATGTGCTAAAGTCTTTTATATGTCTCATTCAAGAGATTAGATGCTCAAGTTTAGTTAGGCATAGTATAATGAGATTCGGTCCATGGGAAAGATCTATTAAAGGAAGCTTGGCTCGGTGTTTGAACTCTTTCAGGCGCCGTACGGGCTTGTCCGAGCCCACAACAAAATATTCAGAAGACGGATTCCCATCCCCCGCCACGCACTCACGCAAAAGTATTTTGGATCCAAGCAAGCATGGCAGCCTTTTTTTACCTGATTTGGAAACCAATTGCTCCCATTGTTATTTTAATGTACATGTAATTTGACCTCACTATTTTTTGAGTTTCGATACCACTTAATTTTTTCCAATAATCTAATAAAACTCAAAATGTCCAGGTCACAACAAAAAAAATTATAATCAATAACTCCACTCAACTATGCTACCCACCCATGGGTAGCTCAGTTGATTAGGGCGTGCTTGGGATTGTGTGGTTAGGCACACTGGTTCCAGGTTCGATTCCCTAACTAAGCACTTGTGATTTAGATGAGGGGCTATGGTGGTGGATTGCTGTGCTAGTTTCTCCCGATGAATAGTCGAGGTGCGCGCAAGCTGATCCGGACACCTCGGTTATAAAAAAAAAAAAAAAAACTATGAACGTTGTTGAATCTGCTAACACTAAGTTCTAGCGCCGCACTGATTAAAAGATATTCAAATTGTGAGAGCCCATTTGTTTCACTGAAAATTATCAATTTGAACAATATTTTCTGAAAAATAATGTCGATGCAAATGTTTTCATTATCGATAACAATTTGAGCCTAAAGATTTTCGTGGACAATGAAAAAGATTTTCATTTATTCATTTTTGTAATAGATACAAATGATCATTTTTAGGAGAATATTTTCAAATCATTTATTTTTTAAAGAAACAAACCCACCTTTAGTTGCAAATAATTGGGTGCGGACCATCTTTTCTAGGATCTCACGTACCTTTTGAGAAGTTAGGGCGTGAATGACAACATTTCTCGTCTTCCGGCCCTATTTTTAGCTAGAAATAGAAAAATCTATTTCTCTTCTTTAGACAAGTTTCTAAGTAAAAAGTAGCGTTTGATAATGATACAAAATTTATGTTCCTGAAATAGAAATTTGTTCGATAAGTTATTCTTAAATTTTTGTTTCTAGTGGCTAGCCGGTGCATGGCGGTGGCGGATGGCTTGCAAGCGGCGACGGGTGGCTTGCGAGTGGCGGTGGTGAGCGGGCGGCGGGCAGCTGACGAGTGGCAGTAGATGGCTAGCAGGCGATAGTGGGTGGGCGGCCAGCAAGCGGCAACAAGCGAGCGGGCGGTAACGGGCGAGCGGCGGGCAATAGCAGACGGCCCGCGAGTGGGCGGCCCGTGGCGGGCGACAAGTGGGTGGAGATGGGAAGCAAAAGTGAGCAATAAGAGAGAGTTGTTATTATTTCTGTTCCAGAAATAGAAAAGTTAAAAATTTTAACTTCTCATTTTTGTTCCAAATCTATTTCTAGGCCAAAATTTGTCTCGAAAATAAAAAAATAAAATTATTTTATTAAACATATTTATGTTCCAAATCTATTCTTGGAAAAAAAATAGAAAAAGAGAGAAATAAAATGGTTATTATTCTCGCTTTTAATGTACTATTTTCAAGGCATGTTGATCAAATCCCCCCGCGCCCACCCATAGCAGCGTCATGTCCTGCAACTTCCTTCAAAATTTGGCCCCAAAAACAAATGTCCACCAACTTATCAAGAACAAAGGGCCAGAAAAAAGGAACAAAAGAGTCCACGCGCGTACACACAAACATTTCGTCGCCTACTATAAGTTCGTCGAGCATCCAAGAATTCATGACACATTACTCCAAAAGCACTGCTTTTGACACCACAAAAGTTCGGCGAAACTAGAGAGAGATCACAAGACGAGATGCTACGAGTTTAATTATAACGTTTAATTGTAAAACTTCGAACGTTTCCTTTTCCTTTCCTCAAATGGAATCCATCAAGTAGGCTTGGGCGTTGCACGGGAGTTGACCGAGCGGTGAGGACGTCCCGATCAACATCCGGCTCGCTATTTCGCATAACTTGGAGCAAACCCATCGCAGGAGGGGACGGATTAGCTCCCACAGCTTGGATGGTCGCGTGACTGTGGTCCAGACCTTGCGTCCAGCACGGCCGACTGGAGTGTCGGCCAGCCGGGCTATCCATTGGCGTATCCTGAGAAGCAGCAGTTGCCACAGGGCCTTGGTGAGCTCCCATACCTCGCCAGACTTAGACCCCACCCCACTCGTTAGAACTTTCAAGCTTTGCCTGAGGACCTCCACAATTTTGTTTAACTGATCTGCCGTGGCTGCGGCCGAAGGATTATTCCCGTCGCAGAGGTCCTTCGTCATGAGATCTGCCACGTCCTTCGTCGCTGATTCCAAAGGGTCGGCATCTCTTTCTTCTTCAGGGTCGATGGGGAGCTTGATCTTGAGGCTTAGGCGTTTCTTGCACTTGGCGGTGTTGTCCTCTTCCTTTCCTCGTACGGGCTGATCAACGCCGCCATCTCTCCAGCTCTGGCGAATCATGTCTTGGACACACCCGACGTGAAAACGGCGATCCTCGCCCACCGAGATGTATGACCAACTCGGGATATCAGCTCCACGAGCCCGGATCGACACCTTCTTGCACCAGTTGCATTTCGATGATATGTTCTCCTTCTTAAGCTTGAGCTTCTCGCTATCAAGAAGCAAAACAAAAGGTACAAGGATATTATGAAAGAGGACGGCGATCGTTATGCAATAAGCCGCAAACTAATGAAACCGCAATCCAATATCAGATTATGAAATTACAAGAGAAAATGAATAGGAAACAGTAAGGACAAGAAAAGATTTACATGACTTGGTTAAAGTTAATACCTACTCCACGGGAATGCATGCCACAAAGAATCCACTATCGATCGGAGAATTACAAAACTTGCAAAATCTCTTCATTTGTTTAAATATTTCTCAGACCTAGATTACACTCGAGCAATCTCACAAAAATCAGAATCTCACTTAAACAAACTCTTGCTCCTCACGATCGTAAAAGTGTAATGCATAAAAGTACAAGCCAAAAGGTTTTTTTAGGAAGGACATTAGAAGTACCAAAAGTTGTGTACAACGCTTACTTTAGTGCAAAATTTTTTTTTATCACTTAAGTGTCACTTTAAAAAAAAATAAGGACACTAGAGATAAACGTGGTTCGTTTACAGTCAATAACTACTTCATGAGAAATGCGTGCCACAAAAAATTCAATATTAACCGGAGAATTAGAAGAGTCGTACAATCACATAATCGCTCAAGTATTAGTATTCATCAGTCCTAGATTACACTCAAGCAACCTCACAAAGTGTTATCTCATACTGTCTTACAGAATTTACTCAGAAAACTCAGAGAAAAAAACCCTACCACCCCTCTTGGTTAATAAAAATGTAATGGATAAAAGGACAAGCCAAAAGGTTTATTTATATTGAAACTCTGGGAATAAACCTTTGTATCTAAGCAATGCGGGACTTCGGTTAATTTGAATTGTAATCTCAAAAATAAACTTTGGATTTGGAAAGAACTTGAGACATCAATTCAACCCTTCTCTACCTTGGCTCGACTTTTGTAGCTAAGCTAGAGTACTCATCATTCATGCCAGCTTACCCAACGCTCCTGACAAGCGCACATCCTTTACAGACACCAATCGAGTCCAAGGAAAGATTTGATCTTCGACAAAGAATTATTTATATGCCCTTCATCAACTATAATATGTCTCCCTTAAAATAAGAAATTGAAAGAAGTGGAAAAAGAGAGGGGTCGGTGGTGCCGCTCCGACACGGAGCAAGGTGGGGCAACCCGGGCTAGTCATCCTTCCTCTCTCTTTCTCCTCGGCCCTTTCGCAACTCGTCATGGCGGCCGAAAGTCAATTTTGAAACTTCTCGAATTGTTCGCTCGCTCCCCCTCCCAAAAATTCAAGGGACTGATTGAGCCCGCCTATGAATCTCACATGGAATGACCATAGCGTCTTCTTTTTAATTTTCTTTAACTATTTTTATTACTTTTTTTTACACAAATCTACCAAAATTTGTTTTAATGGCTTTTTCATAATTAAGGATCAATAGGAAACATTCATCTTTTACTGTGTTGTTTATAGGGACAATTACGCAAGTCATCTCTAAACTTTGGCTCAATATGCAATGTTATTCTCTAATTTTCAATTTTTTCAATGTAATCCATGAATTTTATCCTAATATGTAATGTCGTCCCTGAACTGTTAAATTATTCTATGTGGTCCATGAACTTTTGGTATATATTCAATCTATTCCCTTTCATATAATCCAGAAACTAGATTGAATATAAACTAAAAGTTCATGGACCACATGGACAATATTTTATATTGAGCTAAAGTTCATGGATCACATCGAATAAATTAAAAATTTAGGAATGACATTGCACATTGGACTAAAGTTCAAAGACAATTCATGTCATTTTTCCGTGTTTATAACATAGACAAGTAAGAACTCATAACCTTGCCTAAAATTAAGTTTTTATAAAGTGAGATACTAACATGATAAGTAAATTGAAAAGATGAAATTTCACGAAATAAACTAAAAATGATTCACTAAATTAAGATTACTTCAATAATAGTAATTTTTATTGCGGTCTTAAACAAAAAAGTAACTTGCATTACTTTACTACACAACGCTGTTTCCGGCGTATGATAATAAAGATATCGTTTAAATCAAGCGCCTAAGAATTTCTCCGACTCCATCATGTGGATAAATAACTCACCTGAGTAGATAAAACAGGTAATTAACTCACCCGTTAACTTTTATGGATCTGTCAAGTTGAAGACAACATGGGTGGAAGCAGCTCTTTTCGCCAGCCGACATGTACCCGCAACCAAGCAGCGGCTTGGAGCATGCCCCGCAAAATTTGCCACTGCTGCCATCGGTGTCGGTATCGGTGTCGGTATCGGTATCGGTATCGATATCGGTGTCGGTGTCGGTGTCATAAGTTTTGATGCTTCGAACAAAAGAGAGGTCACCGGGACCCTCCAGCAGAGGATGGGACATGGTGGGAGGTGGAGACACACACTCCTTGTGGACGTGGACCGCGCACGGCTCGCAGGAGTACGAGCGCCAGAAACCAATCTCCTTGCATGCCACGCAGTAGAACGGGTCCCGCCAATCGGTCGGCTGGAGCCTGTGCTCAGGGTGGATATATGACCTGTCCTCATCAGCGCCATCTCCGAAGATCGACGTTGGCTTCTGGACTAGGGTTTCGAGGTGATTCCAAAGAACGCAAAGAAAATCAAGAATCGACATCTTTTTCCTTGTTCTCTTCTTTCGCTCCCCTCTCGTTTATCCGAAAAAATGAGACGTGAAAATGGAAACTGAAGATAAAAAATCCCACGTCGGTCCATCTGCACCTCTCGTTTCTTTTTACTGTCAAGATAAACCTGTTGACTTGTCAGCCACCAGGTCTACATCGACGGCCGTCATGACGAAAATATCCTGCCTTTCTACTACGTACGGGCAAAATTATTTACCTTGGTTTACAAAAAAGGAACATCAAAATTAAAGTATCTGGGCAAGGACTTGCGCGACCCCGCCTTGGTGGGCGAGGTCGCCGGTCCTAAGTCAGAACCCCCCTCCAAAAAAAAAAAAAGAGAAAAAAAAGAAAATAAATTATAAAAAATTCATAGAATTATGAAAATATTATTGAATAATGCCTATGTGACCGATTGCCATTCATGTTAGCCATTTCAAGCAAAAATTAATCGGATAGACTCAATTGGTAAGAAGTGAAAAGATTTAGGACTCAATTGATAAAATTGAAATATTTAGAATTGAATCGATAAAAGTACAATAAATTTAGAATATTTTGGATAATTTTTCCGAGCAAGATATGAATGAATTATCTTTTCATACTCCACAAAGATGGGATTCCCCTATATATTATTGGCATACCAAGTTCACAAGACATCTCATATGCTCATGATTTATTTTAAAAATGGTTTCATCATTGATGAAGAGCCAATGCATCGTCTTTGCATCCTTCCGGATGGATAAAATTGAATAGGTCCCTTGGCTCTTAATTTCCACGGTATCAACATCAGAAGAAATTGATCGGACTAGAAATTCATGGTTTCCCACGAATTTACCAATGAGATATTTGCAACAAATTTTCCAACGAATTTTCCAACAAACTTAGCGACGAATTTTTTTTTGTCGCAAATTACATACGAAAATTATTTTTTTTGACGTTTAAAGGATTTCCAACGATATTTCCAACGATTATTCGGACACTTTTGCAACAAATTTTCCAACGAAATGTTTTTCGTCTCAAAATACGGATGACTTTTCCAACGAAATTGTCTCTCCCACGAATTTTCCAACAAAAAAGTACGGACGACTTTTCCAACAATTTTTTCAACAAATTTTTGCCAACGAAATTTTCCACGAAATTTCCAACGAATTATTACCAACGAATTTACTTTCGTCGCAAATTACCAACGAAAATTCAAATTTTTTTTGCCAAATTTTGAGAAAATAATTTGTGGAGGGAATTTCCTTTTCCAACGAACTTTCCCACGGAAAATTAGCGACAAAATTTGCCACGATTTTTGCAACGAATAAATAGCGATGAGTTTTCCAACGAATTTAGCAACAAAATTATCTACGAATTTTGCCACGAATCTATTTTTGTCGCAAATTTTCACGATTTTGCTGTCCCAAAAACTTTCGGCGCTTTATGTAGCAACGATTTTTTTTTCGTTGGAAATTCGTTGGAAATTTTCTTTCCCACGAATTTCACGATGAAAAATAATTTACTCACGAAGTTTCCAACGAAATTTCCAACGAAAAATTTTCGTGGAAAATTTCCACTGACAATTGAAATTTTTTGTTGGAAAATTTTCCGACGAACGAATTTCCCGACGAAATTTTTTCGTTGGAAAATTGGTTGAAAACTTGTTTTCCAATGAAGTGTTCAGAATTTTTCGTTGGAAATTTCGTCGGAATTGTCCGAAAATTTTCCCGCGCTGAATTTTCCAACAATTTTTTTTCGTTGGAAATTTTGTTTCCCGCAACTTTTCCAATGAATAATTAGCGACGAAATTTGCAACGAAATTTCCAACGAATTTATCCACCAATTTACCTACGAATAATTACCGATGAATTTTGCCACAAGTTTTCCAACGAATCATTACCAACGAACTTTCCAAGGAATTTAGCCACTAATTTACCCACGAAATTTCCAACGAAAAAAATTCGTTGGAAATTTCTAACGAAAATTAAAATTTTTTGTTGGAAAATTTTTCCAACGACGAATTACCCACGAATTTTCCAGAATTTTTCGTTGGAAATTTCGTCGGAAAAAACATGTTTTTTTTGTAGTGTCCGACACGCGTCGTTGAATAGGTCCCTTGGCTCTTAATTTCCACGGTATCAACATCAGAAGGAATTGATGGGACAAGAACTCAAAGGGCATTTTGATTCCCGCCCACCTCCTATCTTAACATTCACTACAAGTCTTCACATGCATCAAAAGGAAACCCACTAAAAATCTACGCTCTTGTTCACATTGCAAGTTGCTTCAGATTCATATTAGAAGGGGGCCAATGGTGATAAATGATGAGTACAGCTGCAGAAGACCTATTAGAAAGAAAATCAATTGGCATTTTTCGCCCGATACTTCTGAGGAATGAAGCCAATCATCATCCCTTTTGTGCCGCGAGTTCGATGATCCTAAGGTTTATAATCAGTGTACCAAATGTCTTTTTCACCGAGGAACTTAGATCAAGATGTAAATCCTTTGCATCTGAAGTCGTCCTTTCATGAATTAATGCTCTATCGGTTAGATGTATCAGATGTTCTGTTTAGCAATCCTCTTTGCACATGCTATATGTTGTGAATTGATGCTCTGTCCATTGCACCTCGCAAAGAGACATACTTGCTAATTATGTTAGTGGAGATTTCGGGCAAGTGATTGTGGGAAATGGTCACATGTGTCTAATTGTTGGAAAAGGAACTGCGATTGTGAACATCTCAGGTGGAAGACATTTAATTTTGCGTGAAACCAAGCATAATCTAGAGTTGAAGAAAAATCTGATCTCAACTAGTAAACTTGACCGAGAAGGTTTAGTAACAACCATTGCATGCTGAGAGTGAAAGAAAACATTAGGGGCAAGAGTGGTAGCAGAGGGAAAGTATCTTACATACCGCACCTCTCATTTTCTTTTTATCATCAAGATAAACCGGTTGACTTCTCAGTCACCAGGTCAATACATCGACGGCCTCTCATGACGAAAATATCTTACCTTTCTACTATGTACACAAAATTATTTACCTTGGTTTACAAAAAAGAACATCAAAACTAAAGTATCTGGGCAAGGGCTTGCTCGCCCTCGCTTTGGTCTACGAGGTTGCCGGCCCTAACTCCAAAAAAAAAAAAAACAGAGAAATCGAAAAAAAGAGAAAAGAAAACATAAAAAAAATTCAGAAATTTATTAAAATATTATTTAAAAATGTCCACGTGGCCGATCGCCATTTATGTCAGTGATTTCCGGGCAAAATTGATTGGATAGACTTAATTGGTAAGAAGTGAAAATATTTATGATTTAATTGACAAAATTGAAAAGTTTAGATTTGAATTGGTAAAAGCGTAATAAATTTAGAACTTTTGGATAATTTTCCCGAGCAAGATCCAATAAATTATCTTTTCGTACTACACAAAGTTGGGTTTCCCCCTATATATTATTGGCATGCCAAGTTAACAAGACATCTCATATGCTCACGATTTATTTTAAAAATGGTTTCGTCATTGATGAAGAGCCAATGCATCGTCTTTGCATCCTTCCGGATGGATAACTCTCACTAAAAAAAAAACTGAATTTTTGCCATGAAAATTTGCGACGAAAAAATTTTCGTCGCAAATTTGCGACAAATTTTTCAACGAAAAATAAAATTCGTTGGAAATTAGCGACGAAATGTTTTTTGTCGCAAAATTCGTTGAAATTTCCAACGAAACTTTTTTCATCGCAAAAATTTGAAATTTGAAAAATTTCCAACAAAAAGTTTTTATAAATTCACAAAATTCATTTGAAATTTCCAACGAAAAATTTTTCGTTGGCAATTTCCAACGAATTTTGCGACAAATTCCAAAAATTTGTTGGCTTTTTAAATTTCCATCGTTAGAATTTTCCCGAATTTTCTCATAAATTTTAGTTTTCCAGGCAATTAATTTAGAGTGTAAAATTTTCTAATGAATTCAAAAAAAAGCCGGTATTGTTTCTTTTTTTTAATTTGTTGGGAAATATCGTTGGAAATTTCCAACGAATTTTCCCATAAATTTCAGTTTTCTAGGCAATTATTTTAGTGTATACAATTTTTGTTGGAAAATTCGTTGGAAATTCCCAACGAACTTTCCAACAAAACCAAAAACAAACAATTGTTCTTCATCTTGGGAATTTGTTGCAAAATTCGTTGGAAATTTCCAACGAATTTTGCAACAAATTCCCAATATGATGAATAATTGTTTCGGAGTATTCGATATTCGTTGCAAAATTCGTTAGAAATTTCCAACGAATTTTGCAACGAAATTAAAACAGCTCTAATTCGGATTCAATGAAATTCGTGGGAAAATTCGTTGGAATTTCCAACGAATTTTCTGACGAAACCAAAAACAAACAATTGTTCTTCATATTGGGAATTTGTTGCAAAATTCGTTAGAAATTTCTAACGAATTTTGCAACAAATTAAAAAATGATGCATAATTGTTTCGGAGTATTCGATATTCGTTGCAAAATTCGTTGGAAATTTCCAACGAATTTTGCAACGAAATTAAAACACCTCTAATTCGGATTCAATGAAATTCGTCGGAAAATTCGTTGGAATTTCCAACGAATTTTCCGACAAAATAAAAAACAAACAATTGTTCATCATATTGGGAATTTGTTACAAAATTCGTTGGAAATTTCCAACGAATTTTGCAACGAAATTAAAACACCTCTAATTCGGATTCAATGAAATTCAATGAAAATTCGTTGGGAAAATTTTTCGACGAAACCAAAAACAAAATTGTTTTCCATTGGGAATTTTTGAAATTCGTTGGAAATTTCCAACGAAATTAAAACACCAAATTAAAAATGATAATTTGATTCATTCGATATTCGTTGCAAAATTCGTCGGAAAATTTTCGAATTTTGGAATTTCCAATTTGAATTTTCCGAAAATTCGTTTGGAATTTCCAATGAATTTCCCGACAAAATCAAAAACAACCAATTGTTCGTCATATTGGGAATTTGTTGTAAAATTCGTTGGAAATTTCCAACGAATTTTGTAACGAAATTAAAACACCTATAATACGGATTCAATGAAATTAGTTGGAAAATTTGTTGGAAATTCCAACGAATTTTGCAACAAATTTCGATTTTAGGTGCAATAATTTTTGTTTGTACAAATTTCGTTGGAAAATTCGTTGGAAATTTTCCAACGAATTCGTTTTTTGGAGCAATTATTTTGAATTTCGATGGAAAATTCGTCGAAAATTTCCTACGAATTTTCCAACGAATATAACTTAGTGCAATTATTGGCCGGAAAGGTGAAATTCGTTGGAAATTTTTAATTTGTTGGAAATATAGTCGGAAATTAGCGATGAAAAATTTTTCGTCGCAAAATTCGTAGGAAATTTCCAACGACAACTTTTTCGTTGTAAAATTCGTTGAAAAAATGGAAAAACATGTTTATATATTCGGCAACAAACATTTGGTGTGTATCGAGTATTTTTGACTCAACAAACTCTCTTTCTGGTCGTCCTCTTTGCCGTCCACCTCGCGGTCCTCCTCGCGGTCGCCGCCCTTGCCATCCGCCTTGCCAACCACGGTAAGTATCTCAAGATCCAAGTAATCTCATCGAACTACACGAAGAGTGCCGGGACCGAGTCCAGAGTCTTCGCCTGGGCGTTGAGGGCGAGCCTGTGGCGGTTGTAGGTGCGTGTCCATTCGAAGGTCTCCCATTGAACGTTGCAATTCTCATCAAATTATCAAATTGGCAATACTTGGTAAGTCTTCTTAACATAGTAATTTTTGCAAATTTTTTTAAGTTTAATTTATTTGTGTTCAATTTTTGGTGCGTTAATTTAGTTGTGTTCTAATTTTGACACGAATGTTGCAACGAATTCGAAAACACTTTGTTGTTTTGTGTAGGCTAAATTCGTTGCAAAATTCGTTGGAATTTTCCAACGAACTTTGCAACGAAATCATAGAACACACTCGGCATATTTGAAAAATAGAACACACTCGGCAAATTTGTTGGAAAAATAGTTGGAAATTTCCAACAAATTTCCAACAAATTTAGAATTTGTTCGACTTAATGGAAATTCATTGGAAATTTCCAACTATTTTTCCAACGAATTTCAAATATGTTCACCTTAATTGAAATTGGTTGGAAATTTCCAACGAATTTTCCAACGAATATGTAGCATACCTTATCTCTCCGCATATTGGAAATTTGTTGCAAAATTCGTTGGAAATTTCCAACGAATTTTACAACGATTTCAAAGAACACATTATTTTTGGCATGTTCTAAATTTGTTGCAAAAATAGTTGGAAATTTCAATGAATTTTTGCGAACAATTTGAATTTTCCATTAAGTTGAACATATTTGAAATTGTTGCAAAATTCGTTGGAAATTTTTCCAACCAAACAAATTTTGCAGTGGAAATTGTTGCAAAATTCAAAGAACATTTTGACAATTCAAAGAACACCTTTTTTCCAAGATATTTGAAATTCGTTGCAAAATTCGTGGGAAAATTCTAAAGAATTTCCATTATGTCGAACAAATTCCAAATTTGTTCGAAAATTCGTTGGAAATTTCCAATTATTTGTCCAACGAATTTCAAATATGTTCGACTTAATGGAAATTCGTTGCAAAATTCGTTGAAATTTTCAATAAATTTTGCAACGAGTTTCAAACATGCCTAAAATAACAAGTATATTGAATTCGTTGCAAAATTCGTTGAAAAATTTACAACAAATTTTGCATCGAATTCAAAAAACTGATTCATTAATTTTGATTTGTACACATTTCGTAGCAAAATTGGTGGGAAATTTCCCACGAATTTTGGAACGAATTGAATAACACGTTATTGTTCAGCATAAATCGTTGCAAAATTCATTGGAAATTTGGCCATAACTATAAGAGTTCTAGGTGAGCTCGCCATGCCGGCAACCTCGTCAGTCACCGGCTCGGCTAAGAAGAAAGGGAAAAAAAAGGAAAAGAACAAGAAAGGAAAAAATAAATTGTATTTAATAGACGAATCTTCTATAATTATTTTTTATTGTAGGTACGTGTCCATTCGAAGGTCTCGCAATCCAATTGCACGTTGCAATTCTCATCAAATTGTCCACTTTCTACTACAAAGATTTTAGCCAAATACTTGGTAAGTCGTCTTGACATGATCAATTTTTCAAATTTTTCAAGTTTAAAGTAATTGTTTCGTAAACAACATAATTGTAATTTTTTGCATTTTATGGTTTTAATTAACAATATTAAACAATATATATGATATGTTGAATAATTTAGGAGAATTTTTTTATTTTCATACAGACATAATGCAAAGAGACAGGGGTTGGATGTATAATAAGAACTTACCTGGACAGCGAGGTTTGACTGATGAATTTCGTATCAGGTTGGAACTATTTTTGAACTTTGCTAGTAGTAAATATGAGTTCATGGACGGAAATAAGTTAAGTTGTCCATGTAAAAAGTGCAGTAATGGAAAATTTCAAGAAATCGATAAAGTTAGAGAACATCTTTGTAGATTTGGATTTACTCCAAACTATTATAATTGGACTAGCCATGATGAACCATTTATACATGATGACGGATATCGAAGAAGCGACCAATTTTCAGTTAGGGAAGAATGTAGCTATTTCGAACAATTGAACTCATATCAGGGGATGGTGTTTTATGAAGCCAGTCATAATTTGTATTCAAAATTGAATCATGCAAGTACTAGTTTTACTTCTGTACCTGAACAAGTGGGAACTAGTCATGGAGCAAAATTGAAAGACATAGGAGTTACATGTTGTGATGAGAATGTGTGTGACCGAACTTCTCAATCTAATCATTTCCAGGAAATGTTGAAAATGGCAAATGAGCCTTTATGGGCAGGTTGTGACAACCACACGCAAGTATTAGTGACAGCAAGACTGTTAAATATCAAGGCAGAGCATAATGTATCCGTGGATTGTTTCAACTCTTTGGTTGAAGTAATGCGAGAAACAATGCCTCGTGATAACATCATACCAAATGACTTTTACGATATGAAAAAGTTGGTGGATAACTTAGGTCTTTCAGTTGTACGAATTGATGTATGTGCTATGGGTTGTATGTTATATTAGAGAGAGATGATGAATATGCAGAATCTTGCAAATTCTGTAACAAACCCAAGTACAAGATTAACAGGAGGCAGGTCGTAATCAGAAGCGTAGACCATGCAAGCAAATGTTTTATTTGCCCGTAATCCCTAGGTTGCAAAGGCTTTATGCATCGCAAGCCACTGCTGAACACATGACTTGGCATGCAAATCATGAAACAGAAAAGGATCTAATATGTCATCCTTCAGATGCAAAGGCATGTCAATATTTTGATAGAACATACCCTGAGTTTGCGCTAGAGTCTTGAAACACCAGGTTAGGTCTGTGTGCTGATGGATTTGCCCCGTTTGGGAAATCAAGAAAAAGTTATTCGTATTGGCCACTTATCTTAACTCCGTATAATCTTCCACCCGGTATGTGCATAAAGACACCTGATATGTTTTTGACATTGATCATGCCTGGCCCGCAAAATCCGGAAAAGGCCATAGATATTTATATGCAACCATTGATTGAAGAGTTACAACGGCTATGGGTTGAAGGAGTCCCTACGTATGATGTTTCTACTGACCAAACATTTGTAATGAAGGCTGCGCTTCTTTGGACAATGAATGACTTCCTCGCTTATGGAATGTTATCTGGATGGAGTATAGCTAGAATCTTAGGATGTCCGATTTGTATGGAGAGATCGAAGGCTTTCAGATTAAAATATGGTAAGAAGGCCTGCTATTTTGATTGTCACAGGCAATTTTTGCCGCTTAATCATACATTTAGAAAGAATAAAAAAGAGTTCATCAAGAATAAGATCGAAAGAACACATCCACCATTAAGGTTGACCAGGCATCAAATATGGGAACGCGTGCAAGAGTTTCCAATTGTTGTTGAAAACCCGCACGGCACAACTTTTGCGTACGGAAGTACACATAAAAGGACTAAACGTAGTTTATTTTGGGATCTACCATATTGGAATGCCCATCTTATTCATCATAATCTTGACGTCATGCATATAGAGAAGAACGTTTTCGACGATGTCATAAATACTGTGATGGATGTCACTGGAAAAACAAAAGACAACTTGAACGCAAGGAAAGATATGAGGGATATTTGTGATCAACCATCACTAGATGCGGATGCAAGCAGCAGGGGACCGAAACCCAAAGCAGTTTATATATTAGACAAGGAGCAGAGACGGGCCGTTTGTCACTGGTTGAAATCGGTGCGATTTCCTGATGGATATGCTTCCAATCTCGGCATATGCGTTGATATGAATGAATGCAAGTTGACAGGTATAAAGAGTCATGATTGTCACATATTTATGGAAAGACTACTTCCGATATCCTTCAAGGAAGTTCTACCAAATTTTGTATGGAGCACCATTACAGAGTTAAATAATTTCCTATATGATATTTGCTCAACAACGTTGAAATCATCACACATGGAGAAACTAGATAGAGATATTCCAATTATTCTTTGCAACTTAGAAAGGATATTTCCTCTATCATTCTTTGATTCAATGGAGCATCTCTTAGTTCACTTGCCTTATGAGTCCAAAGTTGCAGGTCCCATCCAATTTCGATGGATGTATCCATTTGAGAGGTAAAATTTTTTTTTAATTAAATGTGAAATTACTTCATGATCATATTCTGTTACGATAAACTTTTTTCTATTGCAACTAGGTTCTTATATCATTTGAAGAAAAAAGTGAAGAATAAGGCATGTGTCGAAGTTTCAATTTGTAATGCATATATTGTGAAAGAAGTGACAACATTTGCATCATACTATTTTGAGCCGCACGTGCAATGCAAGAGGCGGAGAGCTGGAAGAAATGATGAGGGTCCCATTGATCCCAATTGTAAATCATTCTCTATTTTCAATTATTTGAGTCGAACTAGCGGCACATGTAAGTTTCGTCACTTAACAGACGAAGAAAAGCTGGCAGCCCATACATATATTTTATTGAACTGTCTAGAAGTTGAGCCATACTTCGAGTAAGTATACATTTACACGCATACGTCAAATAATTGTGTCAAACCGTTGCTAATACATAAATGGTATTTGTTACTAGAAATTTCGAAATTCTATGTATGGACTACCACCAAATGAGTTTGACCGTTTGTGCCAGAAAGAATTTGCAACATGGTTCAAAACATATGTAAGTTGAATATAGACGAAATCTTGTTTATTCGAATTTTTTATACATCATATTTTGAAATATATATATATTATTGACATTGCGAGTGTGTCACTTTAGGTTCACAGTATTGCTGCTCAAGTTGGACATCAAGGAATGCTATATCATCTGTCGTGGGGTCCAAAGTCAAGAGTACGAATTTGGCCAGCATATTTTATTAACGGGTATAATTTTCACACTCCCGAATATGGAATGGGAAAGGCCACAATGGATAGTGGGGTGTGTGTTCAGTCATCCAATGGTGGCAATTCGCAAGGTGATTTTTATGTCTTGTTGGATGAAATCATAGAGATTGAGTACCATAGACCATTAATGCGAGTTGTCTTATTTAAGTGCATGTGGTTCGACCCTGTGAAAGGAATGAATGTGCATACCAAATTTAATTTGGTTGAAATAAATCACAAGAAAAGATATATGAAATATGAATCATTTGTCTTGGCACAACAAGCAATTCAAGTCTATTATGCATCATATCCTAGTTTGAAGCGTGACAAAGCCGATTGGTAGGCTGTATATAAAACCAAAGCAAGAAAAAAAATTGAGGAACTTTGGAAGAACACGACATATCAACAAGAGGAAGTTCGTAACATGAATGAAACTGCTTAATATAACATTCCTACTTTACGAGATCCATGTGGTGCGATAATCGATGTAGATCCAACTGAAATTCGGGAATCAAATTTTCAAGTTGGTACACAATGTGATTTGAAGACAGAATATGAAGATGAGGATCAGGAAGAAGATGACGATGAAGATGAAGATGAAGAAGAAGAAGAAGAAGGTGAAGATGAAGGTGAAGATGCAGATGAAAATGAAGATTATGATTTTTGAGACTTTTTATTAATTATGTCTAATTATTACTAGTAATGCGACATGTTTGTTTTGTTGTTGTAGTAATTTTTAATATTTCCGTTGTCGTAATTATTGTGGTTATTGTTCTCGTTGTTGTTAGCATGACAATATGTCGCTAATTCGCCTGATATTACAATAATTTCACAATTTGGTATATTAATTTTGTTTTGTAATAATTTCCTATTGAAAAACCTTTTTTCGGTTAATTTAAAAAACGCTGCAAAATTCGTTCGAAATTTCCAACGAATTTTACAACAAAATTCAATTTTCGTTTACTAAATTAAAGTCGTTGGAATATTCGTTGGAATTTTCCCAGGAATTTTCCAACAAATTTTCAAAAGTTTTTGTTTTTCAGCTAAAACTAAATTTGTTGGAAAATTCGTGGGAAATTTCCCACGAATTTTCCAACCAATTTCTATTATGTCTAACAATAATATGCTTTTTACTTCGTTGGAAATTTCTAATAAATTTTTCAACGAATTCAAATTTTCGGTTAATGTAAGTAGATGGTGAACTAATTTCATTGAAAAATTCATGGGAAATTTCCCACAAATTTTCCAACGAACATTCAAAACTTTTTGTTTTTTAGCACAAATTAGATTCGTTGGAAAATTCGTTGGAAATTTCCAACGAATTTTTAAAAATTTTTTGTTTTCCGCAAAAATTAGATTCGTTGGAAAACTCGTGGGAAATTTCCCACGAATTTTCCAACGAATTTTCAAAAGTTTTTGTTTTTCCGCATAAATTAGATTCGTTGGAAAATTTGTGGGAAATTTCCCATGAATTTTCCAACGAATATCTATTGCGTCAATCAATAATATACTTTTTAGTTTGTTGGAAAATTCGTTGGAAATTTCTCACGAATTTTCCAACGAATTTTAATTTGTGGTTAATTTAAGTGGATGGTGAACCAATTTCGTTTGAAAATTTGTGGGAAATTTCCCACGAATTTTCATAAGTTTTTGTTTTTCTGCAAAAATTATATTCGTTAGAAAATTCATGGCAAATTTCCCACGAATTTTCCAACGAATTTTCAAAAGTTTTTGTTTTCCGCACAAATTAGATTCGTTGGAAAATTCGTGGGAACTTTCCCACCGAATTTTCCAACGAATTTTCAAAACTTTTTTTTTTCTGCACAAATTAGATTCATTGGAAAATTCGTGGGAAATTTCCTACGAATTTTTCAACGAATATTCGAAAGTTTTAGTGTTTCCGCACAAATTGAATTCGTTGGAAAATTCGTGGGAAATTTTCCACGAATTTTCCAACAAATTTTCAAAAGTTTTTGTTTTTTCCAAGACAAATTAGATTTGTTGGAAAATTCGTGGGAAATTTCCCACGAATTTTCCAACGAATTTTCAAAAGTTTTTGTTTTTCACAAATTAGATTTGTTGGAAAATTCGTGGGAAATTTCCCACGAATTTTCCAACGAATATTCAAAAGTTTTTGTTTTTCCGCACAAATTGAATTCATTAGAAAATTCGTGGGAAATTTCCCACGAATTTTCCAACGAATTTTCAAAGTTTTTTTGTTTTTTCCGCACAAATTAGATTTGTTGGAAAATTCGTGGGAAATTTCCCACTAATTTTCCAACGAATTTTCAAAAGTTTTTGTTTTTTCCACAAATTAGATTCGTTGGAAAATTGGTGGGAAATTTCCCATGAATTTTCCAACCAATTTCTATTGCGTCAATCAAAACTTTTTTTTTCGTTGAAAAATTGGTGGGAAATTTCTCACTAATTTTGGAAAATTTGAATGTTAATGTAAGTGGATGGTGAACTAATTGGAAAATTCTGGGAAATTTGAATTTTCCTGTTAATGTTTAAAAGTTTTTGTTTTTCTTCTACAATTAAATTCGTTGGTAAATTCGTGGGAAACTTCCTACGAATTTTTCAACGAATTTTGAAAAGTTTTTGTTTTGCCGCAATAATAAAATTCATTGGAAAATTCGTGGAAAATTTCCCACGAATTTTCCAACCAATTTCTATTGCGTCAATCAAAAAGATTCTTTTTTTGGAAAATTCGTTGGAAATTTCCGACGAATTTTCCAACGAATTTAAATTTTCGGTTAATTTAAGTGGATTGTGATCTAATTTCGTTGGAAAATTCGTGAGAAATTTTCCACGAATTTTCCAACGAATTTTCAAAAGTTTTTGTTTTTCCGCACAAATTAGATTCGTTGGAAAATTCGTGGGAAATTTCCTACTAATTTTCCAACGAATTTTCAAAATTTTGAATTTTTTTTACAAATTAGATTCGTTGGAAAATTTTGGGAAATTTCCCATGAATTTTCCAACGAATTTTCAAAGTTTTTTGTTTTTCCAATTAAATTAGATTGGAAAATTAGGTGGGAAATTTCCCACGAATTTTCCAACCAATTTCTATTGCGTCAATCAAAACTATGCTTTTCAATTCGTTGGAAAATTTGCGGGAAATTTCCCATCAATTTTCCAACAAATTTGAATTTCGGTTAATGTAAGTGGATGGTGAACTAATGTCGTTGGAAAATTCGTGGGAAATTTCCCACGAATTTTCTAACGAATGTTTAAAAGTTTTTGTTTTTCTTCTACAATTAAATTCGCTTAGTAAAATTCGTGGGAAATTTCCACTAATTTTCTAAAATTTTGAAAAGTTTTTGTTTTGCCGCAATAATAAAATTCGTTGGAAAATTCGTGGGAAATTTCCCACGAATTTTCCAACCAATTTCTATTGCGTCAATCAAAAAGATTCTTTTTAGTTCGTTGGAAAATTCGTTGGAAATTTCCAACGAATTTAAATTTTCGGTTAATTTAAGTGGATTGTGAACTAATTTCGTTGGAAAACTCGTGGGAAATTTCCACGAATTTTGTAATTCTCAAAAGTTTTTGTTTTTCCGCTGAAATTAAATTCGTTGGAAAATTTGTTGGAAATTTCCAACAAATTTTCCAACGAATTCAAAATTTTGAATACTTTTTACTAGTATTGTTAGAAAATTCGTTGGAAAATCCAACGAATTTTCCAACGAAATTTAAAGTTAGGTCCAATAATTGTATTTGTACAAGTTTTGTTGGAAATTTCGTCAGAAATTTCCAACAAAATTATTCAACATTGACCGAATTTGGAAAGTTGTTGGAAATTTTGTTGGTATTTCAAAAAAAAGCGTTGGAAATTTTTTCACTTTTCAATTTTGTGGGAAATTTCGTTGGAAATTTCGTTGGAAATTTCCTACGAAAATTTTTGAAAATTAGTGGCAAATATCGTTGGAAATTTTAATTTCGTTGCAAAATTCATTGGAAATTTTAAATCGTTGGAAAATTCGTTGGAATTTCCAACGAATTTTACAACGAAAATAAAGAATCGAGTTTTTATTGTTCGGTAACAACACATTTGTGTCTACCAAGTATTTTTGGTTCGACACAATTTCTTTCTCCTCGTCCTCTTCGACGTCCACCTCGCTCTACTTGCCGTGCTTGACCTCACCGTCACGCCCGCAAATGCCGCCACCGCCGCCCGTCTGTGGTAGGTACTAAATTGAGCCGGGATCTTTGAGGCGGGGGATTGGGGGGGCGGTCGGGATGTGGTGGAGGCCGTGTGGCGTCCGCCAGGGGCGGTGGTCCGCGGCCGGAGGGGGCTGGGCCGGGGGTGGGGGGGTCACTACTGGTGGGGGGGGGGTTTCCAACCCGTGGGATTTGAGGGGGGGACGGGAGGGGGTGTCCGGGTGGGGTGTGGGCCTGGGAGGGGATTCGAGGTGGTGGGGTCAATTTGGGGACGTAATTTTAATTTGGTCTCAAGCTTCTAATTCGTTTTGCAAATTAAATATGTTTCATTATACAGTTTAGTGGCATTTGATGTGATCAAAATTATAATAGGTTCTTCCGACGAGGACCAGTGACTTAACTATTTATCAGAGACGGTACTTTGTTAGTTTGAATTTCTTAAATTTATTTCTTGATATCTAATACAAAATGGTAAAGAAAATGATTTCATTTTCTGTCCCTAATACCTGTTCATATTTTTTTTAATATTTGTCTAACCTCTATACTAATTGTCAGTATAATCGAGGAGGTAACATACGGGGTGGGGCTTCACAAAGAAGACCAGGCTCCTTCGATTCCTTATCCTTGTCCCCGGCCCTATCCTCTTCCCTCGCCCTATCATCGAACCCTGTTCTACCATATGAGCAGCAACAATACGGACACATTGGCTCATCCTCCGACCCGCAGCAACATATTCAAGAAGAATTGCGGGACATGCGAACTAATTTTACTTCAGTTTCATCTCCTTGGGTGCTACCTTCTTCATCAGTGCAACACTCAAAAGAGGAAGAAAAGACCTGATTCGTTATATGCCCATGCGGAGATTTGTAAGTAATTTATTTTTGTATGTATATTTAAATTATGGATGAAAATAAAATTGTCCATGTAGGTAATTTTTCATATGCTTGATTGTCCTATTCTCTATATTATTATAACATGTTTTCAGATTTACGGATTTTACGCATGTTGTGAGGGAACTTAATAGAATAGTCAATAACTGTTGGATAGGCAGTTTACAACTTTCAGCAGCGCTCCTAAAGAAATTAAGACTTTGTGGTGGAATGAGTTCAAGGTTAGTGTTATTTTTATTCATTTTCTCACAACGTAAGTTCGGCGTAACATATTGATGGTCAATCATGAAATTTGTCACGAATTGTCTTGTGCATTATAAGGGATATCTCACTTGTGACCATTATAATTAATTTTCGTTGATTTTGCTATTGATTGTAGCGTAAGTTCATGTGGGATGAAATGGAAGAGGCTGAGGTTAGAAGAATTTTTAAGAAGAAAGTCGGTGATCACATGCGCTATGTGGTAAATAAAGCGAAGAGAACAAAAGAAAAGCCGAATTTCATTACGGCGGACGATTGATAGAAATTACGAGAACTTGGGAAACTGAGAAGCATAAGAAAAGATGTGAACAGAACAAGAAGAACCAGGCTTCTAGTTCTAATGACGGGTCTGCGTCAGCCACATATGTTGGGGACTCTATCAGCATCGGCGAGCATAGAAGAAGAATGGTAAGTCTGTTTAAACTTATAAGTTCATTTAATTCAATGGTGACTAATTTTTATTAAATTTTTGTAGGCGGATGAATTGGGGACGGAACCCATATTTACAGTTATATTTGAACGCACATTTTAGAAAAAAGGATAAGACATGGACTGGCGATTGGGCAAAAGCTACTAAGGTATGTAAGGTTATAGTTTGGACTTTAGGGAAACTAGAATGAAAATCATGCATGTTTTCAATATTTATGGTAATATATATGAATTTATTTTATTTTTATCTATACTGTTAATATAGGAAAAATATGATCAACTTTTGATGAGTACTGCTAGTGGTTCTGGTGGTGGTGATGATGATGGTAGTGGTGATGGTGTTGCTGTGTCTGAGCCATCGGTTGATAGTATGGCATTATGGGTGGAGGCAACTGGTGGGATGAAAGGAGGAAAAATATTTGGGATGGGATCCTTGTCAAGGATGTTCAAAATGAAGGCTACTGCAACTTCATCCTCCAATGCAGCTGTTGCAAGGAGGACACAACATGTGGAGCACATGACTCAAGAATTGAGCCAATTGAAACAGTTGCTTGTACAGAAGGACGAAGAAATGAAGCTTTTACTTGGATAGAAAGACGAACAAATAAGAGTGATGCAATCACAACTGCAATATGTCATGCGACGTCTCGACATCGATCACAATGAAGTTCCTCCTGTACCTCCTGTTAATGTAGCCGATCATAGGCATATTGATGAGCCACACGATAATGCTGCGATTGGTGATGATGATGCTGGTGATTTTATCGTCAGTCCCCCTTAGGTAAGAACATTTTTTTATAACTAGTTCCACGTCAATGCATAAATGCTTTTTTTTATATTTTGGACAAATTCCATATCTTTATTTATGTTTTCATATTTCATCAGGTGTCGATATACCGACATTCTCGATGTCATGCCCAAAGATCAAGCTGCAAATGTCTTATGGTTGTCCCTCGTCCTTTCAATGTTTTGAATGTATTAATTAATATTCATTCTTGCTTAGCTATCTTTATGAATTATGAGATTGAATATCTAATATCATCGTGTGAGACTTTGTAATTTATGCATTGTAGAAATTAATATTGCATATCTAATTAGATTTCAAATCCAAATTGTCCTGAAACAAAATTCGTCGCAAATGTAGCAACGAATTTTGTCACGAATATATTTCGTCGCAATTTAGCGGCAAAAAAAAAAATACATTGCAATTTATCAAAAAAAAAATATTGCTGCAAATTAGCAACGATTTTTTGCACGAATAATTACGGACGTATTTTGTAACGAACAATTAACGGCATAATTTGCAACGAATTATTCCTGCTTTCTCATGAATTTACCAACGACATATTTGCAACAAATTTTCCAACGAAATTTTTGCAATCAATTTTCCAACGAAATTTTTGCAACAAATTTTCCAACTAATTTTCCAACGAACTTAGCGACGAATTTCTTTTTTTGTCACAAATTACGTACAAAAAGTATTTTTTTTGTCCGACGTTTAAAGGATTTCCAACGATATTTCCAACGATTATTCGGACATTTTTGCAACAAATTTTCCAACGAAATGTTTTCGTCTCTCCCAAAATACGGACAACTTTTCCAACGAAATTGTCTCTCCCACGAATTTTCCAACAAAAAAGTACGGACGACTTTTCCAACAATTTTTTCAACAAATTTTTGCCAATGAAATTTTCCACGAAATTTCCAACGAATTATTACCAACGAATTTACTTTCGTCGCAAATTACCAACGAAAATTCAAATTTTTTTTGCCAAATTTTGAGAAAATAATTTGTGGCGGGAATTTCCTTTTCCAACGAACTTTCCCACGGAAAATTAGCGACAAAATTTGCCACAATTTTTGCAACGAATAAATAGCAATTTAGTTTTCCAACGAATTTAGCAACAAAATTATTTACTTAATTTTGCCACGAATCTATTTTTGTCGCATGAAATTTTCACAATTTTGCTGTCCCAAAAACTTTCTGGTGCTTTATGTAGCAATGATTTTTTTTTCGTTGGAAATTTTCTTTCCCACGAATTTCACGACGAAAAATTACCGACTAATTTACTCACGAAGTTTCCAACGAAATTTCCAAAGAAAAATTTTCGTGGAAAATTTCCACTGACAATTGAAATTTTTTGTTGGAAAATTTTCCGACAACGAATTTCCAGCGAAATTTTTTCGTTGGAAAATTGGTTGAAAACTTGTTTTCCAACGAAGTGTTCAGAATTTTTCGTTGGAAATTTCGTCGGAATTGTCCGAAAATTTTCCCGCACTGAATTTTCCAACAATTTTTTTTTTCGTTGGAAATTTTGTTTCCCGCAACTTTTCCAATGAATAATTAGCAACGAAATTTGCAACGAAATTTCCAACGAATTTATCTACCAATTTACCTATGAATAATTACCGATGAATTTTGCCACAAGTTTTCCAACAAATCATTACCAATGAATTTTCCAACGAACTTTCCAAGGAATTTAGCCACTAATTTACCCACGAAATTTCCGAAATTTCTCTAAAAAAATTCGTTGGAAATTTCTAACTAAAAATTAAAATTTTTGTTGGAAAATTTTCCAACGATTTAATTACCCACGAATTTTTCAGAATTTTTCGTTAGAAATTTCGTCGGAAAAAACATATTTTTTTGTAGTGTCCGACACGCGTCGTTGAATAGGTCCCTTGGCTCTTAATTTCCACGGTATCAACATCAGAAGGAATTGATCGGACAAGAACTCAAAGGGCATTTTGATTCCCGCCCACCTCCTATCTTAACATTCACTACAAGTCTTCACATGCATCAAAAGGAAACCCACTAAAAATCTACGCTCTTGTTCACATTGCAAGTTGCTTCAGATTCATATTAGAAGGGGGCCAATGGTGATAAATGATGAGTACAGCTGCAGAAGACCTATTAGAAAGAAAATCAATTGGCATTTTTCGCCCGATACTTCTGAGGAATGAAGCCGATCATCATCCCTTTTGTGCCGCGAGTTCGATGATCCTAAGGTTTATAATCAGTGTACCAAATGTCTTTTTCACCGAGGAACTTAGATCAAGATGTAAATCCTTTGCATATGAAGTCGTCCTTTCATGAATTAATGCTCTATCGGTTAGATGTATCAGATGTTCTGTTTAGCAATCCTCTTTGCACATGCTATATGTTGTGAATTGATGCTCTGTCCATTGCACCTCGCAAAGAGACATACTTGCTAATTATGTCAGTGGAGATTTCGGGCAAGTGATTGTGGGAAATGGTCACATGTGTCTAATTGTTGGAAAAGGAACTGCGATTGTGAACATCTCAGGTGGAAGACATTTAATTTTGCGTGAAACCAAGCATAATCTAGAGTTGAAGAAAAATCTGATCTCAACTAGTAAACTTGACCGAGAAGGTTTAGTAACAACCATTGCATGCTGAGAGTGAAAGAAAACATTAGGGGCAAGAGTGGTAGCAGAGGGAAAGTATCTTACATACCGCACCTCTCATTTTCTTTTTATCATCAAGATAAACCGGTTGACTTCTCAGTCACCAGGTCAATACATCGACGGCCTCTCATGACGAAAATATCTTACCTTTCTACTATGTACACAAAATTATTTACCTTGGTTTACAAAAAAGAACATCAAAACTAAAGTATCTGGGCAAGGGCTTGCTCGCCCTCGCTTTGGTCTACGAGGTTGCCGGCCCTAACCAAAAAAAAAAAAAAACAGAGAAATCGAAAAAGAGAAAAGAAAACATAAAAAAAATTCAGAAATTTATTAAAATATTATTTAAAAATGTCCACGTGGCCGATCGCCATTTATGTCAGTGATTTCCGGGCAAAATTGATTGGATAGACTTAATTGGTAAGAAGTGAAAATATTTATGATTTAATTGATAAAATTGAAAAGTTTAGAATTGAATTGGTAAAAGCGTAATAGATTTAGAACTTTTTGGATAATTTTCCCGAGCAAGATCCGAATAAATTATCTTTTCGTACTACACAAAGTTGGGTTTCCCCCTATATATTATTGGCATGCCAAGTTAACAAGACATCTCATATGCTCACGATTTATTTTAAAAATGGTTTCGTCATTGATGAAGAGCCAATGCATCGTCTTTGCATCCTTCCGGATGGATAACTCCGACACGCGTCGTTGAATAGGTCCCTTGGCTCTTAATTTCCACGGTATCAACATCAGAAGAAATTGATCGGACTAGAACTCAAAGGGCATTTTGATTCCCGCCCACCTCCTATCTTAACATTCACTACAAGTCTTCACATGCATCAAAAGGAAACCCACTAAAAATCTACGCTCTTGTTCACATTGCAAGTTGCTTCAGATTCATATTAGAAGGGGGCCAATGGTGATAAATGATGAGTAGAGCTGCAGAAGACCTATTAGGAAGAAAATCAATTGGCATTTTTCGCCCGATACTTCTTGAGGAATGAAGCCAATCATCATCCCTTTTGTGCCGTGAGTTCGATGATCCTAAGGTTTATAATAAGTGTACCAAATGTCTTTTTCACCGAGGAACTTAGATCAAGATGTAAATCCTTTGCATCTGAAGTTGTCCTTTCATGAATTAATGCTCTATCGGTTAGATGTATCAGGTGTTCTGTTTAGCAATCCTCTTTGCACAGACTATATGTTGTGAATTATGATGCTATGTAAAGAGACATATTTGCTGATTATGCCAGTGAAAATTTCGGGCTAGTGATTGTGGGAAATGGTCACATGTGTCTAATTGTTGGAAAAGAAACTGTGATTGTGAACATCTCAAGTGGAAGACATCTAGTTTTGCGTGAAACTAGGCATATTCAGAATTGAAGAAAAATCTAATCTCAACTAGTAAACTTGACTAAGAAGGTTTAGTAACAAACAAAATTATTTACCTTGGTTTACAAAAAGAACATCAAAACTAAAGTATCTGGGCAAGGGCTTGCTCTGCCCTCACTTTGGTCTACGAGGTTGCCGGCCCTAACTCAAAAAAAAAAAAAAAAAAGAGAAATAGAAAAAAAAAAGAGAAAAGAAAACATAAAAAATTCAGAAATTTATTAAAATATTATTTAAAATGTCCACGTGGCCTATCGCCATTTATGTCAGTGATTTCCGGGCAAAATTGATTTGGATAGACTTAATTGGTAAGAAGTGAAAATATTTATGATTTAATTGACAAAATTGAAAAGTTTAGAATTGAATTGGTAAAAAGCGTAATAGATTTAGAACTTTTGGATAATTTTCCCGAGCAAGATCCGAATAAATTATCTTTTCGTACTCCACAAAGTTGGGTTTCCCCTATATATTATTGGCATGCCAAGTTAACAAGACATCTCATATGCTCACGATTTATTTTAAAAATGGTTTCGTCATTGATGAAGAGCCATTGCATCGTCTTTGCATCCTTCCGGATGGATAACTCCGACACGCGTCGTTGAATAGGTCCCTTGGCTCTTAATTTCCACGGTATCAACATCAGAAGAAATTGATCGGACTAGAACTCAAAGGGCATTTTGATTCCCGCCCACCTCCTATCTTAACATTCACTACAAGTCTTCACATGCATCAAAAGGAAACCCACTAAAAATCTACGCTCTTGTTCACATTGCAAGTTGCTTCAGATTCATATTAGAAGGGGCCAATGGTGATAAATGATGAGTAGAGCTGCAGAAGACCTATTAGGAAGAAAATCAATTGGCATTTTTCGCCCGATACTTCTTGAGGAATGAAGCCAATCATCATCCCTTTTGTGCCGTGAGTTCGATGATCCTAAGGTTTATAATCAGTGTACCAAATGTCTTTTTCACCGAGGAACTTAGATCAAGATGTAAATCCTTTGCATCTGAAGTTGTCCTTTCATGAATTAATGCTCTATCGGTTAGATGTATCAGGTGTTCTGTTTAGCAATCCTCTTTGCACAGACTATATGTTGTGAATTGATGCTATGTAAAGAGACGTATTTGCTGATTATGTCAGTGGAGATTTCGGGCAAGTGATTGTGGGAAATGGTCACATGTGTCTAATTGTTGGAAAAGGAACTGCGATTGTGAACATCTCAAGCGGAAGACATCTAGTTTTGCGTGAAACTAGGCATATTCCAGAATTGAAGAAAAATCTAATCTCAACTGGTAAACTTGACTAAGAAGGTTTAGTAACAATCTTTGTATGTGGAGAGTGAAAGAAAACCTTAGGGGCAAGAGTAGTAGTAAAGGGAAAGCATATCGATACGCTTTACTTTCTCCAAGGAGACTATAAGTGATATGGTTGCAACTACGGCTATAGTTATTTTGTCTACTCTTTGGCATTATCGCTTGGGACATCTTGGTGAAAAGAATATAAAGTAGTTACACTCAAGAAAGTTGCTTCCAGATTTGCAGAAAGTTGAGCTAGATTTCTGTGAGAGTTGCATTTATAAAAAGCAAAAAGCGATTAGTTTTCAATTGAATGGGCGACAGAATAAAGGCCGAAGGATAGAGTTGGTTCATATTAATGTGTGGGGACCGGCTCAGGAACTCTCTTGTGATGGTAAGAAATATTTTGTCACTTTAATTGATGATGAGACAAGGAGGACTTGAGTCTATGCTCTCAGAAAAAAATCATAGGTATTCGAGTTACTCAAAATGTGAAAGACAACGGTAGAAAAAGAGACATATTATCAGATTAAATCTCTGAAGTCTGATAATGGTAGTGAATACACGAGCAAGAAATTTGCAAGCAAATATATTTGAATAATTTCTATTTTGCAAAACACTATCATGAATATCAGAGAATGCTTAAAAACATGCAATAATAAACAAGAAATACCAAGACGATGCAATAGCACCCAAGACTACGAAGATTCATTCTTGATATAAGTGTATGTAATGAAAGAGCAATATGATTGAGGTCCGAACTTTTGGCTTAAAGATCCGATTCCTTATGCATGAAATATGCAATACATGATGCAAGGTCATTCTTACGGAGTCGTGAATATCCTAGGGCATGACCAAAATATATAACAGAACATTATATAACCCAAGCATCGCATTCAATCCTACTAGAACTAGAATACCATAGCAATTCTGTTAGGATTAAAGCAACTTCCCAATCCTACCTTAGGTGGAGCTACCAAACCGAAGACACAGAGCAGATGGACGGACGAGACACGGCCACACAAGTGACGCCGGTGGAGGAAGGAAGGATGATTCTCTTTATAGGTGTTAGCCTTGAGCTTGAAAGGCAAGAAAGGATGATTCTCTTTCCTTTTTGAGATTATCTATTCCCTCCTCTTTCTAAATCCCACCTGCACAATTCGATTGTTCCTTTTCCCATATTAGAAAGTCAGATTCATAGGCCCCTATCTTCCAAATCATTGGCCAAATGCCAAATATCTCTTGAAATTTTCAAGTGAAAAAGCCACAAAAAAATCCCAAATTATATTCACTGTGACATATTTATCCCGAACTTGTATTTGTAACATTGAAAACTCTAAACTATGTTCATTATGACACATTTACCAAAAAAATTTTCTTGCGACATAAAAAACTTCAAACTTGTACCCGCGTAACACATTTATCTTATGTTAAAGTTCTATCAGATGATTTTTCAACTAAAACAACATCGTTTTTATTTCATTTAAGCCATGTGAGTACCATGTCAACATTGTTTGCATTTCGTCGTACATATAGGAAGATTTTTAACAATGTTCATTAACGAAAACTTGATGGAGAGTAAATGTATTATACAAGTACAAGTTTGAGATTTTTTGTATCACAAATTTTTTTTAGAGTAAATGTGTCACAAAGAATATAATTTGAGATTTTTTGTGATTTTTTCCCCTTCTTTCAATTGCACATGTGCTGAATGAGTGATGAAATTATTTCTCTACCCTTGAATGGCGACCATATTACCTCTTTGCCCTAAGCTTAATTAATCAAAACCACCTTAGTCTACTTATGAAATGTGAAGTCTTGAAGGTGACAATCTAGATGTCAACAAGGGTTGACGCAACTGAATTGTGGGAGTGGTGTTTATGCTAGATTATGGGGATAAGAAAAATATAACTCCGGAGGATCTCTAAAGATGTGGTTGTCCTCCCACACACAGGCTGTTCGGGAGCTTATACCACTCTCCTGATTATGGCCACGACAGACCGAATCAATTGGCATGCCGAAGCCTTTTGTATGTCTCACTCAAAGGACTCAATGCTCAAATGTAGTTAGGCATAGTATGGTGGGTACTAATGATGCAATTCGCCCCTTGGGAAAGATCTATTAAAGGAAGGCTGGCTCGGTGTCTGAACTTTTTCAGGCACCGTACGGGCTTGTCTAAGCCCACAACAAAACACTCGGATGACGGATCCTCATCCCCCCGCCACACGCGCACAAAAGTATTTTGGGTCCAAGCAAGTATGGCTGCTTTTTTTTCCTTATTTGGAAACCAATTGCTCCCGTTATTATTTTTAAGTATATGTAATTTGACCTCACTGTTTTTTTGAGTTTCGATACCACTTAATTGTTTCCAAGAATGTAATAAAACTCAAAAAGTCCAGGTCACAACAAAAAAATTTCATAATCAATAACTCCACTCAATTAAGAACGTAGTTGAATGTAGTTTTTCTTGCGATAGAATTATTTCCTTTTGTTGAATCCGCTAACACTAAGTGCTAGCACCGCACTGATTAAAAGATATTCAAATTGTCAGAGCCCGTTTGTTTCGCGAAAAATAATTAATTTGAACAATATTTTCTGAAAAAATAATGTCGATGTAAAAATATTTTCATTATCGATAATAATTTATGCCTAAATATTTTCATGGACAATGAACTTTTTTTTTCATTTATTCATTTTTATAATAGATATGGGTGATCATTTTCAGGAAAATATTTTTCAAATTATTCATTTTTTACGAAATAAATCCACCTTTAGTTGCGAATAATTGGTTGCAGACCATCTTTTTTAGGATCTCACGTACCCTTTTGAGAAGTTAATGAACTATTTTCAAGGCATGTTGATCATTTCCCCCTTATAGTACTGATGTCCTGCAAGTGCCTTCAAAATTCGGCCAATATAAACAAATGTCCACCTACTTATCAAGAACAAAGGGCCAGAAAAAAGGAACAAAGTAGCCCACGCACGTACGCACAAACATTTCATCGCCAATAAATTCATCAAGCATCAAAGAATTCATAACACATTACTCCGAAAGCACTGCTTTTGACACCACAAAAGTTCAGCGAAGCTAGAGAGAGATAACAAGACGAGACGCTACGAGTTTTAATTATAACATTTAATTGTAAAACTTCGAACATTTCCTTTTCCTTTCCTAATTCATCGAGTACGCCTGGGCATCATACGGGAGTCGACCTGCCGGCAAGGACGTCCTGATCAACATTCGACTTCCTAGTTCACATAACTTGGAGTGAAGCCATTGCAGAAGGGGACGGATGAGCTCCCACAGCTTGGGTGGTTGCGTGACCGTGGTCCAGGCCTTGTGGCCAGCACGGCCGACTGGAGTGTCGGCCAGCCAGGCTATCCCTTGGCGTATCTTGAGAAGCAGCTTTCGCCACAGGAACTTAGTTCTCTCCCATACCTTGCAGGAACCAGACCCCACCCCACTCTTTACAGCTTTCTGCTTCTCTGACTTCGCAGGGCGGATGTCCATTTTGGTATCCGCCTCCTTCTTCGTTGCTGATTCCACCCCACTCTTGAGAGCTTCCAAGACGTCGCTGAGGAGCTCGATTGCTTCGTTTGCCTGGTCTCCCGTGGCCACAGTCAAAGGATCATTCCCATCGCGGACGACCTTCAGTAGGTAATCCGCCAACTTCTGGGTCGCTGATTCCGAAGGGTTGGCATCTCTTTCTTCTTCAGGATCAATGGAGAGCTTGATCTTGAAGCTTAGGCATGTTGTGAAGTCGGCGGTGCTGTCCTCTTCCTTTCCTTGTACAGGCTGATCAATGCCGCCATCTCTCCAGCTCTCGAGCATCATCTCTTGGACGCACCCAACATGAAAACGGCGATGCTTGCCCACCGAGAAGTAAGACCAGCTCGGGATAACAGTTCTCTGATCCCGGATCAACTCCTTCTTGCACCAGTTGCATTTCGACGGTATGTTCTTTGTCTTAAGCTTGAGCTTCTCCCTATCAAAAACCAAAACAAAACGTACAAGGATATAATGACAGAAGACAGCGATTGTTATGCAATAAGCGGAATCTGATACACCATTCTATCCAATATCAAACGCGAGACAATCAAACTACAAGAGAAAATCCATGGGAAACAATAAAGACACTAGAGATAAACGTGGTTCATTTTGAGTCGATACCTACTTCACGAGGAATGCGTGCCACAAAAAATTCAATATTAACCGGAGAATTATAAGAGTCGTATAATCACATAATCGCTCAAGTATTCATCAGTCCTAGATTACACTCAAGTAACCTCACAAAGTGTTATCTCATAATGTCTTATAGAATTTACTCAGAAAACTCAGAAAAAAACCCTAACACCCCTCTTGGTTAATAAAAATGTAATGGATAAAACGACAAGCCAAAAGGTTTATTTAATTGAAACCTTCGAAGTAAACCTTTCAATCTAAGCAACGTGGGACTTCGGTTTATTTGTAGAGTAATCTTGAAAATGAACTTCCTATTTGGCGAAGAACTCGAGACATTAATTCACTAATTCTCTATGTTGGCTCGATGTCCGCAGCCAAGGCAAAGACTGAACTTCGCCAAAGGAATGGTTTGCCACGATGATTGTCGAGTTCTCCCCTATTACGATCTTTTTTACGACAACTTTGCCTTTCGCCACGACATCTTGAATGAAATGATACCTAATACTGATATGTTTTTGCCACTAGTGTTATACCAGATTCCAGACCAGGTATTTCACACATTGGTTGTTACAGTGTATAACAACACTCAACTACTCTCACCCAAAGTCTAAGAGCAAATCCCTTAGCCATATTGCCTTCTTCGCAAGATAAGTGCCATGCACTCCACCTCTATAGAAGGCAATGATATATCGTCTTGCAATGTCGCATTCCAACTTACTGTACCACCTACTAACGTAAACACATACTCGCTCACAATCGATGTTCATTCAAGTCTCTAGTGTGATTAGAATATCCATGAACCATAGTTTTACTAACATTGTCATCCCTTCGGTATACAATGGCTATCATGCCATTCACATATATGAGGATCCACTTCATAGTCTTCCAGCGAGCCTTACCTAAAAATTCCATGCAACGGCTAACAAACGCTACCAACCTACAAATGTTAGGCCTACTACAAACTATAGTGTACATAATGCTATCCACGGCTCTAGGATAAGGAACACGAGGCATATACTCCAATCCTCCTCAGTCCAAGGTGACAATTCTATAGAAAGTTTGAAGTGCACTACCAGAAGTGTACTGACACTACATGTTGAAATGTTCCACTATCTTCCTAATAAATTTCTGCTAAGACACGCAAAACAGTCACAGCCCTATCATACAAAATTTCCTTAACCGATATCTTATTTGCTGCACAATAATCTTTCATCTCAAACATAGCACTCAATTGCCCTTTCAACACGATAATACCGGACGTACGCCTAGCTAATATAAACATAAAATTTAATAATCAATACATCAAAGACCTATTCTCCAATTTCATAAAATAACCATCAAATAACCACCTCTATCCTTCTGACTTTTCATATGGTCTTAACTAGTCTTGAAAGCGTTAAAATCCTTATACCAATGTTTAGGAAACTGTTTTAACCAATACAAATATTTTTTCAACAGGCAAACATGATCATCCTTACTCTGAATAGCAAATCCCTTAGGCTGTCTAATGTAAACACACTCCTCCAACTCATCATTAAGGAACACCGTCTTCACATCTAGTCGCTCTAGCTTGAGATCCTATGCAGGAACTAAGACAAGTAGCACTCGAATAGAAATATACCTCATCATAGGAGAGAACACCTCATTATAGTCAATGCCCTTCCACTAAGCGTATTTAGCAACAAGCCTCACCTGATATCTCACTACTCCACACCGAGAATGCTCTCCTTCTATTTATGGACCCATTGCAACCAACAATCTTCCGACTCTTAGGTGCTTTGACTAGCTCCCATGTTTGATTCCAACAAAAGATTCTATTTCTTTGTTCATAATTGTTATTCATTGTGACGACTCAACACTAGCCATTGCCTTAAAGTGAGCCCGATGCTCATCTATCTCCACATCATCATCATCTATACTCAGTGCATAAACGATATTTATGTATTTATAACTTCCGATGGTTTAATCTGTTTTCTCCATCTACTAATAGCTATGTTGTATCGTGATTCCATCAATTGTTTTGTATAACTGACTCCAAAAATTGTAGCATTGTTTGTAGTATCGCCCTCTATTATCTCTAAGGTCTCCGAAGTCCCAATATGAAGCTCCACCTCAAAGCTGGAATAATAATATGTGTACTTTATCAATTGTATTTCTAGACTCCTTTGTCAAAACATAGCAATCTCATTAAAGATCACATCTCTGTTGATTAGAAAAATGAGTGATCTAAGAACGGTGAACCACAACTGGTAGTCTTTCAACCAATGTGCATAACCCAAGACTATGCATTCTTCTCCTTAGCTCAAGCTGATCAAAACTTTTGAACACTCAAACTCCAGAGTAATCAACATGTTTTTAACCATACTTTCTCATGAGTCTTAGATTCATTAGCAAATCATGGAGATCAATTGACTATCCTTGGATCGAAATTCCTTGCCTAGGCTTGCATGCTCTGAGGTCGATTTGACAAAGTTCTATTCTTTTGTTTTGCAAT
Organism: Syzygium grande; assembly: GCA_024733475.1. Classification (NCBI taxonomy): domain Eukaryota; kingdom Viridiplantae; phylum Streptophyta; class Magnoliopsida; order Myrtales; family Myrtaceae; genus Syzygium; species Syzygium grande. The sequence continues at coordinate 2,747,910 of JAMXDD010000008.1, read as the reverse complement.
GTCATGTTGCTATGGTGACCTAGGAATTGTGAGGTGTCTCTTATCCTTTCATTTTGGTAGAAACAGGTAAAGTTTTTACCACAAAATTCCATGTGGTTGTTAGTTCTCAAGTACTTGATTAGTTTTCTAAACTACTTCTTGATCAACATCTTAAATTGTTTGAATGGACTAAAGACCTCGGATTTGTGCTTTCTGAAGTATAAAATACCTTCCTCACATAATCATCAATGAAAGTTAGCATATATCGAGCACCTCCTATTGTAGGAACCATAGAAGTGCCTAGGTGTTGGATATTGTCAATTGGTTGCTTGTTCGAACATATAGCCAAACTGAATTAAATTTGGCATTGTTTCCTGAAGATGCGGTGCTCACACAAGTCTAGGTTCACTTTTTTCTAACCCTTTAACAACCTCCTCTCTCTCATGTGCCCTAACTTGAGTCAAGTTTGAGTCTAAGTCACCTGATGAAGCTACAATAGCTCCAGATAAGGTCTCTTCAAATAGATGACAGAGAGAACTTACTTTTTTTGCTTTCATCATCCCTTAGGGATGTATTGACACTCAAGTGTCCCAAGAGAATTAAGGGTCTTCTTAAGCTCTAATACATACCTCATGTCCGTCATCATGTTCATCACCCCAATGTGCATCCGCATCCAAATTATCCCCATCCCCCACAACCTTACAAGCTGCACTATTCCCCTTCCAAACTCTACCACCATCTACAATCTAGTGAGGAGTAAACTAGTTCCTCAAACGCATCATATGATGAAAACACAATCAATCTAGAACTCGTTCATCTCCTGACAATCGCATATAAGATTGCCTCTACATCCATGGCATTCTCTTCGACAACATTCACCGCATTATCGATTGTGGTATCCTGCCTTCCGCCCATGTTTCTCAACTCCTAATAATCTCTCTTCATGTGCCCCTCCTCGCGACTTACAAAGCATTTCACATGAGCCATAGACTTTCTTTGGAGCAACTTTGACCTGCTTGCACCTCTGTTGCTAGATGCCAATGCTCATCTCTATCGTGAATCACCACCTAGCGTTGTGCTATCTACACTAAACGGCAAAAGAACACTACAAGTACCATAATTTGTGTACGGTGCTCATTTTGGTGCCATAAGTTTTTTTTGGATCACTTCAGTGCTAAAATTTTTTAAAAACGATCATTTAAGTGCTAAAATTTTTAAAAAGCAATCACTTAAATGCCAACTCCAGTGTCGTACACAACTTTTCCCGGGACGTGGCATTTTTTTTATTAATTTTTGAGCTGATGTGGTTCGCCGGAGATTGGCACTTAAGTGATCGTTTTTCAAAAATTTTAACACTTAAGTGATCGTTTTTAAAAAATTTTAGCACTGAAGTGATCCAAAAAAAACTTATGATACCAAGTGATTGTTTTTCCTTCGACTTGGTACTAAAGTGATCCGAAAAAAAGTTATGGCACCAAAGTGATATCTGTACACAACTTATGGCACTTATAGTGTCTTTTTGCCTACACTAAACTATATCTTGCAACTTTCAAAGATACTTTTTAGAAAATAAAGCGGACTTCACCACTTCCAAGTTAATCATAAACGCCCCTACTATTTCTTTAGATAAGTTTTCCAAGGAATTCAATAGAGATGGCAACAACATCATACCTTGTTTCTCATCAAGTAGGGCCTCCCCGACGTTATTCAAAGCCATCATGAGTTTATTAAACTCATCTACGTGAGCTCTAATTGAAGTTCCTTCATTAATTTGGAATTGAAACATCTTTCTTGACATGAACAAGCGATTCTACAAACCCTTTGTCAGATAAAGAGTTTCAAGTGTGACCTAAGCTGCACCATCCTTTTCTTCAATTACTTCAATCAACACATCATTTGACAGATTCCATAGAATTAATACTCTTTGCCTTCTCCATCAACTCAACCTTATTGGCCTCTTTCATTGTTTTCGACAATGTGTCCTTACCATTGAAAGCCTTCACCAAACACAAGATTGTTGATAGGGCATGCATCTTAATGCTCCACAACCCAAAGTTATTCCTATCTTTGAATTCCTCAGTCTCAACCTTTGCTCCTGATATGATTGCAAAGACAGTCCTTCCACACAATGATCAAACAAGCAAAGCCCCAAATCAATTCTACAAAACCATAGCTAGAGATTTCATTCCAATTTTTGTCCAATAAGTGGAACCTAAAGTTGTTCCTTTAATTGAATTTCTTAATCTCGGCATTTGCTCCTAACAAAACCTAGAGATCGAGCTTTGATATCAATTGTTGTGCAAGTGAAACCTAAACATCTGTGCAATTCAATAGCAAGCAAGAATGAAATTTTCAGAAAAATAAACAAGAATCAATATGGATACTCGACATTTACACGGTTTAATTCGAGTGTTAGAATATACTCCACCAGGAGAGCCACCGAAATGAATCCACTATTAATCGGAACATTTACAAGAGTCATACAATTGCTCAAGTTTTTCCTACAACTTGATTGCACCTAAGCAATCCCACAAAATCTTATCTCACCATCTCACATAGAACTCACTTAGAAAATCCTAAACTATAGAGAAGAATTCTTGACACTTCTCTTGATTGCTCAAAAGCATAAGCAATAAAAGGAAAACATAAGGTTTATTCATTTTGACATCATTAGAGTAATTAAACATTAAACCACGTTTTCATCTAACAGCTTAAGTTTATAGAATAGTTGATAGTGGTCTAACCAAAATCTCACATGGTATCGGAGCTGGAGATCCTGAGTTCAAATCCTTCAAGACCCCAATTGTCTCCCCAATAAAAAATGTCCACTCTTAGTACTAGGCACAAACACCAGACTAAGCATGAGGGGGAGTATTAGAGTAATTAAATATAAAATCGCATCTTCATCTAACAGTTTAAGCTTATAGAACAGTTGACAATGATCCTACCAAAATCTTACAGACATCTTGCAAATAAACATTTATATCTAAGCAACAGGAGACATTGGGTTTATTTGTATTGTAACCTTGAATTAGGTAAGAACTTGTGGCACTAATTTATCAGTGATAATGTATAGGTGTACCATTCATCTTATCTAGCAGATAAACTCGCCGCGATGAAAAAGAAATCTGACGGGAAGGACTTATTTAAATGAGGAAGACCGCATACGTAAGACTTATCGCAGCAGTATTCAATTTATCTTAGCCATGAAAACAAATGTGAACATAAAACCATCTCCTCTTTTTCTCTCTCTACTCTACCCAAATAGTGAATAGCTCTCCCACCACCTAATACTCCTTCATCGACCACCCCAATCAATGTCATCAGCTGCCACCACCCAGCAGCCGCCTGCCACCATCTATGGAGAACTTGCCGCGCTGCGCGGCGCCACCCAACAACTTGAATCAAAAATAAAATCAGGCCCCCACCCATCGACGAAGCGATTGCCACCATGATTTGATGGCGTAGCCTATCCTGAGCTTGGGGATAATCATAGAAAAAAATCATAAATATGTTATACAGATGTCAATTCAGTCCTAAACTTTTTAATTTGATCAATTTATTTATTTATTTGGTAAAATTTGATCAATTTAGTCATAAACATTTTGATGATTTGTCAATATAGTCTTTCCGGCCAATTTTTCCTAAAAATCATTGACGTGAACGTTGGCCATCATACGTAGTACGACCGACACTAACATGGACAATTTTCGCATTTTAAAAAAATTCTAAATTTTTTCTTTATCCATTATTTTCTTTCTTTTTACTTTTTTTTCTCTTATTTCCCTCTGCCAGCCACAAGTGAGGGCATCGCACTTGGCCGGATCTAGCAAGAGCTCGCGGCCCTCGCCCAAGCCCTCACAATGGACAGTGCGGGCATTGGGCGAAGGCCGCAGCGCCCTTACCAACCACAGTGTGGGTTCACGGGCTCTCGCCTAGTGGCCGACGAGGGCATCCTGGCCCTTGCTTGTGGTCGGCGACTTCCGTCGATTGTCGCCAAGGCTCTAGACCGGCGGAGGAACATAGGAAATAAAAGAAAAAAAACAAAAGGTTAAAAAAACAAAAATAAAAATTTAAAAAATTGTTCACATCAATGTTAACCGTGCCATATAGAACAGTTGGCATTTGCGTCAATGACCGTCGGCCAAATTAAAAGGTTTATGGTAAGTTGGCATCCCCACAAGAGGCGTATAACTTTTTTCTTGGTAACTTTCCCGTTTTGCTTGACACCAAGCTTGCTGATCAAGCTTCGACGCTGGAGATAATACACCAGGCCTCTCTCTCTCTCTCTCACAGGGGGTTTTGATCAAGTGTGGGGGAAGAGCAGAACTTGAGATGAGATAGGATGCAAGATGTACTTCAGAAAGCGTAGGATCCGCAAATCCTGATGCATGTGCTCAAGAATAATTCATTTGCGCATAAGTATCTATATAATAGGTCTTACTTAAAATAAAAAGGGGGATAAGTACACTAGAAGTCCTAAAATTTATCACAAAAATGCAACTAAGTCCTAATACTTTCAAAAAATACAATCAACTCCTAAAACTTGTTAGGAAAGTGCAATTGAGTTATAAAACTTTCAAAAAATACAAATATGTCCTAAAACTTATCGTGAAAGTATAAATAAGTCCTAAAACTTGTCAAATTGATTCAATCAACTGATTGAGTCCAGTCCAATTTCATGTTAAATGGCTAGAGAGTTTTCTTTTTGCATTTCTTTAACTATTTGTAACACTTTTTTTTCTTCTTATTATTCAGATCTAGAAAATTTTGTTTTAATTACTCTTGCGTTAATTAATGATCAAATAGGAAACATTCATTTTCCTACTATGGATGTTTATGATTTACACAAGTAAAAAAATCATAGCCTTTCATAGAATTAAGTCTTCTTTGAGTGAAATGCTAATAAGTAAAGATGAAATTTCACAAAATAAAATCATAAAAGACTTCATTATTTCATAAATAAAACAGATAAATAACTCACCCGTTAACTATTATGAATCTGTCAAGGTGAAGACAACATGGGTGGAAGCAGCTCTCTCCTCCACCGGACTTGTACCCACAACCACGCATCGGCTTGGAGCATGCCCCGCAGAATTTGGTGCCACCGTGGTCATCGTCGACACGTCGAACGAAGGAGAGATCACCAGCACACTCCTGTAGAGGATGGATCATGGCCATAGGTGGGGACACGTACTCCCTGTGCATGCGGACCGCGCACAGTCCGCATGCATATGAGAGCCTGAACCCGACCTCCTTACACGCCGTGCAGAAGTGTTAAATATGTCTTGAATTTTATGTACTCGGTTCGGTTTATTACCCGACCCAACATCTTTTTGTGCGACTTGAAAAAGGAGATTTGGTTCGTGACGCGGAGAGAAAAATTTTTGGGAAGCCCTATTTATACCTCGGCTAGGTTTTCTCATAGAAGCAGAGAGAGAATTTTGTTTTCCTGAGAGTTTGGTGAGCCGTGAGATTTTGTCAAGTCGATGTTTCGACTTCTGAAAATTGTACTCTCTTCAATTATAGTGGAATCTTGATTTGTCTCGCCCGTGAACGTAGATCACCTTGTGATCAAACCACGTAAATCCTTGCGTTCTGTATTTGTTTTTCCGCACCTGTTTTTCAACAAGAAGAACTGGTCGCGGTGCTTGGTCGGCTCGAGCCTGTGCTCCAGGTGGATCGATGACCGATCCTTACCGTCATCTCCGCGGATATAGATTAGATTGAGGGCTAGGGTTTCACGGCCATCCCAAAGAACGCAAGGGGGAGCCGCAAATGGACATCTTTCTTTTTACCTTCTTAGAGATGTGGAAATGCAAATAAAATCTGAAGTGAGAATGGACGACTGTCCATCTTACCCTGCTCTTTTTTTCTTTTATGCTCGTCTAGAGAAACCGGTTGACGAACCGATATCATTCACCAAGTCAATCGATACTGGTGGCCTCTCATTCAAGACGAAAGTAGACAATTTTCATACGTAACAGAATTTCCTTCGCACAAAGTATCAATCAGCTAACGAGGAAATCTGAGTCGTGAATCTATTTACACCTCCATATTGAAAAGTCGCTGCCTAACGAGGACCCACCCGAAATTGCCCTGCTTGGGCCGGCTGCCAACCTCCTTCCCTTGGCATTTGGGCATGGAGCAAGACACATGTGATAAAGACGAGGGTAGATAATTTTCGTACGTAACAGAATTTCCTTCACACAAAGCATCAACCAGCTAATGAGGAAATCTGAGTCGTGGATGTATTTACACCTCCATGTTGAAAAGTCGCCACCTAACAAGGACCCACCCGAACTCACCCTGCTTGAGGCGGCTACCGACCTCCTCGGCGTAGGCCATGGATCAAGACTCATGTGATAAAGCTGTTAGATGAATGCGTGGTTTCATATATATTTCGATACTCCCCCTTGCGCATAGGCTGAATTTTGGCCTAAAACTAAAGCTTGGAAATATATAATAGAAGAGACAAAATGTTGTTGACACCTATTTTTAATTTTCCCAAAATTAAATGTACAAAATTTAGGAATTAATTTTTTAGTTCCTAAAACAAAAAAAAAACATTTCAATTTAAATCCATTACATGTAGAAATTAGGCATATTTGTGCTAATATGGTCTATTAAAATGTTAATTAAAAGAAGAAGAAGAAGAAGAAGAAGAATTGACTCGGGCGGAAAATTTGGGGCTAGAGCCAACCGAGCCCTTTTTCTTTTTCTTTTTCCTTCCCCCCGGGCCCGGTCCCTTTTTCTTTTCTTTTCTTTCCCCCATGCTGGCCCCGGCCTGACTTCTTCCTTCTCTCCCTTCTTTTTCTTCCTCTTCCCCCTGCCGCGTCCTTTCCTCTCCCTGTTCGCCTCTATTCGGTGCCGACGGCGTGGCGTCGCCGGGAGCCGCCGCATCATCGTCATCATCTGCGGTCGAGGAGTCCCGGGGGAGCACGCCAATGGGACTGGCCTTAATGGCTAGTCCCATCCGCCCCGGATTCCCGGGCTCTCCCCCCTCTCTCTCCCTCTCTGCCATCGCCAAACTAGCGCCCCTCCCCCTCTGCACTGGCCAATGGCCGCAAATTTCATGGGGCATAGGCCGGTGCAAGCTGTTGTCGGCAGGGCGTCGGGAGCGGAACAAAGGGCCTCGGCCACTATAAAAGCAATGAGAGAGGCGGATCGGGGCGCGGCAAGTTCCAAGAGAAACAAAGAGAGGTCGCAGAGAGAAAGGAAAGAGCTAGAAAGGAAAGAGAGTCCCTCTCGCCGCCGTCAAAACTCTCCCCCTCTATCGAGACCCCTGCACGCTACCGTCACGATGGTGAGTTTCCTCGCCCGAACTTCCTCTCGCTCGCCTGCTTTCGCCGGCTATTTGGGACCCGCGACGCCGCTTCGCTGCGAGTCCTCGCCCATACCGCCGCCCCGCCATCCGTGTGTTGTCACCGGTAGGCTGAGTCGCTGATTCCTCCCAGCTTCACCGAACAAGTCAAAAATCGCTTTTGGTCGCACACCATCCGCCAACGAAAAGTCCCGCTGAAGCCGGTTTATTGCCGCCACCGCAAAGCCGACGGTCGAACCGGGTGGATGAAGGTGGAGGCTATTTTTGTTCCAAAGGGCCAAATGAGCGGCATCGATCTGGGTCGTCCGGCGGACGGCCAATTTTGGCTCCGCCGGAGCCTCCCGCGGATCTGGAAATCGGGTCGGGACTCGACCGAATCGGTGATCCGACCGGGATCAACGCTCGGATCGGATCCGTTGACTCGGTTTAGTTCTGATCCGACCCAGATCAGCTGATTTGTCAACACTCGGGTCGGATCCGTTGACCTAGGTCGGATCAGGCCGATTTAGATCCGACCGGGTCAACGCCCGGTTGGATTTATTATATTATTTTTTTTAAAAATTTATTTTATTATTTTTAAAAAAAAAATATATTTAAAAAAAATTCTTTTTTTCTTCTTTTTCCGTATTTATTTTTTTAAAAAATAATAATAAATTCAAAAAAATTTCAAGAAAAAAAATATTTTCGTTTTCTTTTCTTATTTCATTTTTTTAAAATTTTTTTCTGTGACTTTTTTTAGTGTTTTAATCATCTGTCATATTATTATGCATGTTATTATCTTATTTAAATTAGACAAACCTAAGATCGCGCGGTGGTATTTTGCATGTTTTATTTTTATTACCATTACGTTGTTATTATGCATATTTTTTAATACAATTGTGTGAACTACCATGTTTTGAATGTCATCTGGCTTAGTTGGGGCTAGAACTATAGGCTGCATGATTGCTGATCATTTCTGATTACGTACTCATTTGATCACCTCACATGTTAGGAGAAATGTCCTAAAATCAATCTAAATTGCCTGACAAATATTTTCAAAAATAAATAGGGTAGAAAGGTACCGAAAGGGCATTAGTCATCCAACTAATATAATTAAGTCCCCGAACTCGGTTAATCTCTGGTTCGTAGGAATAGGGTAATTCTCCCATTATCCTATTTGGCTTTCTAATCGATCAACCCTAAATTGATTAGTGGTGACTCCTTGATATAAATCACTTACATGTTAACTACTTGAACCCTAAGTTATGATATGGTATGGGCTTGGGAAAGCCCGAGTTAAGTCACAAACCTAGACTTAGCACATACCAGGCGAGCCGCCCCTTCCTTTTTGCATGTTCAAAAGAGGCTCGGGAGATCGGTCGCGATAGACTGGCGACTTCGCTAGAGACTTGCATTTTTTAAGTGGACTTAGGCCAAAAAATTTTTATCCTGTTCAAAAATAATTTTTGTTTGGCAGCAAGGACTCTAGGTATGGGCCTAGCATTAAGGTGTTATTTGTTTTTGCAAGTTCAAATTGATTGTTTATAAATTGTTGTGCATGTTTTAATGATTTAACACTACACTGTTGCACACACAACCACACTGCTGGACCTGGGCCGCAATAGGATATCTTAGGATGGTGTTAAGAAAGATACAATCTCGAACGCGAGCCCGCGATGTAGAGGTTGCCTTTCTTTTCCCCGAAATTTCTTTCTAAAAATTGGAAAGAAATATCTTTAGCCGCTATTCGCGTAACTATAAAATATTTCTTTCGATTTGGCCGAAGTTAAAAGGACTTGACACCAACGCGAGACTGCGATGGTCAGGTACCCTTTTAATTTCACTTTGCTAAGCCAGTCTAGATAGAAATCGAACCATACTCCTCATGTGTTTGTTGTTGTGATTGCCATTAGTTCAAGGAAAGGTATATATTCTATCACTTTTCATTTTTTATGCAGCCTACTTATTCATTTGATTTGTTATTGTTAGGCCCCCTATTGATCGCATTCTATAAACGATGGGGAGAGCAGACGTCCAATTCGTCCCCACTCCTAAAAAAGAGCTGCTGGCATGGTGGGACCAACTCGATCCAAATGGCCAACAGTATGTTAAAGCAAGAATTGGTCGCCTACTCCCCTTGCTCAAAATCAACATCCATTCTGGCATGATGCAAGCACTAGCACATTTCTGGTGCCCACAAATATCCACTTTCATATTTGGTAAGTTTGAGATGACCCCGACTCTGGAAGAGTATAGTGTGATCATTGGAAAACCTTTGGGATCTGAGCTCATCAAACCACTTTTGGGTGTGTCCTCTCTGCCCGAATTATCTCAGTTTTTGCGAACTGATAGCAATACCGTGAAAAGAGTTGTCAAAGCTCATTGCAATGCATACCCCTGGTTTTTCCTAAATGAGCGTTTTGAAGGTCAACCCATAACCCAAAAAGCTAAGATTTTTATCCTTACTTTTGTCAGGTGTGTCATTTTCTCCCATCGCAGAAATTCAATAAACCCTTCGATTGCGTATGTGGCCAAACAAATTTGCGCTAGCTTGGGCTATGTTAATTTGGTTTTGGCAGAAACATTTTTTTCTTTAAACCGTTTTAAACAAAATGATGATAAAATCATGCGGGCCGCCCCAGAAATTTTGCAAATCTGGTTTTTATCTCATTTGAGGGGATTTGGGCACCTCATGCAGCTTTTTGAAATCGATGATTTTATGCATCCGATCCAAAGGTTTGAGGTTTTAAAAAATGATTCCCCTCATAAGGATTACTCCACCTGGATAAACTTTTTTGAAAGACCTCGATCCTAAGGCTTTCTTATGGCACGTTAAGTGGTTCCACGAGGGTCAGGCTCGATACGCTCATCACTTTCACAACCCTATCCCATTGCTTAGTTTATCTGGCATCACTTCATACTACCCCTACCGGGTAGCTCGCCAGTACAAGGCCTTCCAGGAGACCCCGTTACCTTTCAAGACAAACTTGTTTCGAGCTCGATTCACTCGCTCGAATTACAATTACGTTGATGAAATTCGTGTCATCCAGGGGATATGGACTGAATGTCAACCTGAGAACATCCTTGTACCTAGATTATTAAAAGGACAAGAAAAGGCCTACCATGCCTCTCTGTTCTACATCGTACATTACCAAATCCCGATCGATCTCCCAGCCAAAAGTTCCAGATGTAACCAACAAGCCCAGTCGCCAAACACAAATCGACCAGCTCGAAAAGATGATGGGGACGAAGGATGCGCTTATTGCGGAGTTTGTCCGTGAAAACAAGCAGCTCCGAGAGACTGTAGCTTCTCCATTGTTTATAGAATGAGCATCCGGGAAGGGTGCATTTTTTTTAAACGCCCCTGTATTTTATATTTTTCCTAGTAGTTATGTTAGGGTTTTTGATTTTTGTCTATAAAAATTTTTACGGATGTTAATAAAGCTCGGGCCGTTTTTTACGCTTTAAATAAAATTTTTTGTCCCTCTATGACACCACCGTAGCCTTCAGCCCAATGGTATCCGGGAATGTAGCCTCAGGTCCGAGGCGACCAGGGTTCGAATCCCGGGGACGCCACCTGTAATGAATATATAAATAAAAACTTCTTTCTCATTTTTGTCTTTGCAAATAAATAAATTATGCAATAATAATATACCTAGGTTATAGAACGATTTTTTATTGGACATTATACTTATTTATTTCAACGTTTTCGTAGGTAGTTATAAAAAATGGTCGAAGAAAACGCCCTCCTCAATACCGTGGAAGACGAACTGAAACTGGTCCTCGTGCAATTCAAAATCTCACAAAGCAAGTGGAATTCATTCAGGGCAAGTTCACGCCCACGCCCACGCCTGCAGCAGTTGAGGTGGTGTTACCACCACCATCTATTGGAAAAGACAAAGCCTCTGCTAGCGACAGCAAAATTCCTCCGCTAGAGGACAATCCGCTTCCCCTTGCTGTCAGGAAGCTTGAACCTGAAGTTGCACTAATGACAGAGCATGACAAACGCCTTACAAAAGTCGAAGAGATGTTGAAATAGCTCCAGGGTTCGCAAAATGCTGTCCCACTTGACCTGTCTATATATAAACGAGTCAAAGTACCAGAGAAGTTCAAGATGCCGGAATTCGAGAAATATGATAGTACCTCATGCCCCAGACACCATCTGCACATGTATCATGTGCGGATGACGCAATACGTTGATAATGAACCCCTTATAATTTAGACCTTTCAGGCGAGTTTGACGGGGCCAGCCCTTACATGGTATATGTCGAAGGATATTGATGCTTTCAAATCCTAGGAAGATGCTGCTGATGCATTCCTCAAGCAATATCAATTTAATCTCGACATCACATTTACTCGGGATGATCTGGAACGCACTGAAAAGAAGAAGAGTGAGTACTTCAAGGAGTACACTACCGGATGGAGAAACTTGGCTGCCCAGGTTAACCCACAACTTACTGATCATGAACAAGTAAAGTTGTTCATAAAGTCTCTTCCATATGAATACAGACACCGTCTGGTTAGTACCACTACTGAATCTCTTAATCGTCTGGTTCCTGTGGGCGAATGAATCTAAATGGGGTTGCGTGACGGATGGTTTACGGACCCCTCATCTACAAGCAAAAGACAGAGTACGCGAAAAGAGAAGGAGCCCCTCACGGATGGGAACGTTGCATATACCCAAACTGTTCATCCCCCCTAGACAATCCAAGTAAACACTGAACAGCAGTCAACCTCAAGTCGCCAGCCTCCGAGGCGATATAAGAAAAGACAATTCACTCTATTGCCTAGATCCCCTTCCCAAGTCCTAGCCATACTCCGAAAGAAAAACCTGCTTTCTACTGAACCAAAACAACCCAACTCAGAAAGCTTTTCGAATTATGATCCATCCAAAAAATATGACTATCGTATGGGCGAGGTGGGGCATTTGACGGATGACTACTATACCCTCAAGCACCGAATCTAAAACTTACTCGATACCAAAGCCTTTTCGTTTCAAACACCCAAGCCAAATATCTAAAATAACCTGCTGCCCGAACATGAAAACAGAGTTAATGCCATATCCACTTTCGACGCTGTTCAAATTAGGAGTGAGAGGGTATACACTATTGATGTTTACAACGCTTTAGTGAGAGCAGGGTATTATCCTACTGATGAAGTACTGCCCTTGTCCTTAATGAAAGAAAGGGTTGTCAGCATGGTGGAAGCAGGTTTCATTGCGTATGCTGATCGTACCGGTATAGTGGCCACCATCTCTGAGGTCATCATCGACTGGGACAAAGAACTCTCAGCCACTGAATGCTGAAACAAGTGAATCCACCCCCACGCTTGTAAATGAACCTTTGTGTGACAGCCCAGACGAGGAGGAGGAGCTGACGATTGAGGTACCTCTACCAGCGGAGCAAATAGTGATTGAAATACCTCAGCCCTATCAGTACGAAAGTGACAAAGCAGTCCCATGGTCCTACAAATTGGATGTGGACCTAATCACCAGGTCAGGATGAACGTATGCCCAAGCAGATGCCCAGCCTCCGAAGCCTATCTCTGACGAGGAAGCTAAAGAATTCCTAGCCATCGTCAAGGCTAGTCAATATAATGTCGTGGATCAGCTACGTAAATTGCCTGCCCAGATTTCCCTATTAGAACTACTCTAAACGTCCGCGAAACATCAGAAAGCTCTAATGAAGGTACTCAGTGAAGTAAATGTACTAGAGACAATCGAGCATGACAAGCTAGAAGCATTCGTGGGGTTTATCCTTTTGAAGGACCAGATAATATTCTCAGAAGATGAATTTCCCGTCGAAGGAAAATGACACACTAAGGGCCTCTATATTTCTGTTAAATGCAGAAACGCCCACGTAGCTCGAGTTCTGATTGATAATAGGTCTACATTGAATATCTGTCCACTAACAACCTTGCGCCGTCTTAATGTGGATACGTCTAAGCTCTGCGCATCCAAGACGTCTGTTTGAGCGTTCGATGGAATGAAGAAAGACACCGTGGGTGAAATTGATTTGGATGTCCAAATCGGCCTAATAGTATTAAGCATCATGTTTCAAGTGATGGACATTCCCACCGCCTTTAGTTTTCTGTTGGGCCGTCGCTAGATTCACTCTGCTGGAGCTATACCTTCAAGCCTTTACTAAAGTGTAAAGTTTGTAGTTGAAGGGAAGCTGATCACGGTCATGGGAGAGAAAGACCACCGGGTCTATCAAGAAACTGTCATCCCGTACGTCGAACCAAGCGGCAAAGTGGAATCTAGCTATCAATCCATTAAGCTCGTTTCAATTATTCATGGATATCGAGAAGCTGCTCCTCTCATCCCCGATGTGTCAAAAGCCTCAGTCATGGTAGGAAAAATAATGGTTAGGAATGGTTTCACCCCAGGTCAGGGACTCGGTAGAGGAGGTTGGGGCATCCGAGAACCTATCCAGGCTGCCAAAAATCACCGTACTGCTGGTCTAGGGTATCGTGGAGGAAACCCACAAGCTAACAAGGGGCACATGACAGGTCAAACTAGTTTGTTACCTCCCCATATTCAAAAAACTTTCCCGTCACCTACTAAGTTATTGCAGGATGAAAAAATTTATCTTAATCCCTCAGGACGAGCCAGTAAGGGATTCAAGCATCAGGCCGAATGCTCAAGCCAGCCGAGTTCCTCGATGCTTCCCTTAAATGTTGCTGTTAATCGACATCGTAACCCAGACAAGCTACCAATTGAAGGAGATTGTGGACGAGAAGAAACGCTGGATAATGTGGTCACTCTATTTGACGACATCTTTATAAGAGCCATACACGAGGACTCGACCTTAGAAATGAGTGCAAACCCTCCCGATTTACTCGCGCATTTGCAGTACCAATTAGACGAGCTACTAGAATTGCTTACGTCCCTAATGAATACCGTTCACCAAATCTCGGAGGTGTCACTGTTGGTTCCTAATCAGGAGCAGGTGACCCAGGTAAACCGTCCCAAAGAAAACCCGTCGTCGGGAGCCCTTCCCGACAGAACTTGGCAAGATGTCCAACTCTTACAGTGGCAGGGCAATGTATGACGATACTCGCCGGTTCCCAAATCCATGGATGTTATATTCCCCATCCTTTTGCAAAAAGGACTGATCATGAAGAGGCCAAAACACCCAACTCTTGAGTACTTCATTAACTACGATCCCTTCAGATCTTGTGACTTTTACTCAGGAGAGGTCAGGCACTCATTGGATGATTGTGATGCCTTGAATAATAGGATTCAAGACCTACTGAATGCCAGGGCATTTACTTTTCGTGCCCCGTGGCTGTGTCATGGTAAGGATGACTTTTTGGTGGTGCCTAGCCTTCGCACCGCCGCCCCTGAGCTTTCTAATAAGGCACGCAAAGGAAATGCTATTATGGATACCCTGAGCCAACCCAATGGTAAATTCGACTATTATATTGACTACTAGATGCCATCAAGTTTTTATGAAGACCAGCAAAATAGCTTTCCTAGTGGATGGAACGACTTGGAAAAATTGACACCAGTGAAAAGAAGAGCCGATGAGCTGGATTCCTGGAACGATGATTTTGAAGATTTCTTCGTCGGCGCAATAGACGAAGGACCGGTGGAGGGAATGGGCGCGAGCCCATCTGGATAGAATTCCTCTTCTCCTTTCTGCATGAACCCTTGAAAAAGGGACTATCCTCATGTTTTGTTTTTGATATCGTTTCTGATGGAAGAAATGTCTTTTCGAACTTTCCCTCTTTTGAGGTTGTAAATTCGTGTACTGTAAATAAATAATATTTTGAGGGCATGAGGTAGTACACCAAACCGGTCCGTTGATGATATCCAGCTACGAAAAGGAAAGTATTCTGAGGCCCGGGCTATCTCATACTTCCTCGTTTCTAAAAATTTTCGAAAATCAAAGGCATCTCATGATTCTTCAAAAAATGTTTTAAGAGGAAAAGGACAATGAAAAAATTTATATCCTCATTTGTTTGTCTGATCGATTTACCTTGTATTTCAGACATAATCTTGTGGCTTGCGAGGGAGTCAGTATAGTCCAGCTTGATGAAGTAGATACCGATAGTAGCAATTCTGACGATTCAAGCGATGACCTTGCTGAAATCCAATGAAATTGGGAGCAATATGAACAAATCACGCCCCCTTACAATCGAAAATACTGTTACCATCAATTTGGGTGGTACTCAGGATCCAAAAGAAGTGAAGATTGGGGCTAGTCTTTCTGAAGAGAAAGCCATACGGCTAATAACTCTCCTCAAGGAGTATTAAGACGTTTTCGCATGGTCTTATTCTGATATGCCAGGACTAGACCCTCGGATTATCGAGCACAGCTTGCCTACCAATCTCGACATGCTTCCCAAAAAGTAAAGGCTACGAAGGATCAAGCCCGAACTGTCAAAAAAGATCAAGGAAAAGGTGATGAAGCTGTTGAAAGTAGGCTTCATCGAAGTCTCACAATACCCTAATTGGGTAGTGAACATCGTACCAATGAAGAAGAAGGACGGTCGAATTCGAGTTTACGTGGATTACCGCGACTTGAATAAGGCTAGTCCAAAAGATGACTTTCCGCTTCCTCATATAAATGTCCTTATGGATAGCACTGCCAGATTCGAACTATTTTCTTTTATGGATGGATTCTCTAGACACAACCAGATAAGGATGAACGAGTAGGACAAGGAGAAGACTGCGTTCATCACTCCCTAGGGGACCTTTCACTACAAGGTTATGCCCTTTGGTTTGAAGAATGCCAGGGCAACATATCAATGTGCTATGGTCACCCTCTTTCATGACCTAATGCGCAAAGAAATTGAGGTCTATATCGATGACATGATCGCCAAGACTAGGTGCTGAGAAGACCACATTAAAGCCTTGAAGAAACTATTTAGTCGGTTGCGTGAGTTCAAATTACGCCTGAATCCTGCAAAGTGCATTTTCGGGGCAACCTCTGGTAAATTACTCGGATTCATCGTGAGTAGCAAGGGGATTGAGGTTGACCCCTCGAAAGTCGAAGTAATATGTGAATTGCAACCCCCATTCATAGTGAAGGAGGTCAGAAGCCTTTTGGAAAGGTTGAACTACATCGCTCGGCTTATCTCTCAACTCTTTGAGACTACATGGCCTTTCTTCAAACTCCTCAGGAAAAAAGCTCAAATCAACTGGGATGAAGACTGTCGTGAAGCATTTGAAAAGCTGAAGCAATATTTGATGAGTCCCCCGGTACTAGTTCCACCAGTTCAAAGGCATCTTCTAACTCTATATTTAACCATTTATAGTAAATCGTTAGGTGTCTTATTGGCCCAGAGCCACTCCGACGATGGAAAAGAACAAGCCATCTATTATCTAAGCAAGAAATTCACCATTTCGGAACAAAATTATTCTAAATCAGAAAAAACATGTGTTGCATTGGTGTGGGTGTTGCATAGGCTCCAACAATATACTTTACACCACCAGACGTTCCTTGTGACTGAAAATGACCATATCCGGTATTTGCTTAATCGACTGGCCTTAGTGGGAATATTAGCTAAATGGCAAATTCTGATTTCTGAATTTGACATTCAAATATCATCACAGAAATCAGTGAAGGGTCGAGTGATCGCTGATATGCTAGTTGAATGTCCTAGGGAAACACATGAGGATGATCTTTCAGATGATTGCATTTTATCAACAGAGGAGCATACATGGACCATGTTTTTCGATGGAGCGGTAAATCTGTCTGGTTCGAGCACTAGGGCAGTCTTGATATCTCCAGATGGGCAGTATTATCCTGTGGCCGCAAAACTGGTGTTCCCTTGCACTAATAATATAGCTGAATATGAAGCATGTATTCTCGGTTTACAAGTAACAATTGATATGAAAATCGCTAGACTAAAAGTGTTCGGCGATTCTGCCTTAATTATACTCCAGACTGTGGGTAAATGGAAAGACTAGGGATACTAAATTAGTACCCTATTATGATTATTTGGAAGACTTGATTTCAGAGTTCGACGAGATCTCGTTTGACTACCTGTCCAGATCCCATAACCAATTCACCGATGTATTGGCTACACTATCATCCATGCTATAGGTTACCGATGGTTTGGAAATAGAACCTCTGAAGATCGAAATTCTAACCAAACCGGCTCATTGCATGACTGTGACTGAGGAACCCGATAGTAAACCATGGTATTACGATATCATGAACTACATCAAAGAGCAGTAGTTCCCTGAAGGGATTAACTCTGCAGACAGAAGGTATATAATGAAAATGGCAACAAAGTTCTTCGTCAATGGTGAGAACTTGTACAAGAGGTCTTATGACTCTATTTTGCTAAGATGCGTAGATACGATAGAAGCAACGCGAATTATGCAGGAATTACATGAAGGCGTATGTGGTCCACATATGAATGGACACATGTTGGCTAGAAAAATAACAAGATTAGGTTATTACTAGCTTTCCTTAGAAAGTGATTGCATCCGACATGCTCAAAATTGTTACCGTTGTTCAATCCATGGAAACAAGATAAACGCCTCACCAACTGAATTACACCAGTTTTCAGAGTTGTGGCCATTTTCAATGTGGGGCATCGATGTGATTGGTCCAATTAATCCGAAAGTATCAAATGGACATCGCTTTATCTTGGTCGCAATTGATTATTTTTCAAAGTGGATCGAGGCCGCGTCATATACTAATGTCACTGCTCGGAATGTAATGAAATTCATCAAGCAAGATGTTATTGCCCGTTATGGCGTCCCTGAAGCCATTGCTACAGATAACGGGACAAATCTAAACAACAAGCTTGTTGATGATTTATTCAGTGAATTCAAAATCCGTCATCTGAATTCGTCTCCTTACCATCCCTAAATGAATAGGGCTGTTGAAGCTGCCAACAAAAATATTAAGAAGATCTTAGCCAAGACTGATGAAAACTACCGAAATTGGCATGAAAGATTGCCTTTTACATTGATGGCATACCAAACGTCAATTCGGACATCTACTAGGGTAACCCCTTTTTCTTTGGTATATGGCATGGAAGCAGTCTTGCCAGTTGAGGTAGAAATTCCTCACTGCGGATACTGTCCCAAGTGAAATTGTCGATGCAAAGTGGAAGCAGCAAAGATTAGAGCAGCTGAATATGATTGATAAAAAGCGATTGAAGGCGCTTTTGTCATGGGCAATGTTATCAACAGAGAGTAGCCAGGTCATTCAACCAAAAGGTGCGCCCGAGGCACTTTGAGGCGGGCGATCTTGTCTTAAGAAAGGTTCTACCACTACCCCCCGAGCTTGGAGGTAAGTTCACTCCCAACTATAAGTGTCCCTATGTCGTGAAAAAGACACTCATGGGAGGAGCTTTGATTCTGACTGAAATGGATGAATGCCACTTTTCTAACCCGGTCAACTCAGATGATGTGAAGAAGTACTATCCTTGAAATAACTTCAATGTCCCAACTCATAACAAGGGAATTGGCAGAAAAGTTATTAATAAGAACACTCCTGTTGGCGGATCAAACCGGGACAGATTTTATACATGACAAAATGGCGTCAAAGCTAATCTTGACAACCATCGCCTCGATGGCAATCACGCCCACGTCCGTCAAGGACCTTTAAAATAGAGATTAGCTTTGTTGCGAAGATCCCTATGCAAGCAATTGCACATGCCTGGGCAGTCAAGAATCAGAGCATTCGTGAGAAACTCCTCAAAATGCTGGGACTGCATTGACACAACATGCGCTGACAATAAAATCCTCTATCCAGAAGCACCCCTAATTATAGAGGATTTCATTCGAGCTTCGAGACCAAGAGCATGGAGGAGCAGACTGAGACAAAGAAGGCTGAACAAATTAAAGAGGAGAAAAGACTCTGCTAGCTTTGAAGAAGGGAATTATCAACATCCGAGAAAACTCAAGGAGTTGTCAGTTGAATCTCTAATGAATGAAATCGTGAAGGGTAATGTTGTATCGTTTCCAATTCATATCCCTTAAAAAGTCATTCATTAACACGATCTTTCTTATTACCTTGCAGTTATGTCTCACTGTCACATCATAGATAAGTATCTCTTTCCCTAAAAAAAACTCTTCTCATAAGAGTTGAAAGAAACAAGAAGGGAGAAATAATTAAAGAAAATAGATACTATTTTCTTCCTCGAGTACATTATGTGGAAAGGAATCTTGCATGGTAATTTTATCTGTTTAATTCACCAATACCCTGTGAAAATTTTGATAATTCGATAAATGGTGTCGAACTGCTCCGATATATTGAACGAGGTGTGTCAGGACGACGAGAGTCAATCCTTAGTCTATACACACTCTCACGTACCAAACTCTTGCAAAATAAGTGAAAAAGTTTCATTTCTACAAGGTGATGGGATTTCTCGCATAAGGTACGATAGCCAAAATGATAAGAGGCAGTTTGTTTCTTTACGCCATACACTACCATTGATCCTTTGCTCAACTATCTTTGAGCCCACACACTCGGAGGTTCCTTTCAAATTATCCCTATCAAGAACCACCTCACATTGGGGCAGCTTGAGGTAAATCGGCATCACAGGAAAGATTCAAATTTAGATGGAGCAAGAAGGGCATCCCTCCTTTTCGATCATCGATCCCATGGCTTCGGCCTCGTTGTCTTCACGGGTCCAACGGCCCTCGACAGAGTCCTCCAAAACAAGCACACCATCGATGGCTAGACAGTCGAGACTAAGAGAGCTTTGTCAAGAGAGAAGCAGAAAACTAAAGCCTGTCCAAAATGCCAATATCTTATTGATAACAGTGATGTTTTCACTGAGAAAGACAAGAAGGATAAGGAGTTTGTAATATCCAAAAGTTTCTATGATCATCAGTTACAACAGCTCGCACAAGGTGAAATGACGAATAGAAATTTTTTTGCTCTCACTTGTATTAATCTTTGAGTGTTTTTATTGCAGATGAACTCTCGCGATAATTTAAATGCCCTATGATGACGAAGAGCAATTCTTTTTTTATCTTATACACTTATATTCCTTGCTAGACCAATTGAGCAAGCAATTTCATTTCGTACGAACCCAATTAGTGATCATCCCCCACACTGGAGCAAGGCAAAAAGTCACCACAATTTGAGCATCACGATCCCAAGTACCGAAGGAAGATGAAGACTTCAAGAGCCTAAAAATATTATTGTGTTCAACTTTGTTTAGGCTAGTCCTGACAACACTATGAGAACAGCAAAAATGCTGAAAAATAGGGGCATGAAAAAAACAATGTGCCTGGTAAAAGCAAGGCCAATGCCCATGAATAAAAAATAAACAAAAAGAAAAGGAGAAGAAGAAAAATGATGAAAAGGTTGAAGAGAAAGGAGTCCCTAATTGCTGGGTAACTGCTATGAAAAATAATGAAGTTTTAGCTGAGAAGATCTTTGAACATGATAAAGTGCTCTCAAATACTTCAAAGTTATTAAGTGGTGAAGAATAGACAACTCCAAAAGGTCTAAACTTGAGTTCTTCTTTGATACAAATTCCTATTTAAGAACTCTGTCTTGACAAAGATCTGCTACATGATAGACGAAGACGAACTTATTCTTGGATAAAGCAATTGGGACAGAGGTGAAATGGTATCCAGGAGAGACACTTGACATAGAAGCTCCTCAAGAAAAAGTTGTTAAAGATGCTAAAACACAAGATTACCCGGGAAGTCTTCCAAAAGGATCCTGATGGTAGAGAGGAAGACTGGTGACAATGCCGAGAGGATCACCAATTCTCACCCTTACGCGCATTTTTGAGCCTAACGATCATTTTATTCCTCAATCTGTAAACCAAGCCCATGTTACATCCCTCATGAAGTCTCTTCTGACTAGGGCACTTGAATTAACGATTTCAAATGTTTATAAACAACGCTCAAAAAGGTGCGAGCAAGACTATTTTTATCTCGTTTTGCAAAGTTCTTGACTTATAAACCTGGAGATAATTGCAAAATATTTTCTTTCATGGCCTTGACTGGGACAGTCTTCTTTATTAAGCCATTGACTAAGCCTACATTACGACCCTAAAGAAGACCTCTTAGATTAGCAGTGTCGTACCGTTTACGAGAAAACTCATACCCTTGTTGATGTGATAGAGGTCAGATTGAGTGTTTTCGATGTTCCTGCATTAATGGACGAGACAAACAACCCTTTTCAATGAGAGCGAGCGGAAAGTCCTTTTTGACTGAAGGTCCCTCGTTTAGCATCTCGAGAAGTCCACCTTGCGAGCGAAAATTGTCTTCATTGACCCTCGGTGGATTTTTGGTGATGCAGACATGGCAAAATCATCATGCATGAACTTTCAAATGCACATTCTGGAATAGCCCAGCTTATTTATCCTTGATGAATGCATGCATGTTTGTGTTAATCGTCTTTGAAGGCTCGGAATTTTAATCCTCAGCGATAGAATACAAAAATCCAAGCACTGGAGAAGCCCTCATTATCATCCCAAGAGAGATGCCCCCGAAAAAGGTTGGTTATTCAGCAGATGATGCATCAAACCTCTAGGTAAGAAATTATAGGTATTTCATCATGATTCTTTTCAAACTACTCATAAGGTAAACTAGATTTTCCTTTGAAAAAGAAAAGCATATTGACCATCTGGTCAAGATATTTCATACAATATTAAAGAATAACCTCAATTGTCTATCTCTCCAATGAATACATATGCATTCGCACAAAGAAAAATTTGTCTGATAGGAGACACACCCTTAAAAGGCAGGAATGTGCCCGGGTAAGTACATTCTACCCATGCCCGTTTTCAAAAATCCATTGTACCTACGATTATTATGGTACCCTTGAACATTGGATTTACCCCTCTGTTCACCAACGGAACATTGATTTGACCCCTCTGTTCACAACAAATCCTCGGGCGAGGACACCCATGTGCTCATTGTTTGAGCTTTTCAAGACCTGCTGGCGAGGACCCACTAGGCAAATTATCAAATCTTCGGGCGAGGACCCCCAAGTGCTCATTATTTGAGCCTTTTCAAGACCTGCTGGCGAGGGCCCACCAGGCAAATCGTCAAACCCTCGGGCGAGGATCCTTAGGTACTTTGACAAACAAAATCCAGCCAGTCAAGGCGACCAAAGAAAGGTTCGGGTCCTACATAAACAATGAAATCCAATCGAGGCAATCGAAGATAGGTTCGGGTCCTAGGCAAGCGATTTCCCTAGTCAAGGCGACCGAAGAAAGGTTCGGGTCCTAAACAAACGAAATCCAGTCAAGGCGACCGAAGATAGGTTCAGGTCCTAGGCGAGCGATTTCCCCAGTCAAGGCGACTGAAGAAAGGTTTGGGTCCTAGACAAATAATCCCCAGTCAAAGCAACCGAAGAAAGGTTCGGGTCTGAGACAAACGAAAACCAGCTGGTGACCGAAGATAAGTTCGGGTCCTGTGTAAGCGATTTCTCCTCAGTCGAGGCGACCGAAGAAAGGTTCGGGTCCTAGACAAACAAAATTCAGCTGGCGACCGAAGATAAGTTCAGGTCCTGTGCAAGTGATTTCTCCCCAGTCACGGCAATCGAAGGTAGATTCGGGTCTGCGACAAGCGAAATCCAGTCAAGGTGACCGAAGATAGGTTCAGGTCCTAAGCAAGTGATTTCCCCAGTCAAGGCGACCGAAGAAAAGTTCGGGTCCTAGACAAACGAAACCCGGTCAAGGCAACCGAAGAAAGGTTCGAGTCCTAGATAAACAAAATCCAGTCAAGACGACTGAAGATAGGTTCGGGTCCTAGGCAAGCGATTTCCCCAGTCAAGGCGACTGAAGAAAGGTTCGGGTCCTAGACAAACCATTTCCCCCTTCAAGGCAACCGAAGACAGGTTCAGGTCCTCGACACACAATATCAACCATCTGGAATTGCTCTACCCTTCGGCAAAGTAAGTAGCCCCAGGTATGTTTTTATTTGCTTTAGCATGCATAATTTTATATGTTTTTATTTGCTTTAGCATGCATAATTTTATATCGCATCATAAAAATGAGACTCCAATCTCGTCAAAAATAGCACTTATTGAGCATGCATGGGTCAAATTTAGGTGTCGTTTTATCTTTGGACGTAACCTCTGCGAGCTTAAACTCTATGAGTTTACCTTCAAAGAGGGGCAGCTGTTGACACCTATTTTTTATTTGCCCAAAATTAAGTGCATAAAATTTAGGAATTAATTTTTTAGTTCCTAAAACAAAAAAAATATTTCAATTTAAATGCATTGCATATAGAAATTAGGTATATTTGTGTTAATATGGTCTATTAAAATGTTAATTAAAAAAAGAAGAAGAAGAAGAATAGACTTGGGCTGGGTCGGGGCTAGGCCGACCCTGCCCTTTTTCTTTTTCTTTTTTCCTTCCCCCCGGGCCCGGTCCCTTTTTCTTTTCTTTTCTTTCCCCCCACGCAGGCCCGGGCCTAGCTTCTTCCTTTTCTCCCTTCTCCCCCCACGCTGGCCCAACTTCCTCTTCCCCTCCGCCGCGTCACTTTCCTCTCCCTTGTTCGCCTCTGTTTGCTGCGTTGGCGTGACGTCGTCGGAGCCGTCGCGTCATCGTCGTCATCTGGTCAGAGGAGTCCCGAGGGAGCACACCAATGGGACTAGCCTTAATGGCCAGTCCCATCTGCCCCGGATTCCCGGGCTCTCCCCCATATATCTCCCTCTTTGCCATCGTCGTCAGCGCCCCCCCCTCTGCACCGACCTATAGCCGCAAATTTCGCAGGACATAGGCCGGTGCAAGTCGTCGTCAACCGACGTCGAGGAGCGGAACAATGGCCCTCAGCCACTATAAAGAGCACGGAGAGAGACGAAGCGGCGGTCGGCAAGTTTCGAAGAGAAATAGAGAGAGAAAAGGCAGAGAGAGAGAGAGAGAGAGAGAGAGAGAGAGAGAAAAGCAGAGAGAAAGGAAAGAGAGTTGTCTCTTGCAGGTTCCTAGTTGCGTCGCCATCGCCTCTCGATCAACCGGAGACCCCCAGACGTGTCGTCGATGGTGAGCTCTCCCCCCTGCCTGAACCTCCTCTATTCTGCTCTGTGTCTCTGCTAGGTTTGGCCGGGACCTGCGACAGCCATTTCTCGCGAGTCTTGACCCATACCGCCGTCCCCCGCCATCCGTGTGTCGTCACCGAAGGTAGGTTGGTCGCTTTGATCCTTCGACCACGGAACAGTCAAAAATCATTGCTTTTGGTCTTGCACACCATCTGCTCAACGAAAGTCCCCAATGAAGCCGGTTTTATTTTCGTCGCCAACCGGCGAGCTAACGGCCGGATTGCGACCCATGAAGGTGGAGGGTTTGGCTTTGTTCCTGTGGGCTTGAATCTGAGTGGTTTCGTCCTGGTCGGCCTACGACGACTAATTTTGGCTTCCATCGCGCCTCCCCTCGCGGATCTGCGAATCTGGGAAATCTAACGGGACTCACCGATCGGTGATCAGGCCCGGTCAACGCCCAGGCCGGATCCGTTGACTCGATTCGGTTCTGATCCAACCCGGATCAACCGATCCGACGCGAGTCAAATCCGTTGACTTGGGTCGGATCCGACCCAACCGGTTTTATTATATTATTATTTTTTTAAAAAAATATATATTTAAAAAAATGTAAAATTAAAAAATTTCTTTTTTTCTTCTTTTTTTGTATTTATTTTTTTAAAAAAATAATAATAAATTCAAAAAAAATTTCAAGAAAAAAATATTTTCGTTTTCTTTTCTTATTTCGTTTTTAAAAAAAAAAAATTTATGCGACTTTTTTGAGTGTTTTAATCCTTTGTCATATTATTATGCATGTTATTGTCTTATTTAAATTAGACAAGCCTGAGGTCGCGCAGTGGTATTTTGCATGTTTTATTTTTATTATCGTTACGTTGTTATTATGCATGTTTTTTAATATAATTGCGTGAACTGCCATGTTTTGAATGTCATCTGGCTTAGTTAGGGCTAGAACTATAGGCTGCATGATTGCTGATCATTTCTGATTACGTACTCGTTTGATCACCTCACATGTTAGGAGAAAAGTCCTAAAATCAATCCAAATTGCCTGACAAATGTTTTATAAAATGAACAGGATAGAAAGGTACCGAAAGGGCATTAGTCATCCAACTAATGTAACCAAGTCCTCAAACTCGGTTAATCTCTGGTTCGTAGGAATAGGGTGATTCTTCCATCATCCTATTTAGGTTTCTGGTCGACCCACCCCAAATTGATTAGTGACGACTTCTTGATATAAAACACTTGCATGTTAACTACTTGAACCCTAAGTTGGGCTTGGGAGAGCCCAAGTTAAGTCTCAAACCTAGACTTAGCACGTACCAGCGAGCTGCCCCTTCCTTTTTGCATGTTCAAATGAGGCTCGGGAGGTCGATCGCGACAACTGTTCCAAAAGTTTAAAGTGATAGATGAATAAGTGATTTTATATTTATATATTCCAACAATCAGAATGAAATCTCTTCGTACTCCACACGGCTAGGATTGGAACAAGGAACCCTCACCCAACAATACCCAATACTCTGTGTACAAGGAACCCTCACCCAACAACGTTGAACATATAATTTAAATGCTAAATTGAGTATGTATCAAAAGTTTAGGAATCATGTTGAACAAATTAAAAAATCAGAGTTAACACTGCATATTATGTTAAAGTTTGAGGACTGTATTGAACAAATTAAAAGATCGGGAACATTGCATATTGGACCAAAGTTCATAGACCATTTGTGTTATATTCCCTTTTTTTTTTTACAAGTTATGGCTATAATTTGCTTATTTAGTTTCATCTAACATAGGCATTTCATAATCCTGTTATCTTTTCAAAATTTATATTTTACGTGGGT
The DNA here is from genome assembly GCA_024733475.1 of Syzygium grande. Classification (NCBI taxonomy): domain Eukaryota; kingdom Viridiplantae; phylum Streptophyta; class Magnoliopsida; order Myrtales; family Myrtaceae; genus Syzygium; species Syzygium grande. Next base: position 2,721,874 of record JAMXDD010000008.1, on the reverse strand, counting down.
TATCTTATTGTTACTTGGAGAATACACAAACGATTCATGCTGCTCCTATAAACACCCCTCGAATTCTTGATTGTAAAACGGGCTTTAGTTATTGAAGTAGTTCTTGGAAGTTCAGAAGGTGAAAATATACTGTAATACATATAATAGGTGAAAGTACCTGAACAAATAAACACACAACTTGTGCATGAAGAAAGTACCTCATTACTAAATTTAAGAATAACAATTTCAACATCCTACTAAATTCGGATTGTGGACTTTTAAACTAATTAGAAAGTAAATCTTCCTTGAATCATGACCCGTCGTAATCTTGTCCCTCGTCAAAATTCATAGAAAAGCAAGATCCTGATTAAAGGTGCGTTTGGGAGGGATTTGGCTTTATGATTTTACATCAAGATAAAAAAAACTTTGACTTTAAAAATTTTCGCCCAATGCAAATATTGTTTGGTAACCAAGATTTTCACTTTAGCTTGAATTCTCACTCCCGGGACTCCCTCTCCCAAACCCCAACCCTCAAAACTCACTACCGCCGCCACCGCCGTGTCCCACCAGCAGCCACACCACCATCTCAATGTCCTCAGTCCGCCCCCGGCACCTCTTCAACCCTCCTGCCTCTCCTGCCAGCCCTCATGCGAGCCCAACCGCTGCTCCTCCATATGTCCTTCCTCGCCTCCAAGCTCTTCGACTTCTCCCCCAATCACTCCCTCTACCTCTCCTCTTTTCGAGGCTCTCTCCCTTATTCCTCTACTCTCAATCGCACGTCGTCCTTCACGAGCCACCTCCGTCTTCGACGAAAGAGATTCTCTCTCCACTTCCCTCTAGACTCATCTTTCAAAGATGTGGCTGCGACATCCTTGACCTCTAAGATGCTAAGCAGTAAGCACAACCTCGCCCTTGAGATCGGACCTCCAGCTCTTCACGACCTCGCACAATCTCCATGAGCCGTCCTCTCTTCATCGTTGAAGGGCCCGTGTGTAGTTCTCTCTGTTGGCAGATTCGGTGCACGAAAACTTAAAAAGTGAGGGGCAAAACAGGAATACTAATATATTAATGAGGGCAATATCGAAAGAAAAAATAAATTTGTTAGTAACATTCCGAAAATACTAGAACCCAAGGCAAGGTGACTTGCCTCGAGCTTTGAGCATTTTCATAGCAAAACTTTGCACCAAAAAACATCAGTTTTGTATTATCAAGTACAAAACTTCGGCTCAAAGGCTTTTGGAGATCTAAAACTGCTTTACAATGCTCTTGTAAGATATGCTTTTCATCTTGATCATCGTTTTTCATTGGTTTCTTCAGCCCCAACTTCAAGTAGTGCACACGAATTCAAGAGTTATTCCATTGACCTCCCACGGCATTGTAATCGAAAGAAAAACCAAATAAATTACTAAAAACGAGAGACCCCATTCCACGAGCAGATCACCAACCATAGCCGGTGATGGTCGCCTCTATCAAGATAAGCAAAATAATGAAATACTGAAGATTTTTCTGTCTCTTCATTGAAATCTGGTCTGGTGAAGAGACAGTTGATTGGCCACCATGACCACCATAACACGAGAGAGATCAAAGGAAGGCGATCACTTGGGAAGAGTGGCCATTGCGTCGTGGTGGCCTAGAAGAAGTGACCACTGTGCCGCCGTCATTAGCGGTAAGCAAGATGGACTATCTAAATCGAGATCGGATCGGACCGGACCGACCAGTTTAGTTCGATTTTAGAAAATATCGATCAGGTTCCCGGTTCCTAAAAGTGAAATCGGTTTCTGAGCAGTTCGATTCTCAGTTCTAGGGTGGGAACCGGATCAAACCGGACCGAATGGACTGGACCGATAAATATATATTTTTCTAATTTTTTCATATATAATATTTAATATATATGAAAAATATTTAATATTGGTCCCAGTGGAACCGATTGTTCAATTTTTTTTCATATATTATATATTATTTCAATTTTTTCCATGGCTTTATGAGATCAAACCAGAACTACAAAGGAAAGAACGGAACAATCAGTCTTCGATTCATAAATAATATTTAATAGTGGTCCCATTGGAACCGAACCAGATCATCGATTTGGTTCAGTTCACGGTCCCAAGACTAGTCGATCCGGTATCCGATCCTAGAAACTGGGAACTGGTCCTCCCGATCCGATTCTTAATTTTTGGATTAGACCCGATCGGACCGGGAATCGCACACCCCTAGCCAGCACCCTAGATCCCTCCTCTATATTCCATTTGTTTTACGAAGAATGAAAGTTTTGAAAAATGTTCTTCTAAAAATGATTATTTGTGTCTTTTACAAAAATAAATGAATGAAAAATACTTTCAATGTTTTATGTGAATGTTTAGACATAAATTGTTGTCGATAATGAAAAAATTTTCCTTTGACTAAGTATTTCAATTGATACAAGCAATCATTTTTTAGAAAAATATTTTTCAAAATTATTTATTTTCTGCGAAACAAACAGGCACTAAAGTCTAAATGAGTTATTCAGGTTTTTTTATCCAATTTATCAAGGCTTTTGATTCGAAGCGGGCCACCAAATGCCGGGTAGAAGATTTTTCAGTCTTGAGTACGTATCGAGGTGATAGACCTGACTAAAAAAAAGAACAATTCACTAATCTAATGGCTCGACCACTTTGATACGTACTGAACAGAAAGGTTAAGTTGAATGAATTTTGAAATCGTGAAAAGAATGATTTCTCTTTGGGGAACTCTCTAAACTCGAATAGCCTTAAAAAGACAAAAAAAAAAAAAAAAGAAGAACCCCTTTAGTGAGATTGTCACACATGAGAGTTAGTTGGATGCTTAAAATGCTTAAAGAGCTTTGGGCACCTCATTAACGTATAAAGGAAGTCAAATCAATCTTATCAAATAAATAGCCCCACCTCTCCATTTCCCCATTTCTCCGAGAGGATTCATCGTCGTGGGGGTTCGCAGCAGCCGAGCCTCCAATTTGTGTGGGCGAATTCCTTGACGTGGGAAAGGTCCTGGACGAGACGAAACCGCGGAGGCTTCTTCCTCTTCTCCCTCCTCCTCTTCGTTGTTGACGTCGATCGCCGACACCATCGATTGCTCCCACCACTTCCAAGAGATCAACGGGGCACTTGCTGTCAAAAGGGGGGGTCGGGATTATGCGGTACGTGGTCCTTGTTCATTGCCCTGGCGAGCGAGAGATCTGACGCGATGGGTGACTTTTCTTTCTTCCTTCCTCCCTTTTGCCCCGGACTCGCTTGTCGCCGGCGTGTCCGGTGCAGTTGACCGCACCTGTTGACCGCGTGTCCGAGTGTGTCGGTGCTACCTAGGGAAGCCGTTAGCAGAGGAAGTTGTTAGCCTATAGTATAGAGATCTTGATGTAATCTAATTGCCAGAAAGCTAATTGGCGTTGTCTTCAATTTCGATATCTTGGTTCAGAACTGGTAGATGCCTCTGTCTTTTTGTCTGTTAGTCTTTTTTTTTAATGAGGATTAAAAATGTTTGATTAAGTTGGAAGTCCCGAGCCCTGTACTTAACCTATTGAAACTTTTTCTGGAACTGTTTCCATTCTGCGCAAAACAGCAGAAAGACAATCAATGTCAAGTACAATTGGCTTCCGCCATACCCAATAAAATAAGATCTCCAATGGCATGCCCCATTTCTAGTGATAATCAATTGCATATCCAGGTTGGGATTAATTTGGTCCGTGAGTTTTACATAGGCTGAGTTTTTAATTGAAGAAATCCGTACCCGTGGACCAAATGATTTTCCCTCAAATGATGGTGGATTTGTTTAGCCATTCTTTTGTTAGTAATTCTTTCCTTGCTAACTGTAGTTCTCCCGACCTTTCAGCTTTTTTTTTTTTTTTTTTTTGGGTCTGACGGTTAAACTTAGAGAAGTCGCAAATTATTTCTAATGCGTCCTGAGTCTATGTTTACTTCTCTGCACTTTGGCACATTTTGTGATATTGGAACTCTAATAGAAATGGTGTGTGTGGTGGTTGTATAAAGGACAAACTTTTTTGGTTTATTTATCAAATTGCGAAAAGTAAAACATCCCCTTAATTACTTACAATCGAGATAAATAGCTGATCAATTTCAAAGTGGGTAAATTTTAGGATGGACAGTTTCGAGATATGAAATTTAGAATCTACTCAGTTAAGGCTGTATCCTAGTTTTTGGAGCCGAGAGCCTACAATGTAGATCTTGGAACCGGCCCACCAAGGGCAATTCGGTTAGGTTCCGCGGACGGAATGCTGAGGCCTAATTTGAGGGTCATGAGCCATTGCACTATCACACCCTTATGCAAGACTTTAATGAGATAAGAATACGAAAGAGTTGGTATCAGACTGACCTTAAGGACAAACGAAACAGCTAAAAAAATTTCCAATTGGAAAATGACTTATATTCTTAACTTTAAACTTTTTGCGGTACTTCGTTCGCATTCTTACTTTTATCTTAAATGAAAAACTCGAAAACAGTTTTAAGATTTTCGAATACCGTGTAAAATCACGTGAAATTTTGCTGTAACGTTTCATAGTTCACGATAATTTATTGGGAACTTCAAATTTTAAAATAAAAAAGTCCTATGGGTAGATACTGTTAAATAAAAAAAATTTATACGAATCTTGCCTTTTCGGAGTACCCGAAGTTTATTTGCTCTTGCACTTAATCAAAGTAGGAACAACTTACCTATTCATGTGCACTCTAATTGCACCTACTTTTCGTGATGTTCGATTTGAAATTAAATTCTATTTACCGTATTTTTGGGGGTTCGATGTTGTAATCAAGATTATGTTCGATATATATATTTTTTGGGGGTTCGATATTGTAATAAAACTCAATCCCTGAAAGATGAACGATCAATGCATCAGTCGAAGCCCTAATCCTCTTTCCTCTCTCTCTTCTCTCTCTCTCTCTCTCTGCTTTCGGAATTGAGCTGAACTCTCCGCGGAATCTCTCTCGGCGCACCACCACGACTCACTGAGTCCCCGAAACCAATCGATAATATCATGTGGGTCACAGTTACCCTTACACGGCGAATCCGCAAGAGAAGCCTTTCTTTCTTCCTTCCTAGTTATGAACTCTTTGGGTCATGAACAAGAGATGTCTACTTCAATTATGTGCCCCACCTCGAAAGACCCCTCTCCACTTTCCCATAATAGTAAAAACGACAAAACAATTTGACCAAGACCCAAGTAGTCGGAAGTGCAAAAAAAAAAAAAAAAGGTGGGAAATTAAGAAATTTTTTTTGAGAAATTATCTCTAATGTCTCCAAGCGAAGCTGAAATGACCGAACTGCCCCCGGGCCGGGCCAACTTGCGATCGATCGATTGCTCCATGACAAAGCGCACGTTCGACTGGGGCCCCTAGAAATCTGTTCTGGTGGGCGGCAAAGTGCGCCTGCCCGTCCCTTGGCGGGCGACGGCCGCGACCCCTCGGCTCAAGCTCGCACCGTCGAAAGTGCCCGCCGGGCTCCACTTATCGTGTTCTCCCCCCCTATTGATTTTCGCGAAATTGTTAAAGTGCGCTTGTCTTCTTCGCTCGAGTCTGGAGCACAAGTTGCCATATCAAGCATCGCGTGTGCCGGTCAAGCCGAGTGCGGCTTTGTTGTGAGCAGGGGCAATCCATGGATAGACTGAGACCAGACCTTTCGGATTGAGCATGGCTTGTCGTCGAAACTCGTCTTTCGGCAAAAAAAAAAAATTATACAATTTGTTACCCAGCCAAGCGGGACTTGTACCTAAAATGCCGATGTAGAACAGCAAAACCCTCGAGCATCATAAGAGCGGGCGGTCCCATCCACGCTTTAGATGTATGGTCAACTTCAAAAGATTCGGGAGGAATTATGCCGTGTAATCGAAGAGGATTGCGATATCTTCAAAGCTCACACGGGCAATGACGGTTTGGGCAATGTTTAACCTCCAAATTCACGTGTTTTCCTTGATTTCTCGGCCTTCAAAGATTTCGGACATGTTTTGCGGATTTTTCGGGACGCATTTTGAAAACTTTCCCGGATGAATAGGCACTCGAGACATTGTAAACAGTACTTCATTATTTAGAATAATCTTATCTTTTGAAATCCTTTTCCAAGTATATCTTCCTTTGCGTCGAAAGCACATGCCTAGGCCCGCCCAAAATTGTCGGTGGACCGTCGTGGCACGTGCAGGCGAGCTACCAAAACCATGACATGTTAACTCACGAATTTCTCAGTACCGAGTACGCGAATCATTTAAATTGAGCTCGATCCCCTTCGATTTGTGAATAGCTCGCCTGCTCGGACAAGTGGAGCTCGAACTTAATAACACCTGACTTGAGTAGCTCCAATTGATCGAGTGGTCGAGTTTTCTCTCATGCACTGATCGTCCATATAATCGTAACGCCACTTCTTTTTTTTCGACCCTTTGTATCGGTAGACTCGATTTCGAGCTCGGATTTAAGCTAAGCTTCGAAAAATTAATCAAATCTGAGTATTGAGGCGTGCATAGCTCTCAAAGCACCTAACTAACTTTGTGTGTGTCGACTCAACATGCTATGTGAAGATTATGACGAAAATACCCCCCGCCCAATCCCAATCGCTCAATAGAAAGATAGATTGAGATTTGAGTTGACGAATCAAATTTGAGGCTAGCGCGACCACCAGGGCCCACAACAGCGAGGCCCAGCCACTCGCGCGAAACCAGTGGCAAAACCGTTAATACTGCCCAACATGGAGGGGACTTTCGATGCCGAAATGGTGACGGGGAAAAGGTCGCCTTCCTTTCGTTTTCAGGTTCGCCGGGGAGATGATGCGAAAGCGGGGGGGCGCGGGGGGATGGAGATCACGTGGGGGCGTCGAATCTCGGCCGCTGGTGCTCCATCGAGCGAGCGAGCGAGCGAACGGTGGCCCCGCTCAGGCGATTCCGTCTTCGTGAAGGGGACCCCGCCCGAGCGATGGCGCAAGGGGGCAACGCAATGTCGACCGTGCAATGGAATGGAATGGTAATGTACGAGCCAGTCCGACAAGGGATGTCGAGTTTCTCGTTTTAATAGTCGCTTTTTGCGAGTTCAATTATCAGAACCAATTCTAAAATTAATCACTTAAGATAATGTTCATAAATGCCGGGGCAATTCGTTCGATTTGGTCTATTCACATATTTGTCTAATATGGGGGGGGATGGAGATCACGTGGGGGCGTCGAATCTCGGCCCCTGACGCTCTATCGAGCAAGCGAGCGGTGACCTTGCTCGGGCGATTTCGTCTTCATGAAGGGGCCCGCCCGAGCGATGGCGCAAGGGGCAACGCAATGTCGACTGTGCAATCGAATGGCAATGTACGAGCCAGTCCGATAAGGAATGTCGAGTTTCTCGTTTTATTTGTCGCTTTTTGCGAGTTCAATTATTAGCACCAATTCTAAAATTAGTCACTCGAGATAATGTTCATTAATGCCGGGGCAATTCGTTCGATCTGGTCCATTCACATATTTGTCTAATATGGGGGGGGGGGGGGGGGCGATGGAGATCACGTGGGGGCGTCAAATCTCGACTGCCAGCGCTCTATCGAGCGAGCGAGCGGTGACCCCGCTCAGGCTATTTCGTCTTCATGAAGTGGCCCGCCCGAGCGATGGCACAAGGGGCAATGCAATGTTGACCGTGGAATGGAATGGAATGGTAAAGTACAAGCCAATCCGATAAGGAATGTCGAGTTTCTCATTTTATTTGTTGCTTTTTGCGAGTTCAATTATTAGCACCAATTCTAAAATTAATCACTCGAGATAATGTCCATTAATGCCGGGGCAATTCGTTCGATCTGGTCCATTCACATATTTTTCTTTCTTTCCTTGAATGACCACGAGTATGGCAATTTCTGATACGAAACAAAAATGCGATTCGAACACGAACCACCAATGTAAAGATTGAAATCCAAGCTCTTGCATTTCTACTTTATCGAGAAATAAGCTTTATAATAAAGTTCGAGTGGTGTTGAATACACGACACCATATGAATTGCGACTTAAGGCTGTGCTTGTTTCTAGTAAAATGTTTTCCAAGAGAACTTTTTCATTCTCCGCGGCAGCAAGGGTGCATTTCCGCCGGAGGATCTCATCCTTGTCGGACCGCTCGTGCTCCTTCTCAATTGTGTCGATCTAGTTGAGCACGAAGAAGCCGAGGCGAGCCGAGAGGTTGGAACGCCGGCAAGGCCATGACGGAAGGAGGCGAGGGAGAGGTGGAGGAGTAGCATCTACCGGCGACAAGAGAGTAGGGTTTAGGAGTTGGGGAAGAACGCGGAGGAGTAGCATAGGGGGAAAATGGGGAACGGGAGGTGCGGATCTTGGTGTCGGTCGCGAACCCAATTCCGGCTCAATTCCCCGGGGAAGTGGGATCGGGGGGAGAGGATTTGCTAGGGGAGGGAGGATTTGACCGGCGAGGAAATTTAGGGTTTGGGATTGAGGAAGGAATTTGCGATTTCGAAAGAGGGGATTTGTGTAAGGTCCTATTTGATCTCTCTCTCTCTCTCGAGAGGGAATGAGATGAAACCACCCTGCATTTGATAACATAATTAAGGTCCTATTCGACCCTCATGGCCGGGTCGGTAAATAATGACCTCATTGATTAGAGGTTAAAAATAAAGGAAAAAAAAAAGAAAAGAAAAGAAAAAAGATAAGATAAGAAGAACTAAAAAAATTGAAAAATAAAAAAAATAATATTAAAATATTAATTCGGGGTAAAATTATCACAAGTGTACCAATTTGGGATTTTTGTTGGTACAAAAAATAGTTCGGGGTAAATTTATCACACATATATCAGTTTGGAGTTTTTTATGATAAAAAAATAATTTAAAGTAAATTTATCATAAATATACTAATTTAAAATTTTTGGTGAAATCAACTTTTTTTTTAAATCATATATCACATTTTTCACTAAATAAAGAAAGAGCGTTAAAGGTTCAAAACAACAACTGGGGAGGCCTTTCTGCCTTTCTCAGAAACCGGCCTTATCTAAAAAACGAAAAACAACGTGCGTCCCGACATTCACGTGCACCTTTTTCCCGAGAGAAAACCCCCTCCGGGTTCATTTCCGCCCCTTCGATGGGACTCCGAACCGACGGACGAGATCGCATCCGTACTCCCCCCCCTCCTCCTCCTATAAAACCGAGCCTCGCGCCTCCCCTCCCTCTTCAGCCTCTCTTTCTCTCTCTAAAAATATCACACTCTCTCTATCTCTCGCTCTCTGTCTCTGCGTTGTTTCTCTGAGATCGGAAAAGCGAAAGAGGGGGAAGGAGGGAAGAGAAGGAGAAGGAGAAGAGATGCTTCTGCGGAGCGCATCGACGCCGCTCCTCAACTCGTGGGCGCCCCATCACGCGAAGGAGCAAGCCGCCTCGCCGGAGCCCGAGGCCGCCGTCCACCACCACCACCACCGCCGTGGTGGCCGAGCCCGGCCCATCTCGCTCACCGCCTCCCCCTCCGCCGCGCTCTCCCCCGTCGAGGACTCCTTCCCGGGCAGGGGCAGGAGGGTCGCCAGGGCCCGGTCGGAGTCCAACCTGCTGGACATCGACCCGGTGCCGCCCAGGAGGAAGCCCCCCATCGCGGGGATCCTTAATGGGATCACGCTGGAGGAGGAGGAGGTGGTGGGGCTCGATGAGGGGGCCGACGCGGGGTGCCGGGTCCGGGTGGGGGACGCCGGTTTCCTGAGCGTCCTGGTCGGCGGCGGCGGCGGCGGCGGCGGAGGATCGGACGGCGGCGACGGTGGGGGGATGCTCGAGGATTGGGATGCGAATGGCGGGAAGGAGAGCACGGATTTGTATTACAAGAGGATGATCGAGGCCGATCCTGGGAATGCTCTCGTTCTTGGCAATTACGCGAGGTTCTTGAAAGAGGTGTGCTTTTCTTAAAAATATGATCTTTTTTAGCCCGTGATTCTTTGATTTTTGGTTTGGTTTTGCGTTGTAAGAATAGATTTTCTGTCTTCCTTGTTTGTTTAGTAAGGGAAAGAGGAGAGTGAAGTGTTTTTCTTCCTGAAACTAAGAAAAAATGGTTTTTTAGCAGAAACTTATGAATTATGTGGGCTTCCTTCTCTATTAGAAGAAGGCCTTGGAGCTATTTGATGTATAATATACATATTGATATGATTGAATTGGATTCTGGAGCGACAGCTTTTTGAAACTTTGACTTGAATTGTTTATCTTTGTGCTTTGTTCATCGATGTGGCTTTGATGGTGGAACATGAGATATTTAGCTAATCCTCTATTCTAACGATTTGGTTTGAAATCTGAATTAGGTTCAAGGGGATCATGAGAAGGCCGAAGAGTACTGCGCGAGAGCAATTCTAGCAAACCCGAAAGATGGAAACGTTCTGTCCATGTATGGAGACCTGATATGGCAGAGCCATAAGGACTCAGAACGGGCGGAGAATTACTTTGATCGGGCCGTTAAAGCCGCCCCTGATGATTGGTAAGCAATCTTGTCAGCTATTAATGAGGATTCAATTTTGTGATTTGAGCCTGAATGCTTGGACATAACTAGAGAAAGAAAAGGATTAGTTGAACTGATTTGGACGATTTGGCTACCACTATGGTTCTTGAAATTGCAAGTATGGTTCATGTATGGCTTATGGAAGTTGGTTGTATTGAACGGTTTTGGTTTTGGTGGTGGTGCAGTTATGTTATGGCTTCATACGCCCACTTCTTGTGGGATGCCGAAGAAGACGACGATGAGGAGGCTAGGGACGATACCATGACAACTTCACCTCCGAGTTTCTTCCGAGGAGCTTCTGAATCGCTCCCTCCTCTAGCTGCTGCATCTTAATTAGGCCCTCCCTCTTCATGTTTTTACCTTTCCTCGTGTAAAAATAGCTCTTAGATATCAAATTTTGACCTCTGCTAATATCCTTAGATGACCTAATTAACTCGGCTCTTTTGCCTCAGTTTTGATGTAAAAAAGAATAATGTAGAGAGAAAATAATCAATGAAATGAGTTTTTTCCCAGATCTCAGTTTCTCTGTTATTAGACCAAGGGCCGGCAGGTACTCTCATGTGCAGTGTATTGGTTCGATGAAGCAATGTTTCTGTTGTGCTATCGTAATGGTGAGTTTGTAAGATGGAAGGGAAGGGATAAGTTGAAGCAGCGCGAGTGCATTCGTTTTGTTTAGGGTCTCGGTTCAAATCGAAGGGCCTGCAATTTCTTCTTGAGGAACTCTTTCAGATCATAGACTCGTATGCTTTTAGTCTCGAACACATTCAAAGACCCCAAGTAATCTTTTTGGAGGTCATACACAGGAATGGCATCGGAACATGGCCAATCATTGTGAGGAGCCATGACTCGAGACTATAGCAGTTAGCGTCGTGGGTTTTACGCCTCTCTCAAATCGTCCGGGTCTGAACAGATTGGGACTACAGGAGATGTGTGGTGGTTCTCCAAGGCTCGAGATATACAGTGCATCGAGGCGAGCTTGCGATCTAATTACAAAGAGGTTATCGACCGAGCACTCATCTCGAGGAGGCTATGGACCGTCGGTTGTGAAGACCATGAGTTTCTGTGTGATAGTCCGAGCAAGCGTTGTCCTGGGACCGTGGTAGCAAACATGATGGATGACCATATTAACCCGGTGGATTTTTGAGACTCAATGTTTCTTATGGAAGGGGAGGAGGAATGTAAGGTTATAAAAAGGTGGACAGATCTTGAATGGGCTATTATGACTACTTGAGTGCTGAAGGCCTTGATCGATGTAGATTCGAGTAGGGCTCACGGCCGCCTCTCCATCGCCGAGGTCCATGCCAGCTGTCGTGCTCCTTTGGCATTCAGGACTGGCAGAACCTGGACTGTGAGATTCGCATCTCTCGTGGGGTATGAGAGGGTCAGTTCCATGATTCAATGTTTAAGAAGAGACATCCCTTCGTCTGGTGCCATGAACACAAAATCGTCACATGGACTCCCATTCCAAACATATTTTTCTCGAAGTAAAATACACTTTTCATTGTTTGAATGATAAAATTTTAGTTTTCTTGGTGAATATTTCTCACTGACGATAGAGACCGATGATTGGCCATCATTGTGGCTATCGAAGATCATAATAAGGTGAACAGTTGGATGGACCTTGACGATGGTGAACAAATCTAGAAGTGTGATGTTTACTGTGGCTTGGAAGAACTGCACTATGATGTATCAAGATGTATCACTACTTGTCTTGTCATCATCAATGCCATGTCATTTATATGTGCCATGTCATCATGCAATGTGATTTATATGTGTCACGTCATCATGCTTGCTATGTCATTGTGCCATGTCATCTATGCCACGTTGTTTATGCCACGCCATCATGCTTACCATGTCATGTCTATGTCATCGCCATGCCACTATCCATGTCATGTCATCAATTCTGTGTCATTTAGGGATTGCATGTTTGAGTTCATTAATTTAGAATGCATGTCATGTTAGAATATTTTATATTAATTTTTGTCCGTCATTAGAATAGATCATGTCACCTGTCATTTGAGTAATAAATCATGCATGTTTAACCTAGATTAGAGTTTCACATAGTTAGTTTTCAAAAATAAAGGAAAAACCCAAAAGATATTTTTTTTTGGTAAGGAAAAAAACCCAAAAGATATTGATTAGTTAATAAATCATAGTTAGGCTAGGTATAGTGTTTTAGTGCTCTACTCATACTTAGAAAATCATTTAACTCAAGGTGTTTCAATCCTTATTTTTTTAATGATTTATTTATTTGAATGTCTTGATTATTAGTTGCTACTTTAATGATTGTCATGTGATCACCCCTCACATGTTAGTAGTTAGGTTTAAAATTAATCCAAGTTGCTTGCAAAAAATATTTTTTGAAAATAAAAGAGAAAATGTATTGAAAGGGCGTTAAAGTAATCTAGTGTAATTAAGGTCCTATATCCATTAATCTTTGGTTTGCTAAAGTCTAGTATTCCCCCACACCTGGGTATCTAATCAATACATCAAAAATAAATTAGTGACGACTCTTGAATAAATTGATTTTGCATGTTAATAAAACCGAAAGTTGCAGTTGGTATGGGCTTAAGAGAGCCCGACTTAAGTGTAAGCTAAGTGATCTATTAGTTATTCCTCCTGGGTGATTCACCCAAGGGAAGGTCGTGATAGCTTGGCTACTTTGCTAAGAATGTTCAATTAAATTTCATAGTGTACTTAGGCCTAAACTTTCTCTTTTTCAAAAAATATTTTTGTTTGGCAACGTGGAGGCAACGTACGTCCCTAATATCGTGTTAAATGTTCTTGCATATAGGAGTTGTAAAGGGTTGAGTGTTTATTAACCTTTGCCTTGCCAAATTGGAGTTGAGAATGAACGGTTACCTTTCGGCTATTGAAGTAGTGTTTGCTTATAATCTGTTATGCATGCTTTAGTGCTCTTTTTTTTGTCGGTCCTATTCTATCTCTTGCTCACGATACACACTCAGACTTGCACTCCACCTTTTGCAGGGCGTGGGCGTCGAAACCCACATCTTAAATTATGTGGTCCCACCCCTACCTCCTGCGAAGGTGAGGATTCGAACTCCCCACCTCCCCCTTCTCAAGTGAGAAGGGTGGCCACTGGGATAAACCCCCAGTGATTGCTTTAGCACTATATTATTGTACACACAACTTGCCGTTGGACCGAGGCCACATATGATATTTTGGATGATGTTGACAAGGATACTACTTTGAATGGAGGCATGCGTAGTAGAGGTTGCCTTTCTCATCCTCAAACGTTCCTTTCTTGGATTCAAAAGTTCTTACCTTTGTCCGTAGGCATTTGTGACAATTAGGTTTCCTTTTGACCGAGCCGGATCTAAGAGGACCTGGCTTTAGTGCACAAGCAAGTGGCTGGTTTGATCATACTGTTGGTCCCACTTTGTTAAGCCGTTTAGTTAGAATTCAAACCCAACATCTCATGTGCATGTTTATGTGTTTGCCATTAGTCTCTAGCGAAGTAAGTTTTTATTCGCTCACTATGCAATTTACTTACGTTGTTGAATTTTTATGTTGGTCCATGACAAAAGGTCAATAGTGTGTCTTTGTCTATGTAAAATGAGGAGATCGGACATGCGACTCATTACTGCTCCCTAGACTTAGCTCAAAATGTGGTGGAACAAGTTAGACCAAGATGGCCGTGACTTTGTAGAGTCCAAGCTTGGCCGACTCCTCCCTCTTCTTGATATCAACGTAAAAAATGGTCTTATGCAAGCACTATCGCATTTATAGTGCCCTAAGACCTAAGACATCTACCTTCATATTCTGTAAGCATGGGCTGACAACAACTTTGGAAGAGTATAATATTGCCATCGGAAAACCTTTGGAATCCAAATGGGTAAGTCCGCTTATCGGAATAGAGCCTATATCAACCTATTTGATTTCTTAAGAATTAAAAAGGATAAAATGAGAAGAGTTTTGAAGGATATTGCAATGCATGCTCATTCTATTTCCAAACTGAATGTTTCTTGAATTTCTTGACATTTCAAATAAGTAGGATCTTTTACTTAACTTTCTTTGGGTTTGTAGTTTTCCCACACCTTAAGAATGCTATGAATCCTTCGATTGCAAGGGTAGTCAAACAAGTATGTGCTTGGATGAATTTTGTTAACACTATTTTAGGCGAAACATTCCTATCTCTCACTCGATTCAAAGAAAATGGGGAAAAGAATTTTCATGCTCCACCTAAACTCTTGCAAATTTGGTTCTTTTCTCACACAAATGGGTTTGGTATTCACATGGGCATAAATGAAGTGAATCATTCTAATAAGCCAATCAAAAAGTTTCAAACCTTAAAAGACAATACACCAGGTTTGTCTTATTTTGAATGGATAGCTTTTCTAAGAAACCCAAGTCCCAAAGGTTTCCTATTGCATGCCAAATTTTTTTGAGTTTGTGAGGCACGCTTCTCACATGGAGAGGATGGTCCAATTCCACTGCCAGGAATCACTGGCGCGACGAGTTACTATCCTTATCGAGTGGTCCAACAATACAAAGTTTTACAAGATGTTCTGCCGACGCTCCGGACAGACTCATCCCAAGTCAGGCTTACTCACAAGGATCATGATTACAAAGATGACATCCATCTTTTGATCTAGCTTGGAATGAATGCCGCCCACAAAAGCTAGTTTGACCCGAGGATGAATTGGAGGGGAAAGAGAAGATCTACCATGCCTCAACTCATTGCATTTGTCGACATCGAATGCTGGCCAATCTGCGTCCCGCGATACCCAAACTGACCATGAAACCCACCAACTGAGCGGAGATTAAGTGCCTCAAGAGGAAAGTGGAACAAGCCCAAGAGCATGCTACATGGTAGATCGAGAAAATACGCGGTTACATCGGAAAGTCATCTCCCAATTGTATATTGATCAAGTTATTTGAAAATGGCTCGAATTGTTGATTTTTTTATCAGTGTTTTTACTTTCTTAGTTCATGTTTAGGAAGTTAGAAGTCTTTACTTTCCTATTTCATTTTTAGGAGTTTCATTAGTGTACAAACAATTTCATAAAATAAATAAAATGGGAGATTCGACCATTGTCATGGACCGGTCCTATTGAAATCTTGTGCTTATTTTCTTTAAACTAGGTGATTACGGATCATCGACGTTCACCCATCCACATGTGTTCTAAGGCAAAATGTTTGAACTAAGTGAAGTGCAAAACCGTGTTGTTAATATCAAGAATGACATGAAGCAAGTCTTCACTGCCCTTCAACAACTGTCGAAACAGCTGGACTCTCTTCAAACCAATCTCACTTTTGCACCCACTCAACACTCAGGTTGTGATGCCGAAGCAAACAACTGATAAGAGCAAAAGCATGTTTCTTGATGATGATGACATGCCGGAATTGATTGAGGACCCTCCTCAAGTCGACAAAGCGAAATCTGTTGATATGCTGAAAACTGAGCAAGATAAGCGCTTTGAGAAGGTTGAAGAGAAATTGAGCTAATTGCAAGGATTACAAACTCAAGGCCCAACTGACTTGTCCCTCTATATGCTAAGGTCAAGGTGCCAAAGAATTTTAAAATGCCTGAGTTCAAGAAGTATGACGGCACTTCTTGCCGGAAGATTCGTTGGCCAACTTACCTAGTTCGGATGACCCAATACATCTACAACGTGCCTTTGATGATCTAATCATTTCAAACGAGTCTAATTGGCCTCGCATTGCAATGGTACATTATGAAGAAGATTAACCTCTTTGAGACTTGGAAGAGCTGTTTGATGCATTCCTCAAGCAATACAAGTTCAACATCGACATCACTCTGTCTCGTGAAGATTTGATACGTGCCGAGCAAAAGAAAAGTGAGTCTTTCAAGGCATATGCTACAAGGTGGAGGACCCTAGCCACCCAGATTATCCTAAACTGATGGAAAAGGAGCTAATGGATCTAATTATGAAAACTCTCCCACCTTGAGTATCAAAGTCGAATGATGGGCTCGATTGTTGAGTTATTCAACCAACTTATCCCTATCGGGGAAAGAATCGAGATAGCACTGAGAGATGGATGGGCTGTTGAGCAAGCCTATAATAACAAGAGGTTCACCACTAAGAAAGAGAAGGAACCTGCTGCTGAGGTTAATGTGACCCACACCTAACCAAATCATAATTATACTACGACGATCCAGATTGCCGGAGGGTAACATTCTGGAGGTGGGTGCCAATCCTCTCGTCGCCAAGGTAATATAAGACAGTTTACTGCTCTCCCTAGTTCCCTATCCAAGGTTCTACAAATCCTCAAGAAGAAGGGCTTACTTTCCAACAAGCTAAAGTGGCCCAATCTTGAGCGATTTTCTAGCTATGATCCGTCCAAGAAATATGATTAACACATGGGAGAAGTGAGACATTCAATTGATGATTGTTTAATTCTAAAGTATAGAGTTCAAAACCTCTTGGACATGAAGGCATTTTCCTTCTGACCACTCAACCAAACATCCAAATAGATCCATTGCCCAATCGTGCATAAGAGGTGAATGTCATTTTAGGCTTTGATGCTGGAAAGAAGAAGAATTTGAAGGTGAATGTGAATGACATTTATGATGGATTGGTGAGAGCTGAATATTACCCGAAAGATGAGACTCATTTTTATCTTTTATGAGCGAGAGAGTTCGAAAGATGGTTGAAGCTGGGATGATTGTATATGCTAGCTGCACTAGTATAGTTTCCACTATCACCCAAGTCATTGATTGGATGAGGAATTTGGTGCCCTAATTATTGGAAAGAACAAGGTAAATCCTTTGCCGATTGACATGCCACCACTTGAAGACGCTTCTGACAATGAAGAATTTATAGTCGATTTGTCATCAATTGATGAGGGGGTAGTGATTGATGTCCCACAACCTTATGCATATGCTGGCAACAAGGCGGTTCTATGGTCATACAGCATGGACATTGATAAAGTAAAGAGGTATGGGTGTACTTATGCTCAAGCCGATGCTCAACCTATCTAGTCCGTTACTAACGAAGAGGCTAAGTAATTCCTAGCCATGATCAAAGCAAGCGAGTATAGTGTAGTGTACACAAGATGCCTGCATAGATTTCTCTACTTGAGCTTCTCCAGACATTTGTCAAACACCAAAAGTCCTCGATGAAAGTGTTAAGCGAAGTACATGTTCCTAAGACGATTAAGCATGACAAATTAGAGGAGTTTGTTGGATCCATCATATTGAAAAGCTCTTTACATTTCTGTCCTTAAGATAAGTTTCCAATTTAAGATAGGATTTGGCTTGGTTTATTTCATAGTTTGAATTGGATAATATCTTACATTAGAATTTACACTATTAATTACGGTTTTTAATAAAAAATCCAAAAAATAAATGCATGTCATGTAGATTTAGTTGCATCATCCATGTATAACTATTTGCCGTGTCATCAATGCCATATCATCTTGCTATGTCATGCCGTATCACATGCCATGTCATATGTCACGTCATCAATGCATGTCATGTCATCATACCATGTACATGCAATGTCAAATGCCACGTCATCAATGTTTGCTATGTCACCATGCCATGTCATATGCCACGTCATCGATGTCATGTCATCATCTATGCCGCATCATTGCCATGTCATCGTCATGTCATGCCATGTCATAAATTCCATATCATTTAATGATTGCATGTTTAGGGTCATCTAATGCATATCATATTATAATAGTTTCATGTTGATTTTTGCCCGTCATTAGAATTAGGTCATGTCCCATGTCATCATGCATGTTAACCTAGATTAGAAATTCATTTAATAAAAGAACAATCCAAAAATAGAGTTAATTAGAATTCCATAACTAGATATAAAAGTCATGGTTAGGCTAGGTTTAGTATATTTAGAGCCTTAATTTAATTCTTTGTGCTTTATTCTTGTTTTCTAGCGATTTATTTATTTATTATTTATTATTAGTTGTTATTTTTGTTGATTGCGCACCAGTATGACCATCACTTACATGTTGGTGGCTAGGTATAAAATTAATCCAAGTTACCTACAAAATATTTTTGAAAATAAAGGAGAAAAGATACCGAAAAGGACATTAGAGTAATCTAGCATAATCAATTCCCTCAATCCATAAATTTCTAGTTCATAGAAGTAAAGTACTCTTCTACACTTTACTTGGATTTTAATCGACCCACCAAAATATGATTAGTAACGACTTCAAAATGAAATTGATTTGCATTTTAAAGATCAAACCAAAGTTGCGAAACTAAGTATAAACTTAGTTTTTCATTAGCTAAATCCTAGATGATCCACCCAAAGGAAAGGTCAAGACAGTCATCATCATATCACCATAGAGGTGTGTTTCTATCAACTAAATTATGCTTGTACATGATGCAGTAGAAACCATAAATAAGTATAAGTAAAACTTGCAAAACACGAACGTGGACGTAATTCTAGACTCCTATGCTACGTTTGGTAGTCTTGATAGGATGCCAAGTTATCATATCCAGTGTTGGCCAACGCCCTACGGGCGGATAAACCTGGATATATCCGAATAAAATGCCGGATAAGAAATCCAGAGTAGGGGTGGGATAAGTCCATATTGGCTAAAAAAAATTTAAAAAATATCACTTAACAAAATGAAAAATAGTCATGGCACCTTCTCTGCATTTTGTTCCAGTAAAAAACCAAAGAGAAGTGGAACCAAAACGAGAAAAAAGAATGAACAGATTTTGAATTCACAATTGCGAGGTTGCTAGCACCACTTCAATTCCGATTCGTCATTGAGTGATTCCTCGATTCCAACCCTCCAGTCCTCGCATAACTATCGTGAATCAACCAACCCATCACTTTCGTTTGATAATTTCACTAATTTTTTTCTTTTTTCTCCTTCGTAGTTATTGGAGTCACTTGTGGACATTCAACGAGGGTTTTGCGTGAGGGATGATCAAATTAGGGCATTGGAGGCATTGCACCCGAGTTCTGGCGATTTTTTCTGAGTGCTGAATTTCGTCGACAGGTGTGGAGGTGCGAGTGATTGTGGATATCAGGGGGTGGGATTGAGGAATTCTGGGGTAGCTAGCTTTTAGGCTTTTCAAGGTTTGGGAGTTGTGTATTGTGTGATATGGATGAGAACAATCGCGAACTCGAGGAAGGGGAAACTTGCTTTTACAATGACGAGGAATTTTAAAGAATTTAATCTTATCATAGGTTACACTAAACGAGGGGATTTTCTAAAATTCAAAAGATATTTGGAGAAATTCTAATTTCATCTTATCCTATCTTATCTCGATCTGAACCCAGATAACCAAATGTAGTCCTACTATATTTATTTAAAAGGATGGATGAAAGTTATCTAAATATTATGAAGACACCTAAGTGTCATGAAATAACTAGAAAATGACCTTAAGTAGTTAAGAAATTCGAAAAATAAACCTAAAGGTAGAAAGTGGCTTGAAACCCATGAAAACATGGTTGAAAATTTGGCAACAGGTTTCCCATTAGGCGCAGCACAGCGTGCAGAATGAGTTTTCTTGACTGGTCTTGTGAGTCTTGTAACTCATTTCGGATCAAAATATATAATCCATTTATCGAACTTTGTGAGAGTTCGTGTTCCCGAGCTCACCTTTTGAGTTTTTACTTTTCCGGGCACTCCGAAAAGTTCTCAATAGCCGCGTGGCGTCAAGAAATAGAAGGTGTTTCCATGATAATCTCATTGGTAAGCAGTCCGCTAATTTAATATTTTTTCAAACTTTGATATTTTTTTTGCAAGAACCAAATTTATTTTTTCAAGAACGAAATTATGCCATTTCAATGGTCTAGCCTTCTCACGACTCCATGGGTCTCCAAGATTGCTAGAAGAATTACATCATGCAATTATGTCCTTCTTTAGAATGAAATAAAGGAACCGTAAGTACAAGTGTCAGTTTCATTGAAATTAGGGCAATGTCTCTAGCACAAGTATCAATGCCGTAGAAGTGGAGGCATCGCAAGAGATACGTACACTCTATCTGCATTATCAAGCACCATGTATATAATAATAGATTTGGTGAAGCAGATCTTCACGAATTTCTGCAATTTAGATGTGACCCTTTGGGGAAGGAGTTGAACTGTTGAACCCTCTTTTTATTGATTTTGCTAGAAAGAGACTCGTCAAATAATCTACAGTTCATCCATCGTTTTCCTCTTGTTAGTGCATATGCTTCGCAATCTGATTCGAAAAGGAGTTAATCGTTTGATAAACTGAATATTATTACTATTATTGAGGAAAAGATCAACTTTTGGTATCTTTCAATATTTTTTAATGTAGTTTTCACAGATTTTTTTAAATTTTATTCCCTTTTAAAGTTCTATATATGCGACAGTTACTATTCCCAAAATTATGTCATCTCCCTCCATCGGACTGGGCACGGGATCTAGAGTGAACATATTGCGGGGTCAATCAACATTTATTGGAAAATTCTATTATGTGTAGTACATGTATGATAGAAATTGCAAAACTAGTTCATCATAAAATTATGTATAATATATTGCCTTAGAATTTATCATTTTTTTTTGGTGTGGTAGTATGTGTAATCAACTTAATAATTTTTTAGCTGACATAAAATATTAATTTTTCTAAAGTATGATAATAACTGTCAACATTTTAAGACTATAAACACACGAGAAAGGATCAATAGAGTGCTAGCTCAAAGACAACTAATATTACTATATTACTTAGGTGGCCGAAAAATGAATGAAAAGTAGTAATCAATCCAATACTTGTTTACAATCTTTGTCTCCTTTTGAGAAAATTGTCTAAAAGTCCTAATTATATTGTACGTTAGCCAATTTAGTTATAAGCTTTTCAATTGTGCTAATCTAATCCTAAACATATTGTATGATGGCCAATTTAGTCCTAAACCTTTTAATTGTGCCAATTTTGTCCTAAACCTATTGACGATTTGCTAATTTAGTCATAAACTTTTTAATGATTTGCCATTGTAGTTCTTTGGTGATTTCCAGTGAAAATTACTCAGAAGGACTACATTGGCAAATCATTGAAAGGTTCGGAATTAAATTGACCAATTGTTAAAAGGTTTAGGACCAAATAGGTTGTCGTATAATATATTTATAACTAAATTGACATAATTAAAATATTTATGACTAAATTGGTCGTCGTATAATAGGTTTAGGACTTTTTAGACTATTATTACCTTTTCTTTCTCGATAAGAGTCTAATTTGGTATAGTGCAATTATTCTCCACATTAATTTCTCAACCGGTGAGTCCCCATGAAACTGGAGCCGGACCCCGTAGTTAATTGTCAGGGAATTTTTATAAATACCATCTTCAGCTTTACCTCTTATGTCAAATACCTTTCTCACATTTTAAAACCTATAATTATCATCCTTACTTTTTACAATGAATGAATTTCAAATTGCATCTCTCGTTCACAAATAATTTACCAAATTGCCATTTGATTTCCCAATCTACCCCCATTCTTGGAAAAACCCAACATCCATCCACACTCTCTCCCCCGCCCTGAGAGGCTCGTTCAGTCTAATACATCCACTATCGTGTCTTCCCTCTCCACTGCGCATGCCATCGTCACCGACCTCAGAACTGGGGCCAGCGATGGTTGCCAATCCAACTCAAGGCCAAATCAACCTCGATCTGGGGTCGATAGCTGCCATGGCCGAGCTCTTGATAAAGAGCTTTCACGGCTCGTGAACTTGTTGAAGAGTTTCGCAGTGTCGGTCGTGACCCTCATGAGCTTGAGGCCGACCTCACATGAAATTGGTGATCGCGAGCTGTGGGCTCAGGCCAAGCTCGGGTGACCTTGCCATCACGAGCCACATGGATCTGATGCCACAGACAGAGACACGAGGGAGAAGGGTGCGGACAACAGGCGAGGGAGAGGGTGTTGACGCCGACATTGGTGTCAGCATTGGTGTCAACATCGGCATCGGCGTCGGGCAATATTGTCAAGTTGCTTGACGCTGTGGGGGTGGCTCTCGATGGATGTTGTGTTGTGCTACGACGTGTGACAAGAAAGAAAGGGGAGGGAAAGAAAGTGGGAGCAGGGTCTAGGTGTAGATTATGGCTGTGCATGAGGGCAAATAAGGTTTTTTAGTAGGTTTTGAACTGTGAGCAGTATATTTGATGTGGAGACTAAAGTTGAAAAGTTTTTCTTACAAGGCTAATACTACGAAAAATCTCAAACTGGTACACCTATGATAAATTTACCTCAAACTATTTTTTTGATCACAAAAAACCCTAAACTGGTACACCCGTGACAATTTTACCTCGAACTATTTTTTTGACCATCAAAAACCCTACATTGGTATACCTGTGACAATTTTACCCCCAAACTAATTTTTTAGCCACAAAAAATCCCAACTGGTACACCTGTGATAAATTTACCCTCCGTTAGTTTCCGTTAAATTTTACTATCAAATTGCTAAGTTTAATGACACGTGATAATTGACATGTGTGCCGATTTTGGGTTTTACTCCTCTGTTTGTCACAAGTTTACCAATTTGTGATTTTTGTGATATTAATATAATTTAACGGACACTAACAAAGGGTAAATTTGTCACAAATATACTAGTTTTGGGTTTTTAGTGGTCAAAAAATTAGTTCGGGGGTAAAATTGTCACAGGTGTACCAGTGTGGGGTTTTTGGTGGTCAAAGAAATAGTTCGAGGTAAAATTGTCATAAGCGTACCAGTTTGGGGTTTTTGGTGGTTAAAAAAATAGTTATGGGTAAATTTGTCACGGGTGTACCAGTTTGGGGTTTTTTGTGATAAAAAAATAGTTCGGGATAAAATTATCACAGGTGTACCAGTCTAGAGTTTTTCGTCGTATTAACCCTTCTTACAATTATCCCCGATTGTTAATTGAGCACCTTCGGACTCAGTCTTATGTTCAAGTCTCTTTCACATGTAGCAATCTGAACTAAAGAGATCAAGAACGATCACACCAAGAATCGTTCTCTGAAAATGAGCTCCGACGAAATAGAGAATTGACAGATGATAATGCTCAAGAAGAGAGAACCCCTCCATTAATCTTGACTCCCCACATTGTACTCTCTCTCCATAAGGGCCAATGTATTTTGGCTTAGTAGAAAGAAAGGAAGCACAGAGCACACAAGGCAAGAGAATGAGAGACATTAATCAATCATCCTGATCTGACGCGATATGTGAGAGCAAAAATGAGACCTGAGATCACTGACCAGAATTTTCAGTCCATTGAATAGCTCCCCAATGCAACACAGAGAAGGGTTTCCACAGGAGAAGCCCGCTCTAATAGTTCCAATGACTTCTAGCATTAATTTTCTTCCACACACACGAACTCTTTGTCAGCAGAAATATGCTGATCACATGTTCGTACAAACGATGCTGTTCCTCAGTGTACGGAGTACACATTTTCACGCTTCAGTGCTTGAGATTTGGAGTTCCAATCACAGGGTTTAGGTCCAACATGAACATGTCGATGAGCAGATTCACATGCCATAGTCAATTAAGGTTATTTATCTAGAGTTTACTGGGTTGTTAGCACATCTCTTTCTATTTCCCAGATTCATGACTCAGGCTATTCAGGCATTGCAGTCAGTCTACCTGGCTATCCTTTTGTGTTAAGCAAGTACTTTATTCTCCTTTTTCTTGGCGTTGACATGTGATAAATGAGAACCCGAGAAGGACTGTGACCTCAGAACACATAATGCCACTTTTCTATGCTGGAACGGGTAAGACACCATCAGCAGAAGTTTTACCTTAGTGATCACGTGGTGCATATAAGAAGTTTAAGCAAGGGAAAGAAATCAGACTAACAATATTGAGGAGAATCTCTCGCCTGTCTATATCCTGAGGCTTCTTTCCCGGGGCGAAGTTCTGAAGTAGTTACCGTGGTGGTTCTGCGCATCTTCGTCTTCTTCTTTCTAGTTTGATACAATTTCCATTTTCACTAAACGGCTTCAGATTTTCTTTCTTCATTCAAGAACATTTTCTAGGGAAGATGGATGCTGGAGATTCAGTATATGGTGTCAACAGTGATAAGCGGAGCAAAGTTTATAACCCCAACCAAGAGGTGATGATCACTGAGAAAGTAAATGCGGATAGTGGTGGTACTCCGGAGAGCGAAATCCTTCCTTCTGCAGTGAAGAAAGCGGTTAACGGATCAACCCTCTCAGTGAAACTTTCTGGTTTAAACATAACTGAGGTCAATCCACCCGCGATGAACTTTTCATTTGTTCTTATTATTCGCTTTAACAAGCTTACCATAGAATTTATGACTCTTGTTATGTTTGTGATCAAAGAGAGACGGCACAAATTATTCTGAGTGCTCAGGACAACCCCTAGAAATCAGTCTGAAAAAGAGAACGACGAGTGCCAAGAAGTTTGCAACTCCAGCCAAAGAAAATAACAATATGGAACTCGGTATAGCCAACATGCCTGATAAAGGGATAGGTCATCTTCCTTCTTACAGCTTCAGTTTTAAGTGCGCTGAGAGGGCTCAGAAAAGAAAACAGGTACTAGCTCGAATCTGCGCCATAGTAGTAGTTATTAACTGATCTGACTTTGCCCTATGTTTTGATCAATGGCAGTTCTACTTAAAGCTCAAAGAGAAACTCAGCACAAAGGAAACGGAGAGAGCAATTATGCTGGCCAAACTCAAGGTGTTTCAAAAAATCTTGTTCTTTGGATTCTCATGAACAGAAATTTTCGAACTTTGTCGTCAACCCCTTGCTTGGTTGTATACAGGAAGCTGAAGAAGCAGAAATTAAGATGCTTCGGCAGAGTCTAGTGATTAAGGCAAAACCAATGCCAAGTTTCTACTTCGAATGCTCTCCAATCCAGATGAAATTAAAGAAGGTAAGTGTCATCCTTATGGTTGACATCAGTTGAGTTAATTACCTTTTGTGTAACATGACTAACATCCTATCCGGTAACCAATTTATATCTCGATATTCATTAGCTTTTCTTTTCTTTCTTTTCAAGGATAATCTCTACTTGATCAAAGGGCTTATCGTGAGAGCATATTTCGAGAAATCTAGAGCATGATTGACCAACTATGTTCATTCTGTGTAAATTTCAGTATGAGCTATGAACTTATCATTATGTTATTCATTTGCTAGTTTATTGCTTGTGGATTTTTGTAAAACCAGCAATAATCAGTCGGTAGTATTTTTGGGCTTAAAAAAAATTTCCTTGGGGTATACATGTTCTCTGTACAGTTGGTTTGCATGCCTCTTTCAGTTGGGCTTTGATTTCCTTCCTCTGTGGCCACAAGTTCTCAGAAGCAAATGCGATCACGCATGATCTACAATTAAGCAGATCACATGATTTTGCACTTACCTTTCCTTCCATTGCTTTTCTACTATGTGCCACTTGCATATTTCCATGCAAATCGGCCTCTACTCTCCTGAATTCGACCTCTTTCAGCTACTACTGTCTCTTGACAAGTCTTGGAAGCCCGAGTCTCAGATTTGTGAAATGGCAATTTGATGCAAATCCCACTTTTTGTCATCCACTAAGAAGCTTTCTTCAGGTACAAGTTTCTTGATGTCATCTGTGCCTTGAAACAACCACATATGCAGGTCCCAGCAAGAAAGGCAAAATCACCAGAGGAGGCCCAAACCCGACAGCAACAAGGACAAAGCCACTCAAACGGGCTTCATGGGATCGTCCCGGCCTCAGTGCAAGAGGCCACTCAAAAGGTCTCTCCAGAGATTCCCCTCCCAGAAGAACGAATCGGTCGATGCATCAGGAAATCCCACGTCTCTCGTCAAACCCCGGCCCTTCCTGGGCTTGGACCATGAGGCCGGTAAAACCACGTGCCAGGCCAAAGAAAATCAGAAGATGTTACCAAACAACAAGAGAGCTCTGCATTAATCAGAGTAACAAGGGAGGGATTACGTGCTTGGTCCTTAAAACTGTTTGTTGTTGCATCGCATTATCATCAAATGATCGTAAATGTTTGTGCACGGTCTATTATTTCTAGTTGAAACTGTGTCATAAGGACTAATAAGCAGCAGATTGCTGTCTGCTTCTTGCTGAAGTTTGATGTGATTGACTTAGTAAACACTCGGCCAAAGAACATGTGCGATTCTGCAGTTACCATGTCTGTTTGCTGATTAGGCTCCCTTCATTTCACGTAAAATGTAATATTTCTGAAAAATATTTTTAAAAAAAATGATAATATTTTCTGGTTTTAGCCACAATATGAAAATGAGCCAAAAATAATTTTTCGGTTTTTGGCATGGAAAATCTAATTTGATTTTTTTGAAAAAAAAATTAATAGATTCAATTTTTATAATTATTTTTTCTTTTCTTTTTTTGTTTTTTCCTTCTATCTCAATCGGTCATTGGCCACGCTGACAGCTGGCAATTAGCCACATGCGAGGTCTAACTCACCCGAGGTTAGCAAGCTCGAGGATCGAGTTTGCTGAATTTGGCGAGGTTGAGCTCGCCTAATGTTGGTGAAGCTCCTCCTTGCTGGATCTGGTGAGGTAGAGCCTTGCTCGAGACTGGCAAGCTCGAGACCGAAGAGCACAATTGATTAGGAATTGGATTTTGGATTCGGTGTGAATAAAAAGATCTTTCTAAGTTATACTATTTAATTCTTGAAGATGATTTGATTTGATAACTGAAATATTGTTATTCATGATATTGATCTCATTCAATATCATCAAGGTGTAATTCATCCCATTGAATTTACAGGCAAAAAGACTTATCATCGCTATGGAATTAAATCCCGAGTTTTTGCCAAGTACAAAAAATGAGATTATCGAAGTAAATATTCTCGCATTTATTTTTACCGCACTCTTCATATTCAAGTTCCTATTGCTTTTTTACTTGTAATATACGTAAAAACAATTAGTCAAACTTGAATCGAAGCCAATTTCTTTTCTTAGTCAATGATCGAAGAAACTAGAGGTGATCGGTTTCCGGTGCGGTTCTATTCCAAGGTGAAATCGAGAACCGGACTAGAAGGACCGGTTGATCCTAGGACCAAGAACCCAACCGGACTTGTTTGGTTCAGTCCAATGAAAGGGTGCGTGACTCCACTATCCCCACTAATATAGTGTCATAGAGCAGATAAAAATTGAAAAGGAAGAATCTATTTTGGTAGTTTTTCTCGGAGTAACTTGGAATATGTGAAGATTGAGAAAGCAAAGAGAAAAATGTTGTGCAGAATGCTGTACTAAAAGAATTTGTGGAAGAAATTGCAGAGTTGCAGTAATTAGTGCAGTTCCATGCCCCCAGTTATGGTCCAAAGTAAGGAAGAGTCAGGTTTTGTAAGCTGACCTAAGGCAGGTGTGAAGGGTAAATGAAAGAAAAGCCGGCCCGGTTCCCTCTGGAATTGAGAACCGGACCGTTTGGATACCGGTTTCACTTTTAGAAATCGGGAACCGGACTAACAATCTCGGAAACCGAACCCAACCGGCCGGTTCGGTTCGATCAGGGCGGTTCTCGATTCCAGCGATCCGTTTTGCACACTCTCGAAGGAAACAAATGTGAGATCCTGATCACTACTCAGCAAACCCAAATGCCCTTGAGTACTTAGCCATTTGATCGACTAATAATGAAGATGTATCGTGCGTGGACAAACTTGACAACCGAGGTTGATAAATGCTTTAGTCGATCAGGTTTGAATTTCCGTGCTAAGTTACAAGTATATTGAACGGGTTCGATGCTCAATCACATACGAAACTAGAATTCTAGAATGCAGAAAGTGCCAAAGTTTTGTGACCCGACACCATTTCTCTCCCATGCCATTCCCCCTCTTTCTTCCCTTTGTGCGTGCACGGCGCCACCTAGACGTCACCACCGCACCACGCCATCATGCCACCTAACCACGCCTGCGCCACCCAGCCGCGCCGTCTACCTCCATTTGGCGCACCAATTTGCTGCCAAATTCCAATCCATGCGGTTGAGGGAGAGAGGAATGAGAAGATTTAAACCAGCAATGTTCATTCTTCTTCCCTCCTCCTTCTCCTCCCTCCGTTCTCACTCTCTTTCTTTTTCGCGTGACATCGCGGCTTCACGCCCGTCCAACTTCGCCAGCGACGCCTCCCTTGTTCAGCCAACCCCTTGTGCCGTCCCGTTGTCTTGCGTCGTCTCATCTACGCCACCGCTCAACCTTCTCGGCTCGTCTTGGATCGCCGGAAGACCAGCCAATAACAGGGACTCTCACAACTCCGCCAAGTGACGCGAAGCCCTTCTGAGGACTTCAGGCAAGTGGATGTCTTCTAATCTATGATGTGTAGATCCGTTTGAAGGAAATAGATTCCTAAACATAATACAAAATTTGCGGAAAAAACCGTGCCCATTCTACACTTGAATCACCGATCGTTCGAAGTATATTACGAAAACGAACATACCTCTTTAGCCACAGATTAAATGCACCGAACACAGCCTCGAGAGAGAGAACAATCCTTTAATTGTACAAAGACAAAGTCTTCTTGCTTTTTGTCTTCTTGTGAGAGTGTTCTTCTTTTACGTAAAAATGAGACATTTTCAGTGTTTGCATGAATGAAAAAAATCAATAATTTGTCTTTTTGAAAAAAAAAATTAAAGACGCTCTGTTTCACGTAAAATGTAATATTTCCTTTTTATATTTTTTAAAAAATGACAATATTTTCATAATCTTTAATGATTTCTGGTTTGGGCCACAATATGAAAATTAGCCAAAAGGTTGTCAAAAAATTTTTTCAGTGTTTGGTCCAACTCTAATTTGATTTTTTTTGAAAAAAGGTTAATAGATTCAATTTTATAATTATTTTTTCTTTTCTTTTTTTTTTTTTCCTTCTATCTCATTCTTGTCACTCCTCTCCACTGCGCATGCCATCGTCGACCTCAGAACGAGCGAGCTAATCCAACTCAACCCGATCTGGGGTCGATCCGCTGGAGGATCGAGTTTGCTGAATTTGAGGCCGAGGTTGAGCTGTGGCCGGGTTCGATGAGCCATATTACGGATCTGATGAAATTCCATTGACGCCGACATCAGTATTGGTGTCAACATGCATCGGCGTCGGGCAATATTGAGACGCTGTGGGGGGTCTCGATGGATGTTGTGTTAAAGCTACGACGTGTGACAAAAAGAAAGGGAGGGAAAGAAAGTGGGAGCTTTCTAGTAGATTATGGAAACATGCATGAGCAAATAATTTAAGTAGGTTTTGGAATTTGAAGAATTTGATTTGACTATCTTTGGAACATGACACTACGATCCTATAAATTTATTACACCTCAAAGTTTCGTTAAATTTTTATCAAATTGCTAAGTGATAAAATTATCTTCTAGGTTTTTTATCGTATTAACCCTTCTTACAATTATCCTCGATTGTTAATTGAGCACCTTCGGACTCAGTCTTATGTTCAAGTCTCTTTCACATGTAGCAATCTGAACTAAAGAGATCAAGAACGATCACACCAAGAATCGTTCTCTGAAAATGAGCTCCGACGAAATAGAGAATTGACAGATGATAATGCTCAAGAAGAGAGAACCCCTCCATTAATCTTGACTCCCCACATTGTACTCTCTCTCCATAAGGGCCAATGTATTTTGGCTTAGTAGAAAGAAAGGAAGCACAGAGCACACAAGGCAAGAGAATGAGAGACATTAATCAATCATCCTGATCTGACGCGATATGTGAGAGCAAAAATGAGACCTGAGATCACTGACCAGAATTTTCAGTCCATTGAATAGCTCCCCAATGCAACACAGAGAAGGGTTTCCACAGGAGAAGCCCGCTCTAATAGTTCCAATGACTTCTAGCATTAATTTTCTTC
Source organism: Syzygium grande (assembly GCA_024733475.1). Classification (NCBI taxonomy): domain Eukaryota; kingdom Viridiplantae; phylum Streptophyta; class Magnoliopsida; order Myrtales; family Myrtaceae; genus Syzygium; species Syzygium grande. The sequence continues at coordinate 2,691,742 of JAMXDD010000008.1, read as the reverse complement.
CACGCACACGAACTCTTTGTCAGCAGAAATATGCTGATCACATGTTCGTACAAACGATGCTGTTCCTCAGTGTACGGGTACACATTTTCACCTTCAGTGCTTGAGATTTGGAGTTCCAATCACAGGGTTTAGGTCCAACATGAACATGTCGATGAGCAGATTCACATGCCATAGTCAATTAAGGTTATTTATCTAGAGTTTACTGGGTTGTTAGCACATCTCTTTCTATTTCCCAGATTCATGACTCAGGCTATTCAGGCATTGCAGTCAGTCTACCTGGCTATCCTTTTGTGTTAAGCAAGTACTTTATTCTCCTTTTTCTTGGCGTTGACATGTGATAAATGAGAACCCGAGAAGGACTGTGACCTCAGAACACATAATGCCACTTTTCTATGCTGGAACGGGTAAGACACCATCAGCAGAAGTTTTACCTTAGTGATCACGTGGTGCATATAAGAAGTTTAAGCAAGGGAAAGAAATCAGACTAACAATATTGAGGAGAATCTCTCGCCTGTCTATATCCTGAGGCTTCTTTCCCGGGCGAAGTTCTGAAGTAGTTACCGTGGTGGTTCTGCGCATCTTCGTCTTCTTCTTTCTAGTTTGATACAATTTCCATTTTCACTAAACGGCTTCAGATTTTCTTTCTTCATTCAAGAACATTTTCTAGGGAAGATGGATGCTGGAGATTCAGTATATGGTGTCAACAGTGATAAGCGGAGCAAAGTTTATAACCCCAACCAAGAGGTGATGATCACTGAGAAAGTAAATGCGGATAGTGGTGGTACTCCGGAGAGCGAAATCCTTCCTTCTGCAGTGAAGAAAGCGGTTAACGGATCAACCCTCTCAGTGAAACTTTCTGGTTTAAACATAACTGAGGTCAATCCACCCGCGATGAACTTTTCATTTGTTCTTATTATTCGCTTTAACCGAAGCTTACCATAGAATTTATGACTCTTGTTATGTTTGTGATCAAAGAGAGACGGCACAAATTATTCTGAGTGCTCAGGACAACCCCTAGAAATCAGTCTGAAAAAGAGAACGACGAGTGCCAAGAAGTTTGCAACTCCAGCCAAAGAAAATAACAATATGGAACTCGGTATAGCCAACATGCCTGATAAAGGGATAGGTCATCTTCCTTCTTACAGCTTCAGTTTTAAGTGCGCTGAGAGGGCTCAGAAAAGAAAACAGGTACTAGCTCGAATCTGCGTCATAGTAGTAGTTATTAACTGATCTGACTTTGCCCTATGTTTTGATCAATGGCAGTTCTACTTAAAGCTCAAAGAGAAACTCAGCACAAAGGAAACGGAGAGAGCAATTATGCTGGCCAAACTCAAGGTGTTTCAAAAAATCTTGTTCTTTGGATTCTCATGAACAGAAATTTTCGAACTTTGTCGTCAACCCCTTGCTTGGTTGTATACAGGAAGCTGAAGAAGCAGAAATTAAGATGCTTCGGAAGAGTCTAGTGATTAAGGCAAAACCAATGCCAAGTTTCTACTTCGAATGCTCTCCAATCCAGATGAAATTAAAGAAGGTAAGTGTCATCCTTATGGTTGACATCAGTTGAGTTAATTACCTTTTCTGTAACATGACTAACATCCTATCCGGTAACCAATTTATATCTCGATATTCATTAGCTTTTCTTTTCTTTCTTTTCAAGGATAATCTCTACTTGATCAAAGGGCTTATCGTGAGAGCATATTTCGAGAAATCTAGAGCATGATTGACCAACTATGTTCATTCTGTGTAAATTTCAGTATGAGCTATGAACTTATCATTATGTTATTCATTTGCTAGTTTATTGCTTGTGGATTTTTGTAAAACCAGCAATAATCAGTCGGTAGTATTTTTGGGCTTAAAAAAAAATTTCCTTGGGGTATACATGTTCTCTGTACAGTTGGTTTGCATGCCTCTTTCAGTTGGGCTTTGATTTCCTTCCTCTGTGGCCACAAGTTCTCAGAAGCAAATGCGATCACGCATGATCTACAATTAAGCAGATCACATGATTTTGCACTTACCTTTCCTTCCATTGCTTTTCTACTATGTGCCACTTGCATATTTCCATGCAAATCGGCCTCTACTCTCCTGAATTCGACCTCTTTCAGCTACTACTGTCTCTTGACAAGTCTTGGAAGCCCGAGTCTCAGATTTGTGAAATGGCAATTTGATGCAAATCCCACTTTTTTGTCATCCACTAAGAAGCTTTCTTCAGGTACAAGTTTCTTGATGTCATCTGTGCCTTGAAACAACCACATATGCAGGTCCCAGCAAGAAAGGCAAAATCACCAGAGGAGGCCCAAACCCGACAGCAACAAGGACAAAGCCACTCAAACGGGCTTCATGGGATCGTCCCGGCCTCAGTGCAAGAGGCCACTCAAAAGGTCTCTCCAGAGATTCCCCTCCCAGAAGAACGAATCGGTCGATGCATCAGGAAATCCCACGTCTCTCGTCAAACCCCGGCCCTTCCTGGGCTTGGACCATGAGGCCGGTAAAACCACGTGCCAGGCCAAAGAAAATCAGAAGATGTTACCAAACAACAAGAGAGCTCTGCATTAATCAGAGTAACAAGGGAGGGATTACGTGCTTGGTCCTTAAAACTGTTTGTTGTTGCATCGCATTATCATCAAATGATCGTAAATGTTTGTGCACGGTCATATTGATCCGATTCAATATCATCAAGGTGTAATTCATCCCATTGAATTTACAGGCGAAAGATTTATCATCTCTATGGGATTAAATCCCGAGGGCAGGTGTGAAGGTAAATTGAAAAGCCGCCCGGTTCCCTTTAAAATTGAGAAATTTGGATACCGGTTTCACTTTTTAGAAACGGGGGTTGACATCTCGAAATCACCCAACCGCCGGTTCGGTTCAAAGGGCGGTTCTAGAGCAATCCGCTTTCGAAGGAAACAAATGCATCCTAATCACTACACGAAAGAGACCCAAATGTTTTGAGTACTTAGCCATTTGATCGACTAATAATGAAGATGTATCGTGTGTGGACAAACTTGACAACCAAGGTTGATAAATGCTTTAGTCGATCAGGGTTTGAATTTCCGCGCTAAGTTATTTAGTATATTGAACGGGTTCGATGCTCAATCACATACGAAACTAGAATTCTAGAACGCAAAGTGCCAAAGTTTTGTGACCCGATCGCAATTGGTTGAAGCGTTCAATCCCGGCGATATATGGTGCGCATCGCAGGTGGTGGCTGAAGACGGTCGCCCCGCGCATGTCCCAAATTCGCAGGTTATAAAAAAAAAATAAAAAAAGTTTTGTGACCCGACACTATTTCTCTCCCGTGCCATTCCCCTCTTTCTTCCCTTTGTGCGTGCGCGGCGCCACCTAGACGTCACCACCGCACCACGCCATCATGCCACCTAACCACGCCTGCGCACCCAGCCGCGCCATCTACCTCCATTTGGCGCACCAATTTGCTGCATTTGGCAGCAATGTTCATTCTTCTTCCCTCCTCCTTCTCCTCCCTCCGTTCTCACTCTCTTTCTTTTTCGCATGACACCGCGGCTTCACGCCCGTCCAACTTCGCCAGCGACGCCTCCCTTGTTCAGCCAACCCCTTGTGCCGTCCCGTTGTCTTGCGTCGTCTCATCTATGCCACCGCTCAACCTTCTTGGCTCGTCTCGGATCGCCGGAAGACCAGCCAATAACAGGGACTCTCACAACTCCGCCAAGTGACGCGAAGCCCTTCTGAGGACTTCAGGCAAGTGGATGTCTTCTAATCTATGATGTGTAGATCCGTTATTGCTCGGCGAGGCTTGTTTCCTCCGGATTTCTGCGGGCTACTGTTATTTCTATGCAAGACATGCACGGCTGAGATCCTTGAGTTCATGGTTCATATGTTCTTGAAGTGTTGTTGAGGTGCTGGATGATGAAAGTCGAGCATGCTTTGGGTTGAATGGTGCAAATTTTGGATGAAACTTATGGGTGTTGTAGAAGCCTGATTCGAGTCACGGCTAAACTTACGGTTTTACCAATTTTATACAGATTTGTGTGGTGTGAATTTCTTAGGGCTTCCTTCATGAAATTCGTACCTTATACTTTGTTCTATAACATACTTTAATTTTTGATTCATCGAACCTTATATGATCTATATTCTGCTTTGAAAATCACACGGATTTCATGTCAGTTTTTCAAAACAATTCCTGGCCCTTATATGGTTATGAATTTTTATAGAATTTTTGACAAGGAATCTGGACCAGTGTTCTCATGAAAGTGGTAGGTTACATATAAGACTATAACATATAAAATTTCCATGATTTTTAGAGCCCACTGAATCTGTGATATGTCCATTTTTGTGTCCGTCTGAGCTCTGGAATTTGAACTCTGTTTTTGACCCGGTTTATTCGAATTGTTGAGAGTTGCACAAGCCAAACTGGGTTTTGAGTTCTCACGAGAAATGTTTCTCTGGGTCTCGTCTACATTGTGTTAAATTTTCGTACTTTTTAGAGCTGATTTACTTAGGGAATGTTAATGATTTCCGAAGGCGTGCAAACTGTCTTTATGTGACAATTTTTGGGATTTTTGGATAAAATTTTCTTTTTGTCAATTGTCTTTCAAGACTCATGTTCACGAAGGAAGTCTAGCATGTTTAATCTACCGACTAACTATTTTCATGCAATTTATATGATTTATGAGTGGATAAATGTTGACTGGTTTGGAACTTGAGATATTTCCTTTGCATTAGCAATGCAAATGACATTTCTAAATTGCTGCACCGTACACACTGAGGCATGTGGAATTGTAAGTGTGATTGTTTTGTCGATTCCCATGACGATGATGTCTCAGAGTTGGGATGCCTGGAGGGGTAATTGGGTTCTTCCGAATGCCGGGAGGGGTAACAAGGATCCCCAGATGTCCTCATGATGCCATGGTGGATGCGAGATGCCTGGGGAGAAACTAGGTTCCTCGGAGGATTGTGCAACCTAAGTTATTGAATCAAACGTGATCGTTCGTATTCTTATGTTTCATTTGCATTTTTGGTTTGCTTGTCCCAAGGTGCTTCCTTTTCATACCAACATACTATGTTGGTTTTGAGGAAGGTTCTCAAACAAGTTGATTTCAAATTGATTTAATGTATTTTATTTTTGGAGTTTTCCTCCCATGTGAAGTGATGGATTTATATAGTATAGACCGCTAGACATTCTACTTGCTGGGTTACACTCATTTGTTGTTGACTATCGTCTTTCATATCACTAGATATGCCGATCCTACCTACCTCCACCACCATTAGCTATGGTGCACCCGTTGATCTCACGGGGCACATCATTGAGTTCGGGGATCCAATTTTTCCTGAGATCATCTTTGTTAAATGTATTTCAATCCTGATAACAAATATAGGTTCCCCCACGGGTCTTGTACTCCTTGGGTTCATAGCCATGTATGCCCGGGTTGGTAGGCGATTGGTGAGACCTATCCCACATCCTGGTGACGATAGAGCAAGTAACAGTAGTAGCAAGGTGGAGTAAGCCATGGACTGGATGATGGCGTAGCATTTTTGGAAGCACACCAGCGATTTTTTTTTTATGCACCGAGGGCGATGAATATGTGATAGTGTTCATACATGTGAATCCAGGCTGGGGTAGTATGACTGATTGTTCTTTTCGGCGTCGTCAGGGGGTAGTACCTTTTTGTTTCTTCTAGTGTACCTCGACCTGTGTCACCTAAGTATATAAATAAAAATGAAAATGCGATCGCCATGTTTATTTTTTCCACGTGTGTTCCTTTAAATTTTACATGTCTTGGAGTGATAAAGTGCAATTGTGGTCGAAGGAAATAGGATGAACGCATGCGATATAAAATACTAAATGCATGTGTTTGATTTACTATGGAAAAAGGGTGACTGATGGTCACTTGTGAGGTGCTTGTAACAATTGTAAGTTACATGTCTGTACCTGTAACATTTATATGTTACATATGTGATCTTGGTAATGTTTGTATGTTACTTATTAGTTGATTAGTGACGCTGGATCACTAATCTCTGGTGTGGGCAATGTACAGTAATCTACAAGGAAGTACGGTAAAATCAGGAAGGTCTTCTCCATCAAGAACAGCAGCTACTCCTTCAAGGGTGGAACCCCGAATGGATGACATTTTACAAGTGCTTGCCAATATAGGGACCCTGATGGAAAGGCAATCCCAACAGCAATAAGGAGATGAACGTTGCACCCAAGGGTTAGTGGAACAATTTTTGAAATTGAAACCACCTAAGTTTACTGGAGTGGGGAGTCCTGAAGAGGCGGAGCAATGGATTTATGGAATGGAAGGAATCTTCAAGCTGTTGAGCTGTAATGATATGGAAAAGTTAACTCTAGCAGAGTATTAGCTTGAAGGGAATGCTAAGTATTGGTGGAGGGCCTCTAAGGACACGATATTCCCGACTGGTACGGCAGTGATGTGGGACAATTTTGTTAAGGCTTGATATAGAAAGCATTTTTCTAACTGTGCTAAGGATAGAAAAATAACGGAGTTCGTGCAACTGAGTCAGAAGGAGTTGACCGTGGATTAGTACGAAGCAAAATTCTCCGAACTCTCCAAGTATGGCCCTAGATTGGTTGAGGATCAAGAGGATAAGGCCAAGAGATTTTTGAAGGGCATGAGGGCGGATATCAAAAAGCAACTGGTATCCCTCAACATAAAGGATTAAGCGACAGCTCGTAGAACTAAAAAGGGAACAAACGAAGATTAAGCGACAGACAAGACTAGGACGTCAAATGGCATCAAGTGACGCCCGATGTGACAAAAGGCCCCATCCATTTCAAGAACCACACTTTACCCTAATAACAATCAAAGTTTTGGAAACTACGGAGAAGCCAGGAAATATCAAGCCATGAGTCCAGTGCCACATCGAAATGGCCCATGCCAAAGGTGTGGTAAACAACATGGCCCAGGACAGTGCCAAGCTCAAAGGAGATGTTTTGGGCGTGGACAGCAAGGTCACATAAGGAACGATTGTCCGTGAGAAAGATCACAGTCAAATGCTGGCCCGGCACAACAGTTGCAACAACATCTGGGCGGAGCACCCCCCACAAGGAAACCCACAAAGGCCAACAGCTCAAGGAAGGGTTATACGCTGTCACTGTCACTCAAGAGGAAGCAGAGGCTTCCAAGACCGTCATCTCAGGTATGATTTCCTTCAGTAATAAAAAAGGCATAAGCATTGTTTGACAGGGGTGCTACATATACTTTCGTGTTTGAGAGGTATAGGCAACTAAGCGAAATGAAAACTAAACCACTCAAAATGCCTTCTAGTATTTCCGCACCACTGAAGGATGTGATGGTGTCCACGTTAGTATATGAAAATGGTAAGATTTCTATAGGTGGACAGGATCAGGTGATAAACTTAGTAGTGTTGACCATGCATGACTTTGACGCCATCATAAGGATGGATTGGCTTCGTAAACAGCGGGTCTCGGTGGATTGTTATAGGAAAATAATCCAGTTCAATCCACCAAAAGAGCCTAATTTTGAATTCAATGGAGATGAGACAAACCCTTCAATGGCACTCGTCACATAGACTTCTTGATGATGGATGTCAAGGATACTTAGCCGTGGTAAAAGACCAAACAAAGGAAGAAACAAAACTTGAAGAGATCTAAGTGGTTCAAGAATTCCCCAATGTGTTCCCTGAAAAATTACCGAGATTGCCACCAGAACGGGAGATTGAGTTTGTAATTGAGTTGGTTCTTGGGACTGAACCAATATCAAAGGCCCCGTATATGATGGCTTTAGCAGAACTAAAAGGAATTGAAAGTGCAATTGCTAGAATTGCTTATAGGGGATTCATTCAACCTAGTGTGTCCCCATGGGATGCACCCATTCTATTTGTAAAGAAAAATGATGAATCAATGCATCTCTGCATTGACTAGTGGCAACTGAATTAGGTTACAATCAAGAACAAGTTCCCATTGTCTAGGATTGATGATTTATTTGACCATTTGCAAGGAAGGTCAGTCTTTTCTAAGATTGACTTAAGATCAGAATATTATTAGCTAAGAATTAAGAAGGAGGTTTCAGGACTCGTTATGGACGTTACAAGTTCCTAGTTATGCCATTTGGTTTAATTAATGCACCGGCTACATTCATAGATCTAATGAATAGAGTGTTCAAACTATACTTAGATCAATTTGTAATAATCTTTATTGATGATATCCTAATATATTCAAAGGGACCATAGGAACATGAGCAACACCTAAGAATAGTGCTATAGATACTTAGAGAACATAAGCTCTACGTCTAAGTTCAGTAAGTGTAAGTTATGGTTAGTGTTGACACCTAAATTTTGGAGACCCAATTAGTTATTCATTGCATAAAAATTAGGGATCGATCTCGGTCCCTAGAAAAAAAAATATATATTTAGTTAAATTGCATATAGATATTAGGAGCATTCCATTAATAGTTAATTAGGCCCATATAATTTGCACATTTATCGGACCAACGGCAGATGGATTCGAGCGAATGGTTTTGAGCTTAATTGAATCAAGCTCATAATCGAAATTGATATGTTTTGCCTATGTGATACTTCAAGAAAAAATCTCTTGCATATTTTCGGCTAAATCAAGAAGGAAGGGGGATTTATTATGTTTGGCCATATTCTCTGAAGATATGAGGGAGTAATATCATATTTGCACCTATCCTTAATCCATGGAAAGTAATCGGCAATATATCTTTTGGAAATTAAAAAATCTCTGGTGTCACGACATATCAAAGAGGAAAGATATCAGCCCATTAGGTTTTTCTTGGAATCTTTTGTGCAAGAGGAAAATATACACGAAGGATATTCCCCATCACTTTGGGGAAGAAAAATCATGCGAGGCCAGAGATTATTAAAGACGGCCACAGTATGGGGGGGCTTCGTTCATAAGCAGGGGACACACACAAGAAAGAGACGAGAAAAATCAAAGGGAGGGTGAAAAGTCATAAGGCAACAGCGGAAAAAAAGAAAAAGGGTCTTCTTTATTAGTTTTTCGTCTTTGGTGTTTGGCCTCCCTGGCTTCAACGAAGAATTTGACCGCAACCTTGTGCTGCCGCTGGTCTTTTCCAAGCAGCCACCACCGGTCGCTGTCTTGCCCTTGCCCGACGCATCCCATCAAATTTATGCTCTAGCATTTGCTATCCATCACGCTCAGATTTCCAAAGAACCTCCTTTGCGTCCAGCCCAGTTTTGCTGCCGTTGTTGCACCTTCTTGCAATCCCGACGAGTTCTTCGACATATCTGGCTGCCTTTTGTTGCTTCCGACATTGCTGTCCAGATTTAGTAACGCTCCTATCAGCAATTACAATAATTTTCCGCAGGTTTTTGGTGTTTTTCTGGAGCACGAGGCCACAACCGTCTCTTTCCATCAACCTTGACGGACAGTGATCCAACTCTTACATCTTCAAGACACCTATTCCATGCAACTCAGCTATCACCAATGAGTGTCCAGCAAGTTTTAAGCAATTCACAGCCGTGTCCAGAATTTGCACCTCCACCGGTCCTCACCACCGTAAGGAACCCCGTCGGCCATCCACCATCAGGCATCGCCACTCGTGATCCACCGTGAGCCACCATTCATCACGGCCACCATCGATTCGTTGGCCGCTAGTCCCGCAATCCGCAATCTCGACCCGCTGCAAATTCAAATTAGGAAAGAAATCTACAAATCAGGTAATTATCTTATCCTGATTTGATTTGAATATTTTATTGCTTAATTCGTGCTTATTGATATTTAACTTTGCATATTTGAACAATAGGCATTATTTCAATTAGGATTTATGTCCTTTTTTTTAAAAAATCTTGGATATCTGTTACTTATCAAATTTAGATAGAATTTAGAATTTTCAAAATCTTTTGAATATATTCAAGATATTTGAGATATCTAAATTTTTTCAAGATATGATCAATTAGGAAAATTTCCTAATCCGCAACCGCACACGTGGAAATAAATCTATCTATCAGGTTTTAGATAGAGTTATTTCCATAGTGGGTATTTCGAATTTTAGGATCGATCTGTCGGGCTTCATATCGAAACTTAATTCGAAAGATTTAGCAGTTATATTTTTTTTACTTGATTTTAATTTCGAATTTCGATAAAAAAAATGCCAAAAAGATTACTCTAAAATAGGTTAATTTCTTTAGTTTAAAATTGCATGTTTAGATAATTGGCATTTTTAATTCCGAATTTCATCAAAAAAATACTAAAAAAGTAATATGCCCGTCATTAGAAATAGGTCACGTCGTCACATGACATGTAGTTTGCATGTTAGGTTACATTAATCGCATGTCAATTTTTACAAGTCATTACATATAGGTTAGCTTTCATTTAAATAAGTAAAAAAAATAAAAATAAAAAAAAGAGAAAATTTCTGCACCTTTGAACTCTAAGTCAAGATTTATCAAATTTGTCAAATTAAGTATTTTTCCTGAAATTGGTACCGAAAGGGCGTTAGGGAATCTAACGTAACCAAGTCCCCGAATTCATAATTTCTGGTTCGCAGAAATAAAGTAATATTCCTGCTATTTTATTTAGGTTTCTAATCAACCTACCCTAAATGATTAGTGGCGGCTCCCTTTGAAAATATTTGCATGTTCATAATTGGACCTAAGTTGCAAATTGGTAGAGTTTGGGAGAACTCAAGCTAGGTTAGTTAATTTAATTGATCTAGTAATCCATTAGCCTAAGATCGGAAAACCCGATTTTTTTAGGTCGCGATAGCTTGGCGACTCCACTGGGGAAAAGCTTGAATTTTAAAAAAAAAAAAAATTTAAGGAGGACTTAGGCCAAAAATTTTTATGGAAAAATCACTCGATTTGACAAAATTTGATTGAATTCTCATTCTTAGGTGTTAAATGGTTTTGCAGGATGGGAGTTATAAGGGGAGTAGTGATTAGCTAACCCTTTGTTTTGCAGGCTTGGTGGAGTGGAATTATGATTTAATTTTTGTATTATTGAAGTGGTGTTTGCATATAATTGTTGTGCATGATTTACTGATTTACACTACACTACACACAACCTGTGACCGGACACGGATCACACCCATAGTTTTAAGATGGTATTTGGATGGTTTTTTAACCTTGGCGGTAAGACTTCTCTAAAGGTTATCCCATTTGGATCCCAAAAATTTTTTCAAAAAAAAATGGCTCAAGGGTCGTCCTCATGCACGTGAGGCTACAACGCATGGAGGTTACCCTTGTCGACCGAACCAAGCCGAAGTGATTGGACCCGACTAGTCATGACTATGGTATGCGAGGCTGCGACTAGTCATGATGATTGTACGCGAGGCTGCGACATGTTGTTCCGTTCATCATTTCACTTTGCAAAAGCCATTAGGATAGATAGATTAAGATTTAAACTCAGGATTCATGTGCATGTCTCTGTGACTAATATTTTTTCCCCAAAGACGGTAATTTCTCGAGCTTTATCTTTGATTTTCTTCATCTTATTTTGAGTCGATCCATGATTTAGGTTGAGTCATTTGGCACGTGGTCTATATAAGAATGGGTCGCCTCGATATCCGTTTCGTGCCTACTCCGAAGCTGGAGCTCAAGAAGTTATGGAGTCAGTTGAAGCCAGATGGCCAGCAGTACATTCTCAAACGCATTGGATTCATGCTGCCAATCCTAGACATAGATGTTCAGAGTGGGATCATGCAGGCACTCGCTCATTTTTGGTGGCCCGAGACAACCACATTTGTGTTGGGAGATAAGTTTGAGCTCACACCGAGTCTGGAAGAATACAGTGTTGCCATTGGGAAATCGATTGAGTTGGATATAGTTGAACCACCCATTAAAGTAGATCCTGTGGTAGCGCTTGCTGAATTTTTGAATTTAACTAAAAAGGAAGTTGAAAAAGTGCTAAAGGGTAATTGTCAAGCATGCCCATTATCTTTTCTTATTGAATATTTCGAAAATAACTCCGTCCTCATGAGATCTAAGATTTTTATCTTAACTTTTTTTGGATTCATCATTTTTCCATTCCGTCAGAATACTATTGATCCCGTCATGGCTTGGACGGTAAAACTAATATGTGGTGGAGTTAGTTTTATAAACACAATTCTGGCAGAAACTTTTATATCTCTCGACACGATTCAAGAAAGGAAAAGATAGAACTATTCGAGCCCCAATTGAGCTTTTACAAATCTGGCTTTTCTCACACCTTTCTCAATTTGGGAAAAATATGACTGTATTTGAAATGGGCATGACTGATAACCCTATTTTAAGGTTCAAACAAATACAAGATCAAACTAAGAGTTTGCACTATACACAATGGGTCCATCTATTCAAGAATCCAAGCTCTAAGATTTTCCTTTGGCAAGCTGTGTGGGTTCGGGAAGTTAAGGCTCGACTATACCATGGCGATCAGAAGTCCGTACCTTTAATGGGCATTTATGGGGCAACCTACTATTAGCCCCTTCGGGTTACACGTCATTTCCGAGTTCTGCAGGATATCCCACCTCCACTTAGGCTCAATGAATTTCAAGTCCAGTTCGAGAAGGGTGAGTCCTACAGAGTCGAGCTTAGGCGTCATTCTAAGGCTTGGCAGAATTGTTCCACTCAGAAGCTGATTTGGCCAGTAGATGAGCCCACCGGAAGAATGAAGTGTCACTTTGCCATGGCCCGATATGTTCAGTATCATACCATCCCTACTGAGATACTCCCGAAGATCCCGGTCGTGACAGTACGGCATACCCTTCAGACTCAAATCAAAATCAGCGAAGAAAAGTCGATGAAGGCCCAGGATAAGGCAGATGCTCTGGCTGAAGAGAATGCACGATTACGGCGTGCCTTGAAGGCCCATTCGTCTATAGATCACATGACCTCTAAAAAGAGGAAGACCATCTGATTTCTTGTTTGGTTTAGGGAGTTTTTTTTTTAGGAGGGAATGTTAGCTTACATTTGTACTTTATGCTATTGATGTTTTTTGGTAATAAATGTTGCCGAATGATTTTCATAAGAATTCTTTTGAGATATCTTCCTTTTTGGGCAATTTAATGAGAAACATTAAGCTAAATTTTGGAATTAATCCAAGTTTTTATTGAATAAAGCAATTTCGAATTTCGGGATTTACTGGACGAATCGGTCTTTTGAAAGAAATTTCATCTTAAGGGTCTAGAGGATGTCATGGACTGACTCGCTATTCTTACTTATTGTATTTATTCGATCGTTGCTTTTTGCAGGTAATTTGCCACGGATCCCCCTCATCCTCATAATACTTGATCGGTGACCAAAAGAAGGATGGCCAATCATGCCGAGACTGCAGCCATGATAAACGAAAAGCTGAAAGAACACATGAATACAATCAATGAGCAGATCACATCTACCATGTCCAAAATGATAAGTGATCTCATGGCCAAGCAGTAGAAGATCAATGTTGCCTCCTAATCGGAGATTCTACCTCCAACCCGTCAAGGCCTCCACCTTGACAAACCTCCCGCAGAAACACTAATCCAACCCTTCAACCTGGATGACGCCATTTTGATCAACATTAGTGCTTCTCCGTCGGTCCCTGTTCCTCATTCACCCCCCAATTATGAAAATGCCAAGTTGTTGGCCAAATTCGACCAGAGGTTACATGAAGTGGAGGGAACTCAAAGTGTTTCGCCTGTTGATTTGTCCATTTTTATCTGGGTCCAAGTGCTCGATAAATTCAAGATGCTAGCCTTTGAAAAGTACGACTACACCTAACCCAATTTAGCACATCGATATGTATCAAGGGCTCGTGAATAGATATGTGTCTAACGGACCCCTAATGATCCAAACCTTCCGAGCAAGCTTGAAGGATGTCGCAATGAGGTGGTATACCAACCATCAAATCAACCAAAAAGACTCGTGGGAAGAGGTGGCAAACCTTTTCGTCAAGCACTTCAAGTTCAATCTCGACGTCACTATTACAAGGGAAGACACGGAGAGAGTTGAGTAGAAAAAAAGGGCGAGACTTTGAAGAAGTATGCCTTTCGTTGGAGGAACATGGCGGGGTAGATCATGCCCGAACCCTCGAACGTGACTTAATGAAGTTGTTCGCATTCACTCTCTGCGCACCTGGTCTGCTCATGAATGTTGGTAATGGCCGCCCAATCTTTTGGCCAGTTAATAGCCATGGGTGAGGAGATTGAGACCAGGCTCAAGAAAGGATGGTATAGTGAGTCAGGTTCATCAAGCAAGAGATTTACTAGTAAGAAGGATAAAGAGCATGTCCCCAAGTCAACATGACCTATGTGCAGAAGACGCCAGCTCAGGCCCCAAAGCTACAATTTAGCACCCAGCAGACAACCTCTTATGGACGGCAAGGCCAGCAGGACCCACGCCAACAGCATAAATCCCGCCAGTTTACTCCACTTTCCGAAACGTTATCTCAAGTACTAGCGGTGCTAAGGAAGAAGAACTTGCTGAATTCAGAGCCACAAAGATCTAACGCTGCTGGCTATGCAAGGTATGATCCGTTGAAGAAATGTGATTACCATAGAGGTGAGGTTGGGCATTCGACTGATGATTGCCAAGTGCTCAAACATCGAGTGCAGGATCTACTCGAGACTAGAGCGTTTGCACTACAACCAGCCGCAGAAACCCAATGTGCGTAACAGTTCACTCCTTGATCATTCGAGCAAGACAAATGTTGTCCTTGGCTTGGGAGTCGAGGCTTCGTGGTCCCTCTCGAAGATATGTTTAACTCTTTAGTCCGAGCTGGTTATGTTTCAACCGGTGAGGTGGTGTCACTCGGTGACATAAGAAAGAAAGTGGATGAGTTGTTGAGAGAGGGGATGATTGGGATAGCAGATGAATTCGGGTAGTGGCCGCTTATATCCCAAGTCATCATTGATTGGAATGAAGAACTCGCAAGGATGACCGATGAACAAGTTAAGTTGGATCCCCGACATACGCCCTCCTCGAGGACGCTCGACAATGACCTCGTGGATCATTATACCCGATGCTTCGTAATACTGGTCCTAGTATCACCTCAGCCCCTACGCTTATGAAAGTGACAAGATGGTTTCATGGTCGTACGACGTTGATCTAAAGCACAAGGTTTAGGACCTCTTAGATACCGGGGCATCAACATTTCATGCTTCATGGCTCTGTCAAGGCCGAGATGATCTTCTCATAGTTCCAAACATCCAGACCACATCCCCGAGTCCTGCAAGAATGATACATGAAGAGAAGGAGGTGATAGACACCCTAGGGCAACCGAGCGGCAAGTTCGACTACTACATGAAATATTCGGCTCCCCCGAGCTTCTATATTGACCCACGTGATATCATCCTTGATGGATAGGGAGGTATGGATGATCTAATACCTCTAGTGATAGAAGATCCTGATAATGCGATGGAGAGAATCACTGCTCTATTCAATAACATGCTCATTGGAGCTATCGAGGAAGGACCATTGGATGAAATGGGCACTCGTCCGCGAGAGTAACACCTTTACTTTTTTCGCACACTCCCTGGCATGGGAATTTCTATTGCTTTCTAGGACTTGTCCTGTCTCGGGAGCTGCTTTTTAGGATTTTTCATTTCTATGACTTTATTGTCCTAGTTTCCATTCCAATAAATGTAATTCATTCAGTGATAATAAATGAAATTACAAATTATTTTCATATTTTGAGGGCATGTTGAGGTACATCAAACCAGGCTGATGATGATATCCAACCAATAAAAGAAGAATATAGTCCAAGGAGAATTATGAGACCGGGTTTCTTCATGCTCCGTCGTGTTAAAACCTTCTTAAAAAAAATTAAAAGAAGAGAAAAATTTTAGGAAAAAATGCAATGTTTATCCTTGTTTGTTCTTCTGAATCCCTTACTTTATGTTTCGGGGACAATCTTGTGACACGTGAGGGTATGGGAACTATCCAATCTGATGAATTATGTGCAGTTAAGTTTAATCTCAATGACATCGACGAATTCGACAATTTCTCAGACATTCAGCGTGATCTAAAGCGACATGAAAGGCCCAAAGTCCTCATATCAGACCAAACTGTCATCATTAACCTGAGTGATTCCGGAGAACCCATAGAAGTGAAGAGAAGGGCAAACCCTCGAAAGTGAGACGAAATGCCCGATCTAGTTGCCGCATGAGTAGGCAAGTCTTTCAACCAAAAAGTGCATCGATGACACTTCAAGGTAAATGATCTAGCCCCGAGGAATGTACTCCCGAACTTTCCTGTTCTCGGAGGAAAATTCGCCCAAATTATGGCGGCCTGTACATTGCGAAGAAAGTCCTTCTAGGAGGTGTTTTGATTTTGGCCGAGATGGATGGTCGTGTTTTTCCAGTCCAGTTAATTCTGATTTCAGAAAGAAGTATTACACTTGATTTGTACTCATTCTGACTTTGTTTCTATCAAGATTCAAATTGAATTTCATGAATCAATTGATGTTACTAAGTTTTGTTTGAGGAAGGCTTTTGATTTGACAATCTATTTTCTGTCCTAATGAAGCGATCATATTGCATGAGAGACTTCAAGATGACAAAAGGCAAGTCATGTCCATACACGTCCTGAATAATAATCCCCAATGTGAGTTGAGTGAAAATTCCGTACTAACAAGGTAAAGGATTATCTTGGGAAAAGTATGATGACCAAAATGATAAGAGGCATTCATTTCCTCTATCTAAACACTACAGGTTATCATTTGCTTAACCCTTTTGAACGGAGTTTCATTTCTTACCCCTGTGGGAACAACCCCATCTTTGGGGCAATTTCTTCAAAAATTCAAAATGGTTAGAATTTTCTTTCTTTCACTTGCATCAATCTTCAAGTATATTTACTGCATGCAAATTCTGTGTTAGCTCGAGTGCCTTAGATATGACGAAAAGCATTTCTTTTTATATCTATACACAATATACCCTTTGCATATCCAATTTGAGCGGTGGATTCATTTCAACCCGATTGGTGATCATGCTTGTGATAAACAAATGAAATCATCTCAAAGCAAGGGAGCTCGAAAGAAAATTCATCAGAAAGGACGCAAAAGGACTCCATTAAATCGAAGTTCTCTCTCTCGGAAAAATATCTCGAAAAGAAAATCTCTCTCTAAAAAAAAAAAAAGAGAGAGAGAAAAGGAGAGAGAGAGAAAAGCTTCAGCAAGAATTGAATCGACATACAAGATCAGTCTTCAAGGAAAAGATCGTTTGAAGGTTCATTTATGGAGCAATTGCTAGAGATAGATCAATGGTACCAGTAGCATAATTGGATGATCACCAATCTCCATGTTCATAATACCCCATTTGATGAAATAAGCCATTCATTTCAAGCCTACCCAAACCTACGTTACAACCCTCATCGAAATCTCTTCAGAATAGGGCACTTGAGTTAACGTAGAGTTTCAAATGCTTATAAATGTTGCTCGAAGAAGTGCGAGCAAGATTTTTCTATCTCATTTTTGCAGTATTCCTGACTTGTAAACCCGGAGCAGCTGGTGATATCAATTCTTTCAATAGCCTCGACTCAAAGAGTCTCTTTTGCTAAGCCATTGACCAAACCCACGTTTTAGTCCTTATAAAGACCTCTCAGATTGGCCAAGCCATACTGATTTTGAGAATATCCGAACCCTTGTCAAGCACGATGA
Organism: Syzygium grande; assembly: GCA_024733475.1. Taxonomy (NCBI): domain Eukaryota; kingdom Viridiplantae; phylum Streptophyta; class Magnoliopsida; order Myrtales; family Myrtaceae; genus Syzygium; species Syzygium grande. The sequence continues at coordinate 2,674,194 of JAMXDD010000008.1, read as the reverse complement.
GGAGAGTTTGAGTGATTCTTATACCCGCATCAAAAGTCGGGTCAAAAGCCTTTCATTGAGAGTGAATACAAAGTCCTTTTTTATTAAAGGTCTCTCATTTAATGTGATCAAATTGTCAAAAGGACAAAATGGTTGTTCTTATTGATAAATTCCCCAGTAAAGCTTGGTAATGCAAGCAGATTCATGAATTATGTTTTCTCTGCCCCTGCCCATGTGTTGTTTTAACCTTTTCTCAAGTAAAAACAGGTGCAATGCAATTGGCGTTGCCATTTTTATAACACAAGAAGAAATCAGGTATGTCTACTAATTATTCTTCATTGTTTCTCTTTTCCCAGAATGTGAGACATGATCTCTTTCATATGTTCGCCAAGTGGAATAGGTGATATATCATTTGATGTTGCCAAGTGGAGTACGCGGCACACCCCATTTTATATTCACCAAGTGGAATAGGTGACATATTATTTGGTGTTGTCAAGTGGAGTACGCTGCACACCCCATTTTTGTTCGCACCCCAAAGTGGGATAAGCGGCATTATATCTCATTTGATGTTGCCAAATGGAGTACGCGGCACACCCCATTTTATGTTCGCCCAATAGGACAGGCAGCATAATATCTCATTTGGTGTTACTAAGTGGAGTACGCGGCACACCCCATTTCATGTTTGCCCAGTAATAGAGGCAGCATAATTTCTCATTTGGTGTTGCTAAGTGGAGTATGCGACACACCCCATTTCATATTCATCCAATGGAAGAGGTGACATGATCCTTTTAGTGATTGCCCAGTGGTATGGGCAACACATCCCATTCTTTTTTTACATCATGCGCTATTTCGCATTTGTAGGAAACTATAGGTAACAGGTAGGCAATCCAGTACCTCGAGAACCTTACTTCCAGTGGACCAGAAGTTTGGAGATCGAGGGAAGTCAAAGCATTATAAAGCTTTCCATCACTTGGTTGCTTTTTGTGCGATCCGCATGTAAGACTCTTTCACCGCTCCACACAAAGTGAGAAGCCTTAACATACGTTCCTTATTGTTTGCATATCATGCATCATTGCATTTAAAAAAAAAAGATCATTCATCATTTTGCATGGTTTAAATTTATGTTTCAGTCTTTGAGCGAAACCTCTGCGAGCCTCCACTCAAAGATGGATAGCTGTTGACACCTAAATTTTGGAGATCCAATTAGTTATTCATTGCATAAAAATTAGGGATCGATCTCGGTCCCTAGAAAAAAATATATATTTAGTTAAATTGCATATAGATATTAGGAGCATTCCATTAATAGTTAATTAGGCCCATATAATTTGCACATTTATCGGACCAACGGCAGATGGATTCGAGCGAATGGTTTTGAGCTTAATTGAATCAAGCTCATAACCGAAATTGATATATTTTGCATATGTGATACTTCATGAAAAAATCTCCTGCATATTTTCGGCTAAATCAAGAAGGAAGGGGATTTATTATATGTGGCTATATTCTCTAAAGATATGAGGGAGTAATATCATATTTGCACATAACTTTAATCCATGGAAAGTAATCGGCAATATATCTTTTGGAAATTAAAAAATTTTGGTGTCACGATATATCAAAGAGAAAAGATATCAGCCCGATTGGGTTTTTCTTGGAATCTTTTGTGCAAGAGGAAAATATACACGAAGGATATTCCCGTCACTTTGGGGAAGAAAAATCGTGCGAGGCTAGAGATTATTAAAGACGGCCACAGCAGTATGGGGGGGCTTCGTTCATAAGGAGGGGACACACACAAGAAAGAGAGGAAAAAAAATCAAAGGGAGGGTGAAAAGTCAGAAGGCAACAGCGGAAAAAAAGAAAAAGGGTCTTCTTCTTTAGTTTTTCGTCTTTGGTGTTTGGCCTCCTGGCTTCAACGAAGAATTTGACCGCAACCTTGTGCTGCCGCTAGTCTTTCCCAAGCAGCCACCACCAGTCGCTGTCTTGCCCTTGCCCAATGCATCCCATCAAATTTCTGCTCTAGCATTTGCTATCCATCACGCTCAGATTTCCGGAGAATCTCCTTCGCGTCCAACCCAGTTTCGCTGCCATTACTACACCTTTTTGCAATCCCGACGAGTTCTCCAATGTGTCTGGTTGCCTTTTGTTGCTTTCGACGTTGCTGTCCAAATTTGGTAACGCTCCTTTTAGCAATTACAACAATTTTCCGCAGATTTTTGGTGTTTTTCTCGAGCACGAGGCCACAACCGTCTCTTTCCATCAACCTTGACGGACAGTGATCCAACTCTTACATCTTCAAGACACCTGTTCCATGCAACTCAGCCATCACCAACGAGTGTCCAGCAAGTTTTAAGCAATTCACAGCAGTGTCCAAAATTCGCACCTCCACCGGTCCTCACCACCGTGAGGAACCCCGCCGCCATCCACCATCGGCATGGCCACTTGTGATCCACCGTAAGCCACCATTTGTCGCGGCTACCGTCGATTCGCCGGCCGCTAGTCCCGCAATCCGTAATCCCAACCCGCTGCAAATTCAAATTAGGAAAGAAATCTACAAATTAGGTAATTATCTTATCCCGATTTGATTTGAATATTTTATTGCTTAATTCGTTTTATTGATATCTATTATCTTATCCTGATTTGATTTGAATATTTTATTGCTTAATTTTGCTTATTGATATCTAAATATTTGAACAATAGGCATTATTTCAATTAGGATTTGTTTCCTTTTTTTTGAAATCTTGGATATCATTACTTATCAAATTTGGATAGAATTTAGAATTTTCAAAATCTTTGAATATATCCAAGATATTTGAGATATCTAAATTTTTTCAAGATGTGATCGATTAGAAAAATTTCCTAATCCGAACGTAGACACGTGGAAATAAATCTATCTATCGGGTTTTAGATATAGTTATTTCCATAACGGGTATTTTGAATTTTAGGATCGATCCGTCGAGATTCATATCGAAACTTAATTCGAAAGATTTAGCAGTTTATATTTTTTTTACTTGATTTTAATTTCGAATTTCAATAAAAAAATGCCAAAAAGATTACTCTAAAGTAGGTTGATTTCTTTAGTTTAAAATTGCATGTTTAGATAATTGACATTTTTAATTCCGAATTTCATTAAAAAAATACTAAAAAAAAGTAATATGCCCATCATTAGAAATAGGTCACGCTGTCACATGACATATAATTTGCATGTTAGGTTGCATTAATCGCATGTCAATTTTTGCACGTCATTACATATATGTTAGCTTTCATTTAAATAAGTAAAAAAAAAAAAAAAAAGAGAAAAATTGCACCTTTGAACTCTAAGTCAAGATTTATCAAAATTGTCAAATTGAGTATTTTTCCTGAAATTGGTACTAAAAGGGCGTTAGGGAATCTAGCGTAACCAAGTCCCCAATTCATAATTTCTAGTTCGCAGAAATAAAGTAGTACTCCGCTATTTTATTTAGGTTTTTAATCAACCTACCCTAAATGATTAGTGGCGGATCACTTTGAAAATATTTGCATGTTCATAATTGGACCTAAGTTGCGAATTGGTAGAGTTTGGGAGAACTTGAGCTAGATTAGTTAATTTAATTGATCTAGTAATCCATTAGCCTAAGATCAGAAAACCCAATTTTTTTAGGTCGCAACAGTTGGATCAAGTGATATTCCTTGGTCATGTGGTATCCGAGGAAGGAATCTTGGTGGACTCCACGAAAGTTGAGATAGTGGTGAATTGGCCAGGCCCAATGACACCAATGGAAATTCAAAGCTTCTTAGGACTTGTAGAATATTATCGAAGATTTATAGAAGGATTTTCATGGTTCACGGGTCCATTGACCCAATTAACTAGGAAGAACATGAAGTTTGAATGAAACGACGAATGCGAGCGAAGCTTCCAAGAGCTTAAGACGAAATTAACTATAGCTCCGAAAGTAGCCATACCCTCTAGATCTAGTGGATTCACGGTTTATAGCGATGCTTCCCACAAAGGGCTCGGATGTGTTTTGATGCAGCATGGGAGGGTCATAACATATGCATCAAGGCAATTGAAGAAGCCCTATGAATTAAATTACCCAACACATGACCTAGCTAGAACTTGCAGCAATCATTTTTGCGCTAAAGATATGGAGACATTATTTGTATGGAAAGAAGTTTGAAATCTATACAGATCATAAGTATGTATTCTCCCAAAAGGAGTTAAACATGAGACAAAGGTGGTGGATGGAACTGTTAAAAGATTATAATTGTGAGATGCTATATCATCTAAGGAAGTAGACATGGCCATGGTTCGGTCAAATTCGGGCCTGGCCCGTTGACCGAGCTCATGGTTTTATAACCGAAATTGGCCCGTAGCCTATGGACCCGGTTCCGATTCCAAATTATTTTTTTAAAAAAATAATAATTAATTTTTTTTAAAAATTCTTTATTAAATTTTTTTATAAAACAATTTGAACTTTAATTGCTATGCATTGTAAGTGCATTGATCTCTAATTACAATACTTAGCTTGGGTGTATTGAACTTTAATTACAAGACTTGGCTTGGGTTTTATATATAATGATTATAATGCCTCTTCGTTTCTATTTGATGTGGGACTCTCGACTTGCCTTGAACACTTTCAATGTGAGACTCTTAGCTTGTCTTCATGCAAATGCCAAGAGTCCCACATCGAATGGGAATGAAGAAATCATCAAAGGGGTTGTATATAAAACCCAAGTCAAGTCATTAGTATGTGAAGTTGTATGCTTTTTGTGGATATGATCCTTTGCTAGTTAAGAAAAAAAGGGTTCTATTGGATCGTCTAGAACTGGATCAATATTCCGATTCTCGATTCTATGATTTGCCAACCCAGTTCCTAGTTCTAAAATTAAAGGACCGGTCTTACAGGTTCGGTTTTCGGTTCCAAGCCGAACCAGACCGAACCGGGAACCGATCACCCCTACAATTTACATTTTGATTATAATTTAGGGTTAATACCATGAAAAACCCTAAACTGGTACACTTGTGATAATTGTACCCCACACTATTTTTTTGACCATAAAAAACCCCAAACTGGTACACTTGTGACAATTTTACCCCGAACTATTTTTTTGACCACCAAAAACCCCAAACTGGTACACTTGTGACAATTTTACCTCGAACTATTTTTTTACCACCAAAAATCCCAAACTGGTATACATGTGACAATTTTACCCCAAACTAATTTTTAATATTATTTTTTATTTTTCGATTTTTTAATTAATTTTTTTATTTTTTCTTTACTTTTTTTTCTTTTCTCTTTAACCTCCGGCCAAGCAAAGGTCGGCATTTACCGATCATGGGTGAGGCTCGACCTCGCCGTTGGGTGTTGGGTAGTCGGCCTCGCCCCAGCGGCGGTCGACCCTCGCCCGGATCTAGCGGGGCCCGCCCCCACGGCCATTGGCAAGGCACGACCCACTGGGCAAGGGCGAGCCCCACCGGGCGAGGCTCGACCCCTGCTCAGGGTGGCGAGGCCGACCGCCCAACGCCCGGTCGAGGGTCGAGCTCACCAAAGCACGGCAAGAAGGCCGACCTTTGCCGGCTTCGACTGGTCGGTCGCCGGCTCAAACGACCTACGGAGGTTAAAGAGAAAAGAAAAAAAAAGGTAAAGAAAAAAATAAAAAATTAATAAAAAAAAAAAATTGAAAAATAAAAAATAATATTAAAAATTAGTTCGGGGTAAAATTGTCACATTTATACCAGCTTTTGGGGTTTTTGGTGGTCAAAAAATAGTTTGGGGTAAAATTGTCACAAGTGTACCAGCTTTTGAGGTTTTTGGTGGTCAAAAAATAGTTCGGGGTAAAATTGTCACAAGTGTATCGGGCTTTGGGGTTTTTTATGGTCAAAAAATAGTTTGGGGTAAAATTGTCACAAGTGTACCGGGCTTTAGGGTTTTTCATGGTGTTAGCCCTATAATTTATATTAAATAATTCATTATTTCATAATTTTATAATTTACTATTTTTTTATTTCATTTTTATTTTTTAATTTTTAAATTACGAATCGAAACCGAACCGCAGACCTAACCGGAATCGCTAGGGTGCGGTTTCGGTTCCGTTCACATGGCCACGAACCGGAATTGCCGGTTCCAAAGTGTGACCATGTCTATGAGGAAGGCAAACAAGGTTGCAGATGCCCTCAGTCATAAATTGGCGATCGGTCTAGCGAGTGTAAGAACAAGGGAATGGAACTTACTAGAAACGATTGCCAACTCGGAATTTAAATTAGAAGTGAACCACACCAGGGAATGTGCGAATTACCGCACATTGCCCACACCAGACATTAGTGATCCAGCATCACTAATCAACTAATAAGTAACATACATGTTGAGGTTGATGTCTTGTATTCTATTATATGGAAAAGCTAAATATTTTAGGCTATGTGGGCAATTTTGTAATTTGTGCCATGTAGGGTTTCGCTATATATGTTTAGAGCGAAACAGGTCTCTAAAAAAAAAAAAAGAGAGAGGGAGGGAGAAAAAGAGCTACTGTACACTTTTCTACGTAATTAGTGAAATAGATCTTATCTCCCCGTGGACGTAGGTAGTTTAAAACATCTCCCTCTTTGAACCACGTAAATTTTTGTGTTGTGCAAATTTCCATTACTTTCTTGCATCGTTGATAGGATCAAATTTATATATTCGACAATTGGTATCAGAGCGGGGTTCTTCGAGCTATCAAGATGGCAGGAAAGGGTTCGAGTGTCAAGTACGACATCGAGAGGTTTAATGGAAAGAACAACTTCACTCTCTGGCGACGAAGAATGATGGATCTTCTGATTCAGCAGGGCCTGTCGAAAGTGCTGCTGGGGAAAGGGAAGAAACCAGAAACGAGTGATGAAGATTGGGTGGAGATGGAGGAAAGGGCGGTAAGCGCCATTCGGTTGAACCTATCTGATGAGGTTCTGCAGTATGTGGTGGATCTCAAGTCGGCGCCGCAGTGTGGGCAAAACTTGAGAGCATCTATATGACCAAGTCCCTGACGAACAAACTTTTTTTGAAAAAACAGTTATACTCTCTACAGATGGAGGAAGGCTCAGATCTGTTAGAACACATCAATATGTTCAATCAGATTCTGAGTAAACTTGCAAGTCTGGAGGTTTTAATGGAAGATGAAGACAAAGCCTTATTACTGCTATCGTCGCTGCCGGCATCTTATGATCATCTGGTAAAGAGACGCTTGAGACAGATGAGGTCACTGCCGCCTTATTATCTAATGATACGAGAAAGAGGGTTAATGTGTGTTATGCAAGGTGGTGAAGGTCTCATCGGAAAAGTCAAGGAGCAGGAACGAGGGAGAACAATCCAAATGGGATCCGGAATAAGGGTCGATCAAAATCAAGAGGGGGTAAAACAAAACTCTCTTGTTATTATTGCAAGAAAGAAGGCCATCTGAAAAGAGATTGTTATAAGAGAAAGGAAGACTTGAAGAAGCGAGAAAACTTCTAATCAAGCAAGTGTGGCTGATAGTTGAGACGGTGATGATGAAGATCTTCTCTCTATATCATCGTAAGAATCAGTTCGCTAATTCATGGATTTTAGACTGGATGCTCTTATCACATGTGCCCGAATAGAGATTGGTTTGATTCATACCAGTCATACAAAGGGCGGATCTGTTCTAATGGGGAATGATACGGTTTGCAAAACCATTGGAATAGGGACTATTAAAATCAGAATGTTTGATGGTATAGTCGAACTTTAGTGGATGTAAAGGCACGTTCCGGATCTAAAGAAAAATTTGATATCTTTTGGGTGCGCTTTTGATGTGAATGGTCGCAAGTACACAAAGCAGCAGTGGAGTTCTCAAAGTTATCAAGGGAGCTATGGTTGTCATGAAAGGAGAGTTGATTGGAAGTTTATACAGCTCATAGGGAGTACAAGAATCAAGTGGAGCATCCGTGACTACAAGCTGAGAGTCCGATCTCCATTGATGACACTCATCCATGGCATATCGCGGTTAGGGCATATGGGTGAAAAAGGGTATGATGGAGCTTCATAAAAGGAAGCTATTAAAAGGTGTCAAAAGCTGCAAATTGAACTTCTGCAAATACTGCGTTTTCGGGAAACAGAGCAGGGTTAGTTTCAGAACTGCGAAGCATACGAGCAAGGATGTACTTGATTATGTACATAGCGATGTATGGGGTCCTGCATCGATCAAATCAAAAGGTGGAGCCGAATATTTTGTGACCTTCATTGATGATTACTCAAGGAAAGTCTGGGTCTACTTCATGAAGCAGAAAAACGAAGTCTTCTCTAAATTCAAAGAGTGGAAGGCTGAAGTAGAAAGGCAGACAGGAAAGAAGCTAAAGTGCTTGAGAACAGACAATGGAGGGGAATACAGGTATACACCATTCCTAGAACTATGTAAAGCTGAAGGGATCACACGTCACTTCACAACATCAGATACACCACAGCAAAACGGTGTAGCTGAGAGGATGAACAGGACACTTTTGGAAAGGGCTCAAGTATGAGGTGAATGCAGGGGCTAAGTAAAAGTTTCAGGCGAGTTAATATGGCATGCTATCTCATTAACAGGTCTCCATCTACAGCCATTGAATGCAGAGTTCCTGAGGAGGTATGGACAGTAATCCGATTGACTATTCTGGTTTGAGAGTATTTGGTTGTCCAGCCTATGTTCATGTACAAAGTGGACATCGTTCCAAGTTAGACTCAAAGTCTAAGCAAAGGCATCTTTCTTGGCTATGAGAAAGGTGTGAAAGGATTCAAGCTATAGGATCCAAATGCACGGAAGACCGTGGTTAGTAGGGACGTTGTCTTTAATGAATCGACATGGTAAAGGCAAATAACAAGTTCACATGCGGATGGTAAAATGAAGAAGGATCTATCACGGCGGTGGATTCGGGTGAACCGTAAATAGAGGGAGGAAGGGAATCATCCAAAGAACTCACCGTAAATCACTGGAGACAAGAGAAGATACTTACACCATCGCAGAAGGTAGAGGAAAACGTACTCACAAAGCACCCGTGAGATACGGGTTTGAGGATATGGTTGCTTATGCCCTCACAAGAGGGTGGGTTGTGTGATCCATCTTCCTATCGGGGATGCGATATTTGATCTTGATAGTGATAATTGGATGTCATCTATGATGGAAGAAATAGAATCCTTTACGTAAAAACAGGACTTGGAAGATTGTGGAGAAACCTAAAAGGAGAAAGATCATTGGGTGTAAATGGATTTTTCGCAAGAAAGAAAGCGTGGTGTCGAGAATGAGCGGTGTAAGGTACAAGGCTAGACTTATAGCTAAAGGGTATGCACAGAAGGAAGGGGTGGATTATAATGAAATATTCTCTCCAAAGAGTAAAGCATACTTCCATTCGGGTTCTACTTGCTTTTTGTAGCCATGTTCGATTTTGAGTTGAAGCAACTTGATGTGAAGACGGCGTTTCTTCATGGAGACTTGGAGGAACAGATTTTCATGGAGCAACCTGACGGGTTCAAAGTGCCAGGAAAGGAAGATCATGTTTGTCTACTTAAGAAGTCACTTTATGGCCTTAAGCAATCTCCAAGACAATGGTACAAGCGTTTTGACTCTTTTATGGTGCAAGTTGGCTATTCGAGAAGTGAGTATGATTGCTGTGTTTATTTTAAAGTATTAGATGATAATTCGATTACTTTTTATGTTGATGACATGCTCATTGCTGCTAAGGACATGCGTGATATTATCTCTTTAAAGTCCTTGTTGAATAACGAGTTTGAGATGAAGGATCTTGGTGCTGCTAAGAGGATCCTTGGTATGGAAATTCATAGAGATAGAAGTGCGGGTAAACTCCGGGTATCTCAAAAGAGGTATGTTAAAAAGGTGCTTGAGCGTTTCAACATGAATAAGGCTAAACCAAGTTGAGGACACCGTTAGCTAGCCACTTCAAAGTTATCGAACAGCAATGCCCCACAAAACATGAGGAGATTGAGGAGATGTCTCGAGTTCCCTATGCTAGCGCAATTGGGAGTCTCATGTATGCTATGGTATGTAGCAGCGATTTATCTCATGCATCGGTGTTGTTAGCAGAGATACATGAGTAATCCAGGGAAGGAGCATTGGAATGCGATCAAGTGGATCTTTAGATATCTCAACGGGACCGCAAACTTGGGTATTATGTTCGGTCGCGACGGAGGTTCGAAGGAGCTAGCGGGATATGTTGATTCGACTTTCTTTGGTGACCTCCAGCAGAGGAGGTCTACTACGAGGATATGTCTTCACATTAGTTGGTGGACCTATCTCATGGAGGGCGATGCTCCGATCCACAATTGCATTGTCTACTACAGAGGCGGTAGTACATGGGCGTTATAGAAGCCGCTAAGGAAGGGCTCGGTTGATTGGGTTGGTTCATGAGTTGGGTTTAGAGCAAGGAGGTGCGGTGTTACATTGTGACGGTCAGTGCCATACATCTCGCCAAGAACCAAGTGTTCATGCAAGAACAAAGCATATAGATGTGAAGTTTCACAAAATCAGGGAGCTTGTGTCAGATGGCAACATTCACTTGAGAAAGATTCACACGAATAATAATCCTGCAGATTGTTTTACCAAGCCGATCCTTTGTTGAGAAGTTTGGGTCCTGTTTGGGCTCAATTAATATAACTCGCTGTTGAAGGTGAGGGACGCACTCAATGAGTGCGGGAGTGTACCTCTTTTTTGGAGGTATGGGGATGAAGACATCTATATTTCATATTTTTTCACAGGTGGCTTTACAGAATCCAAGCCAAGGTGGAGATTGTTGAGGTTGATGTCTTGTATTCTGTTATATGGAAAAGCTAAATATTTTAGGCTATGTGGGCAATTTTGTAATTTGTGCCATGTAGGGTTTCGCTATATATGTTTAGAGCGAAACAGGCTCTAAAAAAAAAAAGGAGAGAGAGGGAGGGAGTGAAAAGAGCGGTTGTACACTTTTCTACGTAATTAGTGAAACAGATCTTATCTCCCCGTGGACGTAGGTAGGCGGAACATCTCCCCTGCTGAACCACGTAAATTCTTGTGTTGTGCAAATTTTCATTACTTTCTTGCATCGTTGATAGGATCGAATTTATATATTCGACAATACAAATGTTATTGAGATCACATATGTAACATATAAATGTTACAGGTACAGACATGTAACTTACAATTGTTACAAGCGCCTCACGAATGACCATCAGTCACGATTATTCCATAATAAATCAAACACATGCATAAATCAAACACATGCATTTGGTATATTATATCGCATGTGTTCATCCTATTTCCTTCGGCCACTATTGCACTTTATCACTCCAAGACATGTAAAATTTAAAGGAATACACGTGGAAAAAATAAACATGGCGATCGCATTTTCATTTTTATTTATATACTTACGTGACAAAGGTCGGGATACACTGGGGGAAACAAAAAGGTACTACCCCCTGATGACGCCAAAAAGAATCATTAGTTGTATTATCCCAGCCTGGATTCACATGTATAAATACTATCACCCATTCATCGCCCATGATACATAAAAAACAAAATCACTGCTGTGCTTCAAAAAATGCTACGCCATCATCCAATCCATGGCTCACTCCACCCCGCTACTACGGTTACTCGCTCTGTCATCACCAAGATGTGGGATGGGTTTCACCAATCGCCTACGAACCCGAGCATACACGGCAACAAACCCAAGGAGTACAAGACTTGTGGGGGAACCTATATTTGTTGTCAGGATTGAAATACATTTAACAAAGATGATCTCAGGAAAATTTGGATCCCCAAACTCAGTGATGTGCCCCGTGAAATCAACGGGTGCACCATAGCTAATGGTGGTGGAGACAAGCAGGATTGGCATATCTAGTGATATGAAATATGATGGTCAACAACAAATGAGTATAAACCCTGCAAGTAGAATGTTTACCGGCCTATACTATATAAATCTATCACTTCACATGCGAGGAAAACTCAAAGTATAAAATACATGAAATCAATTTGAAATTAACTTGTTTGAGAATCTTCCTCAAAACCAAAATAGTATGTTGGTATGAAAAGGAAGCACCTTGGGACAGGTAAACCAGAAATGCAAATGAAACATAAGAACATGAACGATCACATTTGATTTAATAACTTAGGTTGCACCATCCTCTGGGGAACCAGTTACCCCTCGGGCATCTCGCACCCACCACGGCATTGCGAGGACATTTGGGGATCCTATTACCCCCTAGGCATTCGGAGGAACCTGGCTACCCCTCCAAGCATCCCAACTCCAGGGCATTATCGTCATGGGGATCGATGGAACAGTCACACTTACAATTCCACACGCCTCAGCATGTACAGTGCAGCAATTTGGAAATGTCATTTGCATTGCTAATGCAAAGCAAATATCTCAAGTTCCAAACCAACCAACATTTGTCCATTCATAAATCATATAAATTGCATGAAAATTGTTGGTCGGCAAATTAAACATGCTAGACTTCCTTCATGAACACGAGTCTTAAAAGACAATTGACAAAAGGGAAATTTTATCCAAAAATTGTCCCATAATGACAGTTTGCACGCCTTTGGAAATCATTAGCATTCCCTAAGTAAATCAGCTCTGAAAATTACGAAACTTAAACACAATGTAGACGAGACCAAGAGAAACATTTCTAATGGAGAACTCGAAATCCAGTTCGACTTGTACAACTCTCAACAATTCGAACAAATCAGGCCAAAAACAGTTCAAATTCCAAAGCTCAGACAGACACAAAAATGGACGTATCACATATTCAATGGGCTCTAAAAAATCTATGGAAATTTTATATGTTATAGTCTTAGATGTAACCTACCACTTTCATGAGAACACCGGTCCAGATTCCTTGTAAAAAATTCTATAAAAATTCATAACCGTATAAAGGTCAGGAACTATTTTGAAAAACTGACATGGAACCCATGTGACTTTCAAAGCAGAATGTAGATCATATGAGGTTCGAAAAATCTAAAATTAAAGTATGCTATTGAACAAAGTATAAGGTACGACTTTCGTGAAGGAAGCCCCAAGAAATTCATACCACACAAATCTGTATAAAATTGGCAAAACCGTGGATTTAGCCATGACTCGAATCAGCTTCTGCAGCACCCATAAGTTTCATCCAAAATTTGTACCATTCAACCCAAAGCATGCTCCACTTTCATCATCCAGCACCTCAACAACACATTCAAGAACACATGAACCATGAACTCAAGGATTTCATACGTGCATGTCTTCGGTTGGTCACCAAATAGCACGAACTTGCATAGAAATAACAGTAAGCCGCAGACATCTGGAGGAAACAAGCCTCGCCGAGCAATAACGGATCTACACATCATAGATTAGAAGACATCCACTTGCCTGAAGTCCTCAGAAGTGCTTCGCGTCACTTGGTGGAGTTGTGAGAGTCCCGGTTATTGGCTGGTCTTCCTGCGATCCAAGACGAGCCGAGAAGGTTGAGCGGCAGCGTTGATGAGACGACGCGAGACAACGGGACGGCACAAGGGGTTGGCTGAACAAGGGAGGCGTCGCTGGCGAAGTTGGACGGCCGTGAAGCCGCGGTGTCGTGTGAAAAAGAAAGACCGTGAGAACGGAGGGAGGGCCGCGGAAAAGGAGGAGGGAAGAAGAATGAACATTGCTGGTTTAAATCTTCTCATTCCTCTCTCCCTCAGCCGCATGGATTGGAATTTGGCAGCAAATTGGTGTGCCAAATGGTGGTAGATGGCGCGGCTAGGTGGCGCGGGTGTGGTTAGGTGGCGTGGTGGTGACGCCTAGGTGGCACCACGCACGCACAAAGGGAAGAAAGAGAGGGAATGGCCACGGGAGAGAAATGGTTTGGGGTCACAAAACGTTGGCACTTTCCGCGTTCTATTTTCGTATGTGATTGAACATCGAACCCGTTCAATATACTCATAACTTAGCACGAAAATTCAAACCCGATCGACTAAAGCACTTACCAACCTCGGTTGTCAAGTTTATCCACGCACGATATACCTTCGTTATTAGTTGATCGAATGGCTAAATATTCAAGGACACTCGAGTTTACTGAGTAGTGATCATGATGTCACAACAAAAGAAATCAAAAGGATTCTCATCTCGCGCCTTAAATGAAATGAGCGAACCCGAATTAGCGTTATAGTATTCCATGAGACCTGACAGTATGGTAGGAAGATTCATATATATTTCTTGCGACCATACTAGCTATACTAGCTATACTAGCTATGATTCTTATAGTAATACCGAATGCGGGTATCTTAATGGGTTCGGGTCGGTTCGGGCCATCCGGGCACCCTCTCAGTCTCACCCACCCACTCACGTTATGATCTTAAACCCTAAACCCTAATTTCCTCTTTCTCTCCCCTCTCTCTGCGCATCTTCTTTCAACGTTCCAGCTTCCGGACATCTCCACCGGCGTGCTGCCTCCGGCGAGCGGTCGTCGGAGATCGGAGGTTTTTCTATGTCCTGGGTTCGTTGGGTTCTTCCCCCACCGTAGCTCGGTCTCGCCCCCGACTCGCCGGTCGCGGGCAGCCATGGCCGAGGATTTCGTGTTCGCCGATAAGGTCCCTCCGCCGTCCGATCGCATGGTGCGTGTCTCTCTCATTGTGTCGACAATAGGAAGTTTCGCGGTTCTGTTGATGGAATCTGGCAGATTTGTGCTATTCTAGTATAAATGTCTCGCCTTCCGAGTCATGTATGCGGGGGATTGGGCTTGCCTTCTGTTTTTTTCGTCTTCTTTGTGGTGAATTTGTGACGGTGCTCGTTTGGTTTCAATGCTGCGCTTCTTAGCTCTCTGTTTCTTGCCTGTTTTTGACCGGCTGATGCATGGAGACCCGGCTCATTGACACCCCTAATTGTGATCATTGGCAATGCAATGATGTTTAAATGTTTTGTCCCCTTTTCTTAAATACGTGTGATGTTTATATCATGACCAGTGAGATTTAACTTACCCACCTCCTTTTCTTCAATGTTTATATCTTTTATGTAACTAACATTAACCTACTCTGGAGCTCATATCTCTGTTACTTTCTGGTGCAGGAGGACTCAGATGGATTGGAAACGCGAATTAAGAAATATCTGAGAGGTGATGGTGCTAATTTAGAGGTATGCTAGGTTGTGATCAGACTAAGTTTCATACTAAGCTGTCTGTTTTCTGTGTCTTGAAGAATTTTCTTTATCACAGGCTTTGCAAGACAAAAAATTGAGGGGCCAACTTACTGTTAGAGAAAAGTTATATGGAAAATCTGCAGAAGCAGCTGCCAAGGCAGAGAAGGTAAATGTTCTTGTATATGACGACAATTACCAGTTTGCTCACCAAACCACAAGAAGAAAAAGAAAAGGAAAAATTCTGTTAGTTTTTCTTCAACATTTAGTCAAAAGGTTCAGCCCGAGCTTCGAGAATGGCTTGAAGCCAGCCTTAGTTTCATCTTTGTGCTATTCCTTCTATGTAATACACATGCTTTCCAATTTTTAAGGGATCAGCACTCCCTTGCACTTGTTGCTTGTGTGCATGGATTTTTTCAGCCCTGCTTTCCTACTGTGCGGATTCCTGTAAGCTTGTCACCAGCTATCTTAGTTGGATGTTTGGTATGACGGCCCAACATCACCTACATCTTTAGAAAGGGATGTTGCAGCTTTTAGAAGCTGGATACTTCACAGTGCAACACTTTCATAGCTGTATGACCTCAAAGATACCAAATGGCGTCTGGGTATCGGATGGAAGTATGTCCTATGTAGTTGTTAACATGATCTATCTGTTGTTCTAAGTTATTGACCTTTGTAGTAAAACTGAAAGTCGTGGACTTTTCCCCCTTGATGAGAGAAAATCAAAGTTTGATGTTTGTTTCTTGAGAGAAGCTACATGGTCTGTTTGGTGTAATAAAATAGCCATGCTGAAATTCTTTGTGATGTAGTTGTGTTGTGATGAACTGGTTGGCTGGAGCAACTTCCTAGAAATAGCTTTAAGGTGCTGCCTTTGCATGTCGTTGGAGCTTTGAGATATTTGCCAAAGATGTTGTAAAAGCTGAAACACCTGGTTGTAGCTACTATATCGAAGCTTTATCAAACACCATCTTGGTGTGGATAGATGTGATTGACTTACTGGCTTTATCTGATATGCAAAAGTTTTTGCTGAAATGACTCTTTCACTCTACTTTTGGGTTTCAATGGAGTATTTGATTTTCCATGCATCCTTTGAGCATTTCAATTAATGTTTCTCTTTTTAGTGGCTTATGCCGAGTGAGGGAGGCTATCTGGAGGCTGAAGGTGTAGAAAAAACTTGGGGAATCAGGCAAGAATCAATTGCTTATGAAGTTGATATATCTAGCTCAAGAAATCAGTATGACATCGTCTTACCAGGTTGGTATTAGTTGGCTGATGCTAGACAACAATACTGGTAGATATTGTTGCCTAGAAAGCACATTCTAAAGGGAACCTTCTGTAACCCTTGGAAGAATGTACGCAGCATTCCTTGATTGCCTGCAAACATATTCATCCGCATGGAATTGTGTATTGTATTGAATTCAAGCTGGCTCGATTATTTCCAAAGATGAAGATCTCTCTCTCTCTCTCTCTCTCTCTCTCTGATACACACGCAAATTTGGCCTTTTATGCTAACAACAGTCTCTTGTATTCACTGTTTTGATCATCTGATCTGTGAGGTATAGTTATGGCGTTCATTTTTCAATTATATGGTGGCAATTCTATGCCTAAATCCTTGGTTGGGAATATTCCACTGCAAGGAGTTTTAACAGTCATTTCCTTTTTCCTTTTAAGTTTTCAATTCATGTTAAGAAATTACTCTTTATTTTTCACTTCAAGTAATAAATTGATTAATTCGCAGATCTTGGTCCCTACACTCTGGATTTCACCTCTAGTGGTCGGTATATGGCGGCAGCTGGACGCAAGGGCCACTTAGCTGTTGTTGACATGAAGAACTTGAGTCTGATTAAAGAAATTCTGGTATACGGTGATTTGGGTGGCAAAGAAGGATTTCATTCAAGCTTATGAGAGACATCATCCCTCCATAACATGTCAGTTAGGATAATAATGAGATTAGTTGGCTGGAAAGTAAGCTGAAAAGGCATCTTGGGTGTTTCTGGGTTTCATTAGAATATTCATATAACAGGAGTATCATCTCCACTCAGTTTCAGTTTGACAATATTTAAATTATGGTTACATTTGGGAGTGATAAGGGAGAGTTGAGGTAGCGGCAAATGTAGAAGCAACCGTTTATTGTTGAGAGGACATAATCTATATTATCTTTTGCTATAGGAAATATTCCCTATCCACTAGATGGATTGAGTGGATAATTGGAGTAGTAACTGTGAAATTTGATGGGACCACTGCTAACTGTTCTAAAAGCTTAAGCTGTTAGATGAAGGTGTGATTTAATATTTAATTATTCTAATACTCCCCCTTACGCTTAGTCTGGTCATTTTGCCTGGTACTAAGTGTGAACATATTTAATTGGGGAGGCAAATGGGGTCTAGAAAGATTTGAACTCAAGACCTCTTGCTTTGATACCATGTGATATTTGGTTGGACCACTTCCAACTGTTCTAAAAGCTTGAGCTATTAGATGAAGGCGTGGTTTAATATTTAATTATTCTAACAGTAACAATAAAAATGAAAGCTAATCAAAAGAAAAGTTGGACTGAAATTTCCGAAAGGATCTATAGTGGAGGAAACTTTAGAAACCCTTTTGAACTAGAAATGCTTGATGATGCCAAGAAGGTAGTTAGCTTTCCCACCTTGTATAATGAACTCTTGGACCTGTTTGATTTGGTATTTTGTGCTTGTTGGATATCCTGAATGTCTCGAGTATCAAGAGCACTTAAACGATACTGAGAAGTATGGAGGGCACCACTTAAGTTTTGAACACACCATCAATCTTTGAGGCTGAAGTCTTGCAACCAAACTGAGATGTAGTGGACTCTATTTATTCGCCATTAATCTATATTGAGCTTTCGAAATTGGGAGAATTGTTATAAAACTTAAATATCCAGGATTTTGAGGGTAAACAACTGCTTAGAGAATTGCTAAATAAGTAGCTGAATTCAGCTTCATTGAAGTATCTATGAAGTGTGAACAATATCATGGGATATAGATGATCTTGTTTCTTGGCATTGGTGTTTAATTCCCCGCACATGGACAAATAAACTGATTTTCGTTGTTCTTGTTACTCAAAAATTGATAGGGACACTTTTGATTTGAATTGTCACGACATGTGCTTTGGATTGTTGTGGGACTGACTTGGATAACCATATTTTCTTTTTCAGGTTAAAGAAACAGTACGTGATGTTGTCTTCTTGCATAACGAGCTCTTCTTTGCTGCAGCGCAGAAGAAGTACTCTCTCTCTCTCTCTCTCTCTCTCTCTCTCTCTCTAAAATAGAGAAGCATCTCTCTTTTGACTTAGCTTCAATCATCATCTAAACACTTTGCATACTAAATTTTCTGTGCGGGGTTATGATGGTTTCTGTGTGGTTGTCCATGTAATATGATGCTTGTTCTGAAACTACTTTACAAAAATGTTTAGACACTCATTATACTCTGGCTCATTTGAAGTCTGACATCGTGAACTTCTTGCTTTTATGAAATAATTTCTCATACTATTTAAAACTGGATGTTATCCAATCCATTCATCAACTGTTAGGTTCTCATCAATCTGCTGCACCCTGTTCTTTGTGTGCAAAGCATAATATGTTCCCTATGCTTAGGAGAAAGTTGGAAGTTGAGCCCTCATTTGGAAACTTTTGTGAAGTGACTCTTTATATATTAATGAAGTTTGTCTAACTGCTGATTGATGAAGTGGGATATGATTGCTCCCACCCAAAAAACAGTCAGGTGGTCGAATTACAAATTACCCACTTACAATAAATAGGGACATGTTTCAACCTTGTCTTTGTTATTCAAGTGAACCACCAAGCATTTTGTTGTTTATACATCTTAAATTGATACAGCAATTTATACTAAATGTATGGATATCCAAACTGGTAAGTAGACAATTGTGGTGAATGTGGGGTTAATTCTTCTCTTGGATTAAGATGATCTACTTTCAATGACTCATAATGACACGGTAAAAGACGCAGACGAAATTATAATGATGATTCATGGAAAATTAAAGTTGTCAACTCACCAGAATTACAGTGGTGAAGTTCTAGAATAATCGGAGTAATGTGTTGTCTCTTGTCCATCAAAATAAAGCAGTAAGCTGTTGTTTAATTGGTTTCAGTCAGGAAGATTTTGCAAATTTTGCAGCGTTTGGAAGAGCAACACATCTTATCATATGTATCTTCCTTGAACTTGGCAGGTACCCTTATATCTACAATAGGGACGGCATCGAATTGCACTGTCTAAAGGTTTCTATTTCGTTTTCGAGTAATACCTAATATACATCTATCAACTTTTTGTGGCATTTATTGTTTTGGTTAATAAATTAGTTACTCTCTTGTCATGTTTCGGATGACTTTCCTCTGTCCTTGTCTATTGTTATTTGGGATTCGTTTTTTGCTAGTTAACACATTTAAAGGGCCTAGGAATTCATAGAGTTGGTTCTTTCATGACGCTAGATGAAAGATGTTCTGTGAGCATCCTGGTGGCACTTACATTTTCTGGCTGCCAAGTATCTCCATCACAATAGCTTTCCTTTTAGTACATGAGATCTTCGAGTATTTCTCCAGGTTCCTCTTGTACATGATATTGCCTTTTTGTCGGGTTCTTGTTCCTGTAAATATTACTTTATTGTCATATGAAACTGGCCAATAATAGAAATCCTATTGATGAAATTCACTTACATTTAAATTCCTTTTTAGGGGCCGACTGATAATTACGGCGGAATCCCTGATGGTACATCCATAAGGAAAATATTAAGAAATGCTCTAAGTCACTGGTTTAGAGGATGCTCTTAGGGCATTGGTAAGTACGTCAATTTTACTTTGAAAATGATAGGAGATTTTTTTTTGGTCTGTTTGGTTGTCTTGTGATACATGGAAACAGTATATGCATTTCCAATTGCACTTTTTGGCTCATCAATTATAATGTCCTGAGGACTCTCATAAACAGGATCATTTCTATAAAATTTTACCTGAAAAAGTAGCTTAAGTTTTGAAGTTATTCTCCAGTGGGTGACTCCTCTGTATTACTTAGTAACTTGACTACTGGCAAGTTTCCTCTGGTTTTTACTGGCAAGTGTCTGTGCAACTCAATATTCCATTACACATCTCCTCTTGCTGTGTGCCAAAATCTCTACTTTCACATGAAAAATTTTCTTTTGTAACTTTGGACTATTGACTTTCTCAGAACGATCTTTAGTAGTGCTGACAATTTTGGATCTTGGAATAAAACTCTGGTTTTGCATTTTTGTAGGTCTTAGGTTATACAAATGATAAGCTACCTTTATATGCGTAGATGCAAAGTGGCAACGTGTATATTCATAGAAATCTTTGAAAGAGCAAATAAACCATGGGGCTTCTAGGCTGGCTTCATATCTTTGTTTTTGTTGCAAATTTATAGAAAATTATCTAAAGACTACTGTGGATCAGTTTCGTTCTAACTTTTCCATCTTTCAGGAACATGGAGCAGTGCTTACGCTTCAATTTCTGAAAAACCATTTCCTCTTGGCATCCATAAATAAATTTGGCCAGCTTCATTATCAGGATGTTACGATGGGGGGGATGGTTGGCAACTTCCGGACTGGTTTAGGTCGAACAGATGTAATGCAGGTGAATCCCTTCAATGGGGTGGTTGCTTTGGGTCATTCAGGTGGGACGGTAACCATGTGGAAGCCCACCACATCAGCTCCTCTTGTCAAGATGCTGTGTCATCGCGGCCCTGTATCAGCATTGGCATTCCATCCTAACGGCCATATCATGGCAACTTCTGGCAAGGAAAGGAAAGTCAAAATATGGGATTTGAGAAAGTTCGAGGTTCTTCAAACTTTGCCTGGCCATGCGAACACCCTGGATTTCAGTCAGAAGGGTTTGCTTGCTGCTGCAACTGATTCATTTGTGCAGATCTTGGGAAATTTCTCGGAATCTCAGAGCTACAGCAGATACATGACGCATTCCATGGCGAAAGGGTACCAGATAAAGAAACTATTGTTCCGTCCATATGAAGATGTCTTGGGCATAGCTCACTCTATGGGCTGGTCTTCTATTGTAATTCCGGGATCAGGGGAACCTAACTTTGATTCTTGGGTTGCAAATCCATTCGAAACATCTAAGCAGAGGAGAGAAAAGGAAGTGCGCTCTCTTCTTGACAAACTTCCTCCGGAGACCATCATGCTTGATCCATCAAAGATTGGCACGGTGAAGCCACCAAGTAGAAAACAGAAGCCTACCAAGTAGGAGAGAGAATCGGAGATGGAAGCCGCCGTTGCAGCCGTCAAGGACATGCCGATGAAGAAGAAAACAAAGGGGAGGAGCAAACCAAGTAAGAATGCAAAGAAGAAGCAAGAAATTATTGCGAGAACCAAGAGGCCTTTCTTGCAACCACAGATGAAAGAAGAGGAAGCATTAAATAGAAAGAAGCAAAAAACGAGTGAGGAAGCCGAACTGCCAAAGTCCTTACAGAGATTTGGTCGGAAAAAAGCGACATGATCAACTTTCCTCCGATTTTTTAAGGTATATGTCCAGTGATGGTGTAGCTCAAAATTTTGTTTTCTTTACCATTACAATAGTGTCCGGAGCAATAGTCCGGTTCTCTCCTTGTTTTTCATAGTCTGCCCTTTTAAGGCCTCGCTCTAGTTGGTGCCATGAGGCTTATTGACTCGATCTAAATCTGTTGGAGAGCATGATTATTTGCAGTGTCCTGCGGCGACAGGGAATGTTACAGCAAATGGCTGAAAATGTTGGTATATGCATCATGGGCAAAGATTAAACACAGATTGGTTAACTGTGTAAAACTTATCTTGTATTTTTTTTTATAAGTACATTAGAAGTCCTAAAACTTGTCACGAAAGTACAATTGAGTCCTTAAATTTTCAAAAAATGCAATCAAGTCTTAAACTTTATCGCAAAATTGTAATTAAATTCTAAAACTTTTAAAAAGTGATACCCCTCTATATATTTTCACCTCCGACCCTAATCAAACTTTAACACCATCTCAATAAATTCTCTCTCACTTTCGGTTTTCACTCATCCCTCTCCTCCTAATCCAAAACCCGAGTCTCACTGCATCTCTGCACAATTAAAAGGATTATGATATAATCTTCTCGACCTGAAGCCCATGACGAGTGACAAATGAAATACGACACAATCTTCTCGAGCTGAAGCCCATGACGAGCGACGAATGAAATACAACATTAGGAAAAGAAAAAAGGAAAGCCTCAAAAGGTAAAATGTACTCTTTTTTTTTTTTTTTTTATAATAATCAGGAGAAAAAGGGGAAAAAATAACAAGCAGTGGAAAAAGAGAGAAAGGCAAAAAAAAAAAAACCAGCCCGGCCCAAGAACCGAACAGGAGCCTCGGAGCCCCGGATCCGGGGCTCCCCCCCCCCGAGAGAGGGGGGCCATGCGTTACCGACCTGATCCAAACCGTTGCTTCCTTGTCGGGACGCGCCACGTGTCGCCCCCCACGGCGCTCCGTGGCCGCAACAGTCACGCACGAACTCACCGAAAAAAAAACAGAAAATAAAAAAATTAAGGAAAATATTAATAACTCCTGTGAAACAGGGAGAGATAAAAAGAGAAGAGAGAGAGAGAGAGAGAGAGTTGTTTTCCTGTGTCATCACTTCCATCATCATCATCACGCACGCACACACACTTCAAAATTCGTTCCCTTCGCACGAGATAACCCTCACACACACCCCCCCACAGAGAGAGAGAGAGAGACGCGGACAGAGCGACGCAGACCCCCCGCAGCTTGACAAAAGGGTAAGCAGCTTCCAGACCCTCTCTCTCTCTCCCCTCTCCCTCTCTCTCTCTGCAGCCCTTTTCGTTACCTTGCTTGGGCTTTCCTTGGGTCGAGCCAGGTGTGTCGGGTTGCGCGCGCGCGCGCGAGCTTTGCTGCTGAAAGGGGGCGCCCCCTTCCTCTGCGTGGGGGTTCAGTGTTTCCGGGGGTTCGTGCGGCTGGCAGGGAGGCTTTTGGGGATGGCGGGCTCGGTGGAGAAGGACGAGGTGGTGTCGCTGGAGCTCCCCGCTCCCCCCGGCTGGACCAAGAAGGTGTCTCCGTCTCCCTCCCCTCTCTCTCTCTCTCTCTCTCTCTCTCTCTCTCTCTCTCTCTCTCTCTCTACGTCGCCCTCGGGCTTTCTTGCTTTCGGCTTCGGTGCTCCGTGTCGAAACCGTGACGACATTTTTGAGCCCTGACCATGTGCAAAGTTTCGATCTTTGCTTTGAAAACTCGCGATTTTGTATGCGGAGACTTGGTCTGGGGTAGGTGGAAAATTCGTTGGTCTCGCGAGTGGTTGGTGCGGAATTCGTGAATTCGGGGTTAGGTGATGGGGGCTAGGGTTTCTGGAGCCCCCAAGTGTTGTTCCGAAGAAGGCGTTTTGCCCCGAGGAAATGCACGGCTCTGCAAATTGGCGCGGGAGTTGCTTGAGTCGTGCGGGTGTCTCTGGATTTTTTGCTGCTGTGTTGTGGAAGAGGAGGTTGGAATTAATTCTAGTGAGCTGTGACTTTCTAAATTTGTTACGAGACGCTAGGGTTTCTGGGATGGAACTGTGCTCTGTTGGCGCTTATTTTTATTTCCTTCCTTTAGCTTTTGAGACTTTAAGTCTTGTTATTGTTTCCCGTTAACGTTTCTTTAGGGTAAGTGTTTCCTCGAACGTTTTGGTCCATGATTTTATCGAGACAGCGGGTTTTTTGCATTGCGAAAGCGGGAAAATTCGCATCTAATGATGCTCCTCTGTTTCTTGCTTTCCTGTTCCCCCTTCTTTGGTCTTCTGGTGGAGGATTCAACTTGTGTTGTCTTTGGTTGGGAACTAAATGTTCTGTTTAAGTCTTGAACATCAGCTGTTTATTTTGTCAGTCTGATGCGCATGGGAAGCTACCGTATATTCTTTCTTTGGTCACTGGAAAGCTACCGTGTTGGCAGAAAGTGGCAGTGGTGTCATTTTTGAATTAGTAATGCCCAAAACACACACAACAAAGGAATTGTGTCTACATTTTTGCCATTGTTTGAAACCCTAGGGTTTGCATTGAGAGGTCGTGTGGAGTCAAAGGTTTTTCAAATGACTACAGAAAGAATGGATTTTCTAACCAATCTTAAATTTTAGCCTTTGTTCCATTTCCTATGATTTGCATTCAGATCTGATGTCTGTTTATTTATAAAAAAAAAAAATTGCTGTAAATTGAGTTGTGCAATGAAGCCTGATTGTGTAATGGTTATTTTCATGAAGTCCTACCCTGTTATGAAATCTGAACTGTTGGTTTTCATAATTAAAAGCCTAAAGGTGTATTGATTTGGAAACTTTGGATGGAAGTGGCTCGTGATTTTCTCATCATTTTTACGAGGGTGTTACTTGTAATTATCTTCTATTACATCAAGTGGCATTATCATGCCGACTCTATTCTTATAACATTCTTGAGTTAGATGAATTGGGTTGATATCTCTTTCCTTTCTTTGATTTTGAGTTGGGGGGAGAAGAGTGAAAGCGAAAGGGGGATTGGGGAGGCGGTAATGTTGAGGATATTGCATTTTCTTTGAGTGACTTCTTAGAAAACATGTCTTCACCTCTTTTAGGTGCAAAACTAACTCCAATATTGTGCCTTTTAATATAGTTGTATAAGCATTCCCATCATGCGCAAAAACTACTTGGTTTACGTGAAATTATTTTGACTGAGGCATTTGGAGTCCACGTGTGTGGGTTCTGTACTTCCCTCTGATGGAGATTTTGTCAGTTCTCTATAGTAACATGTTTAGCTAATCCTTTTGATTTCGTGGCCTATAGTACTAAGGTGAGCGGTTTGTCCTGGTGTATTATTTGAAGAGCCATGATCATGTTTGATTTTCAATGTTCGAAGTTGGGAGTGTAACAGGAATAGAATTGATTTCTACCTACTAGGATGAGCTTTTCTTAGTTCATAAAAGTATCAAGGAAATGGATGGATTTTTGGAGGGTATGACTGGCCTTATTAGAAAATTCAGGGGCAGTTTGGTTTTCAAGCAATGTTTTCAGAATTCGTTTCCACAAATAATGGACTGAAAAAAAAATTTTCTTTTTCATTTCACTTTTCTTGAACGCATGTTTAGTTTGTGAAAAAGATAATTTTCTCAACAAGGATGAAAATTATTGATACATGTTTGTGCTTAGTTCTTCTCAAATCAAAAGATTTATGAAAAAGATAAAAGCATTTCTGGGAGAATTTTTTATTTCCTTTCTTATTTGGTTGAGACAATTTGCACAAATATATACAAAATAGATGCACTAATATCTTGACATCTACTTGGAAGTGTATCATTGCAAAGTTCATCAAAAAGAAAAATTACCTCTATGTGTGTATTTTTACATTAATACAACCTTGAAGATACGTATAAATGGCTTGCCAATGGTCCGCTTGCTGTGGCTTCTTATGGGTGGTTAAAACTGTTACGTTATCATGATGTCGTATGGCCTGACCAGAAAAGAAATTCATGGTACGCTTGGTCTTCAAAGCTTTAGCTGCTCTATTTGGAGTTGGGAAAGGTGCGGTACCTGATTTGTGGCTGTTTGCTCTGTCAAACATTGCCTATTTCTTGATTTGTTTGGAGAGGTGATTCTCTGAAATTCTGGAAGTTGAGATATTCGAGAAAGCAGAATATAAACTGAGGTGAAGGAGGGATATCTCTTGGTTATTCCTTGGAGCTATTGGCCAATATACAACAGAGCATAAAGATCGAATATCTTTTCTCTGAAGCTTTTGTGGTATAAATAGATCAGAGAGTAATGAAGGAATAGATACTTGAATGGAGGTACCATTTTGGTTTAGTGAGCTCTAGGCAATCATATTATGAACATTGGAAACAGGAAAGCTGTCCGACAATTTTGAATCTCAAAATGAATAGCTTGAGTGCAATGCTGTGTGGGTCTTCTATTGATCAAGGAAGCTGTTCTTCCTTAACCATATCAAGGCTAAAAGTTCAGCAATAAATTGTAGGCGGATATTCATATGAGTTTGTCCCCCGATCCTTTAATCGACAAAGTTGGTTTTGGGTGATTAACGGTTGGAGTCTGTTGGTTTGGTAGATGTAATGGAGAAAGACAATATGTAGAAAGGTTTGAGATGTAATATATTTTTAAATATGATTTGCTAGAAATATAGCTGCTGGTGGTGCCTTTTTTGCAGCTAGTCCTTTATTCGCAAAAGGGGAAGTCTCAATAGCATGTCACTATATGACCAGCTTTAGACTCCATCTCGGTTCAATATGGGAAATAGGAACCCGAACAAGTGAAGAGACTAGCTTTGACTCATTTTTAAGGTACATTTATTGTTTGAGATAGACTTTTATTGCATTTATATTTCGAAAAGATCTGTCTTGCTTTTTCATTCACTGTTGCATGCGCCTCTAACCAGGGAATCAATTCTCATGAATAAAAAGATCATCCTACTAATGTGAATCTGTATTTAGTAAATATTAGGATGAAGGAAGTTGGTCAGTGCATTAGTGAAAACGCATCCCTTGTACTCGGCATATTTCAGATGACAAGGTGGAGGCTTCATAATCGTCAAGCTCTTTGAAACTAGTTACAAGTGGACCGGCATATTAGTGAGGGTGAACCTTGGAGTTTGATTTTGAATAGGGGCAAATAGAAAGCCTTTTGAATTAATATCTAGTCTTGACTAGTAAATTTGTATATACTATGTAACGGGTTTTCTACTATTAGCTGTTTGTGGTCTAGGAGAAAAATCTGAACAGTGTAACAGAGATTTGAGCACTGTTTAGTTTTTAGGAACTCGGAACTCTCTGTGCCTGTGAAAGTTTAAGGATGAGACAAAGGCAATAGGGACTTTAAGTTCACTTCGGTTGGTTTAAAGTGCAAAGTTGGCAGCTGGTGGAAAGTATTGAGTGAAGGAGTAACATGATCTGCTGAAGTGCTCCAAAGCCTGATAATATGCAAGTACTTGAAAACATACATTGATTAGACTGTGTTTTGTGCACTGCAAAATCACAGTAGATGCTGGCAGTTGCTTTACAGATGACATCCCTTTCTGCATGTGGAATGAGAACAGTCGAATTGTTTGAGTTATGACATCCTAGTCCATTGTGGAATTATCTAGACTAAGGTTTCAACTTTATAGTTGCTGGAGTGTTATCTACTGTGCTTTATTCAAAAGTGTTTATGGTTAATCTGGATGCAGTTTGGCTTTTTTGGGTTTGAGTTCACCAGTGCAGTAATGCAATACCTTATAGAGGAGAGCTGGATTTGTTTGACATGCCTTTGAAGTTATTGAATTAGTTTTAAGTAGATGATCAAGAACATAAGGATGATGGTAATCATCTTGTCAACATATGTGAAGTTTAATCGTATGTGTGTTAGACCAAGGAAATGAGAACTACCCTCTTATTTTCTTTTCATGAGTTGGGTTTGAGAGAAAATATGATGAAGAGCTGACCTTGATCAAGTTCTAGAAGGGTGGAGTACAGATTTAAGTGTTTGCTGTGGACATAGCACCTTTCTGATTCTACCTTTGGCTGCCTGGTAATGAACATTAAGAAGAAATGATGCAAAGCACGAGGAAGTTTATGGACAAGTTGGAAGAAATGTATGTGTTTTTGCATCTTTGGCAAGCCAGACATTTGAAAGACAGAAATTTACTCTTTTGCTTCACTTTTCTCCTCTTAATATGGTTTCACTGTTTCTTGGAATTTGATCGTGTTGCCTCCCATGCTCTCTTTTCATCGGAAGAGGCGCATCTATGAGGGAAGATCTCTTCCCCTCATAGAGAGGATTTTGTGCAAGTTGGACTCCCTCAAAAGTTCTGTTAGTGTACTGGCTTGAACTTGATGTTAACAGATATGATCAGATTTTGTCATATTGACATTCCTGTTAACTGCAATCCAATATTTCTGATACGGGAGTGTCAAGTTCCATTAAAAGACCATTTGATGATTATGCAAGCAAAGGGAGATTTCAGCCATATCATGATCCCATGGGTTCCAATGAGGAGGAAGCATTCAAGACGGAGTTTCTATATTTGAAGAATAAAGGCTCATCAACTGAATTAATGGCTGAAGGGTTGTTCCCAAAATTAAGTATGTTTACTAATATTAGTAGGTCTCCAGTTGAAGTTGGTTTCTTAATTTGATGTTTCCTAGTTTTACGTTTCCAAACCGAATGTTTCCTAGTTTAGTGTCCCCTCTATGGAGAAGAGGTGCACTCTCAGTTGTATGCATGCAGTTTCTTGAGTTGATAATATGTGAGAAATTCTCTCAAGTGAGTGATTCCTTCAGTTCTTTATCCAATTCATTGGTGGTGAACCTTAAAGTTCTTTATTCTTATCCCGGTGGAACTCTCCTGTCCCAAAGTTCTTTTTTGCAAACACATCGAACACTTCTGGACATTATAATTCGTTCAACAACTTCACCCGAACTCACCTTGCATCAATTTCTTGATTGATAATGGCTTAGTAATGGAATCATTTGATTGGGAAAACTCAAAATTTAAATGTTTGGATAAAAACCTCGAATACGTTAGATCTACTAACCAGCCATGGTCTCTTCTTCTTCAAAAACTCTCTTTTTTAATTCTTTTCAACCTGTCATCCGCCCTTCTATGGAAAAGTGACATTTTCTTTTGACTGGAGGATCATGCAACCACTCCCAAACTATCTACTTTGGCAGATGCATCTGCCTCATTTTTTGCCGGGATCTTTCCATTTTTTTTTCCGTCGAGACCTGTCAAGTCATCTTAATTTTTTCTGGAATCACATTTTGAAAATCTGTTGTTGACCTGGCATTAAGGTTATAGAAGATGCATTGACTTGATTTAATCATTATTCCTGGTTTAGTGTATTTTTGTTTTTCGGTCAGTTTCCTACCACTCCCAAATTTCCATATTATAACTTGTATTGCATGTGAGTATGAATCTTGAGTTGTTTCTCCTGTAAGAGTAGCTTTTTCCTCCCGCTTGCTTTAGTGTATTTCCCTTTGAGCTAATTAATGGAACTTCATCGTGTTTGAATTGGTTACGAGAATTTGAAACGGAAAATTGACAGAGGAGGACACCAGCTTTAGTAGAGTCAAATTCAGAGTCTGTTGCGCACACATCTGAAATGGAAACCTTTTAATGAGCTTAAAAGGGATTTGAAGTCAGTGTAGACAACTGAATGTCTCTCTCGTATTTTCTGGGAACAATGCTGAATCTTGCTAAACAGATGATGGCAGCATGAGCTCAATTATATAACTATTGAGTACCCTGAAGCCCCATCATTGTGAGGTCCCAAAGGATTTGAAGCTGGAAGTTACTCAATTGTTGTCAAGTGCTTGAAAGTTTTTTTTTTTTTTTTTTTTTTGGTTGAAAAGCTCTCAAAAGGTTAATATTCCCTTAGTTGGCTGGAAAACCTTTCAATAAGCCTTTGCATTTCTTGTAATAGGCAGGAGAGGAAGTGTCATTAGGAACTTAAACATGCCATGCCTCTACATCTATGTTACCCATTTATATATACACACTTTCATGGAGAGGCAATATATGCTAATTCATATTTCAATGACTTGACCATTGTTGAGTGAGTTTTAGATCAATGCTTTCCCAGAACTTAAAATGTATTTTGGGTGAAAACATATGGTAGATCTGGACTCTGGAGCCGTGTGATCCCAGAGTTCCACTCAAGCTGGATGAAAGCACGATGAACGTTTGCAAAGCAGATTGAGAGTTGTATCTGCAACCTGGGTTGTTGAATGTTAATGTGTCCACAAATGAATTTAGCGGAGACGAGGCTGCTATGGTAATGCATTTTTAAGATTGGGACAGAATGAGACAATGTTGCTGCAACCTTGATCAAGAATAAGAAGAGGAGACCTTGGTTCAGACCTGTGGCAATTAAATTGCTCTGGGAAAAGAAATACAGTCATGGGAGTGGTGAATAGGAGACCCATGGAGCAATGTTGGATATCCAAAAGAAGGAAGTAGGATTTATGGAACTAAGAGATAGAGGGTACTAAGTTGGGTGCAATGGCTTTAACGAACTGGTATAGCTGTAGACTCTCCGATTTGGAGTAGAAGGGTTAATTTGGTGAGGCTGGATCTATCAATTATTGGGTCCTGTTTTTATCTGTAGATGAGTGCATTCAACGCCTTAAAGAATGTTTGGCCTGTTTGGATTTAGGTTTGTACTAATTTAATTCTGGAAAGGCCGTTCCTTTTTTTTTTCTTTTACCATGGATTCAAGAGATCGTCTCTAGAACATGCATGGTGTTTCTGCTGGTCCAATAAATTATCCAGGAAGTTTTAGAATTTGGTCCTGTAACTTACTGCTTTCAAGTAGCTTTAATGTAAGATACTTTCCTTCTTGAGGGGTAGAGAGGTATAGTTTTTTTATTCTTATAATAATGTGATCGTTAGCATCTGATTTCATCTTCTACAAAGCATATTTTACCTTTATGCTGCCTTTTGAATGTCAGAATTCGTTAAATTAGATTGTGTTATTGAAGTGCTAACCACACAGTCTACACAATGCAAATGTGCTCTCTCTCTCTCTCTCTCTCTCTCTCTCTCTCTCATGACGTTTATGCTTAGCATTTATTTTCTATGAGCATGATCTATATGTGGACCTCATCACTTCTTGACTCAGATCTGACTCTCCCTTTATTCTCATGTAAGATGTTCATGTTAAGCATTCATTTTATATGAGCATGATCTTGCATTTGGACCTCATCTCTTCTCGACTCTATTTCCTTTTGTTTTGTCTGATGGAATGGTTGGTCTAATATCTGCAGTATTTGATCAAGAAAGGTGGGACTCCTAAGAAAAATGAGATTGTCTTCACTGCACCAACTGGAGATGAGATCACCAACCGGAAGCAATTGGATCAGTACCTCAAACAACACCCAGGTGGGCCAGCTATATCAGAGTTCGACTGGGGCACTGGTGAGACTCCTAGGAGATCAGCCAGGATCAGTGAGAAGGCAAAAGCAACTCCTCCGCCTGAAATTGAAACCCCAAAGAAAAAAGCGAGGAGGACATCAGCTTCCAAAAAGGACAAGAAAGAAACTGAAGCTGCTCCTGAAGGGACTGAGGAGAAGAAAGAAGTTGACATGGCAAATGCCAAAAATACTGAAAAGGATATAGCTGAGACTAAAAAGGAAAAGGAAACTCCTGAGGAAAATCAGGATGAGAATAAAGAAAGAGTTGAAGATGGTGATGTTAAGACTGTTCAAACTAAAGAGTCAACAGAGGGAGCCAATTCTGGCAAAGCTGAGGAAGCTAAGAAAAACAAGACAGATGCTGTTGGAGATGATAAAGGAAATGAGAAAGCAGAAGATGTGGAGCTGAAGGAGAAGGTCGAACAACCACGGGTTGAGACAGAGAAAGTGGATGGTCCTGGTGAAGTTAAAAAAGCAGAAGAAACTACTGGTGTGGACAAAATGCTTGATGGAGAAGAGAGGGATCAAATCAACCAGAGCGCTCCTGAACCTGAATCTGATATCAAGGAGAAAACAGCACCAAATGGAAGTGCTGACGACCCAAACAAGTTAGATGTTCACGAGATGGGCAAAAAAGTGGATGGCGAAGCTATCGAGAATGGAAACCGTGGAAGCGGACCTGGAGAGGTTGTGGCTTGAGACTTGAGAGCCTTCTGTGATTATTAGTCTGTTTAGGCCGCTTCTCTTCCCTTTAGGTTTGTGGGTACTTTTGAAATGACTGTAGTTTAATGGTGTAGCTATCTGATTGGTTCTGTACACAATCACAGATTAGGTCTCTGTAGTTACTCTAATGTCGTATCGTGTAATGACTACTGTAACATTATGGTGTCAGATGTCGACAATGTTATATAGCTATGTATCCAATAAGTCTTATGTATGAACTTGTTATTCTCGAGGGTACTAAATTTGTCGTGCTGGTTGGTGCAATCAACTTATATTAGCTTTGGTATCTTATGGGTTTCGTAGATGTTGGACAAAAGATGCCAAAAGCCGATTACAGATTGTTTTGAAGAACTAATACAGATCCAAGATTTGACATGAGATGATCCTTTATGCTTCTACTAACAAGGAAATCATGGCGCAAGCTGTCAGATTACGGACATACGAGCACGAGTAGCATTTGTGACATTCATGATTGATCAAGGTTGCACGCGCCCGTCTAATAAAAGGTCTTAGAAGTTTCGCCATGAATTATATGAAGCAGAAGCAGAGTAACATCAAGGCTAAAACTAGGAGAAACTTATAGTATTTAAAGTACAATGAAGCAAGAATTTGAGGTACTTTTCAATGTGCGAAACAATGCTCAAATTGAATGGGCAACAACTTGTCGGCAAGGATGAAAGCCGCGATATCTAATGCAGGAGAACGAAAATTTCTCGGAGGGGAAGTAAAATGAAAATTGAAAAATCCTCATTGTTTCTATAGTCCTTTGAGCACTTCGACGAGCCCTGTTAAGGTTGTCCATCTCTCAAATGCGCTAGCTGATGTGATGAAAGCGACTTTGGAAGATTCAATGTCATTCCTTGTGACTGCAAATTGATGTGATATGAACAATGTAAACATCAAAACTTCAATGATAATTTTGGACTATTTTGGTTTTGCATGCTCAAAAACTATATCCACATAAACACAAACTATAACAAGTAGAAAATAAAACACAGATTCATCAAACAGGCGGAGTTGATTCCAGGACAAGGAACATTATACCTGATGAAATTAACAAAGCTAGCGATGAATTAAATGTGTCCACCTCAGTCTTTTCCTCAGGACTTGAAGTCAGCTGCAGAAAATCATTAAGAAAGATTGAGAATGAAGCAAGATGAAAAGGAAAGAAAGGACTTTTTATAATTCCTATTTCTGTCACAGCTTTTATCAGCAAGTACACTGACTTTGTGGCAATGTTTGGTCAATGAACGTAGAATGAAAGAAAACTAGTTTTGATTGGGATCAGTCATTCATCACATGGCAGTTAAAGTGGAGAGAAACAGCAGTTGCTGATCAGTTAGCCTGCAACTGCTGCAAAATAACTAACCTTTGTGAATGCAAGGTTGGCCTTCTGGAGCCATTCTGTCTCTGTGCTTCCCCCGAGAACTGAACTTGCCGCTGGTAGGTTGTTGTTCTCTATGGCTTGTCCTACTTCACTCAGTTTGTACACAAGATCTTGCAAATATCCTGCAAGACATTTCATCTTCGGATTTTTTGTGCGTGCAGTATAACAACGGAAACACCAAATGCAAGGAAAGTGTTGTTAAAAGAATCAGAAACACGTGAATTACTTCATATTATTCCGACATGTTGCCCCAAGAACTAATGTTTGACCTGATATGATTATAACACAATGCAAGAACCAGCAAAATATATCGAATCACGCAAGTTTTGGATGACATTATACAGTTGTCAGCAGAAAATAAGATCAGAGTTATTCACGGTCCTTAAATTCCATAGCAGAGATGCAATGACCACCAAATTGGATCATTAGCTACTTATATAAAACAAAGAATAAGCGCGACCTCGAACTTAAGACTTCCCATATCTCAGCTAAATCACGAGCCATTGGATTCAAGCATATGTATTTCACGGCTTCAGTAAAAGGCAGTCAGTTGTGCAACAGAGCACAAAATTTCATGACAAACCAAGACGCTAGACATTTTAAGAGGAAACAGATTCAGCTTAAGACTAGGACCACAGGATTTTATCCAGTTGAAACTTCTGTTACGCTTCAAGTCAAAACATGATCCTTGTAGCTGACCAGCATATGATTCCCCCAATTCCATTTTGAAAATTTAAACTATCATGAGACCATTAATTTAAATGGGTCGCAGAATATCCAATCCAATATGCGCTAAAACACCGAGAGCATCACTGGGTCTATCTCAATCAATGCACTCCCATCACATTTTCTTGAGAAAACAGCAGAGTTTGAGAGTGAGAAGACCAAACCCTTCTCTGTTTTGGATGAATTGATGATCCCTTGCCTCTCCAGCCTCTTCTTCCTGTCCTTCTTCACCTTCTCCAGGAGCTCCACATCATCATCAGCCTCAAGGATAGCTGCATTCGCACCGCGCAGTTTCTCTCTCCCTTCCAAAGAGAACAGGAATGTGGTGGTGATGAAAGAAATGGCAAGGCCTCTCCTGCTCACCGTTGCAATGGGGGTATCACTAAATGCCTTGCAGACAGTGATCCTGCTCCTCATCTGGTTCTTGTGTGGACTAAATGCAGTTGGTGACGGTGAAGAAGATGAAGAAGAGGAAGAGGAAGAGCAGGAGAGGAACAGGGGATTTGCAGTGGGAAGAAATGAGGCTGCCATTCTGCTCCCACCATCTTCTTTTGCTTAAATTTTCCAGTGGCTTTTAGTGAGAAACTTGAGGCATTGGCCAGTTTGGAGCCTTCAGAGGATAAGGTTTGCCGGATTCTGTTATCCGATCCAGTCATTCCGCAACTCAACTTGGGCAATTGGGTCATTTCGAGCACGAGAAACCAGCAGTTTTTAACCACAAAATCTGGCTCCCTTCTTGTTTCAGACAGAGAACCAAGCTCGCTGACTATCACCACACTCAGCGCATTCTCTTAGACCCGCTTGGGCTTTTTAATGCCTCAAGAATGACGAGAGTTCTCGAGCTAGATTCAACTCCCTGAGGCCACCCATTAAGAGCCACAGATTTGTGTTTACTTTTATAATCATCTGGTCTGATTAGGGTTGGAAATATCGTGTGCAGAGGGAGACCGGTGGACCAACACCACGACTCTGAGCAGCACCTTCAGCCAAGAAAAGAAGAAGTCTGAAAGCGTTGGGCAACCATTATCAATGGATGAGTTCACGCCAGACTAATTCTTAAACCCTAACTCGCTCACTATATTTCAAAATACACATGCAAATCACTGAATTATAATCCCATGCATATATCTAGGTCTAGGTGGGTTCGAGACCTCTAGGTATGGTTTGGGCTCTGGGACCTTTCTTTTGGGTATCGTTGGGTTTAGCTGGCGATTACTCTTTCGTCCGACATCCGTTAATCCGATATTTTGATGCATTGGGAACCTAGCGATTCCTAAGATATGGGATGTGAAATTGAAATCTAGAAATTACAAACTTCCCAACACTGCAAAAATTGAGGGATCGGTCTCGAATGGTAAAACATTAACTGTCGGATTCATGTGATTGTGAATCAAAAGATTTGTTTTGACGTATAGAACCCGTACTTTTATGTTTAAAATGTGTTTTGGGCCTAATATATCGTCGATCAGCCTTCGATCAATCCTAGATCAAACTTAATAATTTAATGAAAATAAGAGCAAAACTCGAGGTGAAAACACATATAAGAGAATTACATACTTTTAAAATATTCTAATATTAGATTTTTTTACTTGGAAAAAAAAAAATCATAATCTCATTAATGGTCAATGTATCAAATGTAGGCAATGTGCAAAACTCAACTTTATTGAATAAAAGGATTCTTCTCCTTTGTCATTTTTTTTAATATCAATATGGTGCCCGAGGTTCTTTGAGCATTCAACTACTCTCATCGGACGGGTGTGGTAGTCTCCTCGTTTTGTGCATACCTAGTAATTACTAGAGATGCACATATCTATATTCTTACGGGTAACCTTAAGAGAATGCGCAAATATGATGACCCAAACTCAAATCTTGCCCAGTGAGGCTCTTTGAATATTCGATCAATCTCATCGGGTGGGTGTGGTGGTCGTCCTGTTTCACGCATACCCAATTGTTATGGGAAATGAATATGTCTCTATTCTCGAGGGTAGCCTTAAGAAAATGTGCAGATATGATGACTTAAACTCAGATCTTGACTGGAAGGATAAACGCGTATACCAAGCAACCCCTTAGGATTGATGTTTGCATATTTCAAGAGGAAAAAAAATGGGAGATGTGAAAGATGAGATTTCGTTTGCATGGATGAAATCTATTGGAGCAAAAAAAGACACGCTCTCTTTTGCTTTTTTGTTATTTAACATATCTCTTTAACCCTGAACACCAATTCTCTCAAGCCACCTCTAAAGATGCGACTTTTGAGTCTGAAACAGATCATCAGACCTTGGAAGTAGGTCGATTCCTTAGCCTGTTGGAAAGACTTTTGGGCAGTAACTCAGTGCGCGGGTGACTACAGCAGGACAGACACACGTTCGCCTTTTGTTCCATTATAGAATTCACGCACCCAATCACTTTTCGTGGTCTCTCTCTCCCTGTCTCTCTCGATCGTGCAACGAAAGGAAATTGACAGCACCCATGACTTCCTATAATGAATCGTCAGTTAGTAGTATCTAAAAGCTTTTTAGAAATATAGGCTTGGGCCACCATCATACCTCTGACTTTGCTAGTCCTCGCGAGTTTGGCAAATGGGAATGGATGATATTTTAAAGGTGCGTTTGATTCAACTTTTGTTCAAAGACTTTGCATTTATTCTAGGGAGCTTTATTTTATAGGGTTTTCATGAAAAATAAATAGTGTTTGGTAAACTTATCGCTTCTCTTTCGGCATCGCTTTTAGTATTATGGGTCTCTCACTCACAATCCTTCCCAATGAACAAGAAAATTTTGCCCGCTCCAATCATCAAACAGATGAGCTCAGGCGAACGGAGGATGGCTCAAGCGATAGAGACCGCTCATGCAATGATCTGTCAAGGTCGCGTAATCTTAGGCGAGCTAGATGTGGAGACCAAAGGTGAGCATC
This sequence comes from Syzygium grande, assembly GCA_024733475.1. NCBI lineage: Eukaryota > Viridiplantae > Streptophyta > Magnoliopsida > Myrtales > Myrtaceae > Syzygium > Syzygium grande. The sequence goes on along the minus strand of JAMXDD010000008.1, from coordinate 2,637,501 downwards.
GACCCCTCGGGCCTCGGTGAAGCTTGCTGCGTTGCACGACCCTTGGTGAGTCAGATCTAGAACCCAATGAGCGTCGACTAGAGGTCGCCAACTTGAGCAACGTCATCTCTATCCAAGAGAGACGATGAACGGTGCTGAAGTAAGTGGGGGAGAAACGGGAATACGAAAATAATCGTGCGGGCAATATTGGGAGAAAAAAAAATTAGTAAATCCCTAAAGTAGCATTTTTCGGAATGCTGAAATCCAAAACGGGTCCCAAGTTGCATTGAGCTTCAACATTTGCAAGGCTCAACTTTGGTTTAAGGGTTACTAAACACCTCAACTTTGGCAACAAGGCCTTTAGAGGCCTAAAGAATTTTAGAAATGCTCTTCCAAACGCACCTTTAATTACCTTTCACGATTTTAAATGCATATGCACAATCTACACCCCCATGAGAAACTCTAGACTAATATATTTAATTCTCTCTATGAGAGTCTTAAGCATTAAGCTTTCTTCTACTTCGTTTGAATGGTTGTTGTATAATATAACCTTGACTGTCGATTTCATAACCTCTTTATCACCACTTTTCTTTCAACTTTACAAATCAATCTTTTCCTCATGCATATAATGGAATGGTTATTTTGTCTATTTATTAATGTTTAAGTAGCTACTAACGTGGTTAAATAGCATTTATTCATATGATGCCAAATTAATAAAATAAAAAAAGAACGCAGAACAAGAAAAAGAAAGAAACCCTAATTGGGAAGAGACAAAAGCTAGTTGAAAAGCCACGGAAAAGCCAGTCTCTAATGATTTTTCTTTTTTTTGGGTTGACTTCTAAGTCATTATTGCTCATCACAAATTTTTTTTTTCTTGTTGAACCCTAAAGAAATGCTTGAGCAATAATGAAGCACAAAGGTAATGCTTAGGGATTCGATGTTCCTAAAGAAAGCTATGTATATAAAAAGTTAATGTGGGAGATTATAAGTGGCAAGAGGATTCATACCATTTGAAGCTCATGAGACAGTGGAAGGATTGTCCGTTAGGGATGTGCAAAGCAAACCGCCTAAATCGGGAAATACACGGACTAGCTAGTTTGGTCCGGTCTTCAGTTCTTGATTCCTAAAAGTAAGAATTGTCCATTATTATTGCATCTTAATGACCAATTTATTTTTTTTTGGCAGTTACATTTTTCGACTCTCGCATCTTATCTTAAGTTCCATTACCTTTAATTTCTACTGTGCTCATCATTCAATGCTTTTCTTTAATACCCAGTAATTCGTTTCTATTTCCTAATTAAGAGGAGTCATACATCCTTTACCCGCTACTATCCGATTAACTCTCTACTTTTCTTAACCATCTTCTCAATACAAGATGTCTAAATTGGGTTTGAAACGACAGATTAACCGGGCACGAAGGGTCGATCGCCGAACTTCGATGAGAAGTTTGTTTGAGAAGTTCAATCGATATTTTATGGGATAATAAAACAAATGGTTTTTTAACTTTGATTCGATGTGTAATATCGTCTTTAAACTTTTATTTAATATGTAATGTCATCTCCAGACTTTTAATATATTCAACGTGGTCTCTGAACTATCGGTAACTATTCAATGTAATAAAAATATTTAAAAGTTCAAAAATAATATTAAATATTAAATAAAGTTCAGGGGATATAATTGCACATCGAATCAAAGTTCGAGACTAACGTAACCAATCATGACAAAATTACTGCCCGCTTCGGTTTCCATGGGCCCACACGTGAAGCGGAGCTCCCGCGCGCGTGAACGCAAACCCGAATCCCCTGCGCGTGGGGAATTTCTATTCGGAATCCCGTACGTTACGAAAGACAGTGCGATCCAAACTCTGCCGACTCTTCGTCATCAAAAATTTTTTTATGTGTTTTTTAATGGAATTTCTTTTTCTTTTATGTTTTTTTATCATGATTTTTCTTTTTACGTCGACTTATTTTCGTTTCTTTCTCCATTTTCTTCTTGAAAACAACGTGACGCGGTACAAGCCAACGCCGACCACCGTGGGTTTGTTCAACCAGCAACTATTATTCACCAAACAAGAATAAATAAATTAATTAAAAAAGGGTTAATATTAAAAAAAACCTCAAACTGATACAACTACTATAAATTTATCCCAAAACTCCAAATTAGTACAATCAAATTTAAAATCCATTTGTCACATGTATATTCGTTTGTGATTTTTCATCGTATTAATCCGATTTAACGGAGGGTAAATTTATTATTAATGTATCAGTTTGGGGGTTTTTGATGGCCAAAAAATTAGTTTAGAGTAAATTTATCATATGTGTAGCAGTTGGAATTTTTAGTGGTCAAAAAATTAATTTGAGATAATTGTATCAATTTATGATTTTTCTTGAGATTAACCTGTTAAAAAAATCCTCACTTTTTTTTTCGGAAAAAGCATTTTTCCAACAAAGTGCCCAAAAACCCACCCTCGTCTTTAAAAAGTTCCCCGCAGAAAACGACCGCCATTCTAATAAAACTTCTCCACCTTCATCGTCCCTTCTTTGTTTCTTGATTGACTTCCCACATCCCTTCCCTTGTTTTTGTACACGTTCAGAAGAAAGAGAAAGAGAAAAAACTGGAGGAAATTTTCGTGTCACAAAAAAAAAATTTAAGATAAATTTATCATAAGTGACATAATTTGAGGTTTTTGGTAGTATTTTTCCTTATTCTTATTGCATTTTAATGGCCAATTAAATTTTTTTTTTGAGGTTACGTTTTTCAGCTCTCACATCTTATGTTATGTTATACATTGCTGTTACTTCCTGCCATGCTCATCATTCAATGCTCTTCTTTGATACCCATTAATTCGTTTTTATTTCCTAATTAAGAGGGTCGTACATCCTTTATCTGATTGACTCTCCATTTTTCCGAAACATCTCAACTCGACATAAGATGCCTAAAATAGTCTAAAACAAAAATCAATCGGGCACGAGGGTCGATCCACGAAGCAATACTTCGATGAGAAGCTTATTTGAGAAGTTTAATAGATATTTTATGATATAATAGCACAAATAATTTTTGAACTTTGATCCAACGTGCAGTGTCGTTTCTAAACTTTTAGTTTATGCAACGTGATTCATCAACTTTGGCCAACCATGCAATCTCGTCCCCTGACTTTTAATTTATTTAACGTGATCCCCAAATTATTAATAAATACTCAGTATAGTCGCGAGACCTTATGAAAATATTCAAAAATTCATAGACCATATCAAACATTAAATTAAAGTTTGAGGGCAACGTCCCACGTTAAACAAAAATTTAGGGACCGACACAAGCAGTCGCGACAAAGTTATTGCACCCCCTCCCACGTTTCGAAGACGGTGCGATCCGAACTCTGCTGAACCTTCGTCACCAATTCTTTTCTTTTTTTTCGGTCGAACTTTTTCTTTTTCCTTTTTATGTTTGTCGTTTTTTGTCAAATTTTTTTTTTCTCTTATAGACATTGGGTTTTTCGTTTCTTTTCGAAACCGACGTGACGCGGTACAAGCCCAGCGCCGACCGCCGGGGTTGGTTCAACCAGCGATTATTATTATTCACCAAACGAGAATAAATAAATCAAAAAAAAAATCCGAAACGTTTTTTTTTCTTTTCGCGAGACAAAAAAAAAAAAGTAGAAGCATTTTCCAACAAAGCCCCCCAAAACCCCCTACCCCCGTCTTTGAAAAGTCCCCCCACGGAAAACGATCGCCATTCTAGTAAAGCATCCGCCCCTCTCGCTCTCCTCCATCGTCCCTTCTTCGTTTCTTTGAGATTCACTTCCCACATCCATCCCCCTGGTTTTTGTGCACGTTCAGAAGAGAGAGAGAGAGAAAGAAAGAAAGCATGGGGGGATTTGAGTAGCGGGATAAAGTGAAGTGGGTGGGTGTTCGTGGAAAGAGATGGGTGGGAAAGCGTTAAAGGCGTCGAGGCTTGCAGGGTGAGAGACGGGGGGGGGGGGACGCGCGGGCGGGGTGGTGTACAGAGTGGAAGGGAATCTGTCCCTTGACTCTTATGGCATGCCTGGTGGGGAGGGGCAAGAAGCAGCAGCAGCAGCAGCAGCAGCTTTGCGGTGAAGGGGATCGGGTTCTCGGTTCTGCCCTCGTCCCGCGCCTCGCGATCGCCCCTCGTGGAGATCTTGTTCCCACCAGGAGGAGGAGATGAGGAGGAGCAAGCTCCTTGTACGGTTCCTCTATCTATTATTGCTCTGGTGTAATGACCCGATTGGTAATTTCCCGTTTCTTTATTGGGTTGGAGTTTGAGTTTTTGGTCCTTTTTCCTTTTCTTGCTGTCGGTGTCTGTGTGATTCTTGCTTTTCTTTTCTTTTCGCAGAATTTGAGTGCCCGTTGTGATCGTCTTTGATAGTGAATTGTTCTTGAATTGGGTCCGTTGAGGGTCGTGCGCTTTTTTAGTACTTTTTTTTCCTCTCTTGTACTCTTTTTATTGTGGATATGATATTGCGAGTATGAAAAGAAGTTGAATTTGAATCGACTCAGTTCTGTGGTTGGTGATGGTCAGCCGTCACCTCACTTGACTGAACTGTTGCTACTTCGGAAAACTCATGACAGTTTGGATGAGAGTTTGCTTATTTCAATAGCAATTGGTGTCTCAGAGCTATATGCCTCAACCATTACTCTGGGTGTGCACCGAGGCAACTCGAGGGTGTGTGTGTTTGGGGAGGGGTGTCAATTGTGATCTGTTACTTGTCATCAGTACTTGTGATTGGGGGAATTCAAGAAAGATCACCTCCCGGATGGGTTTCTCAGAGGTTGATTTTAAAGCCTTCATATCGATCGAAAGTGTTGCTTATTCTGATGTGCATGTTATTAGGTTTTCGCAGTTCTCTAGATCTTTAGGACAAGAGAAAGGAAGTGTTCCTCTTATCAGATTTCTCTGTGCACAAAAAATGTTTTGCACCTTGTTAAACAAAAATTCTGCTGTGTTCCTGTTGCTTGTATGTTGCTCCGTTCGTTACTAGAGTTTATGTTAATATATGACTTTTGGGTCAAGCCTACTTGACAATCATAATGTTAATGCCACGCATCAATCTTAGAGGATCAGTTGGACGAGAATTTCAGTCTTCTGTAGTTAGCTGTACTTATTATCTCAAAATTCAGCAGCATATACTCGGTCATATTGATAAAAGTGACTCTGTATTTTCTCAGTTGCATGGGCCGCTGAAGCATTCATCGGCACCTACGGAATAAATTACGGGAGGATTGCTGATAATCTCCCTTCCCCTGATAAAGTTGTTACTCTTCTCAGAGCAGCAAAAATAAGGAATGTACGTATTTATGATGCTGATCACAGCGTCCTCACAGCTTTTAGTGGAACTGGACTCGATTTAGTTGTTGGGCTTCCGAATGGTAACCTAAAAGATGTCAATGCTAGTGAAGATCATGCATTAGATTGGGTTAAACAAAATGTGCAGTCTTTCCTCCCTGACACACGGATTCGTGGGATTGCAGTGGGCAATGAAGTGTTGGGAGGAGCCGATTATGAACTCTGGGGTGTTCTTTTGGGCGCAGTGAAGAATGTGTACAATGCCGTAAAGAAACTTCAGTTGGACGATGTGGTGCAAATAACGACAGCACATTCATTGGCCGTCTTTATGAATTCTTACCCTCCCTCTTCATGTACGTTCAAAGACAATGTGGACCAGTACATGAAGCCTCTATTGGCATTTTTCGAGGAAATCGGTTCTCCATTCTGTGTGAATGCTTACCCGTTTTTGGCTTATCTGAGTGATCCCGGGAACATCGACATCAATTATGCCCTCTTCCAGAAGACCCAGGGGATCTATGATGAGAAAAACAATATACACTATGATAATATGCTAGATGCTATTATTGATGCTGCCTATGTTGCTCTTGAGGATGCTGGATTTAAAAAGATGGAAGTCATTGTCACCGAGACAGGGTGGGCTTCAAAAGGAGATAGTAACGAAGCTGCAGCGACGGTGGATAATGCAAGAACATACAACTATAACCTTCGCAAAAGACTTGCCTTAAGGAAAGGGACTCCTTTGAGACCAAAATATCCACTGAAGGCTTATATCTTTGCCTTGTTTAACGAGGATCAGAAACCGGGAGCGACTTCCGAGAGGAATTATGGACTGTTCAAGCCTGATGGAAGCATTTCATATGATATAGGATTTCCGGCGCTTAAATCTTCATCTGCAACATCTTTGCTTGGCTCTTTGAAGGTATGAAGTTCATGATCATCTACATTTTTTTATCCTTGATAGATGATACCTGGTGTTTGTGGGAAATTGGTCTTGCTAATGTTATTTTAGGGGCATCCAATTTCTTTTTTAATGTAATATTATAATTCAGAGGCTAGCTCATTGGGCCATTTTCCCTTTCTGTCGGGTTTCTCTTTTGATGCCAACTGCGGGTCTCACCATCTTTTTTCCCCAATGAATCGCTGTAGCATGGTTTTAATTATACTTAATTTTCTTTTTCACTTAAAATGAGTCTAGACCAGAGAAACATTAAAGTCAAACTCTCCTCCTTAAAATAGGATGCCCTCGTCGCTCTGAAGTGATGCTCCACGTGATGGTTGAGAAAATTATTCTGTAATTGCAAATTTGAAGAAAGCAAGCTTGTGCTCTGCACCTATAAGCTTTCATTCTACTAACTGGAGGAATTGAAAGTGAAAAGATATCATTCATCATTAAGCTGGGTAGCGTCATCATTTCATCAAATTACTTGCTGACAAGATTGGTACTGTAAAATAGAGTGTTCTGATATGATAAGTGATTTGTTTCTCGCAACATTCAAGCTTCCTGTTCTGACTCAAAAGTGTAACTGATATGCCTAGGCCCTTGAATGTGGTAACTTTGAATCATGATACTTTGAGCCCAATAGAAACCGTATACCAGAAAGTTTGTATTTTTGAGCCATCAAACCAATTAGTCAATTGTAGTTTGCATCCTATGGGGCTCATATCAGTTGATGCAGAGATTTTTTTTCACTCATTTTGGTTCCAACTGTGATCTTCTCCGGTGGCTACAATATAGCCTACAATGCATTTTACCTTATCAAAGTGGGCAAAATATACAATGACAGTGTTGAAGTTGGATCATTTGGGTATGGAAGATTGTCCATTCCACTAAATGGGCCAATTGTGATGAGACTGTAGTTTGAGGCTGCATGGAGATTTGCTTTATAAGTCCGTGGAATATGCAGAACGAATGGGTCACGTCTAACTTGTTCATTTTTCTTAGTACTTTCAAGTCATAATCCTCTCTATCCGAAGCTAATGTAAATATTTCACCAATGAACAACTGTTTCATATTGATTCGCGTGCGTAGAAGATAATTTTTGGGCCAAACGGGCTGAAAGTTTCAAAGTCCTCCATTTTCTCACACAGTTTTTTCTCTTGCTCTTGGTGTCTATGCAGGTCATTCGAGCTCGAGCTTGTTTTGGGTCAAATGCCATTGTACATGTGGCCTCTACAGTGATACTGATACTGTTTTCCAGATTCTAAAGTCGAATAGGGTTTTTTTTTTCGTCATTTGGTGCTCGCCATCTGAGGGTTGTCGGGTTCTACAGATTACGACGGATATAAAAGATGATAATATTCATTTTCCAAGGAACGTTAGCCAAAAATCTGCTGAGTATTTTCACTCCAGTAAGAGATGTATATGACTTTAGGCAGATTCAAAAGCCTCTCTTCCTATATCAGTATACAGGTCTCTCTCTCATCTCTTTCAAGGATTTCTGGGTGGTTCTTTACTGGTACTTGCATTGCATTGCTTTTCCATGTGACCAGTCTCTCGGGGGAAAAGAGTACATCATACCGCGTTTATACCGCTTGACATGTTGATATAATATCACCAATTAGCAGCATGCTTCTTTCGTTCATGGCTCAACTAGTAATTTAATATATGTACATATATTCAAATAGAGGAGATATAATTGGGTTGTTAAACATGTTGCTGATAGGCCACCACGAGTTTGGCCCGCCGTCGCTCTGTGTAGGCATTATATATCTGATATACTTCGACAGCATGAAGGGTTGCCAATTCGCGTGTCGAGTACCGAGGGTAACATCGCTAATGACGGCGCTCGTTAAAGGAAGTAATTTTCATCCTAATAATGACATAATCAGCAGCCATTGTCAAAGGCTTTTTGTTATTTTTACCTTACGATTTGAAGGCGAAGCTAAAGATACTTCGCCTGCTGATCATGAGGAGGAACGCTATCATTTTATTCCACTTTTCATAACAAGAATTGCTCATGAACAAAAGTATTATAAGACAACTCTTGGATAACATCTGCAGATGGGAAATTGGTGTAGATGTTTCGTCTGGGACAAACTCTGCTTGGGATGGCTCATGTCTTGCATAGAAAACACCTAAAGGTCAGCAGATGTATTGACTATGTTGTCGACCGAAGCGAAGAACATACTAACCTAAACGATATAAAACCAGTTGTTTCAAAAGTTCAAATCGTCACAGAACGATGCCGTGCATGTATCAACCTACTGTAAAATAACAAGCCAAAGCGAAAAATTGAACATGAGACTCCTCGCCATCGACACCCTATCGAACAATATCAACAACTGATCTTCGAAAATGTCGATAATCAACGACGCGACTTTCATCCTACATATATATATGCGCAAAATGTCGAACAAAGATGAAGAAAATCTAGAGGTCCAAAGTCACGTTTCAATGTTGTAGCGAAGAAAAAATATGCGAGGCATATATAGTCAAAAAAAGGACCCGAAAAAAAGTAATGCGATCGCGTAATCAACCTGACTATAGGGCAAAATCATGACTAAAGATAAAGGAGTCAATGTTTCTAGACGTATTTTTCCTTATAAAACTCCCAATTTGACTCAAATTACACGGAGAAATTAAAAAAATAAAGTTCCAATTTTGTCTCCATAAAACGATGTGTTTTTGTATTTACAATGTCACCATCGCAGGTCTAGAGCAGGCTTCAACTCGTGCCGGTGCATTTGCATCCAACAACGACCCACGATTCAGATAGTTCATAAAATTGGAAAGGACCAGATTTGATGTGTCTGTGCTTCAGGGGTCGCTTAATTCTGGGGATAATTGCACCGGTGGTCTTGAACGTTTCATCCGATATGCAATCGGATCCTAAATATTTGAATTAGTGTAATCAAATTTTGAACGATTCCCGTTGGGTTCGATTCAGTACTTTCAGCAAACTCATGGCCAAATTTGGCGCAGATTATAAAAAAAAATGCTGCGATATCCTGTTCAGGTGGACAAGACGCATAGATTTTCGCATGATATTTTAGTAGATCATAATATAAATAAGATTAAAATGTTCGCCGACCGTGTTGTGTGATACTTAAGTTCTTTGAAACTTCTATCTCCACCTGCAACGCGAAGAGATGCATGCGGGAACTTCGTTGACTTTTCTTGTCCAGGGAGAAGACACATTACCTGCACCAGATGATTCAAATGGTGACGATGCCACCTTTGAGCTTTGTTCTGATCTTTGAAATACAATAGCAATCAATTGTCACATCAAATGGAGAGATGACATAGGGAAGTCATAGGCTTTAGTTGGATTATGGACCAATGATCAAGCCACTCTTCCTTGAAGTTGTCAATATTAGCCCTTTTTCTAGCTGATTTGAAGTAGGTTAATCTCGAAATCTTAGTATTTTTCTCCCCTGAAAACAGCATCACTCGAACATGTTATACATGTTCTCCGTCTTCAGGAATGGGGCGACCCACCTATTTCGAAAGGTATTACTTATCATGAGAGTATATATATCGATATGTGCCGGCTCAAGACAAAGAGAGAGACCATTTCATAGGATATTGTTCTTTAATTAGGGGTATTGCATGCCACGATAATTTAAATGTTACTAATGTCGTCAAAAGATGATTTCACTCACCAAACCAAATAGAAAACACTAAAAGACCCACCAAATCGAAGGCAAGTGTTTTCGTAGTCCGAGCACTGAAGAGACATCCCAACTAACTTCAAATCCTCCGACTACATAAGCAAGCGCAACTGCAACACATATTGCTCAATACACAAATAAACTTCGACCACATCGTCAGTTTACAAGCACAACACACAGGTTCAGGCATCCGGGGCGACCTGAGACACACACATAGCTTCAACACGGCGCTGAGCTTAGCAGGATGGCCGAGGCTAGAGCGATGACCAGCTGGGCGGGTCGTGTTCTTGCGATCATGGTGGTGGAAATATGCGTGATGTTGAGGAGCGCGGAGGCGGCGTCGTACACGGTGGGAGGCTCCACTGGTTGGAGCACTCCGGGGAACGGGGCCTCCTTCTACTCTAGCTGGGCGAGCGGCTACACCTTCCATATCAACGACGTTTTAGGTATAATCACCGATTCTTCGACTTTCATCGATCATGTCCGCCAGCAAAAACTGTTCATAGAACATTTGACATGATGATATCCTTCGAACTACACGGGCTATGATTAACTTGAGTACTATCAGCTCTAGTGATTACAACTTATCTGCATCTCACAGGGACAGAAACTGACGAACTAGTATGATATGTGTGGACTATAGTCAACCCGCTTGAGCGTTCTTAATGTGGCTTTTGCCCTTTGAATTCCTTGCACATCCTGATTTGCCAAGAAGTTTTAAAGGTGCTTGACATTCAAACTTGTTGAAGAATTTTTTAATATTAATTTTGTCCACATTGGGCACCCTTAATCTATTTAAGGCCCAATTAAGTTAGAATCAAATACACCAAACTACGCTTCAGAAAGCGCGAGTTAGGTTATCGGCGAAAAAACTTTCCTAGGATGATCTCTAGGACTTCTTATTCTGATAATTTACTCGATTGTTGGAAGACGAAAAGACTATCGTGATTCAATGGGATTGATTGAGTGCTCTAAGGGACTTGGACACCTTGCATCCTAAAAAATAATAACTACGAAATGCAAATACGTCATGCATGATTTTTTTATGATGGACAAAAAATGAGACCAATGTTTGATCCGTTTATATTGCTTAGTCTTTATAAGTCAACGCGAGAAATGTTCACCAGCTCCCCTAAATTGGTCCCATACCCAAACTTGAAAGGGCAAATTCAATTGACCTTGCAGTCTTCAACTTCATCAACGGCCAACACAGTGTCGCCTTCGTCTCGGAGTCGGACTTCAACAGTTGCAACACCGCTTCTCCGATCGCTCTCTACACTACCTCGCCAGAGGACTACACCCTCAACACCACTGGGACCGTCTACTTCATATGCACCCACGACTCTCATTGCTCGCAGGGCCAGAAGCTAGCCGTCACCGTCAGCACGGCTTCCGGCCCCACCACCAACTCACCTCCGCCGCCGCCGCCGCCTCCGGGCAAGTCTGGCACGGGTTATCTGTACGTCTCGGGCCATGTGGTGCTCGCTTCTATGGCCATGTATTTTCTCGTGATGTAGCTGGAGCGCCGGTGTGAATTAACTAGGACTTCTATTTGTGCGAATAAGATTATTGTCCTATCGAGTGTCGTGATATGTACCTACTACGTTTTGTCATTTTCTCTCTTGTTGATGTGAATAAAACTTGCTTAATTTCGATGTTAACATATGATGTCATGAGATTAATTTTCTTTTCCTTTTTCCCAAGTTAAATATGAGCTCACGGGTGATGTCATACTCAATCAGGCCCTCAAGGAACTCACCATTGGAGATTATCAAATGTTTAACTCTCTAAAATTATATCAAATAACGATCGCATGATTACTCCATTACTTATTGGACTCGGCCTGCTATTGACGGCATTCAACAATCTTAACACGAAGCGAAAGTAAAAAACCCTAGGAATCAACATTTCCTAGAGCAGGGAAAATAAGGCAATGATAGAGAGGTGTGATGCATATACAAAATTGATTTAAAAAAGAAAAGATCCACTCCTTTTGCCGCAATTTTGGCCTAACTTTGCAAAAGAAAAATCATATTTTCCCCGTTATTTGATAGGAGTTTGCTCTTATTGTGATGTCGTATTTGAGTGATGTCTATAACTTATATTTAGGAGAAAGAGCCCGTCTAAGATAACGGTTCGGTCATTCTTAGAGATAACGGTATGGACCACAAGTTCTCCTAGGTAAGTAACTTGCAACCGGCAAGTTCATAAAGGTGCAGAGTTGACCATTGAGAAGTAGATTTAGCATATATTTTAGGAAAAATGACATAAATGATCCTTGAACTTTGTCCTAATATGTAACGTAGTCTATGAACTTTTAATTTGTTTAATGTGATTTTTGAACTCTAGCCCAATATACGATGCCATCCTTGAACTTTTAATTTGTTCAATATGGTCCCTAAACTTTTGGTATATGCTTAATTTAATCCCCGAACTATATGAAAATATTCAATATAACCACATTGCATATTGGGATAAAAGTTAGAGATTATTTATGTCATTATCTCTATATTCTATTCAAGAAAGGAGCAACGGATGGCCCATCAATTACTCGGAAAAAAGTGAAACAAACTTTTGACTGTATTTGATCGCAAAACTTTGATTAGGACATGATAAACTAAGTTAGCATAAAAAAATGTAAGGAATTGTCATAATCTATTTTTTATTTGGAAAAACAACAAATATCATGTTGGATATAGTCATATAAAATAAAAAGAAAATAAAAAATAAAAAAGTCATTTAATAGCATAAAAAAGGCAAAAAACCCGGAAGAGGGAATCGTGGGTGGCTGACCACCACCGTTGCGGTGGTTAGCTCAATGGCAGTAACCGCCTATCCGCGGCAACCACCACGGTGGTAGTTGCATTTTTCGGGACGGTTGCCTTAGACCACAGTTGTTAGTGTAATCTCGAATTGCTTTAATTCATGTACATACGGTACACCATAATAATATATTTAAGCGATATTGGATTTTACTAACACTCCCCTCACGTGTAATCTCTTCCTCACACGTGCTTGACCCAGCTTGACTATAGTGAAATGGACGCGATTCCTAGTTGGAGTGCCAAGATCTAAACTATTGACCTATGTTCTGATATTACGTAAGAATGTTTAACCCAAAAGCTTAAACGTGACAGAAGGATACTGCATGTAAGTACAACACATTTTAACCATGTATTTAATCGATATGAAATTACATGAACAACCATGCCATAGACATGAGAAATTACATAAAGATCTATATCTCAATCTTGATTTCGACCTGAGCGACTTGTCATCGGCAATCACCATTTGTGGTGGCCATTTGGCAGCAAGACAACCACCATTGCAATGGCCGCCTATCAAGGACGACCACCATGACACTGGTCTCATCCATTGTCCAGTCTATGAATCGCGCCTTTAGGATTGCTTACGGATTGGGAGAAACAAAACATCTTCAAAACTCATGGTTCCAAAAGAAATGCGGATTGAGAAAATAAAATTTACTTTTTATTGCAATTTGATACCTCAATGTTTTCTATTAAATTAAATATTTGAAATTTTCAAAATTGATATGCATATGTAAATGAATAAGAAGAAGCTCAGTTATCAAATTGCACTCTAAAAAAAGTAACGTACTTGTAAATCTTTCATTTCGCACGTGGCCGACTCTTGCCTGTGGCCGGAGACCTTGCCAGCCCAAGGTTTGAAAAAGAAATGGAAAAAAAAAAAAAAAAAAAGAAAAGAAAAAGGAAAAAGGAGAAAAATCATAAAAAATTTTAAAAATTGTCCACTTTTAAAGACTTTTTCGTGCACGTAGGATCATTTCAGATTACTATTTCCGCCAAAATTGGCCAGAATAACTAAATTTACAAATCGTTAAAATGTTTAGAACTAAATTGCTACAATCAAAGGTTTATGATTGAATTGGCAAATTGTAAAAGTATTTATGACAAAATTGACAAAATTGAAAGGTTTATGACCGAATTGGCGTAAGTATAATAGATTTATGATTTTTTTGGTAATTTTCCTTTTGTATATAAATGCATCAGTGAAGAAAGTTTCAGGAAAATATAACTATAAAAGAAATCATAAATCTTTAATATTTGAGCCAAACTTGGCTCACCGTGCCTTCATTTCGATAAGAAATAAAAAGTTGGGATCATTATTGGCACATTTCAATGTGTTTCGAGCCACTGTTATCTAAAAATCAGGAGAAAATATTGGGTGGCCCCGGACCGACCAGGTTAGTGTGGTCCCGGGGTGGCGCCGGCGGGCTAGGACTCGATTTTTCCACAAAAAAATTAATCTTCTTTCCCTTTAGCCCTACACCCTCCTCTGCACGCTAAAAGGACCTACACCCCCCTTCTTCGAAAAAATATTGGAAGTTGGTGATTTCTTTTTGACATCAAAGCCTAAAAGACGTCTTTTCTTGCTTGTTAATATCATGTCAATCTCACAGCATAGATAAGTGAAAAGGAAAGCGGACGTGAAAGGAGACGAGAAAATTATCAAAAAAGTCTTAAATCAATTGAATTTGTGTTCCATTCACTCTTAAATTTTTAAATTTGGCTAATTTAATCCGAAACTTTTCATATTAGCTGGAAATCACCAACGTGGATGTCGATCGTCTTACGTGATACTGGCCAATGCCGATATAGATAATTTTTATAATTTTCTTTACTTTTTTTTTTCTTTGTTGCCGGGGCCCTCACCGGCCACTTGGCCGCTGGCGGGGCCCTTACCGGCTGCGAAGAAAATACCAATGTGACTTTGTGTTGTCCAACCACCATTTCGCTCACCTAACCCTAATGAAAATATTCCAAGATTGACCAAATCAAAGCGCTTGTTGTCAACATCCTACCATGGAAGAGACTTTTCATTCGACCAACTTCAAGCCCTCCAACTACATAAGCGAGCGTTAGCTGCAGCACAACATGCCCATGCAGACATAAACACGCTTCCGACCGCATCGTTGGTTTGCAACAGTAACGACAGGTTTTAGGAGGGGCCACCTGAGACATACACACAGCGTCATGGCCAAGGCGAGAGCGCCGACCAGCTCGGCGGGCCGAGTTCTCGCGGTGATGGCGGTGGTACTAGGGGTGATGCTGAGGAGTGCGGAGGCGGCGACGTACATAGTGGGAAATGCCACCGGCTGGAGCAATGTGGCGAACGCGGTCACCTTCTACTCTAACTGGGCGAGCGGCCAGACCTTCCAGGTCGATGACATTTTAGGTATAATCCCCGTCCTAGATTGCCACTTTGTCGGCTTTCATCGATTGCGCCCGCCGGCGATAGAAAGTTTGTGTATCTAGGGGTAGTGTTCCCACTACATGCCAGAACCGTTCATGGAACATTTGACATGATCATATCCTTTTGATTAGTAAGGGCTATGATTGACTTTACTAATATCATTTCTGACCATTACATCTTATGTGCATCTGACAAAGACGAAAAATGATCAACTAGCAAGACATATGGACTGTAGTTAATTCACTTAAGTGTTCTTAATGTGTGTTTTTTGCCCTTTGAATTTTCTGTGCACTTGATTATCAGCCAACACGACTTTCTTAGGATCATCTTCAGGGACCTCTTATTTTAATATTCAATTTGATTGCTATAAGACGAGAAAACTGTAATGATTTGATGAGATTAATTGAGTGCTCTAAAAGGTTCAGATGCCTCGTATCACGATGGACAAAAAATAAAACCAATTTTTTGACCGTTTATAAAGCTTTAGTTTTATAAGTCAACGCGAGAAATGTTCATCAGCTTTTCTAAATTGCTCCAGAAAAAGTGGCATTAGATTGAAATATATAGTTATTATAAATAGATATATATATATATATAAAGAATAGTGTTCATGCGTGTATATATATTATGTATGTGATTTTAATCGGATAAATTGAATTGCCTTTTCAGTCTTCAACTTCATCTCTCCGGTCAGCACGACGTCGCCGTTGTTTCGGAGTCGGACTTCACAAGCTGCACTACCGGTTCTCCGATCAGTCTCTACAATACTCCGCCGGTGAACTACACCCTCAACGCCAACGGGACCATCCACTTCATATGCACCCACGACTCTCATTGTTCACAAGGCCAAAAGCTGTCTGTCACGGTTGGCACGGCTTCCGGCCCCACCACTAGCCCCAGCCCGCCCGGCACCACCACCCCGTCTCCACCTCCACCGCCCCCACCTCCATCCAATTCCGGCACGCGTTTTATGTTTGCCTCATGCCGTGTCATGTTCATTTCCATGGCCATTTGTCTTCTTATGATGTGGTAGGTGCGCTAGTGTTGATTGACTAGGTCCATTACTCGTGCGAATAAAACTATTGTTGCAGTGTGCCTGTGTTTTGTCATTCTCTTTCTTGTCTATGAGAATAAAACTTGCCTGATTTCGATGTTACCATATGATGTCACGAGATTAATTCTCTTTCTCTTCTTCTTTTTCCCTAAGTATAAAATTATGAGCTCACGGGTGACATCATTCCCAATCGGATCCAATGGTGTCGCGTTTACCAACTTAGCCACCCCTATCGGAGATTATTACAATTTAATATACAAGTTGTAAGGAAAATGTCAAAAAAGGATCACAGGATTACCTCATTACTGATTGGGACTTGTTCTGCTATTCACTGTATTCAGCAGTGTTTAAGAGAAGTAAAGTCAAAATCCCCAGGAGTCAACATGTTCTAGAGCGGGGAAAATAAGGCAATGATAGAGAGGTGAGATGCATATACAAAATGGATTTATGAAATATTCGCTTAATGAACTAATTTTCTATGACAACTTATTACTTCCAGCATTAATAAAACGTGTTTCAATGAATCGATCATATACAAAAAAGCAGGCTAACTCTCGCCACATCCATCGCCAAAAAGTAAGTAAAAAAAAAAAAAAAGACAAATGTGCTGCCACTGCTACAATTTTGGCCGAACTTCGAAACATATAAAAATAAATAATGATATTTTTCAAAGGAAATTTGCTCTTACCACTATGCCGTTGTATGTGAGTGATGTCTATAACTTGTAATTCATCAATTAAAGGTATGATTGGAGAAAGTTTCCTCCAATCAGAGATGGAGAAAAATATAACGTTAAAAGAAATCATAAATCTCTCCAATTTCAATATATTTCAGGCCGACATTATCTTGGGACCAAAGGTTTGTGGTATAGTTTTTTGGGACATTAAGGCCTAAAAGATCCCTTCTTGCTTCATTTGCCTTTTCTTTCCCTTGGCGAGTGGGAAATATTATCATTGTCAATGTCATGGCACAGATCAGATAAAAGGAAAGCGGAGGTAAAAGGACAAAGAATAAACTTATATGATAAGAGTCTTATCAAATTTACATATGACACTCACCATTCAAATGACTGAGAGATACGTATAATAGGATGGTGGATGTATATATAATTCTTTTTTCTCGATAATTAACCGGATATAAAGAACGTGTGAGTCTAGCACGCCTCGTTCTGCTTGAATAAAATTTGTAAATAATAACAACTCTACGATTCTAAAAGTCCGAGTACACTTTTGGACCGGGGTTGATCGGTTCGAGGTGGTTCAATTTGTGGCCTAAAATCAAGAACCAACTTTGTGACATTTGGTTCCAAAAGATTGGAACCAGGAGCCGAACTGGTCGATTTGAAAATGCTAGTTCCAATCTAATCTCGATTATACTCGAGAGCCAGCCCATTTTATGTTTTGGGCCAAATTCTCATAGTAAAATACAAAGACTTTCATCATTCAATTAAAAGACATTTGCTGGTCCAGCGGCTACGTTGTTATTTTCATGTTGGATACCAATTGTTTAATTCTTGATGAGTGTAAAAGTTTTTCCTTCAAAACCGGCTGTTCCGACATCTGAATCAGGAACCAGAAAGGGTCCCGAGCCGGTTTTAGGTTCGCGAAATTAAGAACTGGACCGGTTGTCCAAACAACAAGCCTTCACCGGTCGGTCTAGGCCGATTTGATCCGATTCTCAGGTTAAACCGGACCCCGGGCTCACCCTTACTTTTGGATATATTCCATGTGCTAAGCAAACAGAAGGCGAAAAACTTTAGCAGTATATTAGGGCCGGTGCCTAACGCTAACATCATGCAACAGGCCCCATTTATAAAATAAAAAAAAAAATACTCTTCCGACCTAAATTTCTTGTTTTATTTTTTATTTTTCTTCCAGATAAACAATTTTTGCCCACATTTTACCCGAAACCTGGATTAAAATTAATTTCTTCAAATTTTGTCACCGTCGCTGGCAAAAGAAATTTGGACAGCGAAAAAAAAACATAAAAGAGAAAAATTAGTCGTCTGTCCTCTCGTCTCTCTCCTCCTCCACCGCTCTTTAGCTCAGGCGACCCCTCCGACCGCCGGACCACCGACGAGGAGCCAACGCCGCCCCTCCACACCGACCAGCCTTCTTGATCCAGCTTCTCTGTTACTTTCGTACTTCTTGAGCTTTGCTTATCGGTGGTTAGTTTTGCCTCTATAAAGCCGCGATCGTGTTCAAGCACCTCACCGTCACATCCCCCACGTTCTTGGTTTATTCATTGTAAATCTCTCTTCTTTTCATCTGCTCCTTATTCCGGATTGAAGAAGAAGCGAACGAATATAATCAATAGAATCATATGGCGGCAGTTCAAGATTATTCACTTGGTACAATTATATGGTGGCAGCTCACAAAGACGACTCTTCGCCATCATCAGAATCTGGGAATGTGACACATTTGTATACCTTGCACTTTGAACACAAGACGAATCCAATCTGCAGGAAAATGATAGTGCAGAAACACTTAGAATTCCCAGAGATATTTCACACATCATTCGGACATTTGCGGAACCTACCCCGTGACGTTCAATCACAAAAGAAAATATTATGTTTTCCTCGAGACTCGATAGGAGTTTACTCTTATGTTTCATGCTTTTGTAAAGTCAATGCCACGTATGAGAGAGAAAATAATGAAGAAAAGTCATGTTAGTATTCTTCGTTAGCCATGTTAGACGGAATTGATTGAAGGACTTGATTGTATCAATCTGTAAAGTTTTAGGACTCAATTATATTTTTATTATAAGTTTTAAGATTTTCAGTACACTTATCATTTATGATTCAAATGAACAAAAAGATGCCTGATGGTAACATAAGGCCCATCTATCTAAAATGACTATTTTGACCTCAATTGCCCACTTTATTTTCTGGTGAAAGAAATTTGCACAGGAAAAAAAAACTACTGCTCGTCTACCCTCTTGTCTCTCTCCTCCTCCGCTCTTTAACAAGAGGGGCCGATCCGCCTACTTCAAAAGGCTTTTACTTATAACAAGGGTATTTATGTGGATTTACCGCGGTTTCAAGACAGAGAGAGAGAGACCATTCTCTTGAATATCTTTCTTTTTTTTTTATCTTAGGGTTATTGCATGCAATGAAGATATAAATTTGACTTTATGTTGTCCAACCATCATTTCGCTCACCTAATCCTAATGAAAATATTCCGAGATAGACCAAATCAGAGCGAGTGTTTCCAACATCCGACGACTGAAGAGACTTTTTCAACTAACTTCAAGCCCCGCAACTACATAAGCGAGCCTAGCTGCAGCACAATATGCACATACAGACAGAAACACGCTTCCGACCGCATCCTTGGTTTGCAAGAGCAACGACAGGTTTTAGGCGGGGCGACCTGAGATATACGCACAGCTTCATGGCCAAGGCGAGAGCGCCGACCAGCTCGGCGGGCCGGGTTCTCGCGGTGATGGTGGTGGTACTATGGATGATGCTGAGGAGTGTGGAGGCGGCGACGTACGTAGTGGGAGACGCCACGGGCTGGAGCAACGCAGTGAACGGGGCCTCCTTCTACTCTGCCTGGGCGAGCAGCAAGACCTTCCAGGTCGATGACGTTTTAGGTATAATCCCTGTCCCTAATCGTCATGTCATCGACTTTCGTCGATTGCACCTGCCGGCAATAGAAAGTTTGTGCATTTAGGGTTAGTGTTTCCACTAAATGCCAGAACCGTTCATAGAACATTTGACATGATCACATCCTTTGATTAATAAGGACTATTGTTGACTTTCATAATATCATTTCTGGTCATTACATCTTATTTGCATCTGACAAAGACGAAAAATGACGAACTAGCTAGATATATGGACTATGGTCAACCCACTTAAGTGTTCTTAATGTGTGTTTTTTTGCTCCATGAATTCTCTGCACACTTGATTATCAGCCAATACAACTTTCTTACCAATTATCTTCAGGGGCCTATTATTATCTTAATATTTAATTTGATTGCTATAAGACGAGAACACTGTAGTGATTCGATGAGATTAATTGAATGCTCTAAGAGGCTCGGACGCTTCGTAACATCAGAAAAAATAATGACAAAAGGCAATCACATTAGGCATTATTTTTGGATGATGGTGAAAAATAAGACCAATTTTTTGACCCTTTTTTATAGGTTAGCTTTGTAAGTCAACGCGAGAAATGTTAATCGGCTCCTCTAAATTGCTGCAGAAAAAGTGGTCTGAGATGGATATGTCTACCCTATACATAGTGATATATAAATAATAGAGTGCATATATATTTACGTACGTGATTTTAATGTGAATGGATAAATTGAATTGCCTTTGCAGTCTTCAACTTCATCTCTGGCAAGCACGACGTCTCCGTCGTCTCGGAGTCGGACTTCACAAGCTGCAACACCAGTTCTGCAATCACTTTCCGCACTACTCCGCCGGTGAACTTCACCCTCACCACCACCGGGGCCCTCTACTTCACATGCACCCACGACTCTCATTGTTCACAGGGCCAAAAGCTATCCGTCATGGTCGGCACGGCTTCCGGCCCTCCTGGCACCAGTACTTCGTCCAATTCCGGCACGGGTTTTATGTATGCCTCATGCCGTGTCATGTTCACTTCTATGGCCATTTATTTTATTACGATGTGGTAGGTGCGCTAGTGTTGATTGACTAGGTCCACTACTCGTGCGAATAAGACTATTGTCGTGGTATACCGATGTTTTGTCATTCTCTCTCTTGTCAATGAGAATAAAACTTGCGTAATTTCGATGTTATCATATGATGTCACGAGAATTAATCTCTGTCTTCTTCCTTTATTCTAAGTATAAAATTATGAGCTCACGGGTGAGAGAAAAGTGTCAAAAAAAGTCCTAAACCTTTTGTATTGATGCTAATTTAGTCCTAAACCTTTTTTGTGCCAATTCAGTCCTAAACCTTTTGTATTGATGTCAATTTAGTCCTAAACCTTTTGCATCGGTGCTAATTTAGTCCTAAAATTTTTTTTTGGTGTCAATTCAGTCCTAAACCTTTTTGTATTGGTGCCAATTCAATCATAAACCTTTTGCATTGGTGCCAATGTAGTCTTAAACTTTTTGCATTGATGCCAATTAAGTCCTTCCGCTAATAGCTATTCACGTGTCGAAGGACTGAATTGGCACAAATACAAAAGGTTTAGGACTGAATTGGCACAAAAAAAAGATTTAGGACTCAATTGGCACAAATGCAAAAGGTTTAGGACTGAATTAGCATAAAAAAAAAATTTATGACTCAATTGACATCAATACAAAAGGTATAGGATTTTTTTGACACTTTTCCCTCACGGGTGATGTCATGCTCAATCAGATGCAATGGTATTGCGTTTACCAACTTAGCCACCCCCTATTGGAGATTATTGCAACTTAATATTCAAGTTCTAATGAAAATGTCAAAAAAGGATCGCATGATTACCTCGTTACTAATTGGACTTGGTCTGCTATTAACTGTATTCAACAGCCCTAAAGAGGAGCAAAGTCAAAACCCTAGGATTCAAACATGTTCTAGTGCAAGTAAAATAGGGCAGTTGAGAAAAATGCGGAAGAGGGGAATCGGAGAAATTTATATTTCGATATGTATAGAAATGAGTACATAGATTTATATATATGCTTTATTAAATGACTGCCTATGAAAATTAAATTGGATATACATAATTAAAAGAGAGATGAAAAATCAAAGAATTATTGAAATATCTAAATATCTATCACAAAAGCGGTGATAGAGAGCTAAGATGCATATACAAAAATGGATTTATGAAATATTCGCTTTATCAACTAATTTTCTATGCCAACTTAGTACTTCCAGCATTAATAAAACATGTTCCAATGAATTGATCATTTACAAAAAGTAGGCTAACTCTCTCCCCACACCCATCGCCCAAAAAGTTCAATAAAAAAATAGGCTGCCACTATAGCAATTTTGGCCCAACTTCGAAACACACACACATATATAATATTTTTTTAAAGGAAACTTTCTCTTATGATGTCGTTTCATTCGAGTGATGTCTATAACTTATAATCCATCGATTAGAAGCATGGTTGGATATTCCTCCAATCAGGAATAGAGGAAAGTATTACTCTGAAAGTAATTATAAATCTCTCTAATTTTAATATATTTTGAGCCGACATTGTCTTGGGACCAAAAGTTTGTGGTATAGTATTTTTGGGACATTAAGGCCTAAAAGATCCCTCCTTGCTTCATTTGCCCTTTCTTTCCCTTGGCAAGCGAGAAATATTGTCATTGTCAGTGTCATGGCATAGGTAAGAGAAAAGGAAAGTGGAGGCAAAAGGGCAAAGAACAAACTTGATATGGATGCACCCAAAAATTGATACCCCCAAATAATTACAAGTACTTAAATAATATCTAGACCATCTGATATAGTAGAGTCTATCAAATTTACATACGATGCTCACCGGACATCCTACGATTCAAATGAATGAGGGATACGTATTATAGGATGGTGGATGAATATATGATTCTTTTTACTCAATAATGATATAAAGCTTAAAGAACTCGTGAGACTAGCACACCTGGACGTGCTCGAATAAAATTGTAAATAAGAATGGCTTTGCAATTATGAAAATTCAAGCATACTTTTGTATAGGGGTGATCGATTTAGCACTACAAAAAAACATGAAATTTTGCGACAAAATTTTTTCCGTCGCAAAATCCGTTGGTAAATTTGCGACGGCAAATTAAGTCCGTCGCAAATTTGCGACGAAAACACACGTCCGTCGCAAATTCGTAGTTTATCAACCCGTGACATGCAATCACTATATATCTCTCTCTCTCTCTCTCTCTCTCTCTTGTCGCTTTTCTCCCTCTTTCATATGTCTGAAATCAGCAAAATCGGCAAGACGCACATATTAATCTCGGTGAAGCTTTTGTACCGGTAAGTGCAAAATTGCTAGCTTCGTGACTATTCGTCGTTGCATTGTAATTTTTTTTAATATATGTTTATGTTTGTTTTTTTTCGTATCTGCATCACCGGTTTAACGACCGGCGACCGGTGACACCTCGCCGGCCTTCGGATGAGCCGAACGGCCACGCCGTTTTGCGACGGAATGAGGTATCCGTCGCAAATTTGCGACGAAATTATTTTTTCGTCGCAAATTTGCAACGAATAAATGAAAATTTCGTCGCAAATTTGCGACGAAATTATTTTTCCGTCGCAAATTTACGACGGATTCTAGTATCCGTCGCAAATTTGCGGCGGATCCTAGTTTCCGTCGCAAATTTGCGACGGAATTTTCATTTATTCGTCGCAAATTTGCGAGGGATGAATTCCGTTTCCATCGTACATTAAAAATTATTAAAAAATGATTCTTAAGTGATTATTCTTTTTTGGGTTTGTGCCTAATTGAAGGTCTCGCAATCCAAGTGGACTTTGCAATTCTCATCAAATTGATCACTTTGTCCTACCAATATTTCAGTCAAATATTTGGGTAAGTCTTCTTTACATTGTAATTTTTTCTATTTTTGCAATTTCATATTAATTGTTGTGTGAATAACAAAAATTATAATTTCCAAAATTTTATAGTTTTAATTAAGAACAATAGATATGATATTTTAAATATTTTACCAGAATTTTTTATTTTAATACAGACACAATGCAAAGAGAAAGGGATTGGATGTATAATAAGAACTTACTTGGACGTCAAGGATTGACAGATGAGTTTCGTACTGGGTTGGAACTATTTTTAGACTTTGCTAGTAGTAAATATGAGTTTATGGATGGAAATAAGTTAAGATGTCCGTGTAAAAAAAGTACGGTAATGGTAAATTTTTGTGTGTGATCAAGTTAGAGAACACCGTACTAGATTTGGGTTTACTCCGAACTATTATAATTAGACTTCCCATGATGAACCATTTATATCTGATGAAGGATATGGAAGAAGTGATCAATTTTCAATTAGGGAAGAATGTGCCTATTATGAGCAATTGAACCCATACGAGAGGATGGTAATTGATGCAGCTAGTTATAATTTTGCCACAGAATCAAATCATGCAAGTACTAGTTTTATTCCTACACGTAAACAAGTGGGTACTAGTCATGCTTCACAATTGAAAGATATAGGAGTAACGGGTTTTGAGGAGAATGTGTATAATGAAACTTTTCAATTTAATCAGTTCTGGGATGTGTTGAAAGCAGCAGATGAACCTCTATGGGCAGGTTGTGAGGACCATACTAAGCTATCGGTGACAGCCCGACTATTAAATATCAAGGCAGAGCATAATGTGTCTCATGGATTGCTTCAACTCTTTTGTTAAAGTAATGCGGGAATCATTGCCTCGTGATAACAACATACCAAGTGATTTTTATGATATGAAAAAGCTAGTGGATAACTTAGATCTTCCGGTTGTAAAAATTAATGTATGTAGTAGGGGTTATATGATATATTGAGAGATGATGAAAATGTAGAATCTTGCAAATTTTGTAGCCAACCTAGGTACAAGATTAACAGGAAGCCGGGGTCGAATCAGAAGCGTAGACCATACAAGCAAATGTTTTATCTGCCCTTAATCCCCAGATTGCAAAGGTTTTATGCGTCTAAAGCCACTGCTGAATACATGACTTGGCATGCAAATCATAAAACAGAAAATGGTCTAATATGTCATCCTTCAAATGCGGAGGCATGGCAACATTTTGATAGAACATATCCTCGAGTTTGCAATGGAGCCTCGGAACATCAGATTAGGTCTCGTGCCGATGGATTTGCTCCATTTGGAAAAAAACAGGAAAAAGTTATTCATGCTGGCCAGTTATCTTAACGCTGCACAATATATGCATGAAGACACCTTATATGTTTTTGACATTGATTGTGACAGGGCCGCAAAATTCGAAAAAGTTGATAGATGTTTATATGCAATCATTGATTGAGGAGTTACAACGGCTATGGGTTGAAGGTGTCCCTACATTATAACGTTTCTACCGATCAAACATTTGTAACTAAGGCTGCCCTTCTTTGGATGATAAATGACTTTCCAGCTTACGGAATGTTATCCGGAGGGAGTACACAACTGGGATCTTAGGATGTCCGATATGTTTGGAGAGGTCAAAGTCATTTAGATTAAAACATGGAAAGAAGCCTAGCTATTTTGACTGTCACAGATAATTTTTACCGCCAAGTCATCCTTTCAGAAGGAATAAGAAAGAGTTCATCAAGAATAGGATTGAAAGAACGCGTCCACCATTGAGGTTGACCGGCGATCAAATTTGGGAGCGTGTGCAGGACTTTCCAACTGTTGTTGAGAACCCGTACGGCACGACTTTTGCGTACGAAAGTACACATAAGTGGACAAAACGCAGTATATTTTGGGATCTACCATATTGGAAGGTCCATCTTATTCATCATAATCTTGACGTCATGCACATAGAAAAGAATGTTTTCGACAATGTCATAAATACTGTGATGGATGTCGCCGGAAAAACAAAAGATAACTTGAACGCAAGAAAAGATATGAGAGATATTTGCGATCGGCCAATACTAGCTGTGGATGCAAGTAGCAGAGGACCAAAACCGAAAGCAGTTTATACATTGGATAAGGAGCAGAGGCGAGTTGTTTGTCAATGGTTGAAATCATGCAGTTTCCTAATGGATATACTTGAACCTCGGGAGATGTGTTGATTTGAATGAATGCAAGTTCACAGATTTGAAGAGTCATGATTGTCACATCCTCGATGGAAAGACTAATTCCAATAGCTTTGAAGGAAGTTCTACCGAACTTTGTATGGGGCGCTATTACAAAATTAAGCAATTTCCTCCATGATATTTGCTCGACAGTGTTAAAAGCATCGCACATGGAAAAACTAGAGAGAGATATTCCAATTATTCTTTGCAACTTAGAAAGGATATTTCCTCCAGCGTTTTTTGATTCGATGGAGCATCTCTTAGTTCACTTGCCTTATGAGGCCAAAGTTGCAGGTCTCGTCCAATTTCGATGGATGTATCCATTTGAGAGGTAATGTTTTTTTTTAAAATACAGTTCAAATTAGTTTATCATATAATATGCTCCGATGTTTTTTTTCTATTTCAACTAGATTCTTATATCATTTGAAGAAAAAGTGAAGAATAAGACACGTGTTGAAGCTTCAATTTGTAATGCATATATTGTGGAAGAAGTGACAACATTTGCATCATACTATTTTGAGCCGCACGTTCAGTGCAAGAGGCGGAGAGCAGGCAGAAATGATGAGGGCCTCATTGATCACAATTGCATGGCATTCTCTATTTTCAATTATCTGGGTCGACCAAGCGGTGGTGCATGTCGGTTTACATTATCAGGCGAAGAATTTCATGCAGCCCATACTTATATTTTACTGAACTGCCCAGAAGTCGAGCCATACTTCAAGTAAGTGTAAATTTGCAAATATATATTTTGCATGTCAAATATTTGCTAATAATGATATGGTTTTTAATATTAGGATTTTCCAAACTTCAATGTTTGGACTACAACCAAATGAGTTTGACCGTTTGTGCGATGAACAATTTGTAGCATGGTTCAAGACATATGTAAGTTGTCTATGGATCAAAACCAAGTTATTAAAATTATATACATCATTTAGTGAAATATATATTATTAACTTTGCATGTGTAACTTTAGATTCACAGTAAGTATGATGAATTTGGAGGGCAAGGATTGCTATATTATTTATCATGGGGTCCACAGTTAAGAGTTGAAGTTGGCCAACATATTTCATAAAGGAAATATAATTTTCATACTCAAGAATATGGAATGGGAAAATCCACAATGAATAGTGGTGTGTCTATTCGGTCATCCAATGGTGACAGTTGGAAAGATGATTTTTATGGCTTGTTGGATGAAATCATAGAGATAGAGTACCCTGGACCATTAATGATGTAGGTTGTGTTATTTAAGTGCACGTGGTTCGGACCCGTCAAAGAAATGAAGGTGCACACGAAGTTCAATTTGGTTGAAATAAATCACAAGAAAAGGTATATAAAGTATGAACCATTTGTCTTGGCACAACAAGCAATTCAAGTATGTTATACATCATATCCTAGTTTGAAACGTGACAAAGCTAATTGGTGGGCTGTATGTAAAATCAAAACATGGAGGAAAATCGAGGAACACTGGAAGGATAGAGCCTACCAACAAGAGAAAATGTGCAACAAGGTTGGAATTGAGGAATATAACATACCAACTTTACAAAATCCGTGTGGAGCAATGATAGATGTGGATCCAACTTAAATTTGCGAATTAAATGTACAAGAATGTTCTGAATCTGATTTTCAGACAGATAACGAAGACGAGGATAAAGACAACGATTTAAGATGAAGATGAAGACGAAGATTTAAGATTAAAATTTTTGTCACAAAACACTACAGATGTGTAATTATTAATGCTACAAGTGCTATTTTGGTTGTTATCATTATTCTTCTTGTTATTATTGTTATTGTGCTTTTTTTTATTATTGTTATTGTCGATTATTCTTTCTATTTTAATTGATCGTCCGAAATTTTGTCCCTAAATGCCGACAAGTCAAATATTATTAACGTGCCCTAACATTTCGATATTCTAATTTCTATTGCAAAATTTGAGATGCCAAAATTTTAGACTGAAAAAAAAGATGTAGCAAATTTAGGACCCAAATTGATGAGACGCTAAATTTTTGACCGAAAAAAAAGACGTCACAAATTTACAACGATCATTTAGTATGTGCAAAATTATGACGGACTTAAAACCTGTCCGTCGCAAATTTTCGACGGAATATACTGGTCCGTCGCAAATTTTGCTATAGAATTTCTACCGTTCGAAATTTGCGACGGACTCAAGACTGTCTGTTGCAAATTTTGCTAGGGAATATTTACCGGTCGAAATTTGCGACGGACTCAGACCTGTCCGTTGCAAATTTTGCAAATTTTATTTGTCGCAAAAACTCAAACTCGATCGTCCAAATTTTGCGACAGACACAACCGTCTGTCGCAAATTTGGCGACGACAGACACAACTCGTCCGTCGCAAATTTGCGGCGATGACCAAACTCGTTAGTCGCAAAATTTGTGACGGACTAAAATATGTCCGTCGCAAAATTTGAATCCGCCGCAAATTTGTGAGGGAATTTGAATCTGTTCGAAATTTGCGACGGACTCAAATATGTCCATCGCAAATTTGCGAGGGAATTTGAACCGTTCGAAATTTGCGATGGACTAAAATTGTCCATCGCAAATTTGCGACGGACTAAAATGGTCCGTCGCAAATTTGCGACGGACTAAAATGGTCCATCGCAAATTTGCGAGGGAATTTGAACTGTTCGAAATTTGCGACGGACTAAAATTGTCCGTCGCAAATTTGCGATGGCACTTTAATTGTCCGTCGCCAAATGTTACGAGGGAATTTTTCCCGCTCAAAATTTTATGACCACGGATTTTTTATTTCCATCGCAATATTTTTTTAGTATCACAAATTGTGACGGACCTCGAATATCCGTCGCCAAATTTTTGTCGGTGAAATATTTGCGACGGACCTAGAATGTTAAATCGCAAATTTTCGAGATTTGTACCCTATCTTCCTCCCCCTTCCTTCTCCGACGCCCCTTCCCTGCACATTCGGATCTGCCGCGGGTCCCCGCCACCGTCGTCGCCATCGTAGCTCCCGCCCGTCGCCCGCCTTGCCGGTGATCCCTCGCTTCGTCATGACGCCGCGAGCCGGTGCCCTCGAGCCCCACAGCATCGCACCCTTTTCGCCGCGCCGCCCCGCCCGTCGGTGATCGCCCGATCGCCCTCGCCCCCCGCCCCCGCGCCCGCGTCACCATCGCCGCCACCATCCCCGCCCTCGCGCCCACGCCGTGCCGGACCGCCACTGTCCATTCCGCCGGTTTTTGTTGTCCTTGAACCAAGTAAGCCAACTCTCTAACCCCTAGTTAGTATAATTAGGTAATTAGTCGGACTTGTTTAGGGATTATTTATGATTACTTTTCATTGGCTAAATTACGGATCGATTTCGTGGATTGTATGTGGCTATGATCGATGGTTGACCGGGCTAATTTGTTTATTATGTGGATGATTAAGCGTTAAATGACGATAGGATGATTGATTGCGTTTTTCACAGAAAATGCTTGAAAATTAAACAATTCTATAAAAAATCATGAAAAATTATGAAAAATTTAAAAAACGATATATGTTGACAACAAATATGAAATTTGATCGTAAAAGTTTTTAAAATTTTTAACAAACTAAAATTTCATAATATCACAAAACTAAAAAAAATTAATAGTGCCCCCATTTTCAAAGTGAAATTTAGATTTTTAACGTTCCAGGGAAAAATTATTAAAAAATTAAAAATTTCCATAACCTGATAAAATGGCTTAACATAAATGTGGTCACCCATTGTGAGGGAATTTTTTTTTTTGTGAAGAAAAATTACAAAAAATATAAAATTTCAAAACCGCATGTAATTACCTAGAAAATATGTGGCCATTAACTTGCAAAGTGAAATTTCAATTTCTTTAGATGGCAAAAAAAAAATTAGAATTTAAAAATTTTCAAAACTTCACGGAATGGCTTTTATAATACTTGTGGCCACCCACTTTTAGTTATATTTAATTTTTTAACGTGCCCTAAAAATTATTAAAAAAAAAAAGGATTAAAATTTGGAAAACTTTACCTAATAGCTTAGACTACCTGTGGCCACCCAATTTTAGTATGGAAAATTTTTTTTTCACGGAAAAATTTTATATTAAAAATAATAATTTAAAAATTCTTAAAATTTTAAAATTTCAAAACTTCTGAGAATGTCTTAGAATATCGGTGGCTACTAAACTTTCAGTGAATTTTTTTTTTAGGTCCCAAAAAAAATTTAACAATAATAATAATTTATTTCTTACAAAACTTTACAGAATGATTTAGAATATTTGTGGCCACCCACTTTCAAAGTGAAATTTAAATTTTTGAATGTGATAAAAAAATTTAATCAAAATGAATGCGATTCATATAGTGATGTTTGATACCTGCGGCCACCCATATCGTGCTCATATATTGATGTTTCATATCAAAATGAATGGGATTCATAGTATATTTGTTTATAGGAAATTACACGTTATAAACACTCGACATTGGCTCATTTCAAGGAAACATTTTCCCAGTCTTTCCATCAAAATAGTAAGCTTCGTCATGTACATCATTATGTGTTCGTAATATGTGTCAATAGTTCTTTACATATTCGCATAACCTTCCTACTTGTCAAGATAAACGTGGAGGTTACATGCCTAGAAAACAAGGCTCTTCCTTGTCCTCGTTCCCGTTCCTTTCCTTTTCTCCCTGTCCCGCATCTAACCCTCAATCACAATATGGTCCGTCACAATATGGTCACGTTGGCCCTTCCTCCCACACTTAACAATATGTTACGGGACTTGACCACATGCGAACTGAGCGTGCTCGGTTCAATCTCCTTTAGCTCCCTCTCCTTCGTTTCTACCCCATTATTCGGTGAAACAATCGAATATTGAAGGAAACAGAGGTCAAGAAGATAACCGATTCTTCATATGCCCATTTGGAGATTCGTAAGTACTTCATTTTTATTTTAGTATATGTCATATTTAGGGCTTTAGATATTGATGTCAACTGAATTGTCTATGTTGCACAATATTCGTATGAATGCAGATTCACGGATGCTACGATTGTTGTGAGGGAATTGAACAAAATAGTAAGAAACTTTTGGATGGGAGAGTATATTAATTACAGAAGTGTTCCATAAGAAGTGAAAGAAATGTGGTGGAATGAGTTCAAGGTAAGTTTTACATATTTTATTTTCTCACCAATTAAGTTTGGTGTAGTATATTGATGGTCAAGAATGATGTAAAGGGACCAGAATAACTCTGTAGTTTTCGATACCTAAAGGACCAGATATTTTCCCCGACATGAACTTTACAAAATCTGTCTATATGTGTACGGTGCATGGTTATGGATATGTAATCATCATAATAATTTTTAATTTGTGTTTTTATTCATCGAAGCGGAAGTTCAAGTGGGAGGAAGCGGAAGACAATGAAGTGAGAAGAATTTTCGATAAGAAAATAAGTGATTTTATGCGAAATGTCATGAATAGAGCGAAGAGCAAGCAAGCGAAGCCGTCTTTCTTTATAGCTGACAATTGGGTGGCAATTAACACATTTTGGGCATCTGAACAGAGTCGGCAACTCAGAATAAAAAGAATCGATCTTCTAGTTCTAGTGATGGGTCAGCCACATATGCTGGGGGCTCTATCAACATTGCGGAGTATCGCAAACGACTGGTAAGTTTGTTAAATGAGTTATAAGTTAATTTAATTCAATTACTCAAGTTTACATTTTGTAGGCACATGAATTGGGGACGGAACCGACATTTGCAGCTATATTTGAACGTAAATTTCAAAAGAAAGATAAGACATGGGTGGCAATCGAGCAAAAAGCTGTTAAGGTATGTAAGGTTATACTTTGGCTTATATGTAAACTACAATGAAAATCGTGAATGCTTTCAATATTTTATATATATATATATATATAGTGATTTTATTTTCATCTACATTGTTAATGTAGGAAAAAAATGATGAACTTTTAATGAGCAAAGTGCTAGTGGGTATGATGATTGTCCCGAGTCCCGCCACAGTTGATAATATGGCATTATGGATGGAGGCAACGGGTGGGGAAAAAAAGGGAAAATATTTGGGCTGGGATCGTTGTCAAAGATGTACATGCCGAATAGTCCTCGAAGTTCATCATCCATTGGGGACTGGTCGAAAGAGGTCACGACCGCACGAGCAATTGACCCAAGAAGTGAATCGTCTGAATAATTTACTTGTTAAGAAGGATGAACAAATACATAACTTGGAAGAACAAATGAGAATCGTTATGCAACACCTTAATCTCCATCGCAATGACGGTCCTCCTGCACCTCCAACCAATCCAATAGGTGATGGGTACAATGATGACCAACACATTGATGCCGAGAATGCTGATGCTGATGATGATGATGATGATGATGATGATGATGATGATGATGATTTTCTCCGGTCTTTCTAGTTAAAATTCTGGGTAAGCTTGCTTTATAATCTTGGTTTTTCATAATTTCACTCATATTCATATGTAAGAACATTTATGTTCGTCCTGAAACGTATTTTTGTTATTTTACACCTAGTTTCACATCCATGCTTAAACGCTTTTTTTATATTCTGGATTGATTTATGTATCGACATTTCCTCAGGTCTCGACAAAGGTGACTACTTTTACTGTCCTGCCATCGTACCAAAGCCGGCGTCTTCTTGTATGGTATGGTTTTTTGCGTCTTCTATAGTTGTTCCGTCTCCTAGTTCATGTTTTGAATGTATTGTAAGATTGGATATCAAATAGCATCATGTCGGACTCTATAACTTTCCTTTTGTTATTTGTTTCAATTTTATGTCATTGTGGCTGGTTTGTCGAATTTATGGTTTGTTCATTTTTTGTTTCAATTATATATCATTGTTTCCTTTGATTGATATGGACAATAATTTATGGTCGAAATAATGTAAAAATAGCGACGAATATTTTAAGCGAATTTTGCTATTATTAAAGTTTGTCGCTAATTTGCGATTTAAATTCACGAAGAATTTTCCGACGAAATTCGCGACGAATTTTTCCGACGATTTTGCGACATATTTTTGTATTTAAATTTATAAACGAATTTTGTGACGGATAGAGTTCCCGCCGAAATTTGCGACGGATAGAGTTTGTCGCAAATTTGCGACGGATAGAGTTCGCCGCAAATTTGCGACGGATTTTGTGACGGATTGCATTCGCCGCAAATTTGCGGCGGATTTTTGCGACGAATTTTGCGGCGGATTGAGTTCGCCGCAAATTTGGGCGACGAATTTGGCGACGGATTTTTGGCATTTAATTTTGCAACGGAGTTGAGTTCGCCGCAAATTGGCGGCTTTTAAATTTGCGACGGTGATTTTGCGACGGATTGAGTTCATCGTAAATTTGCGATTTAAATATTTGCGGCTTAATTTTGCAACGGATTGTATTCGTGGCTAATTTGCGATTTAATTTTGCGACGAATTTTTTTTTTCGCCGCAATTTGCGACAAATTTTTTTGAATTTTTCGTTGCAAAAATTTGCGACGCCTAGTAGTGACGGAATTTTTTTTCCGTCACAAAATCCGTCGCAAATTTTGTCACTAATCCGGTGTTTTTTTGCGGTGTAGGGGTAATTCAACTCATGACCTAGAACTAAGAACCAACCCTTTGACCTTCAGTTACAAAAAGATTAGAACTAGGAATCGAACCAGTCGATTTTGGAAATGCCGATTCCGATTCGATTCAAGGTTATAACCGAGAACCGGTATATTTTACATCGTTGTTTTTTCATGTTGAATACCATGGTTCAATTCTTAATGGTGCAAAAAAATTTTCTTTCCTAAAAGGTAGGGGTGATGGGCCCAAGGTGGATTGGGTCTAGACCGAAACCCCGAAAACTAACCCTATTATAACCGGTTCTCAATTTTTGGAACCTGAAACCAACCATGTTTTCCCTGGACCCTATTTGGAATTGATCCTATTTTTCCGATCTGGTTTCAAGGTCTACTCGAGAACCTATTTTTTTTTGTTCCTTTTCCTGTTTCATTTTTTTCCAGCAAAATAATATAGGTAGTAATGAAACGATTTAAAGTAAAAGATGAATAACAAAAACCACTATCTACCAAAAGTAATAATCCCCAAAATGAGTAATTGAAATTATAATCCATCAAAATCAACAATCCAAAAGCACTATGCGGCAAGACATAGTCCAATCGCATAAATCTTTAAGAGTCACATTTCTAGGGAATCTGTTCAACATGTTTAGCTCTTTATTTTGCGCCATGATAAGAGAACTCCTCACTTCTGTTTCCGAATGAAATATCTTGAAAGGAAAATCAAGAGACTTAGCAGTAAAGTGCTCTCACTAGAGAAATGTCTATATATCTCATATGAATCACACAATATTTAAATGACTTTAAGGGCCGTGCTGTTTCGCTTATAGTTGTGAAACAGATCCCAATATTAAACCGGTTCTAAAACCGGTGAAGTAGGGTAATATGATTTAGAGTTTTTACTTTTTTTCATTATCTCAAAACCGGTTCTAAAACCGGTTCGGGTTGGTTTTTACTTGGAACCGAAAACCGGACCGGTTCTAACCGGTTCTCAAAAAATGGAACCGGTTCTCGGACCTATTTTTCGGGTGGGCTGATCCAGTTTTTGGGTAAATCCGGTCTGATTGCACACCCCTACTAAAAGGGATTTCAAAACCATTTTAGAACTGATTCCTGGTAAAACTAACGGTTCTAGCCTCTGAACCAGAGACCAAAAAGTCCCGAGCCGGTTATGGGTTCAAGAAATCGAGAACTGAGCCGGTTCTCCAAACAATTGGCTAGGTGTCGGTCGGTCCAGGCTGATTTGGTCCGATTATCAGGCTAAACCGGACTCGATGCTCACCCCGACATTTGGATATACCACGCCAGTGCCTAACGCTAACATCGTACGACCAGGCCCATCTAAACATAAAAAGAAAAAAACTAATCGTCTGTCGTCTCGTCTCTCTCCTCCTCCACCGCTCTTTAGCTCCGGCGACCACTCCGACCGCCGGACCGCCGACGAGGAGCCGACGCCGCCCCTCCACACCGACCAGCCTTCTCGATCCAGCTGCTCTGTTACTTTCGTACTTCTTGGGGTTTGCGTATTGATGGTTAGTTTTGCCTCTATAAAGCTGTGATCGTGTTCAAGTCCCTCACTGTCGCATCCCCCCCGTTCTTGGTTATTCATTGTAAATCTCTCTTCTTTTCATCTGCTCCTTATTCCGGGTTTTTCATTTTCGATCCTCATTGTTGTTGTTTTTCTCTGTTGCTGCTTTTCTAAGGCTATGTTTGGTGTTTCGGATGCTTGAAAGTAATTTTGAGTCTCTTCAGTGTAGTGCATTCTGGTTGCGTTAGCGTTATTTGAAGTTGGGGGAGGAAGAATACGAAAGGAGACATTGAACAATTCAGACCCCTTTAGTAGGAATTGAATTCGAAAGCCAAAGGGATTGCTTGCGATAGTTGCAGCAGAGCTAGAACCCCAATGAGAAACGGTTAATAAAAGAGGCAAAGGCACTCGGGCTAGCTGTTTCTGAGCTCCATTGTCGATGATAAGCAAGAATTTGTGTAAAAGGGGGGAAATTTAGGACTGAGGGGTTATGCTCTTGATGCAAAATAGAATGAACTGGGGCTCCGCCTTTGTGTTCTGCTGCTTCTGGTTGTTGGTAAAAGTTGATGGGTCATCTCGCCCCCAGCTCCGGCAAGATCCCTGCGACCTCAGCTTCCAGAGGAGGCCGGAATCGTTGAGATCGGACCAGATGACGGTCCTGATCAACGGCTACTCCGAGTCCCGCATTCCCCTCCTCCTCTCCATTGCTGCCTCCTACTCTGCATCACCTGTCGTGGCAGCGGTGCTTGTCTTGTGGGGGAACCTGCGTACTCCACCTCGGCTCCTCTCCGAGCTCTCCCACAACCTGTCGGCCGCTTCTCTTGGTGCTGCTCAGATCTCTCTGGTCCCACAATCCTCAAGCAGCCTCAATGCCAGGTTCCTTCCTCGGCCGCTCGCGATCGAGACGCGGGCCGTGCTGATATGCGACGACGACGTGGAGGTGGATGCCAAGTCTGTGGAGTTCGCGTTCAGGGTGTGGGGGTCGAACCCGGATCGTATAGTGGGGATGTTTGGGAGGTCCCACGACATGGACCTGGCCAGGAAGGAGTGGATCTACACGGTGCACCCAGACAGATATTCAATAGTCCTCACCAAGTTCATGCTGCTGAAGACCCAGTACCTGTTCAGCTACAGCTGTGGCAGTGGGCCGGTGGGGGCGAGGATGAGGAAAGTGGTGGATGAGATAGCTAACTGTGAGGACATACTCATGAACTTTGTGGTGGCCGATGAGATCAATGCAGGTCCCGTCCTAGTTGGGGCAGAGAGGGTCAGGGATTACGGGGATGCAAGGAACGAAGGAGGCAGCGGCGAGAAAAGGGATGAGGTGAGAGATGCAGGGCTAAGCAGAAGGAGGGGAGAGCACAGGAAAAGGCGAGGGCATTGCATAAGAGAGTTCCACAAGGCAATGGGGAGGATGCCATTGAGGTACTCCCATGGCAAGATGGTAAACTCGGTCGGAGAGCAAGGGCTGTGCATCAAAGGTGGCAAGCTTGTCTTCTGTGATCAATTCCTCAGTTGAAGATGACCATGTAACCTCCTACCTATCCCTCATTGTTCTTTGGAATGATGTTTTCTCTTTGTAGTTGCATGATTAAGGAGAAAAAATTGGGTAATAGAGCAGGGTTCATTAGGATTATATTGTTCAAACCCAGCTTCTCCATATGAAACAGTTGAAGAGCTGAACATTCATATAATCAGTGTACTTAAAAGGCCACAGCAATTGGAGATGCAACAAAGGAGCATGCTGAAGAACTTACTCATGAAGACTATCAACAAGTGCATGCTAACTAATAAGGCCAACTGGTAGAGAGTAAAAAACGAGGATCCTGCATTGGCTTGAGCTTGAATAAGGCCAGGGAGTTATTTTGAAACTTCAAGCACTTCGGATGAAATTTAATAACACTAGTGAGCTTATCAGATACGAATTGTTAGCATCCTGGTGAAAGAAAGATGCATAGGTTCTCAATGTAGCCATGGATTCAGACAGCTCTAGTTCCTCCACGAAACCAATGGTCATTATTATAAATTTATTCATTTGCTTTTCTTTACAATCCTTCAATAGTATAGGAAGAAAATGCCGAACCAGACTGAATAATAATAGGCAAGTAAGTAAGCATCTCAGGCACTCCAGATGCAAGTGAGCAGTTACTTTTGCATTACTAAAGAAAAAGGTGGCGCAACTTTAGGGTGCTGTACTTTGTAGCTGCAATTGATCTGCATCAAAAAATGAACTTCATATTGACATTATGGAATGATGGGATCATTTTTCTCAAAATCCTAGTCTCTGCACGAGTCTGGATGATATTTTTTGCTCCAAACGTGGGATTAAGCTTTCAACTTTTCATGACTATCATGCAAAGGCCTCAATCTCATCCTCTATGTAGACATCTGAAGAGCGAGTCCACTTCATGCAAGCTAATCCAGATGAAAACGCTTCATTAAACTTCTTTTGCCTGACTGAATCATCACGAGGGGCGCCAGAATCATATCAATACTAGTTTAGATTGTGCTGTTCAAAATGAATGGCAGAAACACTTAGCAGTGCAGCAATAACTGAAATATGACTGAACTTTCTTACAAGGTAATCTCAACAGTTCGCCTTTCATATTCAGGACATCTTCAATCTAAAATATATAATGGAGGAACAGCAATCCCCATATATACCTGTGAGGGAGACATTTCGTGATGGAACAAAAGAAAATGGTGATGATTGCTGCAATTTAACGACAATATTGACGCTTTAATCCGACTCGGACTGTAATATCTAGATCATCATCCTCTTTTTTCCTTGAAAGGTGGACCATCATAATCTTAAAAGCACGCAGGCCAAAAGAATTTATGTGACCTTAATAGTGTAGAGGACTGATGCTGATAACGTGTCAATGTGTATTACCATGTATTTAGCCGAAGAATAACAGAGAAAATTTTCAGGGAAATTGCCAAGATGCCCAAAAGGACACGGAAAAATTAAAATAAAGATACTATCTGTAGCTGTCAAGCTCAGCGTTCCCAACTTGGGATGTATGACCTACACCATCACCCACATCCCCAGGAAGCAAAGTTGATAACAAAAACGAAGAGACGCAATGAGCATACAGAACCTGCCAGTAGCAGTCTCTTCATCGATGGGGAAATAAGCTCGTTGACTGATCCTGATCCTGTGACTGTTTGTTGTACGAACCATTCAACAGAACAGGTTGAGACAGAAAGCAATACCAATGAAGCGACAACAATCAGCATACAAGCAGCAAAACATACAATACTGTTCTTGACTATCCATAATTAGATCAATTAATTTTACATCAAGGATGGTTCAGACTTTGTTCATTATAATATTTTAAGTAGGTAAATTATCAGAATACCATTTCGTCAGTGGTACTACAGTTATCTCACTTTCTATGATTTCCTGCAACTTTGCTTCTGCTCAACTTGCTGGTTATCTTATTTTGAATGGTTTACTGGCCATTCTGAAGTCTGTTAGCAGCAATTTGGATGAATTGTGTTGTGAATATTATTTTGTCTATTTGTGGTAGTAATTATGGTGGAAAAGTTCAGGAACTTGCAGTTTTATATCATTGTGCCATTGACTTGTAAAGGTAGTAAGGTACATTATTTAGTCCTAATTGGATTGCCTTGCTTTATTGTCTGCCTACAAAGAAGGAGAAGATAGGAAGCTTTATAGCTTTTCTCATATAATTGTAATTGGACCCGGATTGCTGTTTTATCTATCAACTTACTTAGATTTAACATCCAAGTTCTAATGGATGTCAAAGTGTTTGTTATCTTGCGGAAGGTTCTGACCAGAGGAAGTGCGGCAACTGGCAAGTATATAGCCATACTTTGGATACAGAGTAAATGATCTTAAAAAGGTTTTACACGTTTGATTGTTATTTTTTGTGGTCTCCCAAAGTTCTCGTTTTCATCGGTGCCATTATTGCTCATCATTCAGATCTCGGCTAGTGCATTAGCTGATCCCTGAAGTGAAAAGTTCAGTCACCAGAGACTGAACAGCTCCAGCTTTATCAGTTTAATTCTTTTAACTGGTTATGATATTGAGCCAATTAACTGTGTTAATCTGATTGAGGAAGAACGGCTTTACTAAAAGGAGAGATTTATCGTTGGATTTGAAGATTTAGAGGATTTGTGATGGTTCCATGATAAATTCATTTTGCCATGTTCAATAGGTAGCTCAGCATTTGTTGCGTGGCTTGTGTTATGTTGCTGTAATGAGTTTGGATTCCCTTGAAGGGCTTGGAAACATTAGAACTCTCTCTCTCTCTCTGCTTACTAATATAAGAAACCTCTTTCTGTCTGTCTCTGTATCTGCTTCAAACATGAGAACTCTCTCTCTCTCTCTCGTTACTAATATAAGAAACCTCTTTGTCTCTCTGCTTACTAATATAAGAAACCTCTTTCTATCTGTCTCTGCTTGAAATATGAGAAATCTCTCTCTCCGTCTCCGTCTCTCTCTGTCTCCCCATCTCCGTCTTGGAGGGCTTAGAAATATAAGAAACCTCTCTCTCCGTCTCTCTCTCTCTCTATCTCTCGCCGTCTCCCCACCTCCGTCTTGGAGGGCTTAGATATACAAAAAACCTCCGTCTCTGTTCTCTCTCTCGCACGCATAAGGAGGGGGAAAAAGATTGTTAACAGGATATTTATCATACCTCTGATCTCCTTGAAACACATGACCGATGCTGCGGTCAATTACTTGAGATTTAACTGTCTCCTTGGCTTGAAATCCTCTGCTTAAGCATCCTCTAGTCTAGTCTAGTCTAGGATGTGAAGAACTCTTCTCCTCGAAGGTTTGAGAAACAAATGAAACCCATGAGGCACGACGTGCTCAAAGTTTGACTGTTCCGCAATTTGTATACATCAGTTCCTCAAGTCAACCGAGAACTTGATGTTAGAGAGAGAGAGAGAGAGAGAGAGAGAGAGATTTAAGAAGAAGAGAATGAATATAATCAATAGAATCATATGGCGGCAGTTCAAGATTATTCACTTGGTACAATTATATGGCGGCAGCTCACAAAGACGACTCTTCGCCATCATCAGAATCTGGGAATGTGACACATTTGTATACCTTGCACTTCAAACACAAGACAAATCCAATCTGCAGGAAAATGATGGTGCGGAAACATTTAGAATTCTCAGAGATATTTCACATATCATTCGGACATTTGCAGAAACAAAACATATATAAATAATCCGCCAAAGGTCTAAAACAGTTAGTAATATTAGAAGGGGAAGTCTCTTTTTTTGAAGATGAGAACTTTAAGTAGATTTTTATACTTATATAGTGAGTGATCCTCTCATGACGTGTCACAAAAGAACGTAAACGGGTAGTTTAAACTTAGGGAAGGCTCATAATCAGAAGAACGAAAGATTATGATCCGAATTTCCAAACTCACGTGTTGTTTTGGTTGTTATTCCTATCAAATCAACTCGGACATTCATGTTGGCATTGCCATTACAATAACAGAACTCCTCTACACTGTTTCTCGGGCACCACAAAGTAGTGAAACAGCTGCAATTGCTGAACTTGGAAACCTGTCCTATGATGTTTAATATTCCAGTTAAAAGAAAACTAAGTACAGCAAGCAAACTGGTGAAGGACAGGTGTAACATCTAAATACAAGCCAAGAGAGAAACAGGTGCAAAAAATCAGCTAATCGACACTCATTGTCTTGTCAGAAACTCTGAATTCCAAAACATTTCGTACCATGCAATTCAAGTTATATCTTCAGTTTCTTGCAAAATGTTCCATGGAAAGTATTGGGATAAGATATGATGGCTTCACAATGTAGATGTGAGAAAGGTATTTGTCTTGGGCAAGCTTGTGGTTTTAGACATTATCTGACACAAGAATGCCTCTGATCTAATGCTGTTAAGTACTTGGTTCGAATCTTGCACAACCATCGTGTCTAAAAACATTTAGTTTGCAGAACAGTAACAACTGAAAAAATCTCATTCATGACTAGGTAATAGTTGATATGGTGAGGATAAGCATGGAAAAGAGTATCGGGAAAGTGAAGTACAGCTCTGCAAGATGGACATCGCCTATAAATGCGCTTGTTTTCCGCTTTAACATTGGTCTTCTGTCCCTTACAGAAATCGCAAACTAACCATCCTTTGCCATTGCAAGGTTCACAAATAATTCCTGCATCAGCCTTCAAGTAGCTAGTATATAGTTAGAGGAGAAGGAAGAATATGGGACCGCTGGTGCATTAGAAATGGAAATAGAAAGTAATTTAGATACGAATCACATTTCTATTGCATAATTCTCAATAACAGTTAAAATGGGATGAGAAAGAGTCGAACAAATTCAAGCTGATTCGAGGTTGATCTTTGAGGCGAAAACTCTATTTCTTCATGTAAAAATTTGTTGGAGGTGGAGGAAGTACCTCTTGTTGGATGTGCTGGACTGGGGTGCAGAGGGGTGGCTTCAAGAAGAAGAGAGAAGCTGGCCGCCAAGGTAAAGGCAATGGCTTCGCCAAATATTATGCTTCAAACGGACAGTGAGGAGCTGTGTGCCACTTAGTACGGTTGCCATAGCACCTTCCTCTTAAAACAGGAGGACAGGAGTCTTGAACCCCAAGGACAGGAGGACAGCAGACTTTATCCAATCTCTATTAAAACACGAGGACAGAAGACTTGAACCCTGATCTCTTAATGAAAAAAGCAAATCAGCAAAACCAAGTGTGACAGTGTTCCATGCTCAAATATTACTATCCACATGAGATGTTCCACAGGTCAAAAAGAAAAATACAAATCCATCTAAAAGTTGGAGTTAAATTCCAGGACAAGGAATAAGTAGCTGATGAAATAAACGAAGCCAACAATGAAGTGAATGTTTCCTCCCTGGTCTTTTTCTTCATTACTCAAATCAACTATAGAAAATTATTAAGAGCTCATCAAATTGAAAGCAAGATGAACTAATTCCTACGTCAATGACAGCTTCCATTAGTAAGACAGTAATTGATATTACTGAAGTAGCTGGTGACTGGTCAGGACGGAAGAAAACCAGTTCTGATTGAGATCAGTCCTCCATTTCATGACAGTTAAATATGGAAAATAGCATTTGTTGCCATTAAGTTAGCCTATGGCTATAGCAGGTGCAACAAACAGTAACCTTATTAAATGCAAGGTTGGCCTTCTTGAGCTCACCTGTCTTCCGTGCTTCATCCAAAAACTGAACTTGCAGCACGTAGGTACTCTACGGCCTTTCCTACTTGATTCAGTTTGCACATGATATCTTGCAATATCCTGATTGACATATTCGGCCATGGATTGTATAAAGCACATTGTTGCCAGAAGAAAAAAACCACACCGAAAGAAAGTAGCAGAAAAAGAATCAGAAACATGATATGCGGAATTTATCCTTAGTGCATTGATCAAGTAATGCAGATGTCAAGCCAACACCAGCAATGCGCTCCTTTTTCCCAAAAAAGGATTAGTCAATAATGTGGGAAACTTGATGCAACATTAGTCTGCGATACTCCGTTTGCCCTACTCTACCTAATCAGGATATAATTTAAGCATAGCTTGTGAGACCTGCAGCTCACATGGGCATAAATTTATCCAAATTATTTCCTTGTCATCAACAAAATAGTTATCTCGGATTGTATCGATATAGATACACCAGCATGAAGCAGGGGATAGTAGAAGCACTTGAGATCAGGGCACACAGACAAGCAAACTACATTAGCATGTGCGAAGTTTTGGATCCCATATTACAGTTGCAGATGGAAAGAGTGATAATGTTTCACGATGTCCTCAAGATGTCAACGATAGAATGCATCTTTCAATCACTAG
Source organism: Syzygium grande (assembly GCA_024733475.1). Lineage (NCBI taxonomy): Eukaryota > Viridiplantae > Streptophyta > Magnoliopsida > Myrtales > Myrtaceae > Syzygium > Syzygium grande. The sequence continues at coordinate 2,594,798 of JAMXDD010000008.1, read as the reverse complement.
TTACTTGTAGACTGAACACCAGTGAGGGCAACTTCCAAGCACAAGCATTCCTATAACCAATGACCATAATGTTGTCTTCTTATTTCATCCCAAATGACGAGAGAAATCAAAGAAACAAACAGTCACAATCTCATTGCTTTATCTGATTCAGTCACTCGGGCAACTGAACAAAGTTTATATGGAAAAATCAAGACGCATTACCTAATAAGCTAAAACAGATTTACATTAGGATATCAAACACTTAAGCTTCATCTATACCTGGAGTCCAAATCCGAGCTTGTAGTTACACATGACAAGCACATGATACCTTTAACCCCGATTTTAAAGTTTAACAATCACAGGCCAATTTCAAGAATGGCATGAATGCACCAATCCGTGAGAGCTTCACACGGGTCAACATCAATCTTCGCACTCCATTACTTTTCTTGAAGAAAACAGAGCTCAGCGTGAAAGATCAAACCCTTTTTTTTGCAGGATGAAACCGAGGGGATGACTCCTTGTCTGTCAAGCCTCTTCTTCCTGGTCCTCCTTCACCGTCTCCAGGAACAGCTGATGCTTTGGCAAACCCATATTTTATCTCCCCTTCCAAAGAAAGGGCAAGGCTTCTTCTCTTGCTCAACTGTCAAGATAAGCTGCAATGGTCGAAACACTAATAAAGCCCTGAAAACAGTAGCTTTGATTTTGCCATTTTCAAGTGGCTTTTTTTTCAGCGCGAGTGTTAGTCGGTGACAATGAAAGAGAGAGGGAGAGAAGAGCGGCAGGAGAGGAAGGGATTTGCAATGGCAGTTTTTGTGTGGGGACTGTGAGAGGATAAGGTCTGCTTTCACCACCCTGTTATCTTCTGATCCAGTCATTCAGTCACCGTAGAATTGGGGACAGAGTCTTCTGTTCGCTTGCATGAATGGCAGGAAATCCTTGAACCATGTCAATTGTCATGTGTGCAACGTTTATGGTCCTTAGAATATGTGTAATTGTGTGATCCGATTCACATGGACCGAAAACTCATAACGATTGTTCAATTATAAACATTAGAGAGTAGAGACGAGTCTCCACTTATACGTTACTTCACGATGTTTCTCTCTCTCAAAAACTTGATTGAAACTATTACAAGGACTTTTGACATATTTCTTCTTTAAGTGGCAATTTGCGAAATCTTAAAATTTGTTACAAAAATATAATATTTTTTATATAATTAAATTATAAAATTTATTAAAAGTATAATTAAGTCCTAAAACTTATCAAATCAGGCCAATCAAGTCTTTTTATTGATTGTACTTTTTGAAAGTTTTAGGTTTCGATTATATTTTTATGATAAATTTTAGGAATTTATTTCAATTTTTAAAAGTTTTAATATTAAGTTAAACTTTCGTGATAAGTTTTAAAATTTTCAATGTACTTATCCCATAAATTAATAAATGTGCGCATTTACATGTGTCGTTAACTTCTCCCGTTTTCCGTCTTTTGCCTCCCACCAAACATATTCAAGCAGCAGCCTAGTGCCAGCGGTCAAGCCAACACATCACACATTCTCTTGACATCTTACCATTGCCTTGCCTCCTCTGTTTCCTCAGCTCACTCTAATTCGGCGATTCCTAACGTTGTGGGTTAGTAGCGCGCGCACTCGTTAGCTGGTGACGGTAAAGTCTTTTATCTACTTCTCCCCATGCCTCCTACGTGCTTGTGAAAATTACCCTTTGGCTAAAACTTAGTGATTCACGCGAAATCTGGCAACTTAATGACTCAGAGGCAAGATGGTTTCATCCCTCTATTATCTGACGATGGAATCTGCTCGCAACTACATTACCCAGGTTGGGTTGTGGGGTTTAATTTCATTGGTCTTGTTCTAGTTGTGGATGATATGCTTGAATGATAGCTACCTCTCAAATACCATCTTTACTATTCTCTGTCCGTTGACAATTTTGGTGCGGGGGCAATGCTCATTTAAGTGTGAAAATGGTATTGATGAGTGTTGGGCATATCATAATTCTGACAGAAGATTCAGTAGTTTTCGATTCTTTCTTCTGCTTTGAAGCTTATATATCCCATTTTCAGGAAAAAAAAAACTGTATGACATGTGTGTCTATAGAAAGTATCACGGGGATATCCCTTGGAGTTTTGTAGATCCAACTACGTAAGCTCGATCAATGAAAGCGAGCAGAAGTGTCCTATATTTTTGGAGATGTGGACATTTCCCTTTGTCTTGAGGTAAATAATGTTTTTTTAAATCATGTGTACATCATATTATTATTTTCACTCTTTGGTTTGAATGCAGATATTCTTTGATAGTTCGTGTGGCTAATTTTATGCATGTGTACCCAGGAACAAGAAAGATTGAGATCATTTTGATGAGGAGTTGCTCGGATAAAAATGATTGGGCTTGATTATGTTAAATTTATTTCACAAAAACCTGTTAAATACTCATGTAATGCTAGAAAAAGAAAATCACGACTTTGCATTTTTTTATTCTTTTGGTACTTATGATATCTTGGTTTCCTTTATTCCTCAGAGTGATGCGAAGACATAGAGATAAGTATCATTGCAACTCTCTTCCATATGCTGAGTCTCTCTGCCCTTTATTCTCCACAAATGCTCCGCAGCTCGAAACAGATTTCATTGGAGTTGAGAAGGAAGAGAGGCAGTTTGATCTTTTGATCCGGTCTCACACAAAAATGGATCATGCGAAGTGTCATCATGCTCAGCTTTTAGTATCAGGGAAAGCTCAAAATAAGTTCTTCTCCACCAGACTGGTGAATCTTTATTTACATCTTGGTGATGTCTTCTTATCTCGATGCACCTTCAATTGGATTCCAAAGAAGGATGTCGTCGTATGGAACTGTATGATGTCTGCTTATGTCCGTTGTGGGTTTTTCAGTGCAGCTATAAATTGTTACCGCAAGTTTGTTATATCCTCTGATCTTCGACCTGATTTCTATACTTTTCCTCCGTTGCTGAAAGCTTGTGGAAATGTATTGGAAGGAAAAAGGTTCCATTGCTCAATTATGAAGCTGGGTTTTCAATCTGACGTATTTGTTGCTGCTTCCTTGGTACACATGTATGCTCGACATGGCTACTTAGGTGTTGCTCGTCAGGTATTTGATGATATGCCATTCCGAGATACAGGCTCATGGAATGCAATGATTTCTGGGTATTGTCAGAATGGAAATGCTGCTGAAGCACTGGATATTTTGTCTGCTATGAGGTCGCAAGGAATAAAGATGGATTCTATAACTGTATGCAGTCTTCTTGCCATTTGTGCTCAGTTTGATGATGCATTGAGTGGGATATTGATTCATCTATACATCATTAAGCATGGGTTGGAATTTGATTTATTCGTGAATAATGCTCTAATAAACATGTATGCCAAGTTCAGTAAATTGGGAGATGCCCAACAAATATTTGAGAGCATGGTGGTAAAAGATGTAGTCTCATGGAACTCAATTATTGCCGCATATGAACAGAATAATGATCCAGTTACTGCATGTTTGTTTTTTAAGGAGATGCAGTCAACTGGTTTAAAGCCTGATTTGTTGACAGTAGTTAGTTTAGCTTCAACCTTTGCTCAGGTAAATGATTTGCGAAATAGCAAGTCTCTTCACTGTTGCACTCTCAGGAGGGGTTGGCTTTTGGAGGATGTAGTACTTGGAAATGCAGTTGTGGACATGTATGCAAAATTGGGCTATGTAGATTATGCACTTCAAGTGTTTGAAGAACTCCCTGCCAAAGATGTTATTTCATGGAACATTTTAATTACAGGTTACGGTCAGAATGGTCTTGCAAGTGAAGCAATTGAAGCATACCACCTGATGGAAGAGTGTGGAAGGATAACTCCAAATGAAGGAACTTGGGTGAGTATTCTAACAGCTTGTGCTAGCGCAGGAGCTTTAAAAGAAGGCATGAGAATTCATGCACTCATTATTAGAAATGGCCTTGTAGCAGATGTCTTTGTGGGGACCTGCCTTATCGACATGTACGGGAAATGTGGGAGACTTGATGACGCGATGTCATTATTCTACAATATTCCTAGAAATACTTCAGTCCCATGGAATGCCATCATATCTTGCCATGGTCTTCATGGGCATGGTGACAAAGCTTTAAAATTATTTGAAGAAATGCAGAAAGAGGGAGTTGAGCCAGATCATATAACCTTTGTATCCTTATTGTCTGCTTGCAGCCATGCTGGTTTGGTTAATGAGGGTCAATTTAGCTTTCAGGTGATGCAGGAGCGGTATAGGATTAAACCAGGTTTAAAGCATTATGGCTGCATGGTTGATTTGCTTGCTAGAGCAGGTTTGATAGAAAAGGCATATGATTTCATCCAAAACATGCCTATATGTCCTGATGCTTCCGTATGGGGTGCTCTTCTTGGTGCATGTAGAATACATGGAAATGCTGAATTGGGGACCTTAGCTCCGGACCGCTTGTTTGAGGTTGATCCAGAGAATGTTGGTTATTACGTTCTATTGTCTAATATATATGCCAATGCTGGGAAATGGGATGTAATGGGCAAAGTCAGATCATTTGCCAGAGACAGGGGCTTGAGGAAAACTCCTGGTTGGAGTTCAATCGAAGTGAATAATACTTTTGAGGTCTTCTACACTGGCAACCAAACCCATCCAAAATATGAGGAGATCTATAATGAATTGAGGATTCTGACTGCAAAAATGAAAGGCCTGGGTTACATTCCTGATTATAGATTTGTGTTGCAAGATGTCGAGGATGATGAAAAGGAGGATATTCTTACAAGTCACAGTGAGCGATTGGCCATTGCATTTGGAATCATCAGCACGTTTCCTAAATCTCCACTTCGAATCTTCAAGAACCTGCGTGTTTGTGGCGATTGCCACATTGCCACAAAGCTCATATCTGTGATTACAGAGAGGGATATTATTGTGAGAGATTCAAACCGTTTCCATCACTTCAAGGATGGCATTTGTTCATGCGGAGATTACTGGTGAATTGAATTATTGTTGTTGCTATTTGGTTTGGTCAACTCTCTCGTGAATTCATGAGAATGCTTATTGGTTCGACACTATACTTGCAAAATACCTCCTTTGCCAGTGCGGTGGTGTACATCATGTAGAATGATAGAAAGCAGAATTTCTGATTATTCCTGTGAAGGTACTTACTCCTCTTTTACAAACAGTTTTAACTTTTTTTGGTTTCAGTTAATGTGCTTCTGTTTTTTTCACTTTTTCCTTAGCCCCTACAATGACATTTTTGTTGGGTATGCATGCTTAAAAATTTTAAGTTTCAGGGTTTTGATTCTAGTGGCTGTGAGAATTATGTTTGAAATGGATGTCTTGCCGGTTTGTCTTTATGTATGGAACCATTGCCAAATTATTTTTTGGTTGAAAAAGTGCCAATTTATTTGGTGGAAATTTTATTTTGTAAACATGTGAGAATCTTCAAAGATTTGTTTTCACTAAGAAGTAACAGAACTGTCTAAAGCTATTAGTACATCTCGTTTGTGTGCTGGATACTTTAATGTCCTTTTGGCTGATCTTTAGGATTGAAAGAATGGATCAGGTGGCATGTGCTTTAAGGAGGAGCTGTCTTGATTGAGAAAAAGAATTCAACATAACAAGCTTTACTTGTTCAGCTCATGGATATGGTTTAAGTGTCAGGTGATGGTATCATAATGGGAAACATACTATAATTAGTGTCATACTATGATGTAAGTCCATATAATTGTGAGGTCTAGCAATTAAGCAGAGCATTTGATAGGGGACATTATTTGCAGGCACTTGATTTCTTTCTTATGTCAGCTGAATATAAGCAGGTCTGTCTCTAATGTACTCAAGTGACTGTTAAAGGGAATGTTTGACAGTGTGTTCTTATGCTTGTTCATGTTTCTTCGAAGGAAGTAGCAGCTTCTATAGCCTCTCTTCAGGAAGAGTTCACGGGCAGAAGCACTTGTTCTCTCTGACACTAATTCCTCAAAAACACTGGCTTTATTCGAGGTGATTTCACATATGTTTTTTAGCCTCATCTCTCTTTTGAGATAACTCAGTTGACCATAGTTGCAGACTTGAGGGTGAGAACGAGCAAATATTGTTGCACTGGGGAAACTAAGCTGAAAAACGAAAATGTGCATTTGGAAAGGGACATCTGCCAGAATAGATGCCATTAGACTACTGTCTGTCCAGTTCAGTCGTATTATCTATAGCAACACCTATCATGAACTTGCATGTGTCCTCAAGTAGGATATGGAGGAGGCCCTGAGGACATAACTCTCCATCTCTAATATCATTATATAAAAAGACGGAAGTGGTAAGCGTCCTTCTTTGTCTCTATTGCATATCTTTCTTGCCTCTACTGCACACTTGGTTCGCTTTATTTTAGTGCCCCTTTTGCTTATGGATGATGCCTTAATGAAGCTTAACAATCCTATTTCCCCTGATGTCCTGTAGCTCTGGCTGCTAATATGCTAGGATTGCCCAGTCTTCACTTCTCTAATTTATAGCTATATATTAGAGCTGAATTGTTCAATGCACTCATTATGTGCTTGTGTAGCCTTAAAGCCCTTACGAATGGAGGATATTCTAACGCTATGGTGAAATTGGAGTGTAGGAGGTAGCAGAGAGCTAGGGATTTTGGTTACCTAGAAAGCAAGAGATTCTGGTATCTTAACTTCAATTTTCAGTTGGATGGAGTAGATGAGCATGTATGGTATGTTAGTCAATTGCAAAATGTTGATTAAGCTTAAGGGAAAGAATAGTGCGAGGTATACTAGGACTGGTTCACATAATTGTTATGCTGAGCAAAGGAACAGACTTTTGTTGAAAGTTTGATATGACCAATATGCCTGAAGACCCCTCTACAGTCTGCCACATAAAATGGGGGTAGTGGATGGGAGAATGTTTGGATGGATGGGTTAATACTTATGAAAGAAAGAAGTAGATATGGCGAATTCGAGTAAATATTACTGTGCTTTGAACATGTGAGGTGACGCCCTTCAAATGCTTAAATGAGAAAGTATTATTTTATTATGGGATATAGGCTAAAAAAGGTAGGAAGGACCCAAAAAGATTCGGTAACCCTTGGAGAAAAGCATCTCAAGTTCTGTAATGTTACGGAAGATTTGATATTGTACAGGGGACAAAGGCATAAAAGAATATAATGAAGCATACAATGTATCACAAAAGTTATCAAATTTGAAAATTAGCTGGGACAAATGGTTTACTTAATAGGAAAATGCGGGGTGGTTGTATTGGACTGACCAATCTATTTTCCTATTGATCTTCAGAACCCACTCCCAGCAAATAGGTCTTTATCAGATCATATGTGGTGCAAAGAGAGAAAAGAGGAAAATCTCGAGGAGTGTGACAGCATTTTGCGAAAATCAGTGAGAAATCCTTTTACTGACAAGTAGCCCCATGAGCATTGGCTAATTAAATACCATGGATTCGTGCATTGGCATTATCCATGAGCTTCAAGGTGACCGAAATCTGCTTGTTACTCCCACTTCAAGTAAGAAGCAACAGTTTGCGCAATTGCTTACTTGTAAATAATGCCATGATACATGCTGTATGCTCTTCTATGGTCAATGTGAACCAGGTTGCGTGAAATTTCTGAGAGGTTACTGGACAGAAACCTTTTCATTTTGAAGCTCAACAATGTCTGCTCCTAGCTAAGGCCCGTTCTCTCGTCTTAGAAGACTTCCATTAAACATCAGAATGCCCAACAGAAATGATCCTGTTGAGTATATCGTACTCTGAGCATTTTGTTCACTCATCTGAGAGTTTCAGGCGGATGACTATAACTTCACCGAGCTCTATGAGATATACTATGCACATTCTGCTACTAATGCTCATTTGAGAGGTATGGCTGTCTAATTTGGCTGCACAAGTTAATAACAATCTGAAGATCATTTCGCTGCAGTCTCTCTGCTACTGTGATTTGATTACCATTACTACATGCATCCTTGGTGCTGCTGCACTATACAGCAGTTGCTAAAAGGAAGAAGATTGTTTTGGCTGGAGGGTCTTCTGTATTGTGAAGCTTATGATTGCAAGGATACATATACAGTTAATGTCGATGACGTGTTTTTACCTTCTTTCTTCAGTTACTGAGGTGCTGTTATTGAATAAATCATGTCATTGTTTGGCCAAAACAAATGAACCACCTAACGAGTCTAGTAATCACGTCAATTAATTCCATGCACAAAAAATTCTTTTGCTGGCAGATTTTTATTGATGTGTTATTAAGAATCATTGTAAATCATGTCAATGCATCTTCCTCTATCTAAAAGAACTGATTAGAAGTTTCCAATTAATTATGTTCGAGAGTTATGTTGGGTGATGATATTAAAGGAATGGACACCATATACGGACTTTGCTCCAACAGCGTAATGTGAATTCCTATATCGATTTTATGTTTAAAAATCTGTCATATATTGAGTTAAATCGATGCCCAATAAAAATCTGTCATATTATTCAGTATATCGACTTTGTAAATTGAACTAATATACATCCATTATTATTTAATCGAAATTCATGCATTTTTTTATCGTCGACTGACTTTAGACTAGATTAACTAGGGGAAAATTGTTAAAAAAGTCTTAAACGTATTGTACTTTTACCAATTTAGTTCTAAATATTTTAATTGTACTAATTGAATCGTAAACATTTTCAACCATTTGGTCAATTTTGATTAGAAATCACTGATGTGGATGCTAGCCATCCTACATGATATGGCCAGAATTGACGTGGATTTTTTAATATCATTTTAATATGTTTTGAATTTTTTATTAATTTATTTTTCCTTTTTTCCCTTTTCTTCTCTTTTCCTTCTTTTTTTATTGTGGCCAACGAGGGTCGCCGAGCCCTTGCCATCCACTGGGTGAGGGCCACAAAGCCCTCGCCTAGATTTGGCAAGCGACTCAAAGCCCTCGTCAACAGCGAGGAGGGTCGTGGCCCTCACCCGCGATTGGCGAGGACTGAGGTTGCCTTGCCTAGATCTGAGCGAATCTGGCTCACTCATGGCCACGATGGCCTCACTCAAATCTGGGCGAGAGCATCTTCGCCCTCGGCGGCCAAAGTTATAAAAAAAAAAAGAAAGAAAAGAAAGAAAAGAAGAAAAGGAAAATAAAAATAAAAATTAAATATATCAAAATATCATTAAAAGTTGTCCACTTCAGCGTAGGTCGTGCCATGTAAGACGGCTGTTGTGCACGTAAGACGGCTGTCCTCCACGTTAGCGATTTCCAATCAAAATTGACCGAATGAAATCAATTGGCAACACGTGACAATGTTTAGTTTTCAATTGACATAAATAAAATGTTTACATTAGATCCAAAAAAGTGCAATAGGTTTATGATTTTTTCGGTAATTTTCCCGATTAATTGACGGCGGGCCAAGCCTATCATGGAGCATAATTTTTTTTTTTGTCCAAAACTGCTCATAGTTAAAGAAAAATAAAATTCAGACGTGAAATTATTCGGATCTGGACAAAACCAGTGCAAATCAAGTTGATCGGGCGTGATCCAAGAAGGGAATGAACTTGACGTGAAATTATCCTTTCGAATAAGGTTGCGAGACCGTACGTAGGGGATTCGAGCAAGGAAAATTTTTCATTTTCTCTGGTTTATCCGCCTAGTTTCAACTTAACATATTAGCTAATTAATAAACCAATTGGGACGGAATTTCATCATTTGCTTAACTTTAAACTACCAATAATGTTCATAAATTACATATATCTCTCACTGCTTATGAACTAAAATGACGTTGCTTTTGTGGATAACAGATGAAACTGGCGCGATAACCTCATTTTACTTTTCAGCCAATGGAAAGTTTCATACGTTCTGGCGACAGCAGAACTCGTCAAGAGAAGAAGGGTTCCTGTTCAAAATGATTGACAAAGCGCGATTTGCTTTTTGGTCGAAACCAATCCCGCGGTCCCTTTGATTGACCCGAAAACATGCACACGGTCCGCCTTTTGTTACGTAAGAGGCCGGAAACGGGTTCGTCCGGCACTCCACTTCATCAAAATTAGTCCTTTGCACCAAAACATCGAGAGAGGCAACAAGAAGCAAGAGACGCAGGAGCCATCAAAGGGTGGCCAAAATGTGTGTAGCCATAGCAGCCGTGCTGGACGTGGAGGCTCTTCTTCAAACCTCGGCCGCGGAGACCGAGTACATCGATGTGGGTGAGCAGGGGTGGAAGGTCCCGCTTGAGGATGGGACGCCCTACAAGACATGGGCTGAGGACAAGAACTTCAAAGTCGGCGATGTTCTCGGTAAGCACACTCGAAAGGAAAGTTTTAGTGCTTTGTGGATGCGTTTGTTTCACGAAAAATGAATTTATTTGGAAAACATTTTATCAGGAATGATCGCTTATATCGCTTATAAAAATGAATAAACGAAAGATACTTTCATCGTTCGTGAAATTATTTAGACATTAATTGTTATCGATAATAAAAATATTTTTCATTGATTAATTATTTCAAGCGAATTATAAAAAAAAAATTTCCGGATCATTCATTTCTCACAAAATAAACGGAGCCATGATTGTACTTCTAGTTTTGCTCACCATAAATTGCCATCTTTATTTATTCTCTCATGGTTAAATTACATACGTGCAACTACTAATTGAAAAATTCACAGTTGGTTTGCATTGCAAAACACATAACACTAGCGAGAAATTAACGTTTACGCCAAGAGCTTTTCCATATGATTTACCAAATACTTCTGGGGTTGCAATTTGCTTTTCAAGAAAAGAAGTTTAGCAAGCTCAGACCATGCAATTAGGGCATATCCAAGTCGAGCCGACGCAATGCCAAGCTTGAGCTCGACTCGACAAGAACACCCGAGACTCGAGAATTCGAGCTTGGGAGCCACTCGAAATTAGGTAAATCAATCCCGAGTAGTCACTAAGCCAAGCCCGAATAGACTCGTTTCATCCCAAAATGCACATCCTGGCGCTGATATATGTGTTAAGTCACGTGGATTATTTAATTGTAAATTGTTTAGCATCCTAGTTATTAGGAGTCTGTTTTGTAGTGGTGTTGAACATAGCTCTGTGTTTTACCAAGTCAATAGGTGATTTCTGTACTTTGCTATTTTTTAGGGGTTAGTGGAGTACTTTCTTTTATACTGTTAACTGTCGTGTGTCAGCTCTTTAAGAAGAGTATCTGATGTAAAGTTTTTTTCTAAGAGAAAAAATGCAATGAGAACAACGTAGTTCTTTGCATACTGTGTAGCTTTCCTTCTTCCAAATTCTGTAACATTGGTATCAGAGCCAGGTTGTGAGAAGAGTGAGTTTGAAAAAGGAGAGATTGAACGTGAGATACCTTTGTGAAAAGTCGCAGTAGCAACTTTTTCAATGGCCATTGATAATTTCGTTCAGCCTGCCATTCCTCGCTTTGATGGTCATTACAACCATTGGAGCATGCTGATGGAGAATTTCTTGCGGTCGAAAGAGTATCGGCATGTCATCGATTTCGGAGTAGCGGAACCCGGGCCGGAGTGGTGTTGACGGATACACAAAAGGCTAATTTGGATGCATTGAAGCTGAAGGATCTCAAAGCCAAGAACTACCTTTTTCAAGCTATCGATTGATCAACCTTGGAGACAATTCTTTGCAAAGACACCTCCAAGCATATTGGGGTTGCAATGAAGAAAAGTATTAGGGGAACGCGAGGGCAAAGCGCATGCAACTTCAAGGGCTTCGGATAGAATTTGAGAATTTACGCATGAAAACCGATGAATCTGTTACTGATTACTTGTCGAGAACAATGACGATCGCTAACAAGATGCGGATTCATGGCGAGAAGATGGAGGACGTCACCATCATCGAGAAGATTCTTCGATCAATGACACCGAAATTTAATTTTGTTGTTTGTTCTATCGAAGAATCTAAAGATATTGATGATCTTTCAATTGATGAGTTGCAGAGTTCTTTGCTGGTTCATGAGCAAAAATTTGTCCAGCAAGATAAAGAGGAACAAGCATTAAAGGCAGTAGCCCATTCAAAAGGTCCTGATCATGGGAAAGGGAGATGGAAGGATAAAGAGTCATATCATAAATCAAATGAGGATCACGCTGTCGATCCTAAATGGAAAGCGAAAAACTGTGACAACAACTATCCAAACGGCAACAAATCGAAGTTCTTCGACAAGTCAATTGTCGAATGTTATAAATGTCACAGGTATGGCCATTACAAGTCTGAATGTAGAACCAATCTTAACAAAAACCGTGGTGCAAAATCAAATTTTGTAGAGAAAGCAGAAGAAGTTTCGCTTTTGATGGTCTGTCATACAAAAGAAGAGGTTCATCGAAATTTGTGGTATCTAGATACCGGCTACAGCAATCACATGTGTGGAGATAAGTCTGTATTTTCAGACTTGGATGAATCGTTCCGTAACACGGTTATGTTTGGCAACAAATCTTCTGTTTCTTTCATGGGCAAAGGCAATGTTAAGATTCACACCAAAGAAAACTCTACTCAGGTGATCTCTAACATTTACTTTGTTCCAGATTTGAAAACCAATTTGCTTAGCATTGGTCAATTACAGGAGAAGGGATATGAGATCTCTATCAAAGATGGAGTTTGTCGAATTCAAGATGAAAACTTGGGCTTAATTACTCAAGTCAACATGACAACAAATCAGATGTTTCCACTGTATCTCGATGACACCAATCAATGGTGTTGTTCTGCGAGATTGAAGAACGAAGCCTGGTTGTGGCACTTTCGCTATGGACATCTGAGTTTTGGTGGTCTAAAGACGCTGCAGCAAAAGAATATGGTAACCGGTCTTCCACAAATTCAAAGTCCTTCTCAAGTTTGTGAAGAGTGTGTTGTTGGCAAACAACATCGAGATCCGTTTCCAAAAGGAAAAACATGTAGAGCGAAGAAGGTGCTGGAATTGATACATTCAGATTTATGCGGACCCATTAAGCCGACATCAAATGGCGGTAAACGTTACTTTATAACGTTCATTGATGATTATAGTCGGAAAACTTGGGTCTATTTTCTGCAGGAGAAGTCTGAAGCTTTTCTAGCTTTTAAGAACTTCAAAGTACTAGTTGAAAAAGAAGCAAGCATGCTTATAAAGACTCTTCACAGCGATCGTAGTGGAGAGTATAACTTGCAAGAATTCATAAATTTTTGTGAGACTCATGGAATTTTGAAAACAGCTTACGACAACTTATACGTCACAGCAAAATGGCGTTGTAGAGAGGAAGAATCGCACCATCGTAAACATGGTACGAACCATTTTGGCAAGAAGCAGTGTTCCAAGAAGTTTTTGGCCTGAAGCTGTCAATTGGAGCATTCATGTATTGAACAGGAGCCCCACACTAGCTGTTCAAAATATGACGCCTGAAGAAGCTTGGAGTGGGCACAGACCATGTGTCGAGCATTTCAGAATTTTCGGTTGTATAGCGTTTGCCCATGTACCAGATCAGAAGAGGACCAAGCTTGATGACAAAGGTGAAAAATGCATTTTTCTTGGTGTTAGTGAACATTCAAAAGCATACAAATTGTATAATCCTATCACCAAGAAAATTATCATCAGTCGTGATGTAATTTTTGATGAAGAGAGGTTCTGGTTATGGAATGAAAACAAAGTTGAACAGCAAATACAAGCTGATTTTGATGGAGAGAATGGAGAAAAATTGCAGCAGCCTTTGGAAAATGTAGAACCTGTAGAAAATGAGCAACAACCAGCAATCAATGAATGTATTTCAGCCTCTAAAACAGGAGATGAACAGCAACCTCGACGAGTTAGAAGAAGGCCCGCATGGATGACTGATTATGAGGTAACTGGGATCGATCAAACTGAAGACCCTTTTACTCATTTTGCCTTATTTTCAGATTGTGATCCAGTAGCTTTCGAAGATGCTATTAAAGAACCAAAATGGCAGAAGGCGATGGATGCAGAAATTGCAGCCATTGAAAGAAATAATACTTAGGAGTTGATAGAGCTTCCAAAAGGGCAAAAGACCATTGGAGTGAAATTGGTGTACAAGACGAAGTTAAAGGAGAACGGTGAAGTCGATAAATACAAAGCCCGCTTAGTCGCAAAAGGCTACAAGCAAGAGTTCGGCATTGACCATACAGAAGTTTTTGCTCCAGTTGCCCGACATGACATAATCAAAGTGGTGATTGCACTTGCGGCACAAAATTCATGGCCTATCTTCCAGTTGGACGTGAAGTCGGCATTTTTACATGGCGACTTGGAAGAACAAGTATTTATTGATCAACCTCCTGGTTATATAAAGTTTGGTAGTAAGCACAAGGTGTACAAACTAAACAAGGCGTTATACGGACTAAAACAAGCTCCAAGAGCTTGGTATAGTCGTATAGAGGCCTATTTTCTGAAGGAAGGTCTTCGAAAATGTCCATATGAGCATACGCTTTTTGTGAAAACTAGAGAAGGAGGGAAGATGCTTATTGTTTGCCTGTATGTTGATGATTTGATTTATACTGGAAATGATAGTGCTATGCTTGAAAAATTTAAGCAGTTTATGATGCTTGAATTCGATGTCACGCCCCGTACCCCTAATAGCATGAACATCTGCGTATAGGTCGAAATGAGTGCGACGCTTCCAGGATTGCGTCACCGACCCGAAAACCCAAATCAATAAAATGCGCCACGTGCGGAAACGACGATATATATATATATATATATATATATATAATATATATATATATATATACACCCGGACAATTCAAAACGTAACCATGAATAGCGTGAGATAACGAATTACGATCTATTAAACCAAAATATGCATTCTATTACAACTTAAATACACTATCCCTTTTAGACAAAAAGGGTACCTCAAAAGGGCTACAAAAACAAAAGAGATTGGTGGCCTAGGGATATCAAACTATCTACCGGGAGGGGACTACAGTCAAAAAGTGGCGGCCCTCACTCCTACACTGATATCAAACCTACGATACCCAGTCGGGATTAGAACTCGACGACTCTGACGAACTCTCAAGCTGCTCTTGGTCCTCCTCAGAACTCATGGCCGGGAACGAAAAAATTTCAATTTTACCGTGAGAAAACGTGAGAAAAACTCAGCAAGTAACAACCTCTAATCCTAAACTAGGCTAAAGTGCACCTCCAAAGAGTAAATAAAACACATAAATCAATGAACTAGTATAACAACCATTATAAGTTCACCCGGGCCCACAGCCCAATTCACTATTCCCGCCCGGCAGATTAGGCATTTAATACCATTATAAAACATGTGCAGTTATATCGACCCGAAGGCCACGACCCTAAGGCCAACAACGGTTAAAAACCGAATGCCACGACGAAGGTCATGATTCGTTCGACCCGAAGGTCGATAAGGCCACGATTTGTTCCGACCCGAAGGCCACGACCCTAAGGCCACAGTTTAAAAGGCTCGTCATATATACCCATGCACTCTATTTTGGCTAATAACAAGCACATATGCCATTCACATGCTTGGGAATTCAAATCAATTATCCATGCCAAGAGACCAAATACAATTTACGCGCGGATTTGTCAATTTCAACGCATTAATGGTATGTTCAATCATTTCCATTTAACCCCTAATGATCCGGCACTCATCTCACGCACTTATTCCAATTCAAAGCAATACACTCAAGGCCCGCCATGTCCTAATCAAACTTAGCCATTAAATCCTCGAACATGGCATACCACTAGAATTTCCAACAAGTCCTAAATTGCCTTTAAAATGCCAAATTTTCAAGCCCTTACTCTATAGACCGTTTGATGCTCAAATTAGGCAATTTAGCACAATTTCGGACCTCCATGAACAGTGCTCGACATCATACAATTTTCCAGCTTTAATTCATCCCTAAACAACCTTATTAAGTCCCACTTAAGCATTGGATCACCCGATTTAAACAATCACACAAGAGTCCAATTAATACCAACTTAGGCAAATCATTCCAAATTCGGGTCTGGTATGAACAGTACCCAAACAGCCCTCAATTAGTCACCAAATCACACTTAAATCATTCCATTAGGCTCTAATTATAACCCCTAATCATCCAATAGACATTTACCCATAGTTAGACAATAATTTAGTCTAATTAAACCCTAATTCACCCACCTAACGTGCAATTAAGACTAATTTGGGATTAGGGGTTTGATACTCGCCTAAAATTGTTTGGGATTAGGGTTTAACTATCGACACCGCCTAAAGAATCGAGGGAAAACGTGAGCTGAGGGACAGAGGAGAGAGAGAGAGAGAGAGCTGGTCAAAAGTGGTCAAAATTGGTGAGTGGGATCCAAGTGTCACACATCCAAGGGTTTGGGACAATTTGCCCTTTGATCCAATGGCTTAGGGCCACTCTCCCCCAATAATGGAAGGGCATATTGGTCAAATGCCCCCTAACCAAGGCTGACCAGGTCTTGTTGGTCCCATCTAACCTTAGTTAAACCCCAAAATTGACCAAAAATTCGGAATAAAATAAAATAGCCTAGGGCAATTTTCGTAATTTTCCGACCCCGGACCGAAATTTCAATTTTTGCCCAAACCGGTCCTATATATTCATGGGAGACATAATACGGTGTCGGATTTGCGAAATTCACTTTCTAAGCCCTCGAAAATCGTCCGCGAAGTCCCGGAAATAAAATAATATTATTTTTCAATTTTTGTCAAAATTCCAGTTTTTGATCGTTTGCACTCCGGACGCGCGTGATTGCCCCAAAATGACCTTGACCGCGAAAAATAACCTCAAACGGCCTCCAAATCCGGCCTCGGTGTCCACAGGGGCAAAACCGTAATTTTCTCAATTTCTGTCGAATTTTCCGTTTTCAGCTGTATTAGTTCCAAACATAAATGGCCACTCTAAAATGACGTCCGTCTTGCCAAATAGTCGTAATTACCCTCGAAATTTTGATTTAAAAAATTCGAGTCAAAATTCAGGATGTTACATTCGACATGTCTGATCTTGGAAAGATGCACTATTTCCTTGAGATAGAAGTTGTTCAATTTGCTGGTGGAGTCTTCATTTCCCAAAGAAAATATGTGCAAGACATTTTAGAGAGGTTCCAAATGAAGAATTGCAATTCTTCTAGCACACCAACAGAGGTGGGTTTGAAGTTAGTGAAAGATCCTGAAGGAAAGAGAGTTGATAGTACCATGTACAAGCAAATTGTGGGAAGCTTGATGTATTTAACTTCAACTAGGCCATATATAATGTATTTTGTGAGTCTCATAAGTAGGTACATGGAGAATCCTACTGAGATGCATCTCTTTGCTGCCAAGAGAATTTTTCGATACTTGCAAGGTACGGCTGACTTTGGATTGCTCTACAAGAAGGGAGAAAGTTCAAACTTGATGGGCTTCACTGATAGTGATTATGCCGGAGATCAAGATGATAGAAGAAGCACTTCCGGATATGTATTTATGATGGGTTCGGGAGCTATTTCATGGTCATCAAAGAAGCAGCCGATTGTCACTTTATCAACCACTGAAGCTGAATTTGTTGCAGCAACTTCATGCGCTTGTCAAGCTATTTGGTTGAAGAAAATTCTTTAAGAACTTCATGTTGAGAGCCAAGGACCTACTGTGATTTATTGTGACAATAGTTCAGCAATAAAACTCTCCAAAAATCCTATTTTACATGGAAGAAGCAAGCATATAGATGTCAAGTTTCATTTCTTGAGGGATCTTACGAATGAAGGAGTTATTGATCTCATCTATTGCAAAAGTGAGGATCAAGTTGCTGATATCTTTACCAAGTCCCTCAAGTTAGCTGCATTTCAAAAGCTGAGAAACCTGCTTGGTGTCCAGAAGTTGTATTAAACTGAATGTTAGCAAACTTTCAGTTTAAGAGAGGGAATGTTGAGTCACGTGGATTATTTAATTGTAAATTGTTTAGCGTCCTAGTTATTAGGAGTCTGTTTTGTACTGGTGTAGAACATGGCTTTGTGTTTTACCAAGTCAATAGGTGATTTCTACACGTTGCTGTTTTTTAGGGGTTAATGGAGTACTTTCTTTTATGCTGTTAACTGTCGTGTGTCAGCTCTTTAAGAAGAGTATCTGGTGTAAAGTTCTTTTTTAAGAGAAAAAATGCAATGAGAATAACGTAGTTCTTTGCATACTGTGTAGCTTTCCTTCTTCCAAATTCCGTAACAATACGATCATTAAATTAACAGCTCTTCTCATTTTGGCTCCGAACGTTGGTAGTGTTCGACTTCTCTAACGAAAAGCAAGATGTGACGAGGGTCAGAAACAAGGCGGCATTCGAATCGTGCGACTCCACAAAACCGGCCCGGTCCGCTGGAAATTGAAAGACGCCAGGGAGTACTACTTCATCGGCACCGTGGGCAAGCGCTGCCTCCGGGGACAAAAGCTGGCCATCAACGCCACCGACCACCCGGCCGCCCCTCCCCTTCGGTGGAGGATCTTATTGTAAAGCCGAAACGTGGAAAACCGATCCACTCTTTGGGGAAGACTCCTGAAGAGACGACATCACAAGCTAGAACTAAAAGATGTGGACCAAGATTAAGGCGAATAAGGCTGTGCCCGTGAAAGGACGAAAGCCGATAAGGTGATAGGCCCGTGAAGAAAAAATGAAGACAAAGCGCCGCTGAAGATCTCTCCACCGAATAATGCATGTTAAAATATGTTTCTTTTAAGATATTTTTCTCTATTGGAGATAGATCTAATATCTCTTTTGATCATTACACATATCTCTATTTGATTGTGTATATCCTTGATTAATATGTTATCTTGGATAATATCTAATAAAACTCATTGCTTGTGTACTCTTCATTACAATATATATATATATATATATATATATATATATAGAAATTCTATATTTCTCATTTTGAATTAAACGATCTCAAGTGCATCGCGTGCACACCCAAGTGCACAATGAGTCCCACGACGGTGCACAACAGTGCACAGACGAGTGCGAATCTCATACTTCGTGTCATCCTTTTCAATAACTACTCATATCCCTCTCTCAAAGTCAAATCCTCAACATTGTTCACCTTGTCAAACCGCCTGTTCTATTGTCGCGTAGCATGCAGAGCCTTGTTATCTAAAAAAGCGCCATCGAATTTGTTTCGTAATAACCGTATTGGCCGCGTTTTTATACGGTGTTCGTAATGATGAAATTTTGGAAGGAGATTGGTTAAAAAGTCAAATAATTAGCTTAAACATTTCCCTTGTTTCAACTTAACATCCATCATTTCAAAATTGACTGGATTGACTATATTAGAAAATCATTAATAGTTTTAAAATTAACTTGGCCAAATTGAAAAGGTTTGGTGTAGAATTAGTAACCGTACAATAGGTTTATTACTTTTTTGACAATTTTCTCGTTTTTATAAGGATATCTAAAGACAATAGTACTTTACCTATAGATACTCATACTTTTATTAATATAAATATTGTTCGTAATTTTTTAGATAGATAAACTTTTCAAACTTTTATATTGCGTGTTTTTATAATTAAATCAAGAAAGTCTGTAGATTAGGAAAGTAAAATAGCAGGCATATAGACCCGATGCTACACTAAACGAATACTCGTGAATATTACCGACAAAATGATCAGACCTTATCATATCAAGTTAAGAGACTAAATTAAATAAATTGAAAGTTTAATTTTAGATTATACATATAGGATTAATTCAGTGATCACCATGGACTAATTAAAAGTTTAAAGATATGGGTGTATCAATTTGGAGTAAATGTGACATGAGCGTACCGATTTGAATTTTTTACGATACAAAATTTTTAATTTTAGAGCAACTGTGACAATGATATAACAGTTTTAGGTTTTTGTTAGTATAGCCCTTTGTTGGGTATGCTAAGCTAAGGAAGTTTAAGTTTTAGGGTTTCGATGCAAATGGCTGTCAGAATTATGTTTAAGATGTCTTGCCAGTATGTCTTATGTGTTGATTAATCGATGGAAAATTTACTTTGTTAACATGCGAGACCTTTAACATGTCTGGCCAGAATAAGATGTCTGGATAGAGAACTTTTGCACTTCAAGGACTCCAGGTTAGCACGTTCAATTATCTCTTCGGTGAATGCCATGGCATTGCCTTTACTGTTCGTCTGGCTGCTGCTAGTGACGGGCGTAGTGGCATGGAGCTTTACGTTCTTATTCTCCTCCTCTTCTTTTCTAATCAATTTCGTCCCTTGGCTAAGAGTAACTAGACATGTACTTTTTATCGAAGGAATGCTTATTTTTTGACTCGCTCTTACAATCTAGTTTTTCTTCAATTGGCAGGCGGCACCAAAGCTCGCACATGGTTGCCGGACTTGAAGAAACATGGACTTTCTCAAGCTAATCTGTTCCTGGTATTGTCTTTTCTCACGTTTCTGTTCTATCACTTGTTTTCCTGTTTCTCTTCCTTTGTTTTTCCGGTTTCTCCGCGGTTTGAAGCTAATTGTCGGACGTATTAGAAGAGAACTTCCAGGATGGGCAATCGACACTCGGATCACGCGAGGCGTTGGACACTTTTATTGGAGACATTGCTTGCGGAGGGTATGCTCGTAAGGTCATTGGATGAATTCCTTTCTGGTTATCAATAAAGAGGTACTTTTTTGGACTTGTTGATAATCTGTGAATTTGGGTCAAGGATTTTGGTAAGCAAGCTGCACACTCTTGATCAGATTGTTGGTAGGATTCTCAGCTCCATGCAGTCACGACATGTCGCACAGAGGAATTTCTGGGTTATCTCTGGAAGATGCTAGCGGAAGCACTGCTTTAGTCGGTACTGTCAAATGCTTCGTATACCTGCTTGAGACGGCATTGAACTAACAACTTGTCGTAGTCATGCTTCGCTTTAAATTTTAATGGCTCCTGTGTTCCTTATATGAATCTTGACCTTAAATTTCCGTTGGGAAACTTTGCTTGTGTTAAAATCCGTGAAGTTTCTCATGGATTCTGTTCTCTTCTTATTATCACACCAACCAAACGCCAAAAGAAAATGTACAGTGATTTCTGGTAGAATGCATTGAACTTTCTAACTTAAAAGCCGCTGCAACTGACTCGATCATGTCCTATATACATCATGGGCAACATTTTTTGCTGCTCACGGTTACTTTCACGTGTAGTCTGTATGCATGTGAAATGAGATGACCATATAATCTGGACTCATCAATTTACTTAAATTTGAAATGGTGGGTTGATTTGCCCTGGTTATTGGTGTAATTACTCATCTGAGAAAGAAAAAACTCAGTTTACTTAGATACTGAAATTGCATGCATTCTCGTTGAAAATGAAGTCTAAGGATATGATATTAATCCCATCGGAAGTCCCCATACCGGCATCCAGCGCACGGCGATCCCTGTAACCAAAAGCGGCACTCCAAGCACACTAATCTGTAATCTTATCATCTGCTTAGCAACGGAGCTTGGAGCGATCTTTGAAACGACATGATTTCACACAGAACTTTCCACACTAAACTTTTTCCACGGAAGGCTATCATCAAACCAGAACAGTCAGACTAGGACATCCTTTATAACTGCAAAAGGAAGCAGCACTGAAACAACCCCTCAATCGCATAAAATGCTCAGTTCGCATCCTTCGCTCCGCACAGCAATAGATGTTCAAATTTTTTATATCCCACCAATGTCTACTCTTCAGAGATTCTTAAACCTAAACATTCTCTTCTGTTTGCATTACTAAACAAATTTTATTTAGCCATGAAGTCTACAAGCATGGTCTTCAAACCAAAATCTATCCATCATATAGCTCGCATTCGAGAGGTCTTCAGTCCAACACGCGGAGCTCACCTCTGTTTGCCATTGCCAAAGTTACGAGCTCCAATCTTGCCTCGGGGTCACAATTGCTGAGGTTCAAGGCGCCAAGCTCGCTCCTATAAACGAGCTCAGCCCATTTTAAAATACTTAGCATCGAATTGAAGTGTTCTTACTAAGTAATGACGTAAATCATATCGATGCATCTTCCTCTGTTGAGAAGAACTGATCAGAAGTTTCTAATCAATTATGTTATTGAGAGTTCTGTTGGGTGATGAGACTCAATGAACGCACACCACATGTGACTTTGCTCTATCAGCATAATGCAACTTTCTCTTTCATATCAATTTCTTGTTTGTATTATTCGATATATTTTATTATTTGCTTGGGGGGCACACGAAAATGATACTTGACCAAACTAAACACGTCTCAAAAGTTTCTAGAAAACTCCTCCATCACGTTCGTAATTTTAGCGGTAGATATTGACAAATACACCTCTCCCTGGAGCGCTTTGTGATTGACAATTTTGCAATTAAATTTTTTGAAATAGAGGGAGGGGACCAAAGGACCTTGACTTCATGACTTATATAAATATGTATACGTGTGAAAATATTATTGTATTGTTTTTAGTGGTTGAGAGAAGATTAGTATGATATTTGAAGTGATGGGTTTTACATATGAACCTCCCATCGTAACTAACTACATGTAAAACATGCGAAATCTCCATTGGGATGATTGAGCTAAGCCATAATGAGAAAAAAGAGCAAAAGACAGCAAAGGTGCCCCATTGCGAGATTTTTCTGTATATTCTTACTTCAAATCGAAATGCTAAACGTGACAGTTACATCTTATGATAGGCGATACTTGAATTTGTGCAAATCAAACTTAGTTGTGGTAGGTAGGTTTACTGAGATTGATACTCAAAGATGATATATCAGTAGATGTGATGGATTATTGATGGACATTTTAATAGTCGACTTATATTCAGTGCCCAATAAAATTCGGCCCTAGTTTTTTGTATATCAATTTTGTAAATCAAACTTCGCTATATATAATATTATCGAATCAATTTTCATGGAGAAATTTATCAAAAAAGTCATAAACATATTACGCTTTTGCCAATTCAGTGCTAAACCTTTTAATTGTACCAAATGAGTCATAAACCTTTTTCACGTTTTACCAATTGAGTCTATCTAGCCAATTTGGCCGGAAATTTATGACCTTTTTTTTATTGTGCATTTGTTATTATATGCTTATTTTAGACCAATTGGCGGGCCAGGCCCATCATCGGGCACAAAATCCCTTGTTTGAGCCCGCCCATTATTAAAGAAAAATAAAAATTTCTACACAAAATTCGTCGAATATGAACAGAATTGTGCACATCAAGGTGATTGGGCGGGGCTCAGGACGGGAATAACTTGTGCAGATCTACCTGTTTTGGCTCTTTCTATTTCTGCACTAACTACGATTTCATTTGTCTCTTCTGAAGATTGATTACTTTTATGAGCACCAAGGCCTGTTCAACTTCAATCCCGCATTTAACAATTTTGCTGAAATGCGAGAGAAACCCTGCATCATTTTCCCAGTCGCTGTAGCAAAACGTGTTGACTGCTCACGTATGCACATAACATATTCTTCATAGGACTTTCTCGCACTAAAAAACATGCCTTTCACAAAGAATGTTAGAGAACGAAATCGGAAAAGAAAAAGTACTATAAGTTGAAGGATAAAAACACAAACTTAAACATATAATCCTCGTTTCGAATAGGCCTGTGAGACCATACTAACAGATGTTCGAACGAGGAAATTTTTAATTTTCTCAAGTTGAGCGGCGTAGTTTTTGCTTAACCCGATTGCTAATTGATAGACCAATTTCATTCTCACTATAGAATTTTATCATTTGCTTAATTTTAAGCCACCAATAACGTTTACATGTAACATATACTTCCCATTGTTTGAAATCGAATATAATATCTCTTTTGTGGATAAAAGATAAAAATTCACACAATAATCAGAGTTGTTCTTTTATGCTTTCATTGAACTTCAAAGCTAATGTTCCTCACTTATTACCGACAGCTATTTTAATCTCGTTTCAGGAACTGAACGAAAGTCCTCCATGTCGTGGCGAAAGTGTTCTACAATTTCTCGAAACCTCTTTCTCAGTTTACTCTTCAGCCAATGGAAAGTTTCATAGGTGCTGGAGACATGGAACGTGTCAAGAAAGGAGGAGATCATCTTCTTTCTCGGGCTACCGGAATTCAACGCAGAAGGTTCCTGTTCAAATGATTGACAATGAGAAACGTCATGCCGCATTCAATAAGATAAGTGACCATCGCGACGTTTCGACTTTGGTGGGATTGCTTTGCATCTCATCCCGCGTCCCTTCATTGACTGACAGACCTTCACGCGATTCGCTTCGTTATATAAGAGGCCAGAAATGGGTTCATTAAGCACTCACCTCATCAGATTAGTTCTTGCACCAGAACATTCAGAGGCAAAGAAACAAAGGCTCAAAAAGCCATCCAAGGGTCTCTATAGACATGGCCAAAATGTGCGTAGCCATAGCCGCGGTACTGGCCGTGGCGGCCCTTCTTCAAACCTCTGCGGCGCAGACCGTGCACGTCGTCGGGGATGGCCTCGGGTGGTTGGTCCCGCCCGGCGGTAAGATAGCCTATGAGACCTGGGCCGACATGCAGACCTTCGTCGTCGGCGACGTTCTCGGTAAGCACACTGGGAACGAAAGTGTTTTAGGCTTTCATTGTACTTTTAGCTTTGGTTGCCATAGTAAAACTTTTTGCTCTTGAGTTTTTCCGCATGATTTACCAAATACGTGTGGGATTGCAATTTGTTTTCAAGATAAGAAGTTGCAACAAGTTTAAATCATGCTATTAGGGGTGTAATCAAGTCGAGTCATGTCCAGCTGATGCAAATGTCAAGCTTGAGCTCGACTCGACCAAATACTCGAGTAGTTCGAATTCGAGCTCAAGAACAACTTGAAATTAGGTGAATCAATCCCGAGTAATCATTGAACCGATCCTGAATAGACCCCGTTTTCATCCCATGGCACTGTTATACTCGTTAACTAACTTGTCTTCTCATTGTGGCTCCGAAATTTTTCAGTGTTCGACTTCACAACCGGTGAGCAAGATGTGGCCAGGGTCACAAAGGAGGCATTTGGCTCATGCAACTCCACAAGCCCCATCTTCCTAGACACAACCGGCCCGTTCAACTACACTTTGGATGCTGCCGGCGAGTACTACTTCATCGGCACCATGGACACGCACTGCTACTTAGGACAAAAGCTGGCCATCAACGTCTCCGCCTCTGCCGGCCCGACCCCTTCGCCGCAGGCTCCGACCCCAACGCCGCCCCGAGGCCCAAGGACATACACCGTCGGCGACGACTTGGGTTGGCTGGTTCCTCCCGGCGGCCCGATCGCCTACGAAACTTGGGCATATAAGAAGACCTTCTTGGTTGGAGATGTGTTAGGTAAGTCCGATTATGCTACGAAATCATGCTTCTTTTATGTCTTCAAACACACGAGTCTCCATGTAAAACTTGTCACGCATTTCATAAAAAAATTAAGTGCTAAGTATCACTTTTTATTTTTTTTGGCTTTGAATGAGATATCCCATGTCAGATTTGTTGAAATAAAAGAGTAATTAGAGTCAGTTTGTTTCTGGAAAAATAATGAATGATTTGGAATTTTTTTCAAAGAAAAAATGATTTAGCCAATGAAAAATGTTTTTAAACGAACAATAATCTATCCTTAATTGATTCTAAAAATGATTATTTGTATCACTTGAGTATCTTTCCCACGAGATTAAGTAGCATGCGAACCATCAAATTAATTTCCAAAGTCTAACTGGTTCTTTGTTATGCAGTTTTCAACTTCAAAAATGAAACCCAAGATGTCGCAGTGGTGACGGAAGCGGCCTATGGTACTTGCAACACCACCAACACCATCGCGGTCTATACGACAAGCCCGGTTAAATACAACCTTATTGCCGCCGGCGAATACTTCTTCACAAGCACCTACTCTCGCCACTGCATCTTCGGTCAAAAGCTAGCCATCAACGTAACCGCCTCCAGCTCCGCCACTCCACCTTCCAGCACCACAACCCCAACGCCGTCCGGCTCCTCTGCTCCATCTCCAACGGCCGGTGGCCCCTCGGCGCCAATACCCGAGAGCTCCGCTCCGGCTAGGGCTGTCCTCGGCTTCTCATCCACGTTGTTGCTCATCGCCTTGGCTTTTGTTCATTGAAATTTTTTTCTAGATTCTAGTAAATACAATATTGCTTTATACGAAATTCAATAGATACACCGCAGACACCATTTGTCTCTCGGTCACCTTTTCTTCACATGTCTGTTTATACTTTTCATAAAATAAGGTATCCACCAGATTTTTTAGGTTTTTTTTTGTACCTTGATTTATTGTCAGTCCATCCGGGACAATAATGGTTGATCGATGTATTTAATTTCATGTAAATCATCGGAGATTATACTATATGCTTGTGTAGTGAATTGCTTTTGATTTTGCTGCCTATGAACCAATAAACACCCGATGTTAACACTCTATCCCAATTGTTTACACGTATCTGATATTCAATTAAGAAAAAATACAGAAGTTAAATGGCATATATACACATGCACATATACATGTACACATGCCTGTACACATGCTCATATACAAGTAGATAATGTATATGAGTCGGTCCACACGCACTTGCTTTATGGTCGCGAATGTCAGTCCATGCGGCTCCTATTCACGGGGCAGACGTTCAATATGAAGCCCTAAGAATATAGCCACCCCTCACGAGACTTCCATGCACTTTCAAGTCGTTGAAAACTTGTACACGTAAGTACATGGGGCTCAAATTTCAAGGGCTTCGATTAGGTGTTGACTTTAACAAAGTTTGATGTGCGAATATTATAATATATGGCATGAGCTTTTGGTTCCTCATGTGCACAAGTCTCATTGGAGATACATATGAGTGAAGGGATCCTTTTGCTGGTTATTTTAAAATTTCGAATTTTTAGTTAGAAACTAATGTGTGAAAGCAAGAATGGTGGAGATCACTATGCTCTTTCTTAATTATTGTTTTTTATCGCGTGGGAATTGTGGGGGCACGCTAGTCTCATTAATGTCAAGGATGTAGTCTGAGATAGTAACGGCAAAAGAATCGTCAACTGCAAAATTGAAAAGGTTGCGGAAAAATATCACAAAAATATCTCACTTTTCTTTCAATATCGCTTTCATGTCTCTATTTTCAAAAATATCAATTTGCCATTTGAGTTTTGTTTTTGTTGACCATTTTGCACCTTCCTATCATTTATGTTTATAGATTTATGTAAGGAAAAAAAAAACCATTTCTCTATTGAAAATGCCACGGTCCGGATAGTGAATTCCCAAGATCGCCCATCCATCGAAACACCCCAAAACCTAACTACCCAACCCAAGCCCTAAGCTTAGCCACTAGCATCGGTCGTCGCCAATGCCCCTCCTCGATGACATTGGAGCTTGCTGTTGTCCATTGGAAACCTTGAAGATGTCATCGTTCAACCGATGACTGCTTACTGCGAGAACCGCTATCTAAATCGGCCTCAGTCAAGGTTGCCCATGGCGGCTCATGACCTTAGAGAGAGGTTGCAAGCCACCTGTGGCCATGGACAGGCCTAGGCTCCGTTTGGGAACTGCATTTCCAAGGAGCTTTGGGCTCCAAAGTCCCTTTGATAAATGCAAATACCGTTTGGCAAATTTTTTGGAGAGATTGGGGAAGATGCGATTGCATTTCCAAATGTCACTCCAACTTTATCCTCACTAAGTTTTTATAATTTTGAAAATATCCTTATCTTGCGTGACGTCACCAACGACGGTTCAACTGTCAACGAAGCCAAATCTAGCTGCTGGCAAGCCAATCTAGTGCCGGCCAACCTCGCTTAGTCGCTCAAACTCAAGAGGCCATTGCCTGGGTTGTACAAACCCGGGCAACGGTGATGCGGCCTAGGTCACTCAAACCCAAGCAACCGTCACTTTGAGTCACGTAAATTATATAATATCTTTTCATTTCAATTAATTTCCTTAACTAATAAAAAAAATGAAATCTTTCTCAGTATTATGATAGTTCTATTTCATATAGAAAATTTCTCAAGCCTTTTTGTATTTTTGTGTTTTCTTATTAAATTTAGTCAAATCTGTAAATTAGGAAAGCAAAATAGCAGGAATATAAACCCAGTGCAACTCTAAATAAGAATCTATTTTTAGTATTATAGAGATTTTAAACTAAAATGCATCTAAATAGAACAATTCTAATATTTATAAAAGCCGAAAAAGTAAAAAGCAATAAAAAGATAAACACTTTTTATGGATCGTAATAAAAAGATATTTTAAAAATTCCGGCGCTGATGTAATTATAAACCTGTGAATAAATGCTATGAAAAGTTAGGGCCTAAATTGAATTAATTAAAGTTTAGAAATTATATTAAACACTTTTGAGGATCGTGATTGACGAAAATAAGCACCATGATCACATTGCAGCCAAATTTTAGGGTAGGTTCGTTTCGTGAAAAATGAGTAATTTAAAAATACATTTCGAAAAATGATAACTTATATCATTTCAAAAAATAAATGAATAGAAAATTTTTTCAATCGCTCACGAAAAGAGTGAGGCATAATTTATTCAATCATGAAAAGATTTCTGTTGACTAATTCTTTTAAATGATATAAATAATTATTTTTTAAAAAATATTTTTCAAATCACTTATTTTTCGCTAAACGAATTCACCCACGCACAAATGGTGTTATATTGTTTGGTTTTTACTTTTTGCTCCTTGAATTATCCTCGTACTAATACGAAACCGAAGACTTCACTGAAGCCGCGGCCAGAACGCTCTCCTCCCTCTTCTCTCCTCTTCACAGAAAACCCTCAGGACGAAGTGGGGGCTGCAGAGCATCGTCGCCGTCGGATACCCAGGAAGCCTTTGCTCTGTAAGTCGAATCCCGCCTCCTCTTCTTTGCCCTGAATCTCGGTTCTTGTTATCAATATCGAGTTTTTACGAAGTGGGTGCGATCGATCTTGGAAGACCAAGCTCGAGCTTCGTGCTGTGTTAGTCTGCTGTGAGGTCGATCGATTGGTTGAAGAACTTTGGGGTTTGTTTCCGTGGGTGGGTTCTGGTACTGGATCGATGTTTTTATTCCGATGTTGTCGCAATTCAGTGTTTGTTTGTGTAGCTAATGTTTTTGGTCAAGCTGCTCGCTGGTGCTGGAAAAAAATTTAAGCTTGGGTCAGATATTGGAATTGGGTTGTTGCGCGCGTTTCAGGTTCTGAGATTCCAATTTCGGGGAGTTTGTTTTTTTTTTTCTTTTTCGGGATTGCGGTGGACTGGTGGAATTTCTTGTGACCATTTGTGGTGATGTGTTTGCAATCGGATAGGTTTTGTACTTCTGGTTGTCGGCATACAATGACTCGGGTTTGAGATCTGTGGCTGAAATATTGGTTTGTCTTGGAAAGGTTTTCCTTGAAAATTTGTTTTCCCCTTTTGGGTTTTCAATGGTGAAAATGGAGACTATTGAGTTTCTTCAGTTACCCTGTGGTAGGGATGTTGTGTTTGGATGAACTCGCACTTGGTTTGGACCTTTTCTGGCTTCTAGAAACATCAGAAATCCATGATAGAATCTGACCATAAGTCTGGATTTATTATCTTCTTGCATAAGGATACTAGAATACCTAGTATTTAATAGCTCTTTTCTCTCAAGAGACTTAAAACCATTAAAGTTCATGGGCAGGGACAAAGACAGGTGAGAATGAAACTAGGAAACACCAATAAATCCAGGGCACTCCTACTAGTTGTAAGAGAATGAAATGAGGTTTCCTCTTTTCAATTCTGACTCTCCCACTCCAGTCGTTGCTTTTCTTCATTAAAATTCAATCCAACAACAGGCTTCTTAGTGAAAATAGAGATTCTTGGATGACATAGTTAAAAAGAAAAAAAGGATTTCTATATTTGAAAGACAATTCCAAATAGAAAATTTGCAATCATTTCAATTTGCTTGAAAGGGAAAAAGGAGAGGTAATATCTACCCGTACATATTCATCGGCATTTCCCATGAATCTCAATGACCAATAATTGGAAATTGACGCGGTAAGGAACTTACTAGAGACCTGGCACCTACAGTCCAACCAATTGGAGAGAATCCATAGATTCCTTTTCGGGAGCGATGCATCCTTCCTGAATGTAGCATGCAATTCTCCATTGTACTGTGCTCATGAGGCTGATCTTGAGCCACCATCCAAGCATAAATTCCTTCGTTTAAGATAATACAAACTCAGGATCTTCCACTGCGCCGGTCGCTTGAGAGCATTTTCCAATACTATTATGGATCTTTCTTTGATATAGATATTAACTATGATGGAGAATATACCAATTCAAATTGAGTGAATTCAAAAACGATGTTACTGCATGAAAGATAGATAAATAAATTCAATATATAGAATAAAGAAATAAAAAAAGAATAAAGCTGTGGAGAGCAAGAAAGTTGTTATTTGCTTGTTTGGAAAAAGGATGCAAAAAAAAATTAATTTGTGCTTGGCACCAATGCTATCACTCTAGCGGTTCCAGTCATTACTGGGTTTAGAAAACTTGATATGTGAAGGCTTATTATCAAGGCCTGCAGCAAGTGGGAGTTACGACTGCTGCTGTTAACCCATAGTACAAGTGGGACAGTCCCAGCTCACGACATGACAACTTGACCTATATCGTTTTGAAGATTTTGAAACGTTTGGGTGCTGACTCTTGAGATTGATACATGGCATTCACCCTTCAAAATTTAAATTTCGGTTGGGAGCTTGCATACTGTCATTGTGTCCTAAGCAATTCAGATAATTTTGTATATTTGCTAAAACAGCTTAAATTTATTATAACGGAAAATTGTTTTATGCAAAACGGGTCAAAATTAGTCAGTCGTGTCAATTTCGAAGTAGTTAAGTTTTTTCTGCACCAGAGAAGGGTTTCTCAATTGATATTCCACATACGGTGGTGTGCTCTTGTCTGATGTTTGATATATTGCCACCAGTACCCTATGATAAGTTGATTGGCACGTTAGGTTGCAATGTTTCTGGTTCTTCTATTTCCTGAAATCCAAGGTTTTTTTTCCCCGTTTATTGGCTTAAAACTTTGCTTGCTTCGTTGTTGAGAGTTTTGTGACACTTTGGAAATTGTTTGGTTTGTGATGTCTGTCTGGATTTTCCAGGACTTCCGACCATGCCGAAGAATAAGGGA
Organism: Syzygium grande; assembly: GCA_024733475.1. Classification (NCBI taxonomy): domain Eukaryota; kingdom Viridiplantae; phylum Streptophyta; class Magnoliopsida; order Myrtales; family Myrtaceae; genus Syzygium; species Syzygium grande. Next base: position 2,563,850 of record JAMXDD010000008.1, on the reverse strand, counting down.
AAGGGAGGAAAGAACAGGAAGAGAGGAAAGAATGAAGCCGATGATGAAAAGCGTGAACTTGTATTCAAGGAAGATGGGCAGGAGTATGCTCAAGTACTTCGCATGCTCGGTAATGGCCGATGTGAAGCAATGTGTATCGATGGGACCAAGCGCCTTTGCCACATAAGAGGGAAGATGCACAAGAAGGTTTGGATCGCAGCAGGTGATATCATACTTGTGGGGCTTCGCGACTACCAGGACGACAAGGCTGATGTGATACTCAAGTACATGCCTGATGAGGCCAGGCTCCTTAAGGCATATGGAGAGCTTCCTGAGAACACACGTCTCAATGAGGGTATTGCTGGTGGCCTCGATGAGGAGGATGAAGGCCCTGGCGATGATTACATTGAATTCGAGGACGAAGACATTGACAAGATCTAAACTAGGTTTGATAAACACCTCCTGTTCGGTTACCCCGGATGTTTCTCACCATTGAGTTGTGTTTGCTGATAGTCAATTACACAGCATTTGGTATTCATGTTATAAAGTTGGATCTGGTTGTGAACCCTCGTGTAATCTCCATTTTACCCAGCGCAAGATTCTATATTTGCCCTGTCTCTGCAAGTGTTTTATATTACTCTTTGCACAGGTAATAATTAAGTTGCCTTAGGGAAGGCAGCTGATGTCCAGTTGCGGCTGTAGGGTCCAAGTGTTTTCTTCAATTTTGTTCTACCTGGTGCTTATGTACGCTCTGGTTTTGCTCTGGCTTTTGGCTTGTCGTGAGTCACGCTACATCATCGATAGTTTACTAAGAATTGATAGTCCTTTACTTCTCTCCGGTAGTAAAGTCAAGATCATTTTGGTGGTTGGTCTCATTAACTTATCTTTGTTAGTGTGAACTTTCCGTCGTAAACTTAATTTGCTATGTCCAAGATTTGTTTTGAGTGTACTGAAGTATTGCCAATTTGATATTGCAATTCGAGTTTTGAGCTTAGGCCATCACGTCGGAAACCGTGTTTCAACTTTCAGTGTTCCTTGTCGGGCAAAAAAGATTGGCTCTGTACTTCCTGAAATTCGGTTTTCACTGGTAGCTAAAACTTTTCGGATGGACCGCTTTACAAGATATCCCCAACCTCTTTGGGTTTGCACGACCGACGAGTCTCTAGCTACCTCTTTGCTCGATCGTGTCTTTACTTCCATTTCCCATGTATCATCAAGCAGCTACTTGTTAGTGCTAATGGTCGCTTCACAAAATCAACGATGCTTTTGATTTTCGAGAAAGAGTGCTGAGGAACATTCCTGTTTTATAAAAAGAGCATGTTCCACATGTTTCGAGTTTTTAAAAGCACAAAGGTCGCATGACAGGTCAAACATTAGGACAAGTTCCACCTAACTCATAAATTATTTTACAGAAAGGGGACCTGCAATTTCCATGCATCGGTAGTCTTTCCTTATTCAACTCCGCAATTAACATGAAATTTAATGCTAATTGGAAGATTCCGAGGCATAGATATCTTTTTCATTGAACGAATTTCCGATGGAAAATTTCGACCCTATTGTCCCGCCATGTTTCTAATTTCTACATGCAAATTTCCTAGTTCCCTCCTCCTCTTTGCATGCCAAGTCAATAAATCTCACCCACCATTGGCTCTGCTCTCTTCCGCCCTTTCGGGCTCTTGGATTTCTTTATATCCCCAAAAGCAGGTCTTCAAAGACTAGGTGAAATGCAAGACCTTTCAATAATGAATAGAGTTGACTCGAAATGCTATTGTCCAAATCCATGGCAGATGCTTGCCTTCTTTGACACGTTCCCCGCTTCTAGTTTCCCATTTTGGCCCCTCCTAGCGAACTTGAAGCAATATAGAAACTTCGTTTTCACATAGTGTTCTAGATGAGTATTATTGGCTGGAAGGAAAATTTATCCAGAAAGTCTCAAACTTATTATACAGCAATCAATTCAATTTTAAACTTTTCAATTTAACTAATTTAACTATAAACATTCTAACGATCTTCCAATGTAGGCCTTCCATCAATCTTGACTAGAAATCACCAATGTGGCCATCGGTCGTCTTACGTGACATGATCGACACTGACATTGATAATTTTCTAATTTTTTTTATATTGCTTATATTTTTTACTTTTCTTTCCACTATTCATCTTCCCAAAAGGACTAGCATGGGTCGCTGGGGCCTCGGCAATAGTCAACAACCCTCGCCTACAACAAGTGGGGGGCTGCACGCCCTCGCCGGCCACTGTGCGAGGGCCATGAAGGCCTTGTTTGCTACAAGCGAGAGCTTGCAAGCCCTCACCGGCCTAAATTGAGGGCCATGAAGCTCTTGCGAGTCCTCCCCCATATCTAGGCAAAGGCTACGAAACCTCGCTCGCGGTCAATGAGGCCTTCCAGCCCTTGCCCAAGGTTGGTGAGGGCTCCCCCAAATCTAGGCAAAGGCCGCGACCTTCACCCATGGCTGCCAAAGGTTCCCAACGGTTAGTGAGGGCATGCTTCCGGCCACCCTCGCCGACCCTTCAAGGAAGATAAATAGTGAAAAAAAAGGAAAAAAATTATATTAAAAAAATTGCAAAAATGTCCACGTTAGCGCTAACCACGCTACGTGGAATGTTCCACACTACGTTAGCGATTTACGATCAAAATTGGCCAGAAGGACTACACTGAAAAATCGTCAAAAGGTTTAGAACCAAAGTAGCCAAATTGAAAAGTTTGGAACTGAATTAGCTATTGTACAATACTTTGAAGACTTTTTGGACAATTGTCCTGTGGTGGGTATATATTTGAACTTTTAAAAAGAAGAAACCAACATGCTGTTAAAAATAATAGCCTTCGAAAAATATACGACCCTCAATCCGGGCTAACCAGCATTAAAAACAAAGTAGTTTACTCAAGTTCAATACCGATTAAATATTGACTCAAGCTTACAAAGAGAGGTAGAATATTATAAGAGTATACAAATCTTGTAACCATGTGATGTGAGATACTTTAATAACCCTGAAGAAAAATCATGTATACATAATGAGCATATAAACTAGTAATGTGAGATACTTTAGCGGAAGAAACTGGCGATGCAATACCGGTCGATATCAAGAGAAATGATTAAGTGACCGTCCTGAATTGACTATGATATTAATAACATGTTCTGAAACTTCCAAAAGATAAATAAATAATAATTATAAATTATTGCGGGGTCCATCTTTTTAAGAATTTGTGGCTCAAATACCGTTAAGCTAGCTCTTTCACAAACATTCAAATCAATCCCTTTGCGTGTTGGCAATTTTTTAGGAGAAATTCAGTGCCTTGCATCGACTTTCATCGATGGCATTCAATTAAAAAGCATTAACTTAGTGAAAGCAGAAGAATCCCCCCCAGAAAGATAAGGCTTTGGGTTTGTGTGGTCCTCACGCCGCAGCCTGATATTCTGGAAGGCCAGCCAGTCCAAATCGCCGCCCTCGTTCGAGAAGTTGTTCCATTTTGAATATTTCTCTTCTTGTGGCCAACCTATTTGTAATAGTTCAAATAGAAAAAGAGGATCTTCGCGATTTGAATGGGTTCGGTTCAGTTCGGTTGGAAAAAAATTGAGACAGAATTTGATATATGACCGTCAATCGATTAGCTAAATTGGAAGTCTACCTAGACTTAAATATATGGGATTAATAGAGAGAAAAAAAGTTGGTAAAATTATCATTTGGTCGGTTTCCGTCGAGTTCGATTCCGTCGCAAGAAAGATGGATGAAATTGTATATGGTACATGTTTCCAACCCAATTGCGCGCTTCCCTATAGTTCGAAGTCTTGATTTGTCATGATTCTTAAAGAAGCATTAAAATGAATAACCTTTAATTGGATGGACACATTACGTTTATATGTCACGCGATATACATATTGCGTCGCGTCACAGGCGTGCGAAAGTCTTGCTGAAATTTCCACAACCATGCCAAAGCAATGCCTAGACCCAGATCCTATAAATAGAAACCCTAACCCAAATGATCCTCTCGCATCGGTCCTAACTCTCTCTTTCCCTCTCATTTTTCTGAGCTCAGAGAAGCTCAGAGAAGCTCAGAAAGCACGTCATAGAGGGGAGACCTGACCGATTTAGCGCACAACAAAGGGAGAACAAAAAGATGGTGAGGGGAATGAACATGCTTGTGTTGATGGTGTTCCTGGGAGCTGCAATCCAGAGTTGCAGCGCTCAGACGACGTACACGGTCGGCGATGGTGTTGGATGGAATGTGCTCGTGAACACCACTCAGGCCTATGAGCTCTGGGCTGCCAACAAAACTTTCATGGTTGGTGACATCTTAGGTGAGTCTACTCCTATTCATGTCTCTATTAGAGAGCATTACATATTGAATCGTGATTTTTATGTTTAACGGCTTAAAACCTTAAATCGACGAAAGTGATCCCACAAAATATAAACCAAAGATACAGTGCTAAAGAAAAACATCAATCCCTATCTTATGAAATGAATTTTTTTACTCTAGCTTTCAAACTAAAGATATAGTTGGATTTGATTTCTTAAAAGGCTAAAACTTAGCATAAGAAATATACATTGATTTGGCTATTAATTGTAACTCCATTCATTTTGGTATACGTAGTGTTCAACTTTGTGAATGGCACACAAAACGTCGCCGAGGTTACCAAATCAGCGTTCGACTCCTGCAACATCACCTCCACCATCTCCGTCTACACGGACCCGCCAGTCAGAATCACCCTTGCCACCCCCGGTGAGCACTTCTACACATCCACCTACACGAACCGTTGCTCCCTCGGCCAGAAGCTCGCCATCAACGTGAACGCTGCCTCGGCTCCTGGGCCGGCCCCAACAACTACACCAACACCACCGGCTGCTTCTGCACCGGCACCGACGTCAACCCCGACAAGGTCGCCAATGACTTACACCGTAGGTGATGGTGTTGGATGGAATGTACTTGTCAACACCACTCAGGCCTATGAGCTCTGGGCTGCCAATAAGACCTTCATGGTCGGTGACATCTTAGGTGAGTCTATTCCTTTTCATATCTCAATTGGAGAGCATTACATATTGAACCATGAATTTTTGTTTAACGGCTCAAATTCTTAAATCGACAATAGTGATCCCACAAAATGTAAAACCAAAAATAGAGTCCTATCTTATGAAATGAATTTTTTTCACTCTAGCTATCAAACTAAAGATAGAGTTGAATTTGATTTCTTAAAAGGCTAAAACTTAGCATAAGAAATATACATTGATTTGGCTATTAATTGTAACACCGTTCATTTTGGTATACGCAGTGTTCAACTTTGTGAATGGCACACAAAACGTCGCCGAGGTTACCAAATCAGCGTTCGACTCCTGCAACATCACCTCCACCATCTCCGTCTACACGGACCCGCCGGTCAGAATCACCCTTGCCACCCCCGGTGAGCACTTCTACACATCCACCTACACGAACCGTTGCTCCCTCGGCCAGAAGCTCGCCATCAACGTGAACGCTGCCTCGGCTCTGGGCCGGCCCCAACAACTACACCAACACCACCGGCTGCTACGCACACGGCACCGGCGTCAACCCCAACAAGGTCGCCAATGACTTACACCGTAGGTGATGGTGTTGGATGGAATGTACTTGTCAACACCACTCAGGCCTATGAGCTCTGGGCTGCCAATAAGACCTTCATGGTCGGTGACATCTTAGGTGAGTCTATTCCTTTTCATATCTCAATTGGAGAGCATTACATATTGAACCATGAATTTTTGTTTAACGGCTCAAATTCTTAAATCGACAATAGTGATCCCACAAAATGTAAAACCAAAAATAGAGTCCTATCTTATGAAATGAATTTTTTTCACTCTAGCTATCAAACTAAAGATAGAGTTGAATTTGATTTCTTAAAAGGCTAAAACTTAGCATAAGAAATATACATTGATTTGGCTATTAATTGTAACACCGTTCATTTTGGTATACGCAGTGTTCAACTTTGTGAATGGCACACAAAACGTCGCCGAGGTTACCAAATCAGCGTTCGACTCTTGCAACATCACCTCCACCATCTCCGTCTACACAAACCCGCCAGTCAGAATCACCCTTGCCACCCCCGGTGAGCACTTCTACACATCTACCTACACGAATCGCTGCTCGCTCGGCCAGAAGCTCGCCATCAACGTGAATGCTGCCTCGGCTCCTGGGCCGGCCCCAACAACTACACCAACACCACCGGCTGCTTCTGCACCGGCACCGACGTCAACCCCGACAAGGTCGCCAATGACTTACACCGTAGGTGATGGTGTTGGATGGAATGTGCTTGTTAACACCACTCGAGCCTATGAGCTCTGGGCTGCCAACAAGACCTTCATGGTCGGTGACATCTTAGGTGAGTCTATTACTATTCATATCTCAATTTGAGAGCATTACATATTGAATTGTGATTTTTATGTTTAACAGCTTAAAACCTTAAATCAATGAAAGTGATCCCACGAAATATAAACCAAAGATACAGTGCTAAAGAAAAACATCAATCCCTATCTTATGAAATGAATTTTTTTACTCTAGCTTTCAAACTAAAGATATAGTTGGATTTGATTTCTTAAAAGGCTAAAACTTAGCATAAGAAATATACATTGATTTGGCTATTAATTGTAACTCCATTCATTTTGGTATACGTAGTGTTCAACTTTGTGAATGGCACACAAAACGTCGCCGAGGTTACCAAATCAGCGTTCGACTCCTGCAACATCACCTCCACCATCTCCGTCTACACGGACCCGCCAGTCAGAATCACCCTTGCCACCCCCGGTGAGCACTTCTACACATCTACCTACACGAATCGCTGCTCGCTCGGCCAGAAGCTCGCCATCAACGTGAATGCTGCCTCGGCTCCTGGGCCGGCCCCAACAACTACACCAACACCACCGGCTGCTTCTGCACCGGCACCGACGTCAACCCCGACAAGGTCGCCAATGACTTACACCGTAGGTGATGGTGTTGGATGGAATGTGCTTGTTAACACCACTCGAGCCTATGAGCTCTGGGCTGCCAACAAGACCTTCATGGTCGGTGACATCTTAGGTGAGTCTATTACTATTCATATCTCAATTTGAGAGCATTACATATTGAATTGTGATTTTTATGTTTAACAGCTTAAAACCTTAAATCAATGAAAGTGATCCCACGAAATATAAACCAAAGATACAGTGCTAAAGAAAAACATCAATCCCTATCTTATGAAATGAATTTTTTTACTCTAGCTTTCAAACTAAAGATATAGTTGGATTTGATTTCCTCAAAGGCTAAAACTTAGCATAGACAAATATCATTGAATGAACTAAAATAGACATTGATTTCGATATTAACTACAACGCCATTCATTTTTGTGTATGCAGTGTTTAACTTTGTCAACGGGACACAAAACGTCGCCGAGGTTACCAAATCAGTGTTCGACTCCTGCAACATCACCTCCACCATCTCCATCTACACGGACCCGCCAGTCAAAATCACCCTTGCCACCCTCGGTGAGCACTTCTACACATCCACCTACACGAATCGTTGCTCCCTCGGCCAGAAGCTCGCCATCAACGTTACCGGTAGCTCCGCCACAACTCCATCGCCATCTCCCACTACCACCCCATCGTCACCACCCCCAGGCTCTACCCCCACCCCATCGTCGCCATCCCCCGCTACCCCTCCGTCGCCCGGGAACTCGGCTGCCTCTTTGGGCGTCTCCGGCTTGTTCTCAGGAATGTTGTCCATCGCCGTAGTGTTGTTGTACTAGATTAGTTAAGTGATCTTTTTCCTTGGTTCACTACATGGTGATCGTGATTCGTTTTTGTGAGTCATTTTTTTTTAGTATTGGGACTCATACTCGTTGATTATGATTGATTGTATACAATAAAGTTGATTTTTCATTAACTACGTACTAGACTAGCTAGCCAGATAACTAAATGGGTACTCAGCTCGATTTATCAAACCTTCTCGAAGTCAAAGTTCTTGACCAGCTGATGATTTACTTGGAAAAACTCGGCATTTGGCTTTGACATGGCGCCAGAATTGAGGAATTGAACTAGCCAATCACAGGTCGAAAGGTGTGCTTTCGATTAGCAAAGAACGATCCAATCACACATTTTAATAAACTCTCGCCATCTATGAGGTAATTATGTTTTCCATTATCAATGTCCTGAAAAGTGGCTCGAGAAAAGTTCATGTAATTCAGTTTGACTATTGGTCGTGTGCCTGTCGTCCGATTTTCCACAAAATTAGCAAAACAAATATCCTTTGCCCTATACTACCCTCACGTAAAGAAACTCTCGAGGGGGTTAAAAGAATCCCAAAGGTGATTGTGAATTTTGGTACCCAAGAAGGGTGAGATTTACAATTAAATCACAAGTTCTAAGTCTTACTTGGTCTGCCTATTGCAGTTTAGATCACATGATAGCTATTTCTCATGAATCTCCCTAGTCACAACGTGACTTGGTCTCCGACTGAATATGAAAGATGCAGTTAATATGTTCTTTGTTGAGTGAAAGGACGGGGAGGGGCAACCTCTCTAGGCGTTATTATAAGGGTCCTACGTGACATTGACGTTGTTAAAAATTTGACATTGACATTGCCGAGCTGGATTTTTTGTTCTTCCTTTTTTCAAATGTTGCCTCTCTTCTTTTTCTTCTTTTGCTGCAAACAATTTCTTATTCCTTCACCCTCTTCATCCTCGCTCTGGCATCCTTAGAAAAAAAATGGTCATGATCATTTTGTTAAAAAAAAGAATGATGAAGACGTATTTTGGGACAATTTTTTTCATCGTCTTTATTTCTCTTCCTTCACTTTGTACATATATGCATTTATCATCCAAAAAAGGAAAGAATAAGCAAGATTACAGCGATTACACTCTCCTACTTTATCTCCAAGTATTCTTGATTAAATCAATTCAAATCAAGGTTAAAGATAAAATCGTATCTTTCTCCAATACTCCCCCTCAAGTTGGTGCATAGATATCTTGGATGCCCAACTTGTCAAGTGAACTGTAAAAGATCCTACTTGATACAGCCTTCGTTAGTATATCCGCCAGTTGATCTTCCGATTTTACATACGGAAACCGAACCACTTTGGTATCCAGGTTATGTTTAATGAAATGACGATCTACCTCAATATGTTTTGTACGATCATGCTGAACAGGATTATGAGATATATCGATGGCTGCCTTGTTGTCACAAAACAACTTCATCTCGGACATAGGAGTATAACCGAGTTCTATCATTAATCTCTTAAGCCACAGAAGTTCGCAAAGACCTTTGTGCATCCCCCTGAATTCTGCTTCCGCACTTGATAATGCTACAACATTTTACTTCTTGCTCCTCCAAGTAACTAAGTTTCCTCCGACAAAAGTAAAATATCCTGAAGTTGACCTCCTATAAGATACACTCCCAACCCGGTCAACATCCGTAAACCCCTCAATTTCAAGGTGTCCATTCTTCAAAAAACGAATTCCTCTTCCTAGAGCTCCCTTCAAGTAGCGCAGTATTCTTATTACAGCATCCATATGATCTTCACTAGGGGCATGCATGAATTGACTAACAACACTCACAGCATAAGTAATATCAGGTCGAGTATGAGATAGATAAATTAATTTTCCCACCAACCTTTGATACCTTTCTTTGTTAGTTGGTATCTGATCTGGATACTCCCCAAGTCTATGGTTCTGCATAACTGGAGTGTCTGCGGGCTTACAATCTAGCATCCCCACTTCCGCTAATAAGTCCAACACGTACTTCCTTTACGAGAGAAAGATTCCACCTTTAGATCGTGCCACTTCTATTCCTAGAAAGTACTTCAGTCCTCCTAGGTTTTTCATCTCAAATTCTGAGGACAGTCTTTGTTGGAGTTTAGAGATTTCCTCTGAATCGTCTCCTGTAATAATCATATCATCAACATAGATAATCAACACAATTATTTTTTTTTCCCGACAACGCCTTAAGAATAATGTGTGATCTGCACCACTCTGAATGTACCCATATTTCTTCATCGCCGCACTAAATCGGCCAAACCAAGCACGGGGTGATTGTTTCAACCCATACAAAGATCGTTCTAGCTTGCAAACCAATTCGGCCGTGAAGGAAAAGTGTACCCCAGTGGAATATCCATATAAATTTCTTCTTCCAGATCGCCATGAAGGAACGCATTCTTAACATCAAACTGATGCAGTGACCAATCTAAATTCGCCACTAAAAACAATAAGACCCGAACAGTGTTAAGTTTTGCGACAGGGGAAAACGTCTCCTGGTAGTCTACCCGATATGTCTGCGTGTATCCCTTCGCTACTAGCCATGCTTTGTATCTCTCGACGGAACCATCCCCTTTATACTTAATCGTGAAGACCCATTTGCACCCCACCGTCTTCTTCCCTTTAGGTAACTTCATCAACTTCCAAGTCTTATTCTTTTGCAACGCCTCCATTTCCTCCTCCATCGCCTGAACCCACTTAGGATCTTCCAAAGCCTCTTGCATCCCACTTGGCATGTGAATTGAAGATACATTCAACACAAACACCTTCAATGGTTTTGATAGTCTCCTCGTCGAAACATATTTTGCAATAAGGTACTTGGATTTCTTTCCCCCAACATCAGGTGAGTATCAATCAGGAGGCTTGCCCCTATTATGTCTGTCAGGTAACTTATATCCCACAAATATATCAGAATTATCAAGCAAACAAGATGTATTAGTAGGGAAAATTACCTCAGGGATATTCTCAAGAGATGAGTCGAAATTGGGTGCTGAAGAGAGAGGGGGCTGTTCTTGTACATTCGGTTCTGGGGGCTGTTCTTGTATATTCGTAACTGTCGGTTGCAAAACTTGCTCATTGTCACCATTTTCCACTAGTTGCTTTTCATTTTCTGGCGACATTCTCGCCGGTTGTTGCTCATTTTCGGGCTGCACCTTTTGCACTTCCTTCTGTCCTCCAGACATGACACCACTAACTTGCCACCAATTCACACTTTCTTCCTCTATCTCCCCCTGAAAGGAAGAATTGGTGTTCAGATAGAAAAAATCTGACTCAACAAATGTGACATCCATTGTCACATAGGTTCTTTTAGTAGCCGGATGATAGCAGCGATAACCCTTCTGATGTGTACCATATCCCAAGAAAACACATCGAACCGCACAGGGATCGAGTTTGGTTCGGTGAGTTTTTGAAATATGGACATAAGCAACACACCCGAATACTCGAGGGGAAATAAGCAAGACAGATGGTAAGGTAGCATGTGTAGACAGCACTTGCAGAGGTGTCTTGAAATCCAATACCTTGGATGGCATTCAGTTTAGGAGGTGAATAGCTGTCGCAACTGCATTGTCCCAGAAATGTTTAGGAACGTGACCTTCAGTGAGAAGGGCACGAGCAGTCTCTAAAATATGTCTATTTTTCCGCTCCGCTACTCCATTCTGCTGTGGTGTGTGAGCACATGACGTCTCATGCAGTAGACCATGTTCCTGAAAATAGTCCTTAAGTTGTGCATTAACATACTCTCCACCATTATCACTTCTTAAAATTTGTAACTTTCCACCAAACTGTGTTTGCACCATTCTATGAAAAACCCGAAAAACATTAGCCACCTCATCCTTATGTTTTAAGAAATAGAGCCAAGTCATTCTTGTGCAATCATCCACAAATATAACAAACCAGCGATATCCCAAAACTGCAGTAACGGGAGAAGGCCCCCAAACATCAGAATGGACTAAGGAAAACGCAACGCTACTGTTATTCAAACTGATTGGAAATGGCACACGATGGCTTTTGGCCAAAATATAAGTCTGACATTGAAAAACTGAATCCGGTAAACTGGAAAATAATTCAGGAAGTAAATGTTTCATATAGCCAAATGAAGGATGCCCCAATCGGCGATGCCATAGCCAGATTTGCTTCTCTTTGCTACTAGATAAGCCTCACACTTGGTGCACCCTCCCAGAACTGAAGTCATCCAAATAATAGAGCCCCCCCTCTTAGTACCACGCCCAACTATCTCCTTCGTGAGAATATCCTGAAAAAGACAAAATTGTGGATACATCAAGATAACACAATTCAAATCTTCAGCCGCTTGCCCCACTGATATTAATTTTGTGGACAAAGATGGTACAAGCAAAGTATTCAATAGTGATATAGAAGAGGAAATAGCAATAGTTCCAGCCCCAGTCACTGGATATACAATCCCATTAGCATTTGAAATATCCTACTACCTAGGTTTAGTATAACTAACAAAATCATCTGTTGTGAAGGTCATATGATCTGTTGCACCTGAGTCAATAATCCATTGACTACATTTATCTCGAGAATTACTAATGAAAGCATGACCATAATTACCTTCACCTCCAGTGATTGATTCACTGTTTGATTCTACGTGTGGCATCAGTGATAATTGAGCGTCCCCGGTAACAAGTGATGCCTTCCCCCGTTTCACCATTCGTTGCAATCTCTACTTGTTTACGTGCTTTCAACTCCTTCCACCAATCAGGATACCCAATCAATTTGAAACACGTCTCCCTAGTATGCTTCGCACTCCCACAATTAGAGCAGCCACCAACTACTGTCGAGGAAGGTTTGCTTCTCGTTGCTCCACCCGGTCGACCTCCTCTTGTCAAACCACCTGGCTTTGTCATTTGTAATGCTAGTATGTCCCGAGTTCGGTTGAAGATCTGCAGTCCCGTCTTGCCTCCTTGAGACACCATAGCTGCAGACGGAGTATGTGGTATCTCCGTGTGCTAGCATCACACTCTGTTGTACGTCTTCCCGTCGGACATGAGCATAGGCCTACTCAATTGTGGGAAAAGGCTGCATTTGAAGCACATCCGCTCGAACTTTATCCAAGCGGTCATCCAACCCGTCAAGGAAGATATAGACCCGATCTTCCTGAATAGCTGAATTATATCGCTCAATATCAACAGGGCAAACCATCGGATTCGGGCAGCGAAAATCAATTTCTCTCCACAAACCCTACAAGTTGTTGTAGTATGCCTCAATTGATCCTCCACCTTGTCACATCCGAGCAACACGCCTCTTCAAGTCATAAACCTGGGAGGCATCCATTCCGTCAAAGAAAGTTGTTGCAACTGCATCCCAAACAGATTTCGCTGTTGGGAAGCGAATGAAATTGCCAATCAACGCCAAATCCATGGAGTTGATAAGCCATCCTTTCACAGTCGAGTCTTCTGTTTTCCACTTCCAAAAGCCAGGATTTGTAGGTAGTGGCTGAGGAAAGTCTCCGTTGATATATCTCAGTTTGTCTTTGCCACTGATGTACATCTCGACAACTTGAGACCACAATCCATAGTTGGCTCCATCCAATTTAATCGCAATCTGAGAAGAAACCGAATCATTCTGCGGTGTTGGTGATGGAAGAGGAGGGTTCGTCTGGTTCTGAGTGAGAATCTGAGTTAATTTGGCAGTCAGATTCTCCAAAAGAGCTTCCGTGGTTGAATTCTCCCCCTGGTTCTGGTGGGGAATCACTGTTTCGGTAGGATTCTGATCCGACATGGATCCAAGTTCAATCGTGCATCAAAGATGAAGAAGATCGGGTAAGACGAACGCCGGACGGCGCAATAGAGAGAGAAAGCGAGCCCAATCGGAACCACCGTAGTCGATGATTGACGTACAGTACCCCAAGGATCAAAATCTAGGGCTCTGATACCATGTTAAAAAAAAAGAACCATGAAGACGTATTTTGGGGCAATTTTTTTCATCGTCTTTATTTCTCTTCCTTCACTTTGTACATATATGCATTTATCATCCAAAAAAGGAAAGAATAAGCAAGATTACAGCAATTACATTCTCCTACTTTATCTCCGAGTATCCTTGATTAAATCAATTCAAATCAAGGTTAAAAATAAAATCGTATTTTTCTCCAACACATTTGTCGCAAAGCGAACGCACCTATGACATCTTCGAGCGGTCATTACTGACGCGGCCTTGACGCCATTAAAAATTTGCTAACCTAGATTTGTTTTTCTTTTTTCAAAAATTGAATATCTCTCTCTCTCTCTCTCTCTCTCTCTCTCTCTCTCTCTCTCTCTCTCTCTCTCTCTCTCTCTCTCTCTCATATTGACTTTTTCTTCTTCTGCAAATCATTTCTTTTTCCTTCGTGGTCTTCATCCTTGCTCTCGCATCTCTAGAAAAAAAACGGTTGTGAGCATTTGTCGCAAAACGAGCACAGCTATGACATATTCAAGCGGCCATTGCCGCTAGAGTGAAGCTCGCGGCCATCATGCACACTCAAGTTCAAGCTTCGGCGGCCACTGGAGCTTTGAGCTCACAGCCATGGCCATTCGAGCTCAAGCCCATAGCCGGTCTCTCTCCTCTTACTATGGCCACTATTTCTAGGAGTTTGCGCCATGCGGGCTCGAGATTCGAATTCATGGCCACTCTCGAGCTTTGTGCTCACGGCGATGGCTGCTCAAGCTTCAAGCTCTCAGCATGGCGGCCCTCTCTTGTCTGATCACTCACAGCCATAGCCGCTTGTGCTTGGAATTTGTCACCATGGCTGTCACATCTCTAACCTCGTAGTAAGGACCTTCAAGCTCGTGGCTGTAGCTATAAGAGCTTCTAGAGCTTTGAAATCTTGCAGCCATGCACGCTCAAGCTCAAGAAGGTGGTGTGAGCGACTATGTTAGAATTAGTCACACAAACACAATAAAATAGAGAGTAAAGGAGAGGAAGAGAAATCGAGACACAAAATTTTATCCTGATTTACCCTTAAATTTAGACTATATCCAGTAGAAAATTCTACTATATATAACACCTCCCATCTCTCTGTTACATCCTTCAATTACAAGAAAAATAGATTATGTGACATCCGAAAAATTCCCGTGTTTGATAATAATATTTAGGACTAATTTCCATGATCGATCACTAAGAAGGTTAAGTTGATAGATTTCGATGTGCACATTCGTAGTGTAGGACAATAATACTAATTTTGTCACCAAATTATTTGTTGAATAGGGCTAGTATGTTTCGAATTTCATATTTGACGATATTCAAGTTTTAAATTTATTGAATTGAGATTCTCCTAATTTTTTATATCTTTCATGGACTATTTTAGTGGATTCAAAATTTTTTAGACTCGGCCAATGTTCATAACAAAATGTTTTCAGACTTGCCAAGGTTCAAAATCAATGTTCAAAACGAATATCGGCTTCCTAAATATCTATTTCACTTCAATTGGCACATCCACTTCTTTTTCTCTATCCAAAAATTTAAGTCGATGCTTTGTTTGGAAACATTAAACTTGGTAGATTTGAACTCATATATGAAATCATCAATTTTAACTATAGTTCGTTAACGCGTGTGACTCATGCCTATGGCTCATTACTGCTTTTGGTGACTCGTGCCTATTGTTCATTAACGCTTTGTGTGACTCATGCCTATATTTCATTAATGCATTGATGATTCATGCACAAACTTGACCAATGAAGAGGAGCCCATCCTCATTTTCATCAAAATATCTTCTTGTGTCAAAATTCTATCGGGCCATTCGCACTCTAGCTATTTTATAGGGGACATTTGAAGTCCATCTATTATACCATTTGACAACTTAACTCAAGGTCATTATGGCTTTAACATTAGTTACTCCATTCCATCTTATCACTTTACTGTGTAGTTAGATCCTTGGAGAATACTCAGGATCCTAGGATATAAATATCTACTTCGATGGTTTGTATTCACGAACTTCCTTCTTCCAACCTTCGATTTCAAAAACCCACAAATGGAAACGAAGGTCCTGTTGAGGAAAACTCCTATTGATTTTGAAGTTGACAAAACCTTCCATAATGTTTGTAAATCTGATATTTATTCTGAACCTTCTTATTTCAGGAATATATGTTCTGGAAGCTAAGAATGAAGTTTTTCAGATTAAGAAGAATTATTTAAGTTCTAAGATATTTTCCAGACGCAGAAATAATTCAGACTTTACAAGTTCTTGAAGACCCACAAAAGCTAAAATTCTGAGATTCAGAAAAATTCAGAAGCAGACGCAGGAGCTGAAATTTTTCGGAAGCAGATTCAGAAGCTGAAATTTTTCAGAAGCAGACGCAGAAGCTGAAATTTTCAAAAGCATACGAAGACGCAGTAATTCTTCAGAAGCAAAACTCAGAACGAAGAATAACAGCTAGTGATCTGGCATGGATTTCATAGAAGGAAAGTGTTGATTAGTTCAATCTTATTCAAATTGATTGACAAATCAAATACTAAGATAAGAATGCTTTACAACGGACAAAAACTCTACTTATGGAAACCAAGATTCTGATTGTATGGGCAACCAGAATCAGCGGGATTCAGAATCTGTCAACTAACGGCTACTCAATCCTTAGTTTACAAATCTGTCCAAGGTGAAAATTGGAAGATAATCCTCTGCGAGTTGTCCAACGGCTAGTGTGGACGAAGAGGAGTATTTAAGGAGAACATGAGCAGCAGAAGGAAGATAGATTTAAGATTCAACAAGTCCAAAGTCTGAGTTTACTCTATCTATTCTCTTGTCGTTTTGAACTTAAGATCAAGATCTTGAGGATTACTTTGTAAAGAATGATTGTGTGAGATAGAGAGTCCTATCATACACAATAGTTCTAAGACTCAAAGTCTGTAGATTCCTCTTGATTATATAATGAAATCCAGCCGGTAGGCTGTAAGCGTGGGAGAGTGGACGTAGGCTTATCATAAGCCGAACCACTATAAACCTGTGTGCAGATTCTCTTTTCCTTATCCCTTACTTTATATTCTGCACTTCTAACTTGAATCTGAATTTTATTCAGACTCTTCTTACTCGTCTTATTTTCGCGCAAATTTATAAGTTTTGTTCAGGATCACCTATTCACCCCTCTCTAGGTGACCCGTTCTAGCTATTTCAGGTCCCACACTCAAATTGATTAAAGTTTTTGTCTCAATCTTTTGAGTCTAAACATGGTGAATCATTTTGTTCCACTACTTTCTACCAATGGGATTTGTCATTTCAAAATCAAGCTTTGTCGATTTTCGGTTGTTTTTTCTGTTTAAAGTGGAGGCACTTTGAGTAAGCATTCACCTAATTATTACTAACATGTTTAGTCTCCTTCATTAGATATGCATATGAACAACTTCATATCAACTCATATTGGTGTTTAAATTAACTAGGACATTACAAATTGACATTAATCGACTGTCTTTCTAAAATTCAAGTAGCGAACAACGTAATACTAATTCTAAACCACCACCTTTTCTTGCTCCGTTCTTCCTTTTCAGGTTCTTTGGTTTCATTACACTTGCAAGCCAGGTCCTCAAAGACTACCTTAAATGCAAAATTATAATAAGAGTCGACTCAAGATGCTGGTGTCCAAATCCATGGCAAATATTGCCTTCTTTGACGCATTCCCGCTTCCACTTTCCCATTTTGGCTCCTCCCAAGGAACTTGAAGCTACACATAAACTTTGTTTGCATAGAGCTTTCTAGACGAGTGTTAATGGCGTGTAAGAATTTGAACTTTTAAAGGGAAGATCTGCTTTAAAAAAAATAGCCTAAGTGGCATACACAAGCTCAATACAAACGAAATATTGACTTAAATTTATAGGTGGATAAAGAACATATGAATATAAAAAGTATATAAATCCTGTAGACAGGCGATGCGAGATATGTTAAAATATGTCTCGAATTTGAGCTTGCAGGCGAAATCTAATCCGAGATTAATTATTATTTATGGAGGTCTAAATATTCCGAATTGAATATTTTACAAACGTCCAAAATCGGCAAAACATAATACGATAACTTCCTTTTCGCAAGTTGGAGTGTCACGCCCCGAACCCTACGTCTCGCGATAACCCTACCGCGGTTGAATTAAGTGCGACGTCCTAGGACTCGTCGCCGACCCAAAACTCAAATCAGAAAGCAAGGCACATGTGGAAGCAGACGAACACCCGTACGTAATAAAACAACATAACCAAGGATAGCATTAAATATAATAAATACAACTTGCATTAATAACAGGAATTTACAATATTCATTACAACAGAAATATACAAAATACCAAAATGGGTCAGCAGCCACTAAAATCAAAAAGGGGTAGATGGCTCCGGCGATCAGGGTACTAAACCTAGGAATGGCACTTATCAAAAAGTGTCGGCCCTACCTAACTGTGGTCAAGACTAAACTCTAGGGCAACCAGTCCAGGTCTGATCCTGAGGACTCGGACGAATCGTCAGACGACTCGGACTCAGAATCCATCGAATCCAGCTCGGACTCAGCCTCCACTAACTCCACCCCGAAATCATCCTCCGGCTCAAGCTCTTGCTCTGTAGGCTTCGGCTCCAAATCAATGTCGGACTCCCATTCCATCGGCTCCTCTCCCTCGGACTCGGTATCCATCCCAATGACGACTGGTTGAGGATCAGAATCCTCCTCGGACATGATAGCGGGGCTCACGATCTCTCCATCCATGGCTTGTGGATCCGACTGGCCTAACGCGTTAAACGGGACATTGAAGGTCCTAAGGGGTCTGTGGGTGCCGAACTGGTCCTGAAAACACCAAGCGAGATAAAGATGAGCCCGAAACGGTGGCCCGCCCTCGTCTACCCAAGCTATATTGTAATGCCTAATATAAGTCTCCCGGTTCCCTACGGGGCACTCCGTCACCTGTGACATCCCGAATTTCGACCCATTTTTGAGATTTATAAAACGTGTAATTCGTCAGTACGCTTATAATAGAATCTTGCCCGGGAACTGATTACTCTCGGGTTCTTGTTTTTAAAATAGAGATTTCGCTAGAATCGCACTTGATCGAATTTGGCCGTTATTTAGACCCTGAACTTGGCAGTCGATTTTCGGGAGTTTCGGGACGAAATAAATTGGACGGTATCGATATTATCGTAGCCAACATTGAGATTGTTAGGAATAATAGTGAGAAAGTGAATTTTTGACTAGATGCGAATTTGGACTAGTAGACCTCCCTCGCTATAGTTTGATTTAATTAATTTGGCCTTTGTCCCTTTTTATATTCGAGGTTTATTTTGGACTAGTAAATCGTTTTCGATTTTGAATTTGGGCCATTGGATCGTAATTAATATTTGAATGTTTATATTTTATTTCCTCTCTTTTCTTTCTACTCTCTCTCTCTCTTTCTTTCTTTTCTTTTTCTTTTCTTCTGGCTGCACGCCTCCACCGCAACGTCCCCTCACCCCCACGCCGTGCAGACCAACCCCCTGACACTCTCTCTCTCTTCTTCCTTCTTCCTCTCCTTCTTTTCTCTCTCTCTCTTCCCTTCTTCTCTTTTTCTTCTTCGGTCTTCTTCTTCCCAGGCGAGCGGCGTCCTGAGTCTGCCCTCAAAATCGGCGCCACCACGCTTGTCGCCGACTGCGGATTCGTCGCCACCACTGGCGTCAGCGTCGACCGCCGACCGCCCGCCACTGACCCCATCCTCTTCTCCTTCATCTCCCTCTCCCTCTCGCTGCATCTTCCTCTCCTCTGCCCCTCCCCTTCTCCTGTTTCTCTCCCTCACGCCCTCGCCGCCGCCCGCCGGAGGAGCCGCCACCACCAGGGCTGTTCCGCCACCACCACCACCTCACCTAGCCCCGTCCTACCGCCATACTCCTCTCTCTCTCCCTCCCATCCGCCTCGACCATCCGCTCCCCCGCCTAGGACCGCCGGTGCTCTCAACCCCGCCATTGCGCGCGCGCAAGGGAAGTCGCCGTCGCAGCCGCTGTTCCGCCACTACCCAGCCTCCCTCGTCGCGTGTTCGGCCCCGTTTCCAGCTTAGGCCGCCAAGTGAGTTTGACTCTAAACCCTAATTAGGATAAATTGCATTTCTAGACGAGTTTTAGCGGTTAATTGGGGTAATTTAGAGGTTAAATTGTTGAGGCTGTTAAGGACTGGTTTTGTGGTGTTTTCAGTGACCAAGAATGATTATTTGGTCGAGGTTTAGTAGCTGGTATAGTGCTGTGATGTGGCGAAGCGTAAGTGCCGAGATTCGGACAAAATGGCGGACTTAGTGGGTGAAATTAATAGACCGGGTGGCGACTATTTTGGTGGCTATTTAGATGGACATTTGGGGAGTATAATGGAGCATTTTGAAGATAATTATTGGCCTAGAATTTGTGGTATAGTGGCTGGCCACGACGGGATTTGATTTAGGCGAGGCGCGATCAATTTGAGGTTTAATCGTGCAATTACCCGGGAATGATCGCTTTGTGCAATTGACTGGCGAATTGAGCCTTGTTTGTGGTTAATTTGATGATGCCATGTCGCATGTCTAGCGGGATTAGGAATGGATTAGCTTAGCGGGCCTCAAATGTGCGAGTTCTTGTTGATCCGTTTATGTGAATTTGTGCATGGGTTGTGTGTCAAGTTGATGCTATGGCTGATTTGAATTGATTGTCTGATTGGACATGTTGATTTATGAAATTGAATATGCGCGGTGCAAGTTGAACATGTTACATCGTAATTCGCACATGTGGATGCCCAAGTGTGAACGCGATAGCCATGAGTATGCATCTCAAGCATTGGCACGGCATGAGCATGTACGAATGTGCCTGAATGACATTTACATTGTGATCACTTAAAATGCCCTGATGTGTATTACGCGGGGTTTAGATAAAATTTGGTGCTTGTAAATGTGTGATCACAATAAACCCTGATGAGTGTTACGCGGGGTAGTGAACCCGTCCTAAGGCGTGTTACGCGAGACGATGCCCGGTTTACCGGAAGATGACCAACCTGAGGCGTTTTACGCGAGTAATGTGTCATGAGCCTGATACGTTTAACGCGGGCCAGAGATCGATCTCAAAGTGATAAACCTGATGCGTTTTACGCGGGTTGGACTTGATGCGTTTAACACAGATCGGAGGAGAAATTGATAAATGGCAGAGTGCTGGCATGCGAGCGTGCGTTACTGCATTGTTGAGGCACGACATGAGTGCGAACATGAGCACGTGCATTACATACATCGGGATTAAGTGATATGTGTATTTGTACTGCAATCTAAATGTTATGGTGCTGTTATGATTAAGTTTATAGAATGGCTAACCTGCAGAGTCAAGTATGAATTAGATCTAGGCCCGAGGGCCTGAGTCAGTTATGTTTCGATTTATGCATAGTTTAGTACTCGTCAAGAGGTGCACGTTAGCCTAGTTTAGGTTTAGAGAATTACTTACTGAGATTATTCTCACTGTTGTTTAAACCACATTTTCAGACCCCCAGCCTTGAGGATGGCAGGCGTACCGATGTGTTTTGGGAAGAGCCCCGGCTAGTTGTAGTGCTTGACCGCTGAGTTGCGTGTCCCCCATTTTGCTGTTAGTGGCCGTTGAATCGCTTTTAATTTTTGAGCGTGGGCTGTATATGAATATTGTATATGGTTTCCCATAGTAATACAAGTGTTTAATTTGTAATCTTTTTTTCGTTTGTGGCTATCCTTGGTTTGGTGTTAGAGTTCTGTACGGGTGATTTTATTTACTTCCGCATGTGCTTTAAACCTCTGTGTTGGGTGTTGGGTCGGCGACGCGTCCTGAGACGTCACACTTGAATCGACCACGGCAGGGGTGCTCGCTAGCCATAGGGTTTGGAGCGTGACATCACCGATTGCTCTATGCAATACGGGATCCCAAAACGAAGCGGTGCCTCTGCCATCTCAAAGTCAGGGGTCTGAAAAGTGGAGTTTAAATAATAATGAGAATAAATCTCAACGAGTAGGCCCCCTAAATCTAAACTAGGCTAACATGCACTCCAGACAAATATAAACCAAACACACAATCAACATTCGAACGACTTAGGCCCAAATCAAATACATTCTTGACCCCTCAAGTTAGGCACATAAGAATAACAATAATAGTGCAGAATCCAACCATGACACATGCGCAATATCTGTAATAGTCTGAATTTTCGATCCTTTTCCCGGGATTTAGGAAATGAATATTGATCAATGCACTATAGTGAGATCTCACCCGGAATCCGCGCATTCTCGGGATGCTAACCTTAGGGGTAAGGCCATTACGGGATTGAGTTCGCACGACCAAAGAACTCGATCTTGGTTCGATCTTCGACCATAAAAATTGATGAGGGAATGTTTTGGGCCAACCGAGACCGATCTATCTGATTGATCGTGTCCAAAGGGAACTAGTAACAGACTCTCGCAATTACATGACAACCGAGGTCGCCTTGGCTCGAGCAAACTTAAACGTGATTTGACTTAGTGTCTATCACGGGTCGAGAGCGCGTAATTTCAGAGAGCCACCCGTTAGCAGAGATAAGCTAAAGTCGCGATTACTCGATTTTAGTCATATCTTGAAATTCGAGCCCGGGAATCGAGAATTTTGAAATTGACAATTTTGAGTGGCCGATGACGTTTTTGGCTTGGCCAACCTTGGGGCCACCCATTTCGGCAAAAAAATAGATTTCGATTCGAGACCGGAAAAATTACGATTTTACCCCTCTAGTCACCGATGTCGATTTTGAGGCCGTATGAGATTATTTTTCAAGGCCGATGTCATTTTGGGGTGGCCACGCACATTTAGAGCTGTTACGGTCAAAAATTGAAATTTTGGCTTGAAAGTGAAAAATAATATTATTTTATTTCCGAGGACTTTACAATCGATTTCCGAGGGCTTAAGAGGCTATTTTCGTGATTCCGATGCCATATTATATTAGCCACGCACATTTGGGGTTAGCATAGACAAAAATTGAAATTTCGCCCCGGGACCGGAAAATGATCATTTTGCCCCTGGACTATTTTCGGGTCCGAATTTTGAGAAAATATTTAGGATAATTATTAAGGGTTTTCAGCTGCATTATTGGACCCAATGACCTTTTTGCCCATTACTTTATGGATAAGAACGAACGAGGACCGTCGGATTAGGGGTATTTTGGTCAAATCGTCCGGATCGACGACATGTAGCACCCCTAGCCCTCTATATTTGACCAGTCTGACCTTCTCTCTCTCTCTCTCCTCCCTCATTTTAGCCAAGCCCCCCACCAGCAGTTGCCCCTCTCCCGATTTCTCTCTTCCTCTGCCGGTTTTCCTTCCGAATCCGTCATCGCCAAAGCTCATGGGACCCTTGTTGTATGTACTTAAATGCAGCAGGTGCCCATTGCTCTCTGCTGACCTCGTCTCACCACCCTCATCCTAACCTCTACTTCTCTCTCTCTCTCTCTCTCTCTCTCTCTCTCTCTCTCTCTCTCTCTCTCTCTCTCTCTCTCTCTCTCTCTCTCTCTCTCTCTCTCTCTCTCTCTCTCTCTCTCTCTCTCTCCGTAGTCCATCGCCGTCCGTCTGATGTCTGTCTGATCCGTCCGTCACCGTCAAATGCCACCGCCCATCTAGCCACCCCGCCATCCCCCGCGATCAAATGTCCCCATTGTCCGGTGTCCATTACATTGCCCGTCCGGCGGTGCTTGACTCTTCCCGGCCCATTTCTTATGATTGATTCATCCGCCTCTGTCCAGCCAAGTTGCCCTGTTTTTCTTAGGTAAGTGTCTTTCCCAAAAACTACCTAGGACTTCGGGTATCGTAGAACATGTTTAGGATTCGATTTAGGAGTTTATGTGGCTGTTTTGGGGGCTGAGATGAAGGCTGGTATTTGGTTGTCGTGGGGTGATTTAGGGACTGATTTGGCGAAGAAATTTGTGAGGATTTGGAGGTTCGATGATGGCTGTGATGTGTGGAGCGATCGCGGTTAATTTGTGTAATTGATTGGGATTATTGTGGCTTGAATGGGTTGATTAGAATGTTTGTACTGGTTGTGTTTGTGGACTGATTTGAAAGGTGTTCTGGACTGATTGTGGATTGGTGGTGTGCCATATGCGTATGACCGTGAGGTGTGGTGGCATGGGAATGTGAATGCGCATTGAGTTCGTGTGCTAAATATGTGTGATTGGGTGGTGTGTTCGTGCGATGAGGACGTGAATTGTGAAATGTGTATGTTTGGTCGTGCGGTTGTTAGTCGTGTGTAGAGTGGTTTGAGTGGAATGAGGATATGGAAATATAGGATTGGTTGGATAAGATTCCGTCCTGAGGCGTGTACGTTTACGCGGGACGATGCCGTCCCTAACGAGGTGATGATGCCCGGCTCGACGCGGTGACGATGCCTGACGTGGTCAAAAAACTGTTGGCCTGATGCGTTTTACGAAGGCGCGGTAGAAGGAAAGTGTGTGTAGGATTCCGTCCTGAGGCGTGTTCATTTACACGGAACGATGCCGTCCCTGACGATATGACGATGCCCGGCCCATCGGGTGTCAATGCCTAACGAAGTCAGAAAACCGTTGGCCTGATGCGTTTTACGCGGGTGCGATAGTGGTGGAAGAGTTGAGAATGAGCGGGAATTGGCTTGAGGTGCGAAATTTGAGAAAGTGACGCATGGTGTGAGTAGTATGCGAGTGTGTTTGTATTGCGTGATGTGATACTTAATTATAGGGTAGAAACTGCTAGGCATGGTATGGGACGTGCCCAAGTGGTTTCTATCTTATAATTAAGGCACGTGCGCGTCTGTGATTCCTTGCTGTGATGTGTTGGCTGTGTTATTGTCTAACGTGCAGGAGCGTGCATGATGGATTCCAGGTAGGGTCGTGTGTGGTTGTTAGTTTGGTTGATTATTTGTGTTCTGCGTGTTTTCGTCTGGTGATATGTAAGTGCCTACGTGGGGTTTGGGGTTGTACACTTTTTAAGATTCGTCTCATAGTTGTATAGTCCACAATTTCAAACCCCCAGCCGTAAATCCAAGGAACTGCCTCCTCTTTTTTGAAGTTCGAGGAACCGCTTTTGGTGCCCGGTGGAACTACAGATGAGTGTCCGGAGGCTCAAACCCAAAGAATCAGGAGCAGAACAGAAGGCGATCCTTAGGTTTTCCCTAGGGTAGTTTAGGGGTTGTGTAAATCAGGTTGACCCATAGGGAAGTTAAGTTAACCAGACCTTGTCTTTTGTTATGACGATGATTTCAAATGCTAGTTTGATAATTATGTATGTAATACAATGTTTGTATATTTGGTGGAGTAATATTGTATGAAATGCTGTTGTTATTGTTTGTTTGTTCTGTTGTTCTACCCCGTTGTCGTCATCTTTTAGTCCGGGGGTTTTTATATCCGTTTCCACATGTGGCTATGATGTTTGGGTTGGGTCGGCGACGTTCCTAAGACGTCGCAATATTTCGACCAGAGCAGGGGATGTCGTGAGCTCACAGGGGTTCGGGGCGTGACAATATCACTTGACCACACGCATGTCATGCACATGCTCATGCTCATACTCATGCTTATGTCTCATCGATGCACTTTGCATACTTGCATACTTGTACACTTGCCAATTTTCCATTTATTCACCAATCCGTATAAAACGCATCAGGTCCGATCCGCATAAAACGCATCAGGTCATTTACTCATCAATCGATCTCTGGCCCGCGTAAAACGCATCAGGCTCATGACACTACCAGCGTTAAACGCATCAGGTCGGTCATCTTCCGATAATCCGGGTATTGTCCCACGCAAAACTCATTAGGATGAGTTCAATATCCCGCGTAAAACGCATCAAGGTTTTATGTGATCACACGTACACAATCTACCAATTATTATCTGAACCCCGCGTAAAACGCCATCAGGGTAATTTAGGTGATCACATGCTCATACCATTCGCATACACTCGCATATGCACATGTTATGCCAACGCTCAATATGCAAATTTATGGCCATAATGTCCACACTCGGCATCCATAATTTCCGCATTGAGCATTCAATTTCACTTGGCCACATGCTCAATAAATATCATAACATGCTCAAGTAGTGCTATAACATATTCACTTAAGCAATTCAATCAAAAAAGCCATGGTACCTAATTTACACACAAAATCACGCGATCAAGCCAATAGAATTACGCATG
Organism: Syzygium grande; assembly: GCA_024733475.1. Taxonomy (NCBI): domain Eukaryota; kingdom Viridiplantae; phylum Streptophyta; class Magnoliopsida; order Myrtales; family Myrtaceae; genus Syzygium; species Syzygium grande. The sequence continues at coordinate 2,538,040 of JAMXDD010000008.1, read as the reverse complement.
CTTAAGGCCCACCGAGCATCTCATCATTCAGCCACACCAAGTACACAATATGGCATCAAAATATTAATCACCAACCACACCTAATTCAGCCACTACATAGACAATTCAAGGCACACTAGGCAATCCACAAATAAACCACATATTAATCAAACGAAGTCCAATTCGGGCCGTCATAATTAGCCCTTAAATAGTCCACTCTAGGCTATTAATCCACCTCCAAATGATCACATTAGGCCATTAAATCACCACAAAATCAGCCACTACTCAGCCGGCACATTGCACCCATTTTAATCCACATAATTGCCCAAACCCAGTCCTCAATGATCGGCCAACAACCAGCCCATTCTAGGCCACCGATTCACAATTAAATCATCACCCTAAACCACCAAAATAGTCACAAAATCAGCCCTAACCATCCGCCACTAATTAACCCCTAAAATGCCTTAATTAAACCCTAAACTTACCTAAAATGCATTAGAGCCTAATTAAGGATTAGAGTTTCCACTCACTCAATCTCGTAAGCTCCAAGGGTGGCCGGACAAGAGGGAAAACGAGCTAGGCGATCATCGGCTCGCAGCGGAGCCAACGGTGGTGCCAGGACTCTCACGGCGGTGTTTGGCGGCGGCGGCGAGGCTGGTGGCATTCTGGCTGCTCATGGCAGGGACAGGGATGACGGTGATGGTGGAGGTGCCACGAAAATGAGAGAGGAAAAAGACCAGGGAGGTGCTGACGCTCTGGCGGAGACGGCGTGTGACCGGCAGCGGCGGTGTGCTTCGGCGGGCTTCACGGCAAAGAGAGGAGAGTGTGGGCAAGAAAGAAGGAGTTGGCCAGAGGAAGATGGTGAGAGTGAGAGGAGAGAGCAATTGAGAGGGAGTTTTGAAGCATTGGGCGAGTGGGGTGATTGAACAAACCCACCAAAAATGTCCATCTTGTCCTCAATCCAATGGCTAGGATCATCTCTCGCCAAAATATCTAGGGGCAATTTAGTCCTTGATTTTCGGTAATAATAGGGGCTGATTAGTCCAAATTAAACCCCAAAATTCGGAATTAACACTTAGGGATCCAGGGGCAAATCGGTAATTTTCCACTTCTGGTTCGAAATTTCATTTTTCGATCACACCGATCCCAAATATGATTGGTCACACTTACACGATGTTGTCCTTGTAAAATAGTCGCGTACGTCCGTAAAATTCGACACCGAAGTCCGAATTAAATTCAATGATTAATTTCACTCAAATGCGATTTTAGCGTCTCTCACTTACAGACGGCTGTTTAGGGGTTACGCGTATCGACTTAGGATACTCGAGTCGTAACAGTCTCAATTTCCAAGAGAACGCTGGGATTTATCGCTAATTCCGGGGGTCACGATCATTCGGAACAAGTTTGAGATTGTCTGCTACGCGCACTTTTGGTCGTGCGGAATCACCAGCGATCCGATCGTACGTCGTTAACCAAACCAAATCCGTCACCCTCCTTGGATCGACCCACATTGGCCAAAAATATTCCCTCGTCATTTCTCGGAATCGAACTCAATTCACAGTCGAGTTCATGGATCCACGTACCGTTTTTCCTAATTAGTCATTCCCTATTGGTCAGTATCCCAAGAATGATCAGTACGGACGAAACTCACTAAAACAAAATGAGAAATGACCATCCATTTCATTGATCACGAAAGTGGGTCGAATTCAGGATATTACATGGAGTCGGTGAAGTTAATCAACGGGAAACTAAAGCTTTTGTTTTATATGATATTTCCTTGTTGTACGGCTATGCGCTGGAGTCTTCGAGAAAATATTAGATGGTCTCGGACCGCCTCGTTAGTGTGGTCCCCAACCACTCACGAGGTGGATGTCGGGACCGGCAAGCGGGCAGGCAAGCGGAGGTCAGGACCAGCGGAGGCGACGGCGAAGGTCGGGACCAATGGGAGGGTGGCTTGCTCTCGGGCAATGGAGGTCGGAGGCGACGGCGGAGGTCGGGACCGGCGGAGGCGACGGTAGAGATTGGGACCGGTGGGCGGGCGGTTTGCTCTCGGGTGGGAGCGAATTTTGAAAAAACAGATTGAAAATGCGAGCTTCATGCATGAGAAGAGAGGGTTTTCTCCAAGGAGAGAGAAGGAGGAGGCCCCACATTAATGAAGAGAGAGAGAGAGAGAGAGAGAGAGAGAGAGAGGAGAGACTGATGGGGGCGTAGGTACTGACCTTGCAGAGGAGGGGAGCAGGCTAAAAGGGAAAAAGTATTAATTTTTTGTGGAAAAAAAGGGGTCCCGACCCGTCGGCCCCACCGGCGCCACGTAGACGACGTGGCGCCTTGTGAGTGGTCAGGGACCACGCTGACGAGGCGGTCCGGGACCACCTAATATTTTCTCGAAGTCTTTGGCCATTGAAATAGGAAAATCCAATGTGGACTTTGACTTGGACCAACTTTTAGGCACATATAAACATCTATGTACTCTATTTCGTGGGAGCCTATTATCAGAGTTGTTTGAAGCCTCGTTTATAGAGAGTGCTTCGCAGTTGGTTAACTTCGTGGGTTTTTGTTGGTGGAATTATACCAAGAATTTGTGTGTTGAGTTCCATTAACTCTTGTGAGTATTATTTGTGAATTCTTTAATGAGATTGAGAGATTATTTTATGAAAAATTATGAGGCTAAACACTGTGTGAGATTATTGGGTGTAATTATAGGCAAGGAAATACTGAGAGTGTTTAATTTACTCGAGTGTGGTTATGATCTCCGACGTATCACTTGATCTATAGTGAAATTCTTTATTACTCACCTCATAGACGTATCTATCTATTATACTGTTCGATCGCTTGTTTCCTCAATATTTGGTATCAATGTTAGGCTTGACTGAGTCGAAACAAATCGATGGCAACAGAAAAAGGGAAAGTGAGAATTGACAGATTTGATAGGAATAATTTTGATTTCTAGAAGATGCAGATTGATAATTATCTATACCAAAGGAATCTTGACTTACCTTTATCTAGGAAGAAACCAAAGTCGATGAAGCAAGATAAATAGGAATTGATGGATAGACAAACAGTAGGTGTTATTTGGTTAACATTGGCTCAAAACGTCGCATTTAACATTATAAAAGAGAAAACCACCATGGATGATGGAGGCCTTGTCAAACATGAATGGGAAGCCATAAGCGATCAACAAGGTCTGCTTGATGTAGCATTTGTTTAACTTTAAAATGAGCAAAGATGCGTTAGTTGTTGATCATATCAAATTATCAATGAACTCAATGTAATCATTAGTTAATTAAGTTCAGTTGAAATTGATTTTAAAGATAAGGTACATGCTTTGATTCTATTATCATCATTACCTGATAGTTGGAGTACTATAGTTACTGCTATTAATAATTCCTCCGAATTAACAAGTTTAACATTTGATGCAGTTCGTGATTTGATTCTGAGTAAGGAGATCCGTAGGAGAGAATTTGGTTAACCTGTATTTACTGCTTCAATAGGTGAAAGTAGAGGAAGAACTAGTACTCTTGTTTGTAGAATTAGTATAAACATGGATAGACATAGTTAGTCTAGGACTGGTGCTGCTATCTGTTGGAGTTATGGTAAGAGTGGGCATTTCAAAAGGGATTAACTTAAGCTTAATAATTAGAAGGGTAAGAAAATTAGAGTTGAGCCTACTGATGATATTAGTACAATAGCTTATAGTAATTCCGATAGTACTGATTAGTTCTTATCTATCACTGAGGATTATGGATTCTAGTTGTCTGTTTCACGCTCTACCAAATTGGAACTAGTTTACTAATTATCAACACATGGATAATAGTAAAGTGTACTTGGGAAGCAATGCTGAATGCGATAGTGTGGGTATTGGTGATGTTAATCAGAATACATGATAGTATCGTGAAGACATTAACCGAAGTGAAGCATGTTCTAGAGATAATAAGAACCTAATTTCCTTGAGTGCCCTGAATTTAGCTGGATGTTAGTATACTTCCGAAAGTGAAATTCTGAAGGTCATTCGAGGTGCCGTAGTGATAATGAAAGGAATCATACACGGTGACATGTATAATCTTCAAGGTGACACAATGATAAATTTTGCCACAGAGATGTTGGATGCATATGTTCAAAAGTCTCAATTGTGGCATTTTCGTTTGGGGCACATTAGTGAAAGAAGCCAAGAGGTTCTAAGTGAAAAAATCTATTGTGTGGTTATATTGCCAACAAACTAAATATATACAAGTGCCGCGACTTAGATCAATGGCGAAAAGTACAGTTCGGTACGGTTGTCGAAGAAAATACGAAGATTACAGAGTTAATTCACTTGTATGTTCGTAGGTTGTGGCGATTTCCTTCGAGAAAGAGTACCATATTTATAGTAACAATTATAGATGACTACTCGATGAAGACCCGGGGTATTTGTGCTTAGATACAAGTTTGTTATTGTTTTTAGAATCAAACAAGTCAGATTGTTAATCAAAAATGAGATTGGTAAAACGATTGAGCATTTGCGAATTGATAGTAGCATGGAGTTTTACTCAAAGCTGTTAAACAAAATCTACATGATGGAAAACATAGTGAAAAACCACACTAGTGCCAATGTACCAAAATATGTTAAAGAGTTAATGAGCAGAACATTACTGGAGACGGCCCATACAACGTTCTCTAATGTTGGCAGGCTAGGAGATCCTTAGCAAATGCGCTTAGTACAATGAGCTATTTGATGAATAGATCCCCATCAATTGCGATCAGATGTCGGACTTCCGAATATTTGTGGTTAGGTAATGATGCTGATTGTTTTATTCTTATGAATATTTGATTGCCCGTGTTATATTCAAGTGAGTGATGGTAAGGCTCGATAAGAGGGCAATAAAGTGCATGTTCTTATATTTGATTGCCGTCGGTTGTAATGTCCAGAATTAAATTCATCTATTATCAACATAGAAGTACGTTTAACGAGTCTCTAGTACTTCTGGGTAAGAGTGTTAATGTCAGTGGTCATATGAATATGGACAATGTTCAGATTAAAGTGAAGTTGCAACCAGAAACTTCTAAAGGTATTGGTTACAAATGATGAAATCAACAAATATGGTGCTTATAGCGAGGTAGAGCTTATAGAGCCAACCAATGCTATAACTACTAAGTTTGACAATGTGCATGTTCGACCTTCTGTCAGATATAAATGCAATAATGGTTTTGCTTTATCTATGATCGAGAAGATTGTGTCTGTGAATCCTTATGGAGTACTTAATGGTGCATTTATACCAACAACTTATGTGTTGAAATTCATTAAATATTGTAAGTAAGATTTGTGAATTTCTTCGTACGATTAAGAGATTATTTCATGAAAAATTATCGGACTAAACACTATGTGAGATTATTGAGTGTAATAGAGGATTGAAAAATATTGAGCATGTTTGATTGACTCGAGTGTGATTGTAATCTCCGTTATATTGCTCAATCTATAGTAGAATTCATTATTGATGTCCCCGTGGACGTAAATCACAATGAATGAATCATGTGAATCCGGTGTCCTATTTTATTTCTTGTTATGTTTCTTATATTGTTCGATCGCTTATTTTCACAACAAAATATCTTTAACATCTCTGGAAGGAAATCACTTAATGTGTAAAGAGCGCGAAGAGCCCGTGAAGAGACAATGTGAAATATACAAACGGAATGAACAAGCGATGGGGTTCCAGTCAATCCTTTCACAAACATTCAAGTCTTTCCCATTGCGTATTAGAATATTTTTGTTTTTTGAGGTGAATTTCAGTGCCTTGCGTGGACTTTCATTGATGGCATTCAATGGAAAAGCATTGACTTGGCAAAAAGCACGAGTCTTTGGGTTTCGTGAAGTCCTCACGCGGCAGCCTGATTTTCTGGAACGCTGCCAGTCCACAATCGTCTCCATTCGTTCGGGAACGTTGTTCAACAACCCATTCGTACTCGTTCAAATGGCAAACGACGACCATCGCCATACGTTTCAACTCGGTTGGACTCAGTTCAAATTGATCGGAGAAAGATTAATTTGATATCTAACCGTCAACTGATTAGTTAAATTGGATGCCTGCCTAGGGTTAAATAATTGGGATTGATAAAGGCATAACAAGTTCTAGCGGCCGGCTTCGTTGAATTCGATTTGGCGTCACAAAAAAATGGATGAAATTATCTACAATAGATGTTTCCAACCCAAGCTTGCTTCTCCATGATTCGGCATCCTCATTTGTCATAATTCCTAAAGAGATGACGAAATGAACGACGCTTGATCGAATGGATTCATATTAGGTTAGCATGTTGCATGATTCAAGTGTTGCGCTGTGTGGTGCTGACCTTGACAAACTCCTCTTCCCTCCGCTCTTAATCGTGTGGACGCGGCACATGTGGGGCGGCAGAATTTTCCACACCCATGCCAAAGCAACGCAAGACCGAGATCCTATAAATGGAAACCCAAAGCCCAAATGACCCTCTCACTTCTCTCCCTCTCTCATTTTTGTGGAGTTCAAAGAAACTCAGAAAGCACATCACAGAGGAGACAGAGCAGGGGGCGACCTGACCAATTTTAGAACACACAAAGAAGAGATCGAGGGAGGAAGGAAGGGGAAAAATGGTGAGCAAAATGAACATGCTTGTGTTGATGGTGTTCCTAGGAGCCTCAATCCGGTGTTGCAGCGCTCAGACGACGCATGTGGTCGGCGATTCGCTCGGGTGGGTCGTCCCGCCAGGCGGTGCAATAGCCTACTCCACTTGGGCCGCCAACAAGACCTTCATCGTGGGCGACACTCTTGGTACGAGTTCTTCACTAACATCTGCATTCTGTTCTTGTTTTCTTCCCGCCCTACAAGGACTTTTGAGTATAACTTTAGTATATGCTAGTTACAGCACCATTAAGTTTTGCTTCATCGTCTTCAAGCTCTATTGAAAAGTGACAATAATCATGAAATCGTCGAGACTGATACTATGAACAACGATTTATCCTTTCACCTAAAGGCGTAAACGTTCTGCGCAAGCGTTATTTCGAGCGCATTTTCGCTCGGTTGCAGCGAACACTCATATGTGTCGTGTTCTATGCAGTCTTCAATTTCACGACCCAAGAACACGATGTGGCCAAGGTCACAAAGGCAGCATTCGACAGCTGCGACCCCACGAGCCCTATCTCGCTCCAGACTGATGGGCCGGCGAGCATCGCCCTCAACCAATCCGGCGAGCACTTCTTCATCTGCACAATCGGCCAACACTGCAACCGTGGCCAAAAGCTCGCCATCAACGTTACCAGCAGCTCCGCCACAACTCCATCGCCGTCTCCTGCTACCACCCCATCATCACCGCCCCCAGCCTCCACCCCCACCCCATTGTCGCCATCCCCCGCTACCCCTCCGTCGTCCACCGCCACACCGCCCTCCACCTCTACTAGCCCTCCTCCACCTACTACCACCACCACACCTCCAACAAGCTCCACCACCCCTCCGCCGCCGGGGAATTCCGCCGCCTCTTTGAGCGTCACTGGCTTGTTTTCAGGGATTCTATCGATTGCCGTAGTGTTGTTGTACTAGATTAACTAAGTGATCTATTTCCTTCCTTTCTTTACACGGTTATTATGACTCGTTTTCGTGAGTTGCTTTTTGGGAAATTAGACACTTACTTATTGATTGTGATTGATTTTATACAATAAAATCTTTTTTTCCGTGAACTACGTACTACGGTACTAGACTAGCTAGATAACTAAATGTGAACTCAGCTCAGTTTTGTCAAACCTTCTGAAGTCAATGTTGTCGACCAGCTGATCTAGCAAAAATTCAACATCTGGCTTTGACCCGGCGCCAAAATTGGGCAGTTGAACAACCCAATCACAGATCAACAGATGTGCTTGCGATTAGCAAAGGACGGTCCAATCACACATTCAACCAAAACAAACCCTCACGAAACTCTTGCAAGTAATTATGGTTATCTGCTAACGATGTCATGAAAGGTTGCTAAAAGAAGTGCTTGTGATTTAACTGGGTCATTGGTTGTGTTTCCTGTCGTCTGCTTGCATCCAAAGAGAGCAAAACAAATGTACTTTGCCCTGTACCACCCTCATTGAAAAAAAAATATCCGAAAAATAAAATTTTAAAATATACTATTCTAAAATTGATTACCCTTATTACTTAAAATAATTAATTAATAAAAAATATAATCACTATCAATAATAATTTATATTTTAATATTTTAATGGATAATAAAAATAAATTTCATTCATTCATTTTTAGAAGCGATACAAGTAATCATTTTCAAAAAATACTTTTCAAATCTTTTATTTTCCAAAAAACAAACGGAGCCTTAAAATGTTAATTAAAGCGCAAAGGCAATTAAAGGGTGAGATTTTTATTTAATCACACAAGTTCGACTCCTTCTGGGTCTAACCTATTGCAGGATAGATCACATGAAAGTTATTTTTCATGAATCTCCCTATTTATAAGAGCCTATGTAGCGTTAATGCCATCAGAAATTTGCTGACTTTTATCTATTTTCCTTTCTTAATGTTGACTCTCTCTCTCTCTCTCTCTCTCTCTCTCTCTCTCTCTCTCTCTCTCTCTCTCTCTCTCTCATATCGACTTCTTCTTCTTCAAATCATTTCTTATTCCTCCATCGTCTTCATCCTCCCTCCGGCATCTCCTGAAAAAAAAAAATGGTCGTGAGCATTTCCCGCAAACCGAGCGCGCCTATGACAATTCCCATGACAATTAACACGTGACTTAAAACTTGAATTTTACCAGATGACTATCTAAAATAGCAGAATATCAAATACAATCAATCAGGACCAATCAAGCAAAATATACGGAATCTCCAAAATATATTTCTAACAATATCAATGAAACTGTTTCTATTAAACAGTAAAAAAGTCCAACTGATGTAGTGTCCGAGAGTCACCATATACTTGCTAAACTAATGACTATATACATATGCTTAGATATCTCACATGATTTGAAATTTCCTATGGTTTTTCAATAAAAGCCTTGAAGGGCGCCACGTGCCAATGCCAACACGACAATTTTCGAATGAATTTGCTACGGACACGCAAAGAAAACTTGGGTAATTTGTTCTTTGGCAATAAGTGGCCGACGTCCCAAAAAGATTGTTGGAATTTTATCCAGACCAGAGAGAGAGAGAGAGAGAGAGAGAGAGAGAGAGGCAGCGACCCCTTTGGACAATTACAACGATGACCATTGCTCTCAAAGCTAGAAAGTTCGTGTACGTCTAGCTTCATCACACCCGGTTAAAAAAATGGCACCTGGCCTTATGAAATCTCAGCACGTCCTAGATTGTTTTTATAAGATCAGATGGTCAAAATGTGTGAATGGTTCGTAAAGAGGACCCTGTAATGATAAGTTTCGCAAAAGGGTATGGATTGAATCAGTCTTTGCCACCTTTTCACTCATGCCTTGGACACTCATGCTTATCTTGATTCGCATTTCTATAAATAGCCAAAGGAGCTGCATCGGTTTCAGACCATCCTATGCAGTTCCCACTTCCCAGTTATCAGAAGTTGCAGTTGTGAAAGAAGATTTGAGTGTGTCGAAGCGTTTTGGATTCAAGAGAAGAGACTCGTGATTTGGTCAGGGACGACCTGGTGAACACACTTGGGAGAAAAGATGGGGAGAGGCGTCGTTTTCACCGGTTGTCTAATTGTTGCAATGCTAGCTTGCCTAGGAGGTGCGGCAGCGACGCAGTACGTCGTGGGCGGTAGCCAAGGTTGGACTGCGCCGCCAAACATCACGGTCGGGTATTATGACGAGTGGGCCGCCAGCATACCTTTTACTGGCGGAGACATTTTAAGTAAGCATTCATCTACTTATTTTCCCTCTCAGTAACATGTTTACTCTCATCCGTCAGATATGCATATGAACAGCTTCATGTCAGCTCATATTGGCGTTTAAATTAACTGGACATTAATCGACTGTCTTTATAAAATTCAAGGAGTAAAAACGTGAGAATGCATATCGATTCTACATCTTTTTTTATCGTGTCATATCATGCTTGTGATTTTGAAACCTTCTTTATGATGCAGAGTTTGTGTGGAATGGGACGCACAACGTCGCGAATGTATCAAGAGAAGAATACAACAGCTGCACAAAAGTGAGCTCGGTTTTTCAGGGTGGCGATGCATTCAATTACCCACTTCCAGCGGATGCGAATGGCCTGTATTACTTCATTTGCACCGTCGATTCCCACTGCCAGAACGGGCAAAAGCTTGCCATTACTGTTGTAAGCCCAACACCAACTGAGTCACCAAATAGCTCGGCTTCCCCGACCGCCGTCGGTGCCTTATCCGTGCTAGTTCTCTTATCATCAAGCATTGTCTCGACACTTATGAACTAGATTTGGGTCATAGAGGCGGACCATATTGTAATTTTCCTGTTCTGATTGTTCATATTCGTGTCTTTGTATGGAATAACAAGAGTGTCCTGTATGTTTTAGTGAGCCTTCGTGATTGATTAGTTCACAGGCAAACAGTGATGTTAGCTTTCTTAATCAATGAAGCTCCTTAGTTTAAGCACGTCCATTTGTGAACAAAGCAAAGTTCGTTCCTTTTTTGTCTGAGACTTGGTTGGGAGCGGACCCGGGTTCATCTGAAGTCGTTAAAACATCTTAATTTCCGATTCTAATTAAACATTCTCTTTCTTTCCCCGCCATGGTTGCTCCATGGAGTGAGATGAACTCTGCAGCTTTTATCGGCACAAATAAGTCCTTAGCACCTGGGCATGCATTTTTAGGGACTTAAATGCAACTCGGGGTAACTGGTTGGGACCTGAGAGGATTTTTAGCTCAGGCGCATGAGGTTACACGTTTGAATCCTATCAACTATGTGCGAATTACTCTAAATTAGGGCTATTTGTGCAAGCCAAAGTCCTGAGCTAGCAATGGCCACTAGGCCGTCCTTGCCCAAGCATGGCATGGCCCAGCCCATTTGGGCCCGAGCCCAGAGAGGGGCCAAGCCGGGCCGGGCCCATTTGGAGGCACAGCCCCTTCTCACTCGGGCCAATGGTCAGGCTCTGGCGTAGGTGGCCGGGCCAATTTTTGGAAGATGTTCAACATCATGGACCTCCCCAATGGCGAGAAAAATGCCGTCTGCATGGTATGTGCTGCGAGAAATTATCCACGAAATCTGGTGGTGGGACTGGACAGGCCACTTGAAGAGGCAGCGAGACAAACATCTCGCTTGGATGGATGAGGGCATTGCAAAAGCCACACGGAACTCCGTTCAAGGACGACAAGGCCCGGTTTCTCTGTCTCATTGCACACCCTTTAGGCTCGCCCAAGATCTGAGGTTCATCGACCTCGTGGGGGGCGTTTCGGCCAAATTACAAAAGAGTTCCAAGGACCATAAACACCAGGCATTATAAGGGTATGTACCAAGAGAAAAGAGCAGAATTTGTTGCGGCTGCTATCAGCCAAGTAATTCGAGTCTCGTTGACTTCCAATATATGGATCAACCAAATGAATTATGCCTACTGTTGTGTCACGGGCCACTGGATAGACCAGACTGGGTGTTACATCATTGAGCTCTGTCGTTAAAAAACATCTGTACCCATACAATCGGACAATATTTATGCGAAAATCTATATCTTTGACATTTCGAACGATGTATTTTTATTATTTTGCATGATGCCATTGTCAGCACACCGGTTGCTAGGAGTATGGTCATAGAGATGAGGCCGGTTTGCAATGGACAATTCTTTCATGTACGCTGCGTTTGCCCTCTTATCAATCTCTGCGTGCAAGATGGCATTAAAAGAATTTTTTGAATCTGTAACTTGTACATGCCGATGGATTCACTACAGAGACTGTCACCCCAAGAGTTCGAGAGATGGAGACGCTGTGCATGGAACGAGGAAGGGAGCCCCAAAAGGTACCTTTAGACGTGAAAACCAGGAGAAGTTCCACCTATTTGATGTTATAGAGGGCCTCCGATCAGATAGATGTGTTGACGTCATTTTCCTTCTGTTGCACCGAGGCCGCCGGTTTTCAGCCACCGATTGCAAGAAGATTGGAGTGTTGTTGAACTATTCAGGGACTTCTTAAAGCTCCATCACGAGCGACCATTTATGAATGTTAAATTTATCTCTTGAGTTTGAACCCGGTTTGGAGGACATAGACCTATATATCGGTATTGCAGAGATGATTAGGAGTTCAAGGAAATCTTTCTTTAATGGGTTAATATAATAAAAAACCCCAAATTAGTACACTTGTAATAAATTTACCACAAATTAATTTTTTGACCATCAAAAACCTCAAACTGATACAATTATGACAAATTTAACCTAAACTAATTTTTTGATCACGAAAAACTCCAAACTGGTACAACTATGATAAATTTATCCTAAATTAATTTTTTGACTACCAAAAACCCCAAACTAGTACACTTGTGACAAATTTACCCTCCGTAAAATTAGATTAATACCATGAAAAATCACAAATTGATAAACTTATGACAAATGGAGGGATAAATCTCCAAACTGGTACATTTATCAACTGTTATGTACTATTCAACTCAGTAATTTGATGGTAAAATTTAACGGAAACTAACGAAAAGTAAATTTATCATAGATGTATCAATTTGGGATTTTTTATCATTAAAAAATTAGTTTTGAATAAATTTACCAAATGTGTATCAGTTTTGGATTTTTTGTGGTATTAACCTTTATTTAATCCAAATCGACGGTGAGAAATGGCTTTGAAATAGAGAAGTTGCTGATTTGTTTTTATCTACGGGCACAAAGGATTCGTTTCCTTTGTTGGAGAAGATATCCATCTCGGTTTGACCGTTTTGACCAATCGAGATTTTTGAATTATTTTTTCTAGCAAAAAAAAAAAGGGAGAATTTTGAATTCTTTAAAGATTGTGCACTTGTACGGCGGGGCACTGAACTCATCCGCATAAAAGGACGTCCTCGAGGTCACTTTCTTGGCCACGCGAAGAGTCCCTAACAAACAGACGGCGATTTGTGTTTTTGTGTTTTACGTCCAATTGAGTTGCTTATTTATAAATATTTTGAGTTTGGATTTAATTTAGATGTGGGATATACTCAAGCATATAAGCAACTAAAATTTTGATTCTCCGATAACTTTTTCCGTGAAATAGGTACCGACACTTGAACAGAACTACGTAAACCTTTGATGCCATTTATCATTTCTCGTTTATTTCTCAAGTGATTTTACATCGATTGAATTGGAAGATCATTTCCGCATTAATTTTATAACAATCAAACAATTGAGTTTTGTCATTCATCTACCTATTTTCGCAGTAATTAGCGGAAGGTAACGGTTTTTTCGGCACAATCATTATTACTGCCATGAAGGTGAAACTGCTCCAGCACTTCAATGAAATTCCTCCTCTTTTCTGGTATCTAGGTGTTTGGATCCGAGATTCATTTAGAGAGGCTTGGAATGTTACTTGCTCAATATTACGAGAATTCATGCCTTGGTTATTTCGTTGATGTTTAATAAGTATTGGCGACGATGCGGAGCTAGCTAGGCAATCTCTAGGGGAAAATTATCAAAAAAATCCTAAACCTATTGTAATCTCTAACGCCACCGGCACTAACATGAACAATTTTTATTATGAATTTTTATTTTTATTTTTTTTTTTTTTTTTTTTTCTCTTTTTTTTCCTTTTTTTGTCTTTTCATTGTGGCTGGCGACTCTTGCCGTGACCTCGCCAGAGGCTGCAAGGTTGACCCTCATGGCCTTCAACCTCGCAGCCTCTGGCGAGAGCCGCCCGCCCTGGTGACTAGGCAAGGCACGACCTCGCCGAATGAGGTCGGGCCTCACCCATGGCCGATGAGGCTCAACCCTCACTAGCTCAGCCACTAGCGAGGTCGTCCTCACCCAGCGACAGCGAGGTGGACCTCACCTCCAACCTATATTGACACAAATATAAAAGGTTTAAGACTCAATTGGCAAAAAAAAATATTTATGACTAAATTGACATAATTACAATAGGTTTAGGATTTTTTTTGTAATTTCCTCTTGTGCATATTAGCTGCTTGATACATTGCGCCGAATTCCCTATGCACTGTATTTGAACGTCATCCGGCTCCAAGGATAAAACTAGTGGCCAATGATGGTCCATTACCCTCTGCATCCGCCAATTGCCCCACGACATTTCACGAATGAACCGTAGTAAATTTGTTCTTTGACGATTACTAGCCCACGCCCCCAAAAAGATGTTTGGAACTTCATCCAGCTAAGAAAGAGACAGACGCCAGCAGCTACCACTTTGGACAACAACAACAATGGCCAATTGACGATGACAATTTACTCTCAAAGCTACAAAGTTGGCGTACGTTTAGCTTCGTCACAACCGATTCACAGATGGCACCTGGCATCGTCAAATTGTCAGCATGTCCTAGATTGCTTTTATATAACCAAATGGTCAAAATCTCTGAATAATTCCAAAAGAAGACCAAGTCAAGGTATGTTGCGCCAAAAGATGTCCTAGATTGCTTTTATATAACCAAATGGTCAAAATCTCTGAATAATCCCAAAAGAAGACCAAGTAAAGGTATGTTTGCCAAAAGATACACGTATCGAATCAGTCTTTTGCCACCTTTTCACTCGCGCCGGTTTTGATATTCATTCTTATCTTGATTCCCATCGCTATAAATACCCCCAAAGAGCTGCCTTAGCTTCAAACCACCCTACACACTTTCGCACCCATCAGAAGTTGCAATTGTGAAAGAAGATTCGAGGGTATTGAATCGTTTTGGATTTAAGAGGGGGAGACTCGCAATTTGGAAGAAAAGATGGGGAGAGGCGTCTTATTGGCGGGTTTCTTGGTCGTCGCAATGCTGGCTTGCCTCGGAGGTGCGGCGGCGACAGAGTATGTAGTAGGCGATAGCCGAGGTTGGACCACGTCGAACATCACTGTTGGGTATTACGATGAGTGGGCCGCCAACAAAACTTTTAGGGGCGGCGACAGTTTGAGTAAGCATTCGTCTACTTATGTTCCTTCTTAGGAACATGTTTAGTATCCTCACTTAGATATGCAGAGGAACAAATTCATGTCCACATGTTAGTTCGCTTGCTTGATGCTGACGATATACTTCTGTCAGCTAATTATATTGGTGTTTAGATTTACTTGGACAGTAATCAACATAAATCGATAATCTTTCTAAAATTCGAGGAGTCAAAACGTGACAATTCATATCAATTTTAATTCTTCTTTTCTCGTGTCATATTATGCTCATAATTGTTAAACCCTCTCCATAATGCAGAGTTTGTATGGAATGGGATGCACAACGTCGCATTCGTATCAAGAGAAGAATACGACAACTGCACTAAAGTGACCTCGTATTTCTATGGCGGCGAAGCCTTTATTTACACATTGCCAGATAACGCAAGTGGCTCATACTATTTCATCTCCACCTTTGATGCTGATTGCGAGAACGGGCTGAAGCTAGCCATCAACGTCGTTAGCCTGAGCCCGACCGAGTCACCGAATAGCTCGGCTTCCTCAATCACCGCCGGCACCTTGTCTGTGCTGGTTCTCGTATCATCAAGCATCATCGCAATGTTTATGAACTAGATTTGGGTCATAGGGGAGGAGAATGATGAATTTTCCTTTTTTAGCTCGTGTTAATTTGGTTGTTCATTGGTTATTCATATTTATGTATTGTATGGAATAAAAAGAGGGTCCTGTAAGTTTTAGATGGCAGTGATGCTGGCCTTCTCGATTTTCAAATGAGTTCGTCCCTCCCTTGTTCGACGAACATCGCCCATTTTCCCCTTTTCCCTGCTGAAACTTGGTTGGGAGCCGACTCGAATTCATCGGAGTCGTTAAAATTCGGTTGGTCCACGTCGTATGGAACTCACAATATCTTAAAGCTTACTAAAAACGAAACCCGGTGTCTCTCTTGATTGGTCCTGATCACGTATGTACTTTCAAACACTTAGGTTCTATTTGTTTCGCGAAAAATAAATAATTTAAAAAAGTATTTTCCAAAAAATCATTATTTATATTGCTTGAAATAATTAATTAAGGATAATGCTTCCTTTATCGACAACAATTTATGTCACTATTCGTTTTTATAAGCAATACATGCCATTATTTTTAGGAAAATGTTTTATAAATCATCTATTTTCCGCCAAACAAATGGAGTCTTAGTAACACTTGAGTCCCTCCTCGCATGATATGGATGTCAACAAAGAGGAATGTCTAGACACTCATTGACGGTTCAGCGCCTTTGCGCGCTCATCGGAGATATTTTCAGATACTCCCCATCTCTATTGACCCATTCTACATGAACCAGTAGATCAAGTGACGGGTACTCCCGACCTATGTTAGTCCACTTCACATGAGCCAGTAGATTATGAAGTGAGTTAACATCAGCCAGAAGTACATAATTATGTTTCCACCGATTGAGCTATAGCGACGAGCGCGCTGGCATCATCGCATTCGGATTCCACCTGTTAAACCATCCTAACTCAATTAGTTTCGCATAAACTGGCCGGCCTGTGGCGTTATTTTTACAAATTTACTTTACGTAAGAAAACACATCTTAATTTCAAATTCTGACCACTTCCATCTTTGCCTGCCACGAGAGCTCCATCAAGCAAGATGACAATCTTCGTCCACCACATACTTAAGGTAGACGATGGTCATCAACCTCAATTCTAGTTCTACAGTCGGCTACTTCTGTTTGCATGATCGAGAGAGCCGACAATCATCAACCTCGACGCAAGGTCTAAGGCTCTCTCCCTCTCTCCCGCTCTCTGCGGCAGTGACCATCTTCGTTGGCAAAGCAATGGTGGTGTAACGGCAGCGATGGAGATGGTTCTGCATAGAGAGAGAGAGAGAGAGAGAGTGGTGTTAGGTTTTTCAATTTTCTTAGGAAAGATTGCACCATGAGTCTTAAACTTTATGCATACAATGCGATGAACCTCCAAATACCAATAGTACAATGAGAAATGTAATCAGGTCCTAAACTTTTTAATTGGGATAGTTTATTCGTAAAATATTACCGAGAATAGATTCGTAGTACTCACACTTCTTGAGGAGAAATTTAAAATTATAGTGCATTTGGTACATATATGTTATCCCACTTTTTTAAACGGGCTATCCATATAAAAACGAAAATACGAGTGAGAACTCGATTATCTCCAACCTGTTTCGTGCCTAAATTGCACATGTTGTGATAACACAAATAGATTATAAGTTTTGGCACAATATACAATGTAGTCCATAAACTTTTAATTTATTCAATGCGGTCCCTAAACTTTTGGTTCATGTTTAATGCAGTCTCCGAATTATATGAAAAGGTTCGATATTGTCCTTCCATTAATTCAAGATTAGGGATAACATTGATACTTTCATATACTTCCATTAAATTAACTTGGACATTAATCGACTGTCTTTATAAAATTCAAGGAGTGAAAACATGAGAATGCATATCGATTCTACATCTTTTCTTATCGTGTCACATCATGCTTGTGATTTTGAAACCTTCTTTATGATGCAGAGTTTGTGTGGAATGGGACACACAACATCGTGATTGTATCAAGAGAAGAATATGACAGCTGCACAAAAGTGAGCTCGATTTTTCAAGGTGGCGATGCATTCAATTACACACTTCCAGCTGATGCGAATGCCCTGTATTGCTTCATTTGCACCGTTGATTCCCACTGCCAGAGCGGGCAAAAGCTTGCCATTACTGTTGTAAGCCCAACACCAACTGAGTCACTGAATAGCTCGGCTTCCCCAACCGCCGTCGGTGCCTTATCCGTGCTAGTTCTCTTATCATCAAGCATTGTCTCGACGCTTATGAACTAGATTTGGGTCAAAGAGGCGGACAATATTGTAATTTTCCTGTTCTGATTGTTCATATTCGTGTCTTTGTATGGAATAACAAGAGTGTCCTGTATGTTTTAGTGAGCCTTCGTAATTGATTAGCTCACAGGCAAACAGTGATGTTAGCTTTCTCAATCAACGAAGCTCCCTAGTTTAAGCACGTCCATTTGTGGACAAAGCAAAGTTCGTTCCTTTTTTGTCTGAGACTTGGTTGGGAGCGGACTCGGGTTCATCCGAGTCCTTAAAACATCTTAATTTCCGATTCTAAACATTCTCTTTCTTTCCCCGCCATGGTTGCTGCATGAAGTGAGATGAACTCTGCAGCTTTTCATTGGCACAAATAAGTCCTTAGCACCTGGGCACGCATTTTTTAGGGACTTAAATGCAACTCGGGGCAACTGGTTGGGACCTGAGAGGATTTTTAGCTCAGGCGCAGGAGATTACATATTTGAATCCTATCAACTATGTGCAAATTACTCTAAATTAGGGCTATTTCAATAATCATAACATTAAATAAATTGCAAGATTAGAAGAATTACTTACCTCGAGTAGCGTAAGCATCTGCATTGTTAGCTAGAAAATCATATCAACAATCCTAATATGATTTCGATTAACAAGCAACTCACTCAATATTTTTGGATTTTCAATTATTTAAATGAAAACTAATCTATATGTAATGACGTGCAAAATTAACATGCGATTAATGCAGCCTAACATGCAAACTATATGTCACGCGACGATATGACCTAATTCTAATGACGGATAAATGATTTGTTTTTGGTATTTTCAAATGAAATTCGGAATTTAAAAAAATGACTAAATTAACATGCAATCTATTCTAAAGAAAATGATTGATCTAAAGTGATTCTTTTTTTTTTTTGGGATTTTTATTAAAATTCGAAATCATTAAATATCCTAAATAATCCACTAAGATTAAAACAATTTCTAATTTAAACTAGGAAATATGCTACCCTAAATCCCAATTTAAATCAAATAATTATCTTATTCCTTTGGATATATTTAAGATTCCCTAAACATACAAAATTTCTAATTTAAATCTAAATAACAAAATTTTGGATTTTCTTTATTTAAAAGGAAAGCAATCAAACGAAGATAGCAATCATATTCAAACAGTCCACGCAATCCGCAAGATTTTTCAAATCCAGATAAGGCAAAGAAATCAAGCTAACGGTCATATCTATAGGGTTATAGATATTGACAGAAAGTTGATTGTTTAAATTTGGAAAGCAAATAAAATCTAATATCATACCCAAGTGGTTATGGATAAGATAACGATTTTCCGTATCGCCGCGTATCGTACCTTAAGGATAAGGTCGGATAGTCGTCCAGATACGTTGCTAAATTAGGCAAAATTCCTAATTTTGAGTGTTTGAAATATTGCGGATATCTCAAATATTATCCTAAGGCATCTAATCAATCACGCAATATTCACGGAATATTCAAAATATTCAAACTAATAATTTAAATATTTTGAAAATATACCGGATAGATTTTTACCTTATTTGCGGATTTCTTTCCAAATTTGAATTTGCGGCGGGATCGGATTTGCGACCGGCGGCACGTTGGGAACGGCGGCGCCGTCGGGAACGGCAGGGCGACGTTGGGGTGGCTTATCGGATGACCAGCGAGGGGCGATCGACGGTCGCGCAAGGGCAGCTTGACTAGGCTCCAAGCTCACGGACGAAGCGGCGACGGTGGTTGTGCTCGATGATGAGACTATTCACGATGTGGGGTGTTCGACCGCGGATCACAAGCAACTCGTCAACGTCGCGGCTAAAAATGCTCCCGATGGATGACTTGCGGCCGATGGAAGCGTAAGAGTTCACGAACGGTAGCACGATATTCTATTGTTTGTTCTTCCCCCAATGTCTATAGTTGCCACACGTCCAGCCTCTTCACGATTTCCTTGCCAACTGTCGTTATGCTTGCATGAAATACAAGCACCAAGCCCACGATAGTATTATTAAATCTGGACAACACTCAGAAGAAGACAAATCCAACCTTCTGATGTGCTTGTTCGCAGCACAGGAGAAGCAGCAGATCGTAGATCGTTGGTGATGCAGGAGCTGCTCACGTGATTGACGCAAGAGAAAACCACGGTCTGTTGGAGCAGCAACCTTTCGGCGTCTCAGTTGAGTGAGGGGGCTCGTCTGGGCTTGGTCACATGGCAGCAAGCCTCAATTGGGACAAGCAACGTGTGTCGTAGGGGTTAGCACAGCAAAGCAGCGTCGGCGTCAAGGCTAGGCGAGGCAAAGCTAAGAGGAGTTCGGTTGCGAGCACCCTTCCTCTCTTTTCTCTCTTCTCTCTTTTCTCTGAAAATTCTCTCGTGTCTTTCTCTAAAAATCAGATCTGAAAATTTTGTGAGCTCCCCTCCCCCAAAGACATAAACATATATTTATAGTGTAAACCTAGGTCAATTAGCCGGGTTTTCTAGTCCTAATGGGCTTAGGTTTAGGCTTTAATTTAATTCCAAGTGGGCTGAATTAATTCGGGCTTTTCTTTAATTAAGCATAATGGGCTAATTTAAGCTCAAATTAAGACAACCAAGCCCTTTCACGTGTGATTTTCGACCTGTGCTTTCCGAGTGAGCCGAGTCTCGTTCGATGCCCGAGCTCGATTCACATAATGAATTTTAAGCTCGCTTGCCATCGTTGATCCGATGCGGAATGCAATGAACCTAAACTATATGCTATGCAATTTTAATATTTTTATTCAGGGGTTAAAAAAATTAATCCCTAATTTTCTATGCAATTAACACTAAATGATGCGCCAAAATTTAGGTGTCAACAGCTGCCCCTCTTTGAGTGGAGGCTCGCAGAGGTTTCGCTCAAAGACTGAGACCTAAATTTAAACTATGCAAAATGATGAATGATTTTTTTTTTTTAATGCAATGATGCATTATATGCAAACAATAAAGAACGTATGTTAAGGCTTCTCATTTCGTGTAGAATGGTGAAAGAGCCTTACATACGGATCGCACAAAAAGCGTCCAAGTGAGGGGAAACTTTATAATGCTTTGACTTCCTTCGATCTCCAAACTTCTAATCCACTGGAAGTAAGGTTCTCGAGGTACTGGATTGCCTATCTGTTACCTGTAGTTTCCTACAGATGCGAAATAGCGCATGATATGAAGAAAGAATGAGGACGTGTTGCCTATACCACTGGGCAATCACGAAAAGAATCATGTCACCTCTTCCATTGGGTGAGCATGAGGTTGGTTGTGCCACCTATTCCACTGGGTGAACACAGAATGAAAAATTATGCTGCCTATTCTACTGGGCAAACATTTAATGGGGTGTGTTGTCTATTCCACTGGACAACACGGAATAAGAAACTATGCTGCCTGTTCCACTAGGCAAACAAACATTTAATAAGAAACTATGCTGCTTGTTCCACTGGGCAAACATTAAATGGTGTGTTGTCTATTCCACTGGACAACACGGAATAAGAAACTATGCTGCCTGTTCCACTGGGCAAACATTAAATGGGGTGTGTTGTCTATTCCACTGGACAACACCAAGAGATATGTCACCTGTTCCACTTGGTGAACATATGAGAGGGATCATGTCTCAGATTTTACGAAAAGAGAAATAATGAAGAATAATTAGCAGATGTACCTGATTTTTTCCTGTGTTATAAAAATGGCAACACCAATTGCACCTGTTTTCACCTGCGAAAAGGTTAAAACAACACATGCACAGGGGCAGAGAAAACATAATTCATGAATCTGCTTGCATTACCAAGCTTCACTGGGGAATTTATCAATAAGAACAATCATTTCGTCCTTTTGACAATTTGATCACATTAAATGAGAGACCTTTAATCAGAAAGGACTTTCTACTCACTCTCAATGAAAGGCTTTTGACCCGACCTTTGATGCGGGTATAAGAATCATTCAAACTCTCTTCATCGTGCTTGACAAGGGTTTGGATATTCTCAAAATTAGTATAACTTGGCCAATTTGAGAGGTCTTTATAAGGACCAAAATGTGGGTTTGGTCAATGGTTTAGCAAAAGGACTCTTGAGTCAAGGCTATTGAAAGAATTGATATCACCAGCTGCTCCGGGTTTACAAGTCAGGAATGCTGCAAAAATGAGATAGAAAAATCTTGCTCGCACTTCTTCGAGCAACATTTATAAGCATTTGAAACTCTACGTTAACTCAAGTGCCCTATTCTGAAGAGACTTCGGTAAAGGTTGTAACGTAGGTTCGGGTAGGCTTGAAATGAATGGCTTATTTCATCAAAAAAGGGGGGTATTATGAACATGGAACTTGGTGATCATCCAATCATGCTACTGGTACCATTGATCTATCTCTAGCAATTGCTCCATAAATAAACCTTCAAATGGTTTTTCTTTGAAGAACGATCTTGCATATAGACTCAGTTCTTGTTGAAGCCTTTCTTTCTCTCTCATTTTTCTCTCTCTTTTTTTTTTATTTTTGAGAGAGAGATTTTCTTTTCGAGAAATTTTTCTCTTCTTTTCGAGAGAGAACTTCGATTTAATGGAGTCCTTTTTCATCCTTTTTGATGAATTTTCTTTCGAGCTCCTTTGCTTTGAGATGATTTCATTTGTTTATCACAAGCATGATCACCAATCGGGTTGAAATGAATCCACCGCTCAAATTGGGTAAGCAAAGGGTATACTGTGTAGGGATATAGAAAAAAATGCTCTTCGTCATATCTAAGGCACTCGAGCTAACACAAAATTTGTATGCAATAAATATACTTGAAGATTGATGCAAGTGAAAGCAAGAAAATTCTAACCATTTTGACCTTTCTTAGAAATTGCCCCCAAGATGGGGTTGTTCCCGACAGGGTAAGAAATGAAACTCCGTTCAAAGGGGTTAAACAAATGATAACCTGTAGTGTTTAGATAGAGGAAATGAATGCCTCTCATCATTTTGGTCGTCATACTTTTCGTGAGATAATCCTTTACCTTGTCAACACGGAATTTTCACTCAACTCGCACTGGGGATTATTATTCAGGACGTGTATGGACATGACTTGCCTTTCGTCATCTTGAAGTCTCTCATGCAATATGATTGCTTCATTAGGACAGAAATAGATTGCCAAATCAAAAGCTTTCCTCAAACAAAGCTTAGTAACATCAATTGATTCATGAAATTCAATTTGAAACAAAATCAGAATGAGTACAAATCAAGTGCAATACTTCTTTACAGAATCAGAATTAACTGGACTGGAAAAAACACGACCATCCATCTCGGCCAAAATCAAAGCACCTCCTGGAAGGACTTTCTTCACAATGTACGGGCCACCATAGTTTGGGGCGAATTTTCCTCCTGCAAGAGGAACTATCGGCAATAACTTCCGCGGGACAAGGTCACCTACCTGAAAATGTCGAGGCTTGACTTTCTTGTTGAAAGATTTAGCAATTCGTTGTTGGTAGCACTGGCCATGACATAGAGCTCTAAGCCTTATCTCATCAATCATGTTCAATTGGTCCAATCTCTGTTGGATCCAATCTGCTTCTGACAATTGTACCTGTGAAAGAATACGTAATGAAGGAATTTCAACCTCAACAGGTAGAACTGCTTCCATACCATACACAAGAGAATATGGAGTTGCCCCTGTAGATGTCCGGATAGAAGTCCGATATGCCATAAGTGCAAAGGTAATCTTTCATGCCAATCACAATAGTTCTCAGCTGTTTTAGCCAAAATTTTCTTGATATTCTTGTTGGTTGCTTCAACCGCTCCATTCATCTGCGGACGATATGGAGAAGAATTCAAATGCTTGATCTTGAACTCCTTGAACAGATCATCCACCAATTTATTATTTAGATTCGACCCATTGTCAGTAATTATGGTCTCAGGTGCACCATATCGAGCAATGATGTCTCGACGAATGAACTTCACCACATTCCTGGCCGTCACTGTCTTATAGGACATGGCTTCAATCCACTTCGAAAAATAATCGATAGCGACCAAGATAAACCGATGTCCATTCGATGCTTTAGGATTGATTGGGCCAATCACATCAATACCCCACATAGAAAATGGCCATGGTTCAGACATTTGATGCAATTCATTCGGAGGAGTATTAATCTTGTCACCATAGATCTGACATTTGTGACAACTCCGAACATGCTGAATGCAATCACTTTCTAAAGTGAGCCAGTAATAACCCATCCTCATTATCTTCCTTGCCAGCATATGACCATTCATGTGCGGACCACATACTCCTTCATGCATTTCTAGCATCAAACGAACAGCCTCGGTTGAATCAACACACCTTAATAAAACCGAATCATAGGACCGCTTGTATAGGCATTCTCCATTCAAGAAGAACTTGACGCCATTTTCTGATATACCCGGTGGGATCGTACTTTTCTCGGGAAATTCCTGTGTTTGAAGATATGTTTTGATATCATGATACCACGGCTTGCCGTCGGGCTCTTGTTGTTGTAGCCATGCAATAAGTTGGTTTTGTAAGACCTCTATCTTCAAAGGTTCAACTTCTAAACCACTTGTCACTCGTAGCATTCTTGATAACGTAGCGGGCGTCGGCAAAACTGTTTTGAGTCCTTGACAAGTATTCAAATGAAATGTCTTCAAACTCTTCCACCAACTCCTCTAAATAGATGTGATAGGGCTGCAACTTAGCATCTCTAGTTTGCCACTTACCAGTGGTGCGAAGAATAATAAAGGGCTGAATCCCGAACACCTTAAGTCGAGCTATCCCCATTTCAATTGCAGCTTGCAATCCGAGTATGCATGCTTCATATTCAGCAATATTGTTTGTGCAAGGAAATATCAGTTTTGCGGCAACGGATAATGTTGTCCGCCTGGAGATATTAAAACGCCCCATATACCGATCGACAAGTTTACGGCTCCATCAAAATACATGGTCCATACATACTCATCAATTGGCATGACTCTATCCTCCAACGGATCCAGATCCTCATTTTTCCCAGGATTTTCAGCTAAGACATCGGCAATTACTCGTCCTTTGGTGATTTACGGGACATGAATCGAACATTAAATTACGAGATGAGAATTTGCCATTTTGCCGTTTTTTCCAACCAAAGCGGGTTGATTGAGCAAGTATTTGATGGGATCACACTCTGTCACAAGCAATATCGATAGTGCAAAGTGTCTTTGCCTCAACCTATGTAGCACCCAAACCAATCTGCGCATGTTCTTTTACCTTGAGAATAGTTCATTTCGAGAGGCGGTGAACTTCTTACTCAAATAATAAATAAATCGCGCTCCTTTCCATCCTCTTCACCTTTTTGAGCAAGCATGGCACCTAAAGATTCACTTTGTGGATTGAAAGATACAGGATCGAGAGGTTGCCCTAGTGTTGGTGGAACAAGCCTTTGGAGGATTCATCAAGTAGTGCTTAATCTTGTCGAATGCTAGTTCACACTCTTTATCCCATCTAACCAGCGCATTCTTCTTGAGGAGTTTAAAGAAAGGCTTATTTGTCTCGGATAGCTGAGAAATAAATCGGCAATATAGTTTAATCTACCCATTAAGCTACTAACTTCTTTCACGAAGAGGAGATTTTATTTCACAAATGGCCTTCACTTTTGATGGGTCAATCTCAATCCCTTTGTTACTGACAATGAAGCCGAGTAGTTTGCCGGAGGCTGCCCCAAACACACATTTTGCCGGATTGAGGCGCAATTTGAACTTACGAAGCCTGTCGAATAATTTCTTCAAGGTTTCATTGTGATCTTCTCCACGTCGGGTTTTCGCAATCATATCATCAACATAGACCTCGATCTCATTATGCATCATGTCATGAAACAACGTGACCATTGCCCGCTGGTAAGTTGCCCCAGCATTTTTGAGACCGAAAGGCATCACCTTATAATGAAATGTCCCCCAAGGAGTGGTAAATGCTGTTTTCAACTTATCATTCTCATTCATCAAGATCTGATTATAACCTAAGAAACCATCCATGAAGGAGAACAGTTCGAATCCAGCTGTACTGTCCACAAGCACATCAATGTGCGGGAGTGGAAAATCATCTTTAGGACTAGCTTTGTTCAGATCTCGGTAGTCAACACATACTCGAACTTGACCATCTTTCTTCATCACTGGGACTATATTAGCGACCCATTCTAAGTATTGGGTAGTCTCAATAAATCCCACGTCAAGAAGCTTCATGACCTCTTCCTTGATTTTCTTTGCCAGTTCTGGCTTAGCTCTTCGCGGCCTTTGTTTCACAGGCTCAACCGAAGGATCAGTCGGTAGACAATGTTCGACGATCGATCGATCAAGACCCGGCATGTCAGCATAAGACCAGGCAAAGATGTCTTGGTAATCCTTCAGCAACTGGGTCAAGCGTTTGGCCACATCTTCAGGAAGACATGCCCCAATCTTAACCTCTCTAGGATTCTCCGTGTCGCCAAGGTTGATTACCACGGTTTCTTTGGTCGAGGCTTAGATTTCTCATGGATTTCAAGTTCCTTCGTATCTCTTCATCATTCGGGTTAGAATCATCAAGTCATTGGATTGGCTTGCATCACATATATGAGGGTCCACGATTCCCGTCCCTTCGCATGCCTCGAGATTAGTCCTGAAACATGAAAGAAAGGGATCAAAAAGACAAGACAGGGCTTAACTACATGCAATTTTTTGAAAATTGTTCTTTTTTTTTTGTTTTTGTTTTTTGTTTTTTGTTTTTTGTTGTTATTTTTTTGAAATTCATTTTGCTTTCGAAGACCTCGAAACAAGAATTCTTGAGAAGCCCAACCCTCAGTTCTTACCATAGATGACAAATTTTTCAATCGTTGGTTATCGTCATCGGGTTGGTTTGGGGCACTTCAACAAGATTCAAAAATGATAAAAACCTCTGTAATTTTATTGATATTGAATCAATGAATTACATCTTATTGGATTGAAAAACCTAAGTGCAACATGAATTGGAATGAAAATCGAGAAAAAGCAATAAAGATTCCCACGCAGGGGAGATACTAAAACTGGAAATAATTACACTTGAGGGCCAGCACCCATCCCTTCAAGTGGTCCTTCAGTGATTGCACCAATGGAGGTTTCAGCAAACCAACCAGTGAGGTAAGGTATATCATCATCAAAGTCCACCACCTTCGACTCCGGCTTCTTGAAAATACAGGGTGATTGGTCATCCTCAGAATCGTCAGACAAATTGACCAGAATCGCTTTACCGTGCTTCTTAGGTGGGTCAGTTAGGGCTTGTAGCGACTCAGGAAAAATAAGCCCAAGATCATCCTCAGTCGAGCTCAGATTTAAATGCTCATATCCTCCCACAACCCCAGCCGAATGAAAGGTGTCGTTGATGGAAGGTGGTAAGGGACTTTGACCTGCTCCTGTTCGGCTTCTGTAACAATCATTGCTTTGTTCGCGGCTTCCCTGCCCATGATATCCCAAACCAGCTTTGTGGGATTGTCCATTTGTTTCGATCGGGGCATGAATGCCTTGGCCTTCCTTCCCAAGACCCTGACCTGGCTTAAAACCATTACCGACCATGACCTTGGCTACCATGAGAGCTGCTTTTGAAACTTCAGGAACGGGCAACGGCATATCAGATGAAGCTTGAACAACTTGAACTATCTCAAATGAATGATAGCTATCCTCCTCAACGTGATCGGGTTCTATGTATGGGATCGATGTTGCATTGAAGATTCGGTGATCTTCCTCTCCATAAATTGTGACCAACTTTGCTTCAGCCACAAACTTGATCTTCTGATGCAAACTGGAGGGTACTGCGCCTGCATTGTGAATCCATGGCCGTCCCAGCAAGAAATTGAAAGCAGAAGGGATATCCAGCACTTGAAAAAGAATATCGAACATCGAAGGTCCGATTTGCAGCTGTAAGTTAATCTGGCCTATCACATCCTTCTTTACTCCATCAAAGGCTCGAGCGAAGTCTTGGCGCTTGCATGGTAGAGCGGAGGAATGCCTAGTCTTTTCAAAGTAGCCAAGCGGGCATAAATTCAGAGCTGACCCGTTATCAACAAGCACCCTAGCCATGTGAGTCTCCTTGTACTTCAGCGATATGTGAAGCGTTTTATTATGACCACGTCCTTGTTTGGGATTTCCTCATCGAGAAAATGCTATTTGATCTTTGAGGAGGATCGTCCCGACAAAACCTTCTAGCTTATCTTCTTCAATAGTCTCGGGACACATGAATCTCACTCAACACCTTCATTAGAGCACCCCGATGCTTATCGATGTCCGGAGAAGTTCTAACAACGAGACTTGTGCGGGTAACTTTCTCGGTGATCAACCACGTTATATTCACTAGCCTTAATCACAACTAGGAATTCCTTCGCTTCTTTCTCGACCCTTTGGCAGCTAGTTGCTTCTCGGGATAAGTTCACCCACGACCTCGTTATCGGATCAGCGTAAATGCGACCATGGAACCATCTTGTCACTCTCATAAGCGTAGGGATGAGGTGATGCGGGATCAATACTTAGGGTGTCGGGTATAATGATCCCGAGGTCATCGTCGAGGCGTCCTCGAGGCGGGCATGTTAGGATCAACCTTACTTGTTCATCGGTCATCCTCGCGAGTTCTTCATTCCAATCAATGATGACTTGAGATATAGTGGCCACTACCCGAATTCATCCGCTATCCCAATCATCCCTTCTTTCAACAGCTCATCCACTTTCTTTCTTATGTCCCGAAGGTGACACCGCTTCATCGGTCGAAACATAACCAGCTCGGACTAAAGCATCGAACATATCTTCGAGAGGGACCCTGAAACTTCGAATCTGGTTGACTCCTGGGCCAAAGACAACATTTGTACTGCTCGAATGATCAGGGAGTGGATTGTTTTGCACATTGGGCTTACTGGCTGATTGTAGTACAAACGCTCCAGTGTCCAGTAGATCTTGTACTCGATGTTTGAGCACTTGGCAATCATCTATCGAATGTCCTACTTCACCTCTATGGTAATCGCATTTCTTCGACGGATCATACCTTGCAAAGCTGGCAGGATTAGCTCTTTGTGGCTCTGAATTCAGCAAGTTCTTCTTCCTCAGCACCGCCAGTACTTGAGATAATGTCCCAGGAAGTGGAGTAAACTGGCGAGGTTTGCGTTGCTGGCGTGAGTCCTGCTTGGCCTTACCCGCCCATAAGAGGTCGCCTGCTGGGTGGTAAATTGTAGTTTCGGGGCCTGAGCTGGCGTCTTCTGCACATAAGTCATGTTGACTTCAGGGGCATGCTCTTTGTCCTTCTTACCAGTAAATCTCTTGCTTGATGAACCTGACTCACTATACCATCCTTTCTTGAGCCCGGTCTCGATCTCCTCACCCATGGCTATTAGCTGGCCAAAAGATTGGGCGGCCGTTACCAACATTCGTGAGCGGCGGGTTGCGGTAGAGTGGACACGAACAACTTCATTAAGTCACGTTCTGAGGGTTCGGGCATGATCTGCCCTGCCATGTTCCTCCAACGAGTGGCATACTCTTTCAGAGTCTCGCCCTTTTTCTGCTCAGCCCTCTCCAGGTCTTCCCTTGTAATAGTGACATCGAGATTGAACTTGAAGTGCTTGACGAAAAGGTTTGCCACCTCTTCCCACGAGTCCTTTCGGTTGATCTGGTGGTTGGTATACCACCTCATTGCAGCATCCTTCAAGCTTGCTTGGAAGGTTTGGATCATTAAGGGTCCGTTAGACACATATCTATTCATGAGCCCCTGGTACATATCGATGTGCTGAATTGGGTTCGAGGTGCCGTCGTACTTTTCAAATGCTGGCATCTTGAATTTATCGGGCACTTGGACCCGGGTAAAAATGGACAAATCAATAGGCGGAACACTTTGAGTTCCCTCCACTTCACGTAACCTTTGGTCGAGTTTGGCCAACAACTTGGTATTCTCATCATTGGGGGGTGAATGAGGAACAGGGACCGACGGAGAAGCACTAGTGTCGATCACAATGGCATCATCCAATTGAAGGGTTGGATTAGTGTTCACTGTAGGAGATTTGTCAAGGCGGAGGCCTTGACGAGTCGGAGGTGGAATCTCCGATTGGGAGGCAACATTGATCTGCTGCTGCTTAGCCATGAGGTCACTCATCATTTTGGACATGGCGGCCGTGTGACTGCTCATTGATTGCATTCATGTGTTCCTTGACTTTTCATCAATCATGGCTGCAATCTCGGCTTGATTGGCCATCCTTCTTTTAGTCACCGATCGAGTATTATGAGGATGAGGGGATCCGTGGCAAATTACCTAAAAAGTAACAATGGAATGAATATAGCGAGTAAGAATGGCGAGTCGATCCATGACATTGGTCTAACCGCTTTGATTAGAAATGACCTCTTTATTGAATTTTTTTTTTTTGTTTTTTACAACGACAATGACTTAAAATCAAAAAAAAAAACTCAATTCCTAAACAAGAATAAAGACTAGAACTGAAAAGAGAATAAAAATTCAAGCTATTCTATTTGACTTGATCCATAGACATATGGGCGGCGACTTCCATCTTCAATTGCTCATAAGCTCGAGCTATCTTGGATGCCTTCTCTTGAGCTTCTTCGGCCTTCCTTTTGAGACGGTTGTTCTCTGAGCGAGTGGCGGGCTTGAGAGGCACCTTGGGTATCTTCGGGAGTAGTTCCTGTGGGACCTTGTGCTGTCGAATATACTCGGTCGTCGCAAAGTAGGACTTCTGCTCCCCCTTAAGTTCTTTTTGGGGTTGGGCTATCTTTAAGAGGCGACACTTCTTCCACATCTTCTTGAGCTGAGCTACGGTCCCTTCGTGGTCTTCATCGCCATTGGTGAAGTCGACTTGGAGGAGCTCGGTTGTAGTCTTTGGAGGGAGTCCTTGGAGAATCTGGTACTGACGAGACACTCTGGCGGGGTAGTATTCGATCGCACCGGTGAAACCCAAGAGTGGAACCGGTCCAATACCATTACACGTAAGCCGAGCTTCCTCGACTTGGAACCAATTAGCATGCCATTGGAAACCTTGGGGTCTAGCGTTTTTCATGAAAATGATCCATTCAGAGTAATGATAATCGGGAGCATCCCCTTGTTTTTCTTTATATCTCAAGATTGGATGGCTAGAATCACTAAGCTCAGATATTGTGAGTAAATCGCCGCACCCTTTTATGTAAGACAAAAACCAAATTTGCAAAAGTTCGAGGGGGGCATGAAACGTTTTGTCAACATGTTGCTTAAATTTAGTGAGGGAAATGAAAGTCTCGGCTAAAATGGTGTTGAAAAAATTCTTTCTAAGACAGATTTGTTGGACCAACCATGCAATTGACAAACTACACGCATTCTTACAGTGGGGAAAAATCACGAACCCGAAAAATGCTAACAAAAATATTCTGCCTTTTTGAAAAGATGTGGCTTTATCAAAACATTGACTAAGGTATGAAAAAGAACATGTCCCCCGATTTGCTTTCAAGACTTTTCCCAATTCATCTTTTCCGACACCCAAAAATTCAGACAACAATAAGGTGGAATCGATTCCTAGAGGTGGTGTAACTAACTCCGACCCTAAAGGTTTTCCAATGATCACGCCATATTCTTCCAAAGTCGGGGTGAGCTCATGCTTACCGAATATAAAGGTAGACGTCTCGGGACACCAGAAGTGCGCTAATGCTCGAACAAGGCGGTCACGACTTTGACTTCCAATAAGGGGAGTAGCCTTCCAATGTGGCCTTCGACCAGCTTACGGTTGGTCGGGCTGAGTAAGTTCCACCAGGCACGGAGCTCGTCCTTAGGAGCATCAAGAATCCGGATGTCTGCCCCTCCCATAGTATATGGACCAAGACTCACGACCGACCTAATGTCATGGACCGACCAAAGAAAATACAAAACATAAATAAATTGCGATAAAGGTTCAGGAAACTTACTTTACCAGGTAAGACCATGGCAATCACATAGACATGCGCATGAAATGTGAGGTTCGATTTTTATCTAGACTTTGGCTTGCAAAAAGGAGACGTGAGGATTACCGGGCTAAACCAGTCATGGTTGTGGTTAGGCCGAGGTTCCCCTGACTCCGGCTTAGTCAAGGAGCCGGCCCGGGTTGCAAAGGGTGCAATCGTGGTGGGAACTCAATGACACCATGAAAAAAAACTTTCGGGACCAAGGAGGGCGACCCATACCACGTGGGTGTGGTCGGGGTGTCCGCTTTCTTAGTACCATCCTAAACCTGTGCCGCCCAGGTCCGACAGCGGGTAGTGTGTGCGGTGTAGTGTAAATGCAAGGCATGCACAGCAGGTTATATCATACAGCGCTTCGTGCATAAAATAAACCATACATCCAAACACCTCCCTGCAAAACAAAGGTTAACAATCACGCGTCCCCTTATACCTCCCATTCTGCAAAAACATTTAACACCTAAAATGTTAGGGACGTACCTGGGATCCTCGCTGCCAAACAAAAATATTTTTTCGAAAAGAAAAACTGGCCTAAGTCCACCAAGAGTTTTAACAATAATCCCCAGCGGAGTCGCCAAGCTGTCACGACCTAAAATTTTGCTTTCAGGCTAATGGATTGTTAAGACTAAGCCTAACTCGGGCCCTCCCAAGCCCTACCAATTCGCAACTTAAGATTTAAGTTTTTTAACGTGCAAAAATTTTCATGCTTGGAGTCGCCACTAATCTATTTGTGATAGGTCGATTAGAAACCTAAATAAAACATAGGGAGATATGTTTTATTCCTACGAACCAGAGATTCTAAGCTCGGGGACTTGGTTACGCTAGATCTAGTCTAACGCCCTTTCGGTACCTTTTCTTTTCAAAAAAAATGTTTATGCATGCAATCTGGATTTATTTTATCTTAGTTACTAACATGTGAGGTGATCATACGGGTGCGCAAACCACCAAAGTAACACCCAATAATCAAAACATTAAATAAATTGCAAGATTGGGGAAAATTACTTACCTCGAAACAACGTAAGCATCTGCATTGTTAGCTAGAAAATCATATCAACAATCCTAATATGATTTTTTGATTAACAAGCAACTCACTCAATATTTTTGGATTTTCAATTATTTAAATGAAAACTAATCTATATGTAATGACGTGCAAAATTAACATGCAATTAATGCAGCCTAACATGCAAACTATATGTCACGCGACGATATGACCTAATTCTAATGACGGATAAATGATTTGTTTTTGGTATTTTCAAATGAAATTCGGAATTAAAAAAAAAATGACTAAATTAACATGCAATCTATTCTAAAGAAAATGATTGATCTAAAGTGATTTTTTTTTTTTTGGATTTTTATTAAAATTCGAAATCATTAAATATCCTAAATAATCCACTAAGATTAAAACAATTTCTAATTTAAACTAGGAAATATGCTACCCTAAATCCCAATTTAAATCAAATAATTATCTTATTCCTTTGGATATATTTAAGATTCCCTAAACATACAAAATTTCTAATTTAAATCTAAATAACAAAATTTTGGATTTTCTTTATTTAAAAGGAAAGCAATCAAAGCGAAGATAGCAATCATATTCAAACAGTCCACGCAATCCATAAGATTTTTCAAATCCAGATAAGGCAAAGAAATCAAGCTATCGGTCATATCTATAGGGTTATAGATATCGACAGAAAGTTGATTGTTTAAATTTGGAAAGCAAATAAAATCTAATATCGTACCCAAGTGGTTATGGATAAGATAACGATTTTCCGTATCGCCGCGTATCGTACCTTAAGGATAAGGTCGGATAGTCGTCCAGATACGTTGCTAAATTAGGCAAAATTCCTAATTTTGAGTGTTTGAAATATTGCGGATATCTCAAATATTATCCTAAGGCATCTAATCAATCACGCAATATTCACGGAATATTCAAAATATTCAAACTAATAATTTAAATATTTTGAAAATATACCGGATAGATTTTTACCTTATTTGCGGATTTCTTTCCAAATTTGAATTTGCGGCGGGATCGGATTTGCGACCGGCGGCACGTTGGGAACGGCGGCGCGTCGGGAACGGCAGGGCGACGTTGGGGCGACTTATCGGATGACCAGCGAGGGGCGATCGACGGTCGCGCAAGGGCAGCTTGACTAGGCTCCAAGCTCACGGACGAAGCGGCGACGGTGGTTGTGCTCGATGATGAGACTATTCACGATGTGGGGTGTTCGACCGCGGATCACAAGCAACTCGTCAACGTCGCGGCTAAAAATGCTCCCGATGGATGACTTGCGGCCGATGGAAGCGTAAGAGTTCACGAACGGTAGCACGATATTCTATTGTTTGTTCTTCCCCCCAATGTCTATAGTTGCCACACGTCCAGCCTCTTCACGATTTCCTTGCCAACTGTCCTTATGCTTGCATGAAATACAAGCACCAAGCCCACGATAGTATTATTAAATCTGGACAACACTCAGAAGAAGACAAATCCAACCTTCTGATGTGCTTGTTCGCAGCACAGGAGAAGCAGCAGATCGTAGATCGTTGGCAATGCAGGAGCTGCTCACGTGATTGACGCAAGAGAAAACCACGGTCTGTTGGAGCAGCAACCTTTCGGCGTCTCAGTTGAGTGAGGGGGCTCGTCTGGGCTTGGTCACATGGCAGCAAGCCTCAATTGGGACAAGCAACGTGTGTCGTGGGGGTCAGCACAGCAAAGCAGCGTCGGCGTCAAGGCTAGGCGAGGCAAAGCTAAGAGGAGTTCGGTTGCGAGCACCCTTCCTCTCTTTTCTCTCCTCTCTTTTCTCTGAAAATTCTCTCGTGTCTTTCTCTAAAAATCAGATCTGAAAATTTTGTGAGCTCCCCCTCCCCCAAAGACATAAACATATATTTATAGTGTAAACCTAGGTCAATTAGCCGGGTTTTCTAGTCCTAATGGGCTTAGGTTTAGGCTTTAATTTAATTCCAAGTGGGCTGAATTAATTCGGGCTTTTCTTTAATTAAGCATAATGGGCTAATTTAAGCTCAAATTAAGACAACCAAGCCCTTTCACGTGTGATTTTAGACCTGTGCTTTCCGAGTGAGCGAAGTCTCGTTCGATGCCCGAGCTCGATTCACATAATGAATTTTAAGCTCGCTTGCCATCGTTGATCCGATGCGGAATGCAATGAACCTAAACTATATGCCATGCAATTTTAATATTTTTATTCAGGGGTTAAAAAATTAATCCCTAATTTTCTATGCTGGAAGATGTCCAACATCATGGAGCTCTCCAATGGCGAGAAAAAGCCCGTCTGCATATGGTATGTGCTGCGAGAAATTATCCACGAAATCTGGTGGTGGGACTGGACAGACCACTTGAAGAGGCAGCGAGACAAACATCTCGCTTGGATGGATGAGGCCGCTGCAAAAAGCCACACCGGAACTCCATTCAACGACGACAAGGCTCGGGTTCTATGTCTCATTGCACAGTACAAAAGTGGTCGAGGTACCCTTTAGGCTCGCCCAAGATCTGAGGTTCGTCGACCTCGTGGGAGGGGCGTTTCGGCCAAATTGCAAAAGAGTTCCAAGGACCATAAACACCAGGCATTATAAGGGTACGTACCAAGAGAAAAGAGCAGAATTTGTTGCAGCTGCTATCAGCCAGTAATTCGAGTCTCGTTGACTTCCAATATATGGATCAACCAAATGAATTATGCCTACTGTTGTGTCACGGGCCACTAGATAGACCAGACTGGGTGTTGCGTCATTGAACTCTGTCGTTAAAAAGCATCTGTATCCATACAATCAGGCAATATTTATGCGAAAATCTATGTCTTTGCCATTTCGAACGATGTATTTTTATTATTTTGCATGATGCCATTGTCAGCACACCGGTTGCTAGGAGTATGGTCACAGAGATGAGGCCGGTTTGCAATGGACAATTCTTTCATGTACGCTGCGTTTGCCCTCTTATCAATCTCTGCATGCAAGATGGCATTAAAAGAATTTTTGAATCTGTAACTTGTACATGCCGATGGGTTCACTACAGAGACTCTGTCACCCCAAGAGTACGAGAGATGGAGACGCTGTGCATGGAACGAGGAAGGGAGCCCCAAAAGGTACCTTTAGACGTGAAAACCAGGAGAAGTTCCAACTATTTGATGTTATAGAAGGCCTCCGATCAGATCGATGTGTTGACGTCATTTTCCTTCTGTTGCACCGTGGCCGCCAGTATTCAGCCACCGATTGCAAGATGATTGGAGTGTTGTTGAACTATTCAGGGACTTCTTAAAGCTCTATCACAAGTGATCATCCATCGATGTTAAATTTATCTCTTGAGTTTGAACTCGGTTTGGAGGACATAGACCTATCGGTATTGTAGAGATGATTGGGAGTTCAGGGAAATCTTTCTTTAATGGGTTAATATTACAAAAAAAAAAAAAAACTCCAAACTGGTACACTTGTGACATATTTACCCCAAATTAATTTTTTGACCACAAAAAATCTCAAATTGATACAGTTGTGACAAATTTAACCTAAATTAATTTTTTGATCACGAAAAACCTCAAATTGATACAACTATGACAAATTTACCCTAAATTAATTTTTTGACCACCAAAAACCCCAAACTGGTACACTTGTGGCAAATTTACCCTCCGTAAAATTGGATTAATACCATGAAAAATCACAAATTGGTAAACTTATGACAAATGGAGGGGTAAAGACCCAAACTGGTATACCTATCAACTATCACGTGCTATCCAACTCGGTAATTTGATGATAAAATTTAACGAAAAGTAAATTTATCATAGATGTATCAATTTGGGTTTTTTATCATTAAAAAATTAATTTTGAATAAATTTTGCCATAAATGTATATCGGTTTTAGATTTTTTTTGTATTAACCTTTTTTAATGGTATTAACCTTTCTTTAATCCAAATCGACGGTGAGAAATGGCTTTGAAATAGAGAAGTTGCTGATTTGTTTTTATCTACGGGCACAAAGGATTCGTTTCCTTTGTTGGAGAAGATATACGTCTCGGTTTGACCGCTTTGACCAATCGAGAATTTTGAATTATTTTTTCTGGAAAAAAAAAGAATTTTGAATTCTTTAAAGATTGTACAGTTGTACGGTGGAGCACTGAACTCATCCGCATAAAAGGACGTCTTCGAGGTCACTTTCTTGGCCGCGCGAAGAGTCCCTAGCAAACAGACGGCGATTTGTGTTTTTGCGTTTTAAGTCCAATTGAGTTGCTTATTTATAAATATTTTGAGTTTGGATTTAATTTAGATGTGAGATACACTCAAGCATATAAGCAACTATAATTTTGATTCTTCGATAACTCTTCTCGTGAAATAGGTACCGACACTTGAACAGAAGTACGTAAACCTTTGATGCCATTTATCATTTCTCGTTTATTTCTCAAGTGATTTTACATCGATTGAATTGGAAGATCATTTTCGCGTTAATTTTATAACAATCGACCAATCGAGTTTTGTCATTCATCTACCCGTTTTCACAGTAATTAGCAGAAGGTAACGGTTTTTTCGGCACAGTCATTATTGCCATGAAGGAGAAACTCCTCAAGCACTTCAATGAGATTCCTCCTCTTTTCTGGTATCTAGGTGTTTGGGATCCGAGATTCATTTAGAGAGGCTTGGAGTGTTACTTGCTCAATATTACGAGAATTCGTGCCTCGGTTATTTCGTTGATGTTTAATAAGTATTGGCGACAATGTAGAGCTATCTAGGCAATCTCTAGGGAAAAATTATCAAAAAAGTCTTAAACCTCTTGTAATATCTAACGCCGCCGACACTGGCATGAACAATTTTTATTATGAATTTTTTATTAGTATTTAATTTCTTTCTCTTTTTTTTTTCCTTTTTTTTGTCTTTTCATTGTGTCTGGCGAGGTCGCTAGCAACCCTCGCCGTGACCTCGCCAGAGGCTGCAAGGTCAGCCCTCATGGTCTTTGACCTCGCAGCCTCTAGCGAGGACCGCCCTCCTCAGTGGCTGGGCAAGGCACAACCGTCGGACCTCGCCCATGGCTGGTGAGGCTCAACCCTTGCCAGCAAAGCCGCTAGCAAGGTTGACCTCACCCAGCGATAGCGAGATGGACCTCATCTCCAACCTGTATTAGCACAAATATAAAAGGTTTAGCACTCAATTGGTAAAAACAAAAAAAAATTATGATTAAATTGGCATAATTACAATAAGCTTAGGATTTTTTTTTGTAATTTCCTCTTGGGCATAGAAGCTGCTTGATACATTCGCGGAATTCCCTATACACTAAATTTGAAAGTCATCCGGCTCAAGGATAAAACTAGTGGCCAATGATGGTCCAATACCCTCTGCATCCGCCAATTGCCCCACGACATTTCACGAATGAACCGTAGTAAATTTTTTTGTCTTTTCACTGTGTTTGGTGAGGTCGCCGGCAACCCTCGCCGTGACCTCGCCAAAGGCTGCAAGGTTAGCCCTCATGGTCTTTGACCTCACGGCCTCTGGCGAGGACCGCCCTCCTCAGTGGCTGGGTAAGGCACAACCTTGCCGAATGAGGTCGGCCTCGCCCATGGCTGGTGAGGCTCAACCCTTGCCAGCCCAGCCGCTAGCAAGGTTGACCTCACCCAGCGATAGCGAGATGGACCTCATCTCCAACCTGTATTAGCACAAATATAAAAGGTTTAGCACTCAATTGGTAAAAAAAATTATGATTAAATTGGCATAATTACAATAAGCTTAGGATTTTTTTTGTAATTTCCTCTTGGGCATAGAAGCTGCTTGATACATCGCGCGGAATTCCCTATACACTGGATTTGAACGTCATCCGGCTCCAAGGATAAAACTAGTGGCCAATGATGGTCCATTACCCTCTGCATCCGCCAATTGCCCCACGACATTTCACGAATGAACCGTAGTAAATTTGTTCTTTGACGATTACTAGCCCACGCCCCCAAAAAGATGTTTGGAACTTCATCCAGCTAAGAAACTTTGGACAACAACAACAATGGCCAATTGACGATGACAATTTACTCTCAAAGCCACAAAGTTGGCGTACGTTTAGCTTCGTCACAACCGATTCAGAGATGGCACCTGGCATCGTCAAATTGTCAGCATGTCCTAGATTGCTTTTATATAACCAAATGGTCAAAATCTCTGAATGATTCCAAAAAGAAGACCAAGTCGAGGTATGTTTCGCCAAAAGATGTCCTAGATTGCTTTTATATAACCAAATGGTCAAAATCTCTGAATAATTCCAAAAGAAGACCAAGTAAAGGTATATATGTTTGCCAAAAGATATACGTATCAAATCAGTGTTTTGCCATCTTTTCACTCGCGCCGGTTTTGATATTCATTCTTGTCTTGATTCCCATCGCTATAAATACCCCCAAAGAGCTGCCTTAGCTTCAAACCAACCTACACACTTTCGCACCCATCAGAAGTTGCAATTGTGAAAGAAGATTGGAGGGTATTGAATCGTTTTGGATTTAAGAGGGGGAGACTCGCAATTTGGAAGAAAAGATGGGGAGAGGCGTCTTATTGGCGGGTTTCTTGGTCGTCGCAATGCTGGCTTGCCTCGGAGGTGCGGCGGCGACAGAGTATGTAGTAGGCGATAGCCGAGGTTGGACCACGTCGAACATCACTGCTGGGTATTACAATGAGTGGGCCGCCAACAAAACATTTAGGGGCGGCGACAGTTTGAGTAAGCATTCGTCTACTTATTTTCCTTCTTAGGAACATGTTTAGTATCCTCACTTAGATATGCAGAGGAACAAATTCATGTCCACATGTTAGTTCGCTTGCTTGATGCTGACGATATACTTCTGTCAGCTAATTATATTGGTGTTTAGATTTACTTTGGACAATAATCAACATAAATCGATAACCTTTCTAAAATTCGAGGAGTCAAAACGCGACAATTCATATCAATTTTAATTCTTCTTTTCTCGTGTCATATTATACTCATAATTGTTAAACCCTCTCCATAATGCAGAGTTTGTATGGAATGGGATGCACAACATCGCGAACGTATCAAGAGAAGAATACGACAACTGCACTAAAGTGATCTCGTATCTCGCGGGCGGCGAAGCCATTACGTTCACATTGCCAGCAGACGCAAGTGGCTCATACTATTTCATCTCCACCTTTGATGCTGATTGCGAGAACGGGCTAAAGCTAGCCATCAACGTCGTTAGCCTGAGCCCGACCGAGTCACCGAATAGCTCGGCTTCCTCGATCACCGCCGGCGCCTTGTCTATGCTGGTTCTCGTATCATCAAGCATCATCGCAATGTTTATGAACTAGATTTGGGTCATAGGGGAGGTTGATGATGAATTTTCCTTTTTTAGCTCGTGTTAATTCGGTTGTTCATTGGTCATTCATATTTATGTATTGTATGGAATAAAAAGAGGGTCCCGTAATGTCATTCATATTTATGTATTGTATGGAATAAAGAGAGGGTCCTGTAAGTTTTAGATGTCAGTGATGCTAGCCTTCTCGATTTTCAAATAAGTTCGTCCCTCCCTTGTTTGACGAACATCGCCCATTTTCCCCTTTTCCTTTCTGAAAAACTTGGTTGGGAGCCCACTCGAATTCATCGGAGTCGTTAAAATGCGGTTGGTCCATGTCGTATGGAACTCACAATATCTTAAAGCTTACTAAAAACGAAACCCGGTGTCTCTCTTGATTGGTCCTGATCACGTATATAACTTTCAAACACTTAGGTTCTGTTTGTTTCGCAAAATATTAATAATTTGGAAAGCATTATCCTAAAAATCATTATTTATATCGCTTGAAATAATTAATTAAGGATAATGTTTCCTTTATCATCAACGATTTATGTCTCTATTTATTTTTATAAGTAATACATGCCATTATTTTTAGGAAAATGTTTTATAAATTATCTATTTTCCGCGAAATAAACGAAGTCTTAGTAACACATGAGTCCCTCCTCGCATGATATGGATGTCCACAAAGAGGAATGTCTAGACACTCATTGACGGTTCAGCGCCTTTGCGCGCTTATCAGAGCTATTTTCGGATACTCCCCATCTATATTGACCCATTCTACATGAACCTATAGATCAAGTGACAGGTACTCCCGACCTATGTTAGTCCACTTCACATGAGCCATTAGATTATGAAGTGAGCTAACGTCGGCCAGAAGTGCATAATTATGTTTCCACCGATTGAGCTATAGCGACGAGCGCACTGGCATCATCGCTTTCGGATTCCACCCGTTACACCATCCTAACTCAATTAGTTTCGCATAAACTGGCCGGCCCGTGGCGTTATTTTTACAAATTTACTTTACGTAAGAAAACACATCTTAATTTCAAATTCTGACCACTTCCATCTTTGCCTGCCACGAGAGCTCCATCAAGCAAGATGACAATCTTCGTCCACCACATACTTAAGGTAGACGATAGTCATCAACCTCAATTCTAGTTCTACAGTCGGCTACTTCTGTTTGCATGATCGAGAGAGCCGACAATCATCAACCTCGACGCAAGGTCTAAGGCTCTCTCCCGCTCTCTCGCTCTCTGCTCCCTCTCTCTCGCTCTCTGCAGCAGTGACCATCTTCGTTGGCAAAGCAATGGTGGTGCAACGGCAGCGATGGAGATGCTTCTGCATGAGAGAGAGAGAGAGAGAGAGAGTGGTGTTAGGTTTTTCAATTTTTTTAGGAAAGATTGCACCATGAGTATTAAACTTTGTGCATACGATGCGATGAACCTCCAAATGCCAATAGTACAATGAAAAATGTAATCGGGTCCTACACTTTTTAATTTGCATAGTTTATTCGTAAAATATTACCGAGGATAGATTCGTAGTACTCACACTTCTTGAGGAGAAATTTAAAATTATAGTGCATTTGGTACATAAAATTTACAGCTGTTACTACGTTATCCCACTTTTTAAACGGGCTATCAATATAAAAACGAAAATATGAGCGAGAGCTCGATTATCTCCAACCTGTTTCATGCCTAAATTTCACATGTTGTAATGAACCAGCTCATTTCATGTGAATCAAGTCCCAATAAGAGTACTCAAAGTGATCACGCAAAAGGTGATGAATCGGGGAAGTTGTCAATTTTTCTATCACTAAGGATGAGTTTATTTCACAGAAAATGAATGATTTGGATACCATTTTCTTAAGGAACAATAACACAAATAGCTCATGAACTTTATCTTAATGTGTAATTTGGTCCCTGAACTTTTAATTTGTTCAATGTGGTCCATGAACTTTAGTTTAATGTTCAATGTGGTTCTTGAACTTTCAATTTATTCATTGTGGTCCATGGACTTTTGGTACATGTTCAATTTACTCCCTAAACTATATGAAAATGTTTAATGTAGTTCTTTCATTAATTTAAGTTCAGGGACTACATTGAACATTTTCATATAGTTCAAGAACTATATTGAACATGTATCAAAAGTCCATACATCACATTGAACAAATTAAAAGTTCAAAGATTAAATTGAATATTAGAGTAAAGTTTAAGGACCATATTGAATAAATTAAAAGTTCATAGACCAAATTGCATATTAGGTCAAACTTCAAAGATTGTTTGTGTCATTTTCCCTTAAGAATGATCACTTGTATAATTTACAAAAATAAATGAACGAAAAATCTTTTCGTTATCCCCAAAAATGTTTAGATATATATTATTATCGATAATGAAAAAAAAATTATTAACTGATTATTTCGAGCAATACAAACGATCATTTTTCAAAAAATATTTTTAAAATTATTTATTTTTCATGAAACAAACAAAGCCTGAATAGGAAATCTCTCGTCCGAATGATCGCATTAGAAGTTTTGTGTTCAATTCTCTTTTCTAGTCCACTCCCTCTCTTAGGTCCTTTATGGTAAATTGATGAAGCTCATGTCATCATCTCAGTAATGTCTCGTTTTGCATTCGCCCATGAGCTTCGGTGGAAGACGACGTACACGACACAAGTTCAAGCAAGAATGCAAGTACATTCAATTCTCAGTGGATGAACAGAGCTGACAGTATAGAGGAGACGAGCACAGACAAGGAATCGGAGCTGAGAGAAGACAGAAATGGGACGCTGGAGGCGACATTGATGGCGAGCTTCTGACCGCCCTCGCAATGAGATTCGATGGTGCTGATGAAGTAATACATGCCGTTCGCGTTCGCGGGGAGCCAATATACATAGCCCTCGCCTTCCTCGCCTTCGCCCAACACCTTTGACACCCTTTTGCAACGGTCGAATTCTTCTTTTGATACGACGGCCACGTTCTGAGTTCCCTTAAAATTGAATTCTGCAGTATATAGTTTCATCACAAGAATTAGAATCGACGGGCGGGGAAAAAAAAAAGGACGCCTCTGAAAAGATTTGATCAGAAATAGTTCGCTTATCAATTTAGCGATACAAAATCACTCAAACATGCATATTGGAATGAAAACAATTAAGATGAGGTACAAGCAAACGAAGAAACAATCGCCTTCATGTAAATAATATTAGATAGACTCATTTTAAGAATAAGACAACAAACCGCGTCAATCACAGTACAAAAGATGTGTAAAGAGTAACTTGTGCCTTTTCCTTTAACCTGGTTTGGGCTGGATGTTATTGAGAGTAAACGGCTTGATCTGGTAATCTCTATACAGTAACTTCTTACGTGATGCAATTGTTCTTTATTTAAGTTAATGCCTAAGTGAAAGAACCAATGTGATGATAAGATATCATCAAGTAAAACAGGGAAGAAACTAAGGAGCTGTGTCAATGGCTTACCCAGAAAGTCACC
This sequence comes from Syzygium grande, assembly GCA_024733475.1. Taxonomy (NCBI): domain Eukaryota; kingdom Viridiplantae; phylum Streptophyta; class Magnoliopsida; order Myrtales; family Myrtaceae; genus Syzygium; species Syzygium grande. Next base: position 2,494,631 of record JAMXDD010000008.1, on the reverse strand, counting down.
ACCCATGAATATTTTGTTGGCAGCCCAATCCTCATAGAACCCGGATGTTAACCCCACCCCCCCCGCGTGAGACAAGCCATTGCAACGACCAGCAACGCGATCAGACTACTTCTGACCATCTTCTTCTTGGGGAGTAGGATTTTCGGGTTGTTTCCAGTGATCTGTCTCTTGAGAATCACAACAAAAGATGGTAGTGTTCTGGGACTAAGAGATGTCGGATATGCAAAATCTCGTGGATGTCTAGCGGAGTATGTCATATGAGGATGGTTTGAATTGTATGCAACCACAGCAATTATTGACACTTCCCATGGAGAAAATGAGATGGGTCAAGTTTGGAGACTGATAAGAGTTGAAGAGTTCAGATTCAATGGGCCGACCCCCTCGAGGAGCTTGCCTTCCACAGTCGTGTTGAATCCATTCAGACATTTGGGAAGCTTCCCCCAGTCAAATGTGGGAAATCTCTAAACGCATTGGATTGTTTTTGTCTCGAACACAGGTTAATGAAAAATTTATGTTGTCCTTTGTTGTGGATTAACTAATGATGCTTGAGTTGTATAGCCATAAGATCTTGAACTGTTATACTCCGCGCTTGAATTGTGGTGACTAGATTGAATTTACTTATCATACGTAGGGAATTATTCACTTTTCAAAGTAATGATCACACATAACACGACAATAGCCAATGCACTAGAAATTATAAAGTTTATTTAATTAATTATTTAGAGGGGCGCTCGTTAACAAAATCTGTTTACCAATAACTTTATGAGGGGCATTTTGATATTTGGAATTAGTCCCTCGTTATAAATAGCACGAGTACGGCATCATTTGCGAATGTTTGCCAGTAGCCAAGTGCCATTCGCTTGCTCGCCATCAAAGTTCCAACACATCTCTCTCTCTCTCTCTCTCTCAGAGGCAGTACTTGAAGAAGATGGGCAGAAGCAGCATGGCGATGGCCCTGGCTTTGGTCGTGTTGGCCTCTATCGAGTGTGAAGCGGTGACTTAATACATCGTCGGAGACGGCAGAGGATGGACTGCTCCGCCCAACATCACCGCTGGTTTCTACGCCGACTGGGCTGCCAATAAATCCTTCAGCGGCAGCGACGCTTTGCGTAAGCAATCTTAAGCCCCTCCTCCAACTTCGTTTTCGCGACATCGATTTGGAATTTGAGAAGAGAGAACTTTCAACTTTCGTGATAGGGAATAAAACTGAGTGAAGTTGGAGGACTTACCTGAGATTGACCGGTAGGAAGGGCATTTTCATATTTTTGATGTAGCGATTGATATTCGTGCTAGTTACATTTTGGTAGGGGTCAGCAAAAGAGCCGGAAAGCCTAAAACCCGGACTGGCCCTGAATTTTTTGGGGCCCGGGGCTCGGACCAAGGTTTCAGGCTCCCCTTATTTCTTTTCTTACGTTGGCTCGAACTAGTTTCGCAAAACAAAAAAAGGAATAATGACACAAATAGATCATAAGCTTTGGCATAATATGCAACATAGTCCCTAAACTTTTAATTTATTCAATACGGTCCCTAAGCTTTTGGTTCATGTTCAATGGAGTCCCCAAATTATATGAAAAAAGTTTGATATTGTCCTTTCATTAATTCAAGATCAGGGACAACATTCATACTTTCATATAGTCTAGGGATTAAATTGAACATGTACAAAAGTCAGTGGACCACATTGAACGAATTAAAAATTCTGAGACCACATTAAAGACTGGGTTAAAGTTTAGGGACCAATTGAAAAAATTAAAAATTCAGAGATGACATCGCATATTGGGCCAAAATTCAAAGATTATCTGTGTCATTTTTCCTGTGAAAAAAACTTAAAAATAACAAATATAAAAATAATATATAATAGAATATACGTTATTCATGCTCGAAACACTTTGATAAAAGTCAAAAATGAATTTGAAAAAAAAAACATATAAAAAAAGCGATTTTTTATGTCAAAAAATATATTAATTATGCTAATTTCGCTCCGTAAAATAAAAAATAATAATAATTACTCGGGCTAGGCAACCCAATCTTCGATCTAGGCATCTGTTGTTAAATTGGGGCCGAGCCGAAACAATTGGCCTAGATCGTGCTCACTCACACCTTTCGGTTGCCGACTAACTGCGGCATTGCCTCTGAATTATAGTCAAGACCACTTGCACGGGTCAAAAACCTCGACCTTACCAATTCATGAGCCCCGTACGGTATTCCAATGTCCCAACCAGATGGGCTCTGGTGTCCTTACCCGATTCGTCCTTCTCAGTCGAACCGCTCGTCGTCTTGTCTTACATGTTCCCAGTGGACCGAAATCTCAAATTCAGATTGTTCCGAAGCCGATATATCTTTAGATTGGGGTTAGCAAACATGAGCACCTTGACTTAGACAGTGATGCATGTACCAATAAGGTTGTTACAATACCAATAGGTTTCATGAATCCAATCTAATCCACGACAATATCGTGCTTAATTTATGATCGGACAATACCCTCATTTTAAATATTTATCCAGATTTCGACTACAACGGGACGCATAGTTTCGCTGCTGTATCGAAAGAAGACTACGACAGTTGTGCCAAGGTTTCTCCCATTGATGAAGGGTCCAATGGCCTGGGCTACGGATATAGACTCCCGAGAAAGGCCGGAATGTACTACTTCATTTGCACGATGGACAACCACTGCGAGACCGGCCAGAAGCCGGCCATCAACGTCACCTCCGCCGGCTTCGCGACGTGGTCGCCGCCGTCGACTTTCGGCGCCCTCTTGACGGTCATCTGCACTTTGGCCTTATTTCTGGGTGGTCATTGAAAATCAGTTCATTGTAATCTTGCATGGCTCTTTTGTTATGTGTTGAGAAGATACACAAATCTTGCACGTATCGCCCAATCTCCTTTCAAGAATCAAAGTTTGTATTCTTTGTCTTCTTCAATCTTGCATGGCTCTTCGTATGTATTGAGATGCATCCGACTTTCCCATTTGAAGCCTCAATCTTTGCACGTTCGCTCAATCCCCCTTCTCAAGAAATGCATGGTAAGTTGTCCTTTTGAGTTACCGAAAAGAAGGGAGCTGATGTTGATGCCCTGTTCGTCCGCGCTTCTCGCCGTCCTCAAGAAATGCAGCAGCATCAAACACCTCCGCCAATTCCACGCTCAAGCCATCGCCAGTGGCCTCCTCGCTGCCGCCGACCCGAGCCCCGTCCTCGCCCGCATCCTCTTCGCGTTCACCGCCCTCGTCCCCGCTCCCTCTCTCCTCTCGAGCCCGAGCGGCGCCGAGGCATCGGCGAGCTACGCCTCCTCGGTGTTCAGGGCCATCCGGGGCCCGACGACGTTCTGCTACAACACCATCATCAGAGCCCACACCCTGCTCGCTTCCCCGTCTCCGCCCTCCTCCTGTTCGTCGAAATGCGTCGCCTTGGCTTGCCCCTCGACTTCCATTCATTCCCTTTTGCTCTCAAGGCCTCTGCCCAGCTCCAGGCTCTCTCTTTGGCTCGGGCCCTCCATTGCCAGGCCCTCAAGCTCGGGTTCGCGGCCGATCTTTTCGTCGTCAACTCTCTCGTCCGCACGAATTCTGTGTGCGGTCGTGCGGCCGATGCGCGCAGGGTCTTCGATGAGAGTTCTTGCCGCGATGTCGTGAGTTTTAACAGCATGATTGACTGTCTTGTGAAGTCGGGCGATGTCGAGAACGCGCGGAGATTGTTTGAGGAAATGCCCGAACGAGACGCTGTCTCGTGGGGTACTCTGCTGGCTGGTTACGCACAGACAAACCAGTGCGATGAGGCTATTCGGCTGTTTGATATCATGATTGCTTCAGGCATTCAGCCTGATAATGTCGCCATTGTTTCTGCTCTCTCTGCTTGTGCGCAGCTGGGTGAAATTGATCGAGGGAAGAAAGTGCATGCATATATCAGGAAATATAAGATACGAATAGATTCTTTCTTGTGCTGCGGGTTGGTCGACATGTACATGAAGTGTGGTTGCATCGAAATAGCGATGGAGCTGTTCGAGGCAAGCCCGGAAAAGAATGTGCATACTTGGAATGCCCTGCTTGTAGGGCTAGGGATGCATGGATATGGTCATTCATCACTAGACTACTTCTCAAAAATGGTTTTCTCAGGTTTACGACCTGATGGAGTGAGTATTCTTGGAGTTCTTGTTGGGTGTAGCCATGCCGGTCTAATCCGTGAAGCCTCTGAGATTTTTGACAAGATGGAATCGGTATATGGTGTCGTCCGAGAGCTCAAGCATTATGGGTGCATGGCCGATTTGCTTGCCCGGGCTGGTCTGGTCAAAGAGGCCGAAGACATGATACATAAGATGCCGATGAGAGGTGACATCTTCGTCTGGGGTGGGTTGCTTGGAGGTTGCAAAATACATGGAAATGTTGAAACTGCAGAAAAGGCAGCTAGGAATGTAATGGAGTTGTGCCCTGAAGATGGTGGAGCCTATTCGATTATGGCCAACATATACACGAGTGTGAACCGGTGGAATGATGTGGTCAAGACTAGGAGATCATTGAGTGCTAGTGCTGCAAAGAAGAGCCCTGGCTGTAGTATGATTAAACTAAATGGGATCAGCCATGAGTTTCTCTCTACAGATAGCTGGCATCCTGAAATTGAGGAGGTATACTTTGTTTTACATTTAATAGGACAACACCAACAGGAAGGGTGGTATTAACTTATGTTCCACATCATGCGCATGTTGAATGCGCAAATATATTTTCTGTGGAGGCAAATTTGCTGATTCCCATTTGATGTACTAATGTATATAAAGTCAAAATGTCTATTCATCGAGTTATTGTGATCAAAGTAAGTTGTTCATACCATGTCAAAGAACATCAATAGGATTCAACTCTTGAAAACCAATTGCAATTGTGCACGGTGCTTTTTTCTCAAAACTAGAAAGGAAAAGAAACTTCAGCTTCGACTAAAACCAACAACACAGTAAGGTGTGCTGAGAAATGCAACTCCGACAAGAAAGATTCGAGTTCATGCATTTCCCATAAGCAGAGTACCATCAGAAGTATTAAAAGAGTTCATCATTTTCAGAGAACAGATCTTTGATGCAGGCATTTTGGTGTGGCCTTCAGCTGCACACTGAAGGCTGATCTCTTTTTTCAATGGCGCTTACAAAAATATCGTTCCCGACCACCACACGGGGTGACTAACTCCTGCTACAAGCCAATACAACAAGATCCAACAAGGATCAGATCAGACTACAGCTACCATACGGACCATCAAAACTAACCATCTCAGTTAAGCTCTGTTACCAGATCAGATTGACCCCCCTCTCGTTGTTTCCTCTCGTTATACATTGTCTCTTAACTTATTGCTTCATTTCACTCACTCCTTGACACACCTTCTCTAAGGACTCTTGAACAGGTCATGATGGCATGAGCACAATCTACTTAAGTTAGTCAACAACCCCTCAAAAAAGTTGCAAAATAAGAAGTCAGAGAGAACGTCACCATTCCAGTTGGAAAATCGAGCCAAAGAAGGCATCTCCATAGTTGATGCTACCCTGCATATGTCTTTTCCTTCATCCAACAGTCCATTTAGTTCATCCTAAATTCTGAACTGTCATGAAGATACCAACATAAGAATATGGCAGCTGGGCACTGCACAACTAGTTGAATATTTTTTGAAAAACTAATGAGCTCTTCAGCAAAACACCTGTACCATTAAGATATCGCCTTCTGACATGAGGACATTCTTGCATTTATATGCTCACTAAAAAAGCTCATATAGGAGCTGGTTGATAGCTCATTCTCAAACAGAGGCACTGCTGCATCTACCCTCTGTCAGATATCCGTTCCCAGAAGTCCCATCGCACAATGTAACTTAACATGCACCAAGAAAGTGTCTGAATCCATATATGTCCATATAAAGAAAATTCTCCACGGATTGTCTGAGATAGGAAAGCTTGGTTTGTTTTGTCAGTCTAAACTTTTGCTCCATGAACACTTGCAACCATCAGAAGCAGGCAACAACATGATCGTTGACTATGTAAATCAAGGGCAGATGCATACTTTAGGGCATTTCTGAACTAAAAGGCATATTGATATAGCTGCAAGAAAAAGTGTCTATAAACCAGTACCCAAATTGCTTTGGAACTCTGGTTGCCAGAAAAATTGCCCAGCTCCCTCATTGTTTCCAAAAGGTTCCTTGCGCTTCCTAATCGTTGCATCAAAAATCCTACCCTCATCTTCCGAAATCCATTTACATGGCGAGAACTCGAGCTGTTCTGTGGTTGAGGTTCTGCCCGGGAGAAAACAGAATTCCTTGTTGACCTGCATTTGTGATGCAGTAAGTGCCATTCTCTCCTGGGAACAATTTAAATCAAAATCCTCAGCTTCAGGAACTGGACTAATTCTCATGCTCGCACACGGATCTGAATTCAAACTCAACCGTAATGACAAGTCACATTTTTCCTCTGAGGATTTCTCACCGGTGTTTCTGGCATTGACTCTTCCAATAATGTTCAAAGAACCTTCAGAACTATTATGGGATAAAACATTGCGCAGCATACCCGCTTCAGTAGACTCTGGAATTGATGTCCCTATGGGGGTTCCAACAAGTACAGTGCCTGCATCATCTGGAACTTGTGAAACTGTCCGCAACTCCTCAGCTTGATAGTGGGTTCCATAGTACAAGGGATATACCGAACCAAAGTTCATCAAGGTGTTTGTTTCCATGGTCATCAATCCGTTAAATCTTCGGGGACTACTGTCAAATGGAAGAGGGTGACTGCAAGGAGAAGCAAGTTCATGTCTTTCAATCACATGATTGGAATGCTCAGCTGCCAAGAGATGGGAACTTGCAGTTTCAGACCTTGCAACTTTCGGAAACTGTGTAGAATGAACCGCCGGTGAATGTGGAAATCGTCTGTCAGTTAGTTTATCCGAAGTTCCAGACATCTCAGCAACAGGTTCCCGTACTCTTTGAGTCAGATAAGTCCTAAAATTATTGTGCCTTTGACTTCTTGAAGCTCTCACAGCGACACAACCCAAATTCAGTGCAGCTGCTCATGAGCGAGCACATTAAATCAACACAGATACATGGAGAAACAGTGTAAAAAAGATTCTAAATTAACTCCAAAAATACATGGACACAGACCAAAATAACAATCACCGAACTCCCTACTGCCATGTAATAGCTGCATTAGGTGCTGAGCCTGAAGCTGGTGAACCTTCAAAAAACTCAGAGCTAGATCTAGCAGAATGCAGTCTAAAAAGCATTTTAGTACCTTCAACACACGGTGGCAAAAGGTCACCGCTTTCAGTGCTCTCATCCCTCCGGATAATGGTGTTAATGGCATCATTAACCCGCTCCCACAGAGTATCGAGATCCATGTACTCCGCCTAAGCAAACAAACAACAACTTAAATTACAACAACCCACCATAGAAAAACCCACGAAAAGACACATAAACCCAGGAACCCAAAAACCGCAAAAAAAAGTCGAAAGAACAAGAAGAACCTCGGAATTAGCTTTAGAGTACATGATTTCCTCAGCTTTGAGAACAACAGTGGGAAGCTTCTCTAACCATTCCCGGTTCTTCTTGGTCGCAGCGCTGTGAGCCTCGTTGACGACCCTGATCAACACCAGGCGGGGCAGTCCCCAATTCACAACTCCCACACAAAAACACCAACTTCTAAAAGCCAAGAATTCAAGCACGAATCAACCAAGACCAACCCACCTGAAGATCTGCTGGATAATGGACCCTCGCATGGGCTGGTGCCTATCGCTGTGCCAAGCTCGCCTGACGCACTCATAAGGTCTCGGACCAGGCCTTGGCATCTTCCTCCCCACGAGATTCACATCAAGAAAACAAGAACCAACGAAGCACGACAAGAACAAGAAGAAGCAGGGGAGACTTTCTTTATGATGCTTTCAAGCGGCTAAGAGGGGGAAGAAGCTTGCTGGGGTCACTGTGGGGAGTGCGAACGTCGTGCTTTTGCTATCGCTTGCCACTTTCGATGCCCAGTTCGCAGTGGGTCGAGAGGGGGGGAAGAGGGGAGGAGAGAGAAGGAGTTGCTTTCGCTTTCCCCATTCGCTTATGGCCTCTGTCCTCCCCAATAATTCACACGAAGCCTTTCTTTTCTTTTCTATAATGCTTGAATGATATAACATGGAATTGTATTGTACCGCCTGTAATTTGCCCCACGGAGCGGTTTTTCTCCTCTCCGGTGCAGGAGAATATCAGAGAGCAAGGACACGGTCAAATCAAATGGATGTCCAGAATCCAGACAGACCATACCATCATCATCATTCATCATTCGCCCAAAAACATTTACAGAGAAACAAAGTTTTATCAGATTCCAAGTTTCAATCTCCCTTTCACAGCGGCTCTCTTATTATACCTTTGTCATTCGTCCCGCAGGGGAGGTCCTCGATGTTTTTCGGCCCGCCGGAACTTAGACAAAATGCCCCGGGCCAACCTTGAACAGGAAGGTCCCGGCCTGTTCGGCCCTAGCCCGATTTCCGTACTTCCTTTAAATTTCAAGAATAGATCGGTTATTATGTTTTCAAACTCCGAAATCATTCTTTTATTTGTTTATTCTTCTAGTTTAAGAAATAGTTGGGGCCATGCCGGGCCAATTCAGGCTTAGGGGACCCCGAAATCCCGGCCCGGGGCTATTCGGGTCGGTCCGGTCCGGGCTCCAGGCGAGTCAGACATGCCTCCGATCGGGTGGACAGGGAGCATGACTCGAATTTTTACTCCCCCCCGTGAGTTCACTTGACAAATTTCTAGTCAAACCTTGCCTGACCAGGCCCAGCCACCTTGAAAGAGTGGAGGTGAACAGACCTTAAATTCTCAGCCAAGGTCCTGACAAGGGCAAAATGGATCTGAAGGGGGAAAAGAACACTGTCATGCCTTATCGACCAATCAGGCTCTACAATTTGTAACATCTAAGATTCAATAACTAAGATAATGTAGGAATTCAATGACACACGTGGTGGACCATTTGGAGGGAGGCAGGGACACGGTCATACCCCCCACGACATGTCACGACCTACGCGGTTGTCCATCTAGGCCAGCAATATATTATGCTTTCATCGAGACTTTGACAAGACGCTTGACCTCCATTCATATGGCGAAAAATAAACAATTTAAAAAATATCTTAATAAGAATAATCGGTTATATCGATTATAAAAATAAATAAACGAAAAATAATCTTATTATCCATTAAAATATTTAGATATAGATTGTTATTGATAATGCAAGCATTTTCTATTGACTGATTATTTTAAACGATTATAATTTTAGAAAATATTTTTCAAATCATTCATTTTTCGCAATACAAACGAAGCCTGGAGATTATTAACAGTTGACTTTGTGGGGGCTTAAACTATCCATTAGGGGTGAGCATGGTTGGGTGGGGGCAATTCCGACCATGAAAAATCGGGAACCGCTCACTAAAAATCGGTTCCAAAAAATTGGAACCGAAAATCACGCGTTGGTTTCATGGATCCACCCAAGAACCCTACAAACATAGTGACTAAGTATATTCCCTGAAATTACCTACTAAAAGAGGCTCAAGTAAATGCAAAGTCACCCAAAGTCACAGCTATAGCAAGAGCAAAAGGCAACGATGAGCCGAAAATTGACAAATCTCAAACTCAACTTCAACATAATTGGAAGCACCCTAGGTTAGAAATCAAATTCGCCAACAACAGCAAAAAGAATGAGTACCCTTAAGTAGAAAATTTCACTTACTTGCAAGTTTGCGACTCGGTGACAAAGTTGAAGGCAAGGCGAGAGCCTGATGCGAGATGTGGGGGAGGGCCAGAGGTGAGGCAATTGTGAGTCTGCAACACACCGGCGAGAGTTGAAGGCGTGGTTGCGTGAGACTCTCACGGTGAAAGTGAGATAAGATTAGGGTTTCTTCCGTTTGTTTTAATTTTGAGGATCGTAAGACGTGAGCAAGACTATAGGGTAAATGGCAAAAGGCATGTAAGACAAATTGACTTTAACTAAAAGTGAGCTCGAATTATATAATTATATATATATATATATATCTCAATCCGGTTCAATTAGGCAGATTGGCGGTTCTACACCTAGAATCGAACTAGTACTCACCAATTCCTGTAAATTGAAATTGGGAACTTGATTGGTTTCTATGGAAACCGCTCATTCTAGGCTAGTTCGGAGCGGTTCTTGATTCCTTTGCACATCCCTATTGTCCGTATTTCTTGCATTCCCTCCTTTTTCTTCACTCCAATTTACATGTTAATGTCGTTTGTCGATGCATGCGTTGTGTGCTTGCTTGATGCTTGGCCTGTGATTTTGAAGAAGTCGGAGTCCAATTGGAGCCGATGTCTTGTCAATGATCGCATCGACAATCAATCGTTACTCTAATCCGATGATTGCCTAAATATTCCAGATCGATGTTGATGTGAAACCGAAAGTTTCCAGTGATTTAGATCTGGAGTAGGAGAATGGGGTGTTTGTTTTCAAACTCACTGGCCCACGAAACAACATAAAACCCCCAACGAAAATCACGATTAGACCAATGAATTCCCTAGCCAATCATGTTCCGTTTGAATAGCACCAATTTGGATTGACTTGCATCTCATCAAAAACAAATTTTATGGATGAACTTATGTATGCTACAACCCCAGCAAAACTGAGAAGTATAAATAAATTAATAGTTGGTCAACAGTCCCTTTTGGACCTACTAGCATTATAATCTTCTTGGCCAGATTCCAAATTATAATTTGCATTTTTCAGAAAAACAATGCCTTTTCTGTTCATTTTTTCTCCGCTTTTCCTTCTTCTTCTTCCCCCCAAATTCGCCATATAATTATTGAAAATTTCAACGGAGCCTTCCATCCTTCAATGTCATGGCCATGTCTGTCGCTTTCTCTACAGAGAGGCTGGCTATCCGTTTGCTGTGCCACGGTACTTCTTGATATCGAAAGCGCTCCGCGTCCCAACGACCGACGTCCTTTCATTGAAGAGCATCGAGGTGAAGTATCACAAACTCGCGAAAGAACAGATATAAGGCACGCTATGTTCTTGATTGACTCATTTGCTCATCTTCTTCATTTTTTTTCGATTTATTTTTATTTAATCTCCTTTAATAGTATCGTGATAGAGAGAGAGATTTTTACGGCATTGATGTTTGGGGTGCAAACGAGCTCGAGAAGGGCTCGGACTGAAGGTTTTCAGCCCTGTCGACCCTATTTTGCAACTCTAACTGATGTGATGGAGGAGTTGGATGGGCTTGGGAGGCTTCTCGACGGTAGGGATGAGCATCGGCCGGGTCTCGATGGCATTAGTTGGCCCAAGTTGATCATACAAGAATAGGCTCGGACCAAACCAAATCGATCCTTGCAAGACCAGTTTGGGCTTAGCCCAATTTTGTTTTTTTTTTTTTTTTTTTTTTCTGTTTTTTGGGTAATTAAAGGGGTAGAGCTCAAAAATTACATCATTACTCTCCTAATAAAATATGATGAAATCTAATTCCCTAATAACAGAGGAAGCAAACCTATCGATGGCCTATCTAATACATAATTATCACCCACATTATTGGGTTGGATAACTAACAATTTTTTTTTATTATAGTTTGACGTCTAATAGCTAACAATTTTGTTTTCCTTTTCGATTAGAATGGATAAGTTATTATATTTTCGCCCTCACGGATCACTTTTTTTTATATATATTTTCGACCGCTTTTTCGAATTCAACCCGTATCATTGCATCAATTCTCGTTCATTTGATTTTAATCATGTTATGTTAACTTATGTATGAATTTACCACAGCGTCTTGAGCATGAATAATGCATTTTCTATTATCCTATTCTTTCGCATATATATACATATCATAAATTAGTTCGAGCAGGTTCAGGCATTTTGAGCTTAATTTTCTCAAGACCTGACCGGCCTTAATAAAAACATAGGACAAGCCCAAAATTATGGTGCATGCCTATTCGAGCTTCCAAAAATCTGGCTAGTCCAATTCAGTAATTTTTGCAATATGAAATCGAAAGGAGAGGTCTCGATTTGTTTTATCATAATTCTCACGTAGCCGTTACGAGTTTCACATGTGTATATGTTGCGCTTCAACAATTCCTTGACCTATACATATTAGCTCGCACCCATGAAAAGTCTTTAATATCGTACTTGCCTTCTCGTAAAGAGAATGTCGAGGCATAAATTGGAAGTTATTTTCAAACAATGAGGTGTACATTTTACTTGCCAGTGATAGGTCCATAATTTCCTTTATGTGTAAAATAGACACTTTTTATAAAAAAAAAAAATGACACAAATGGTCATTAAAGTTTTGGCCTAATGTGTAATGTAGTCCATCAACTTTCAATTTGTTCAATTTTATCCCTGAACTGTAACCCAATGTGCAATATAGTCTTTGAACTTTTAATATGTTCAATATAATCCCAAAACTTTCGGTACGTGTTCAATTTAGTCTTTAAATTATATGAAAATGTTCAATGTTATCCCTAAATTTGAATTGATAGAATGATAATAACGAACATTTTTATATAATTTAGGGACTGAGTTGAAATATATACCAAAAATCCAAAAAATCACATTGCATATGGGGCCAAAAAGTAATGACCGTTTGTGTCCTTATCTCTTTGAAAAAAACTTCAACTCACTGAAATTTATAATTGCAAAACTTGGTCTCACCTAAACTTAGAAAACTCAGCCTGCCGTGGACTGGACACAAGCAAGACTAATCTTTATATTATACGAAGAAATATAGAATAAAGATCACGAGTTGAAAGAGCACAATGATTATGTGGTGGTGGAGCATTTCTTGGATCTGGAGATGCCTTGTCTTCTTCGTGGCTTTCCAATGAATGGGATCTCTTTCCCTCTTCAGTAAGAAATTTGGGACCATTTCTGCATTAAACATAGTAAGAATGGTGCGTGTCCTTCTTATGGATGCAGGCGTGCGACAGAAGTCATTGATGTCTGCCCTCTTTTACCTAAAGAAAGAAGAGGTGTCCCATGGCAAATGGGAAGAATAGAGTAGTAATTACTAGCTCTCCTTTTGATCTCGAATGTCGAAAAATGTGGATCTCTGTCCGGGTGTTTTCTTTGTTGTGTATAGTTAACTAAAATCACAGTTCTAATGATCGAGATCGAAGGAAAACGCCATGTGTGACAGAGAGATCATATTCACGTATCACCTCATTGTTATCTTGTCTCATTTTGAATTTGTCTGCTGTTCGATATCATACTACTATAATTCATCTTAATAATATATGTAGGCTTTCACAGAAATTAACGGTTTATATTGAGGTTCAAATCACTTGTGGTATTGCTTTATATTGTAGAGAGATCAGTCTATGCCGAAGTAATTTTTTTTTTTTTTGCGATCATCTAGTTTCAACATTGAAAAGTAATATCATCTAGATTGAGTATTCCATTCACCTCTAGTAGTATCTTCCAATGAGTTATCACCACCTTTATGGCTGGCTATTGGTGGACAAAGATCTTCCTCTCTTTTGATACTATTGACTCTCTCGATGATTGCTCGTGCTCCTGTTGAGCTCACCGCCATAGACAAAACTCGATATCAACGAGGCGAGAGGAGGTGTCTCCTCAAGATCCCTTGTCGCCCTCGAGATCTAAGTAAGATACCTTGGGTTCGTTAGGTCTTGACGGCCGTGCATGCACATAGAGCAAGAGACCATTGAGGGTCAAATGTAAAGGCAATGACACTTAAGCAATGGTGGTGCTGCCTGGAATGGGCCATGACAACTTCGCGAATGGCGGCGATTGTGTCGGTAGCTTGGGACTACGGCCAAAGTGGCTAAGTAGAGGGAGATATGGTGTTTAGGTTTTCATGCGTATTTAACCAAGTGTACGGAGGATTAAAGTAAATTGAACACGGATAAAAATATAGTCATCACTACTAATAAAGTGAGCATGGATAAAATTTTTGTGGATAAGGCATTAAAGAGTCACAAGTTCGTATGATGCTATATAAGTAACTTTACGGGCATAGATCTTACTTAATTTAGATAGCTTAAAAGTCGCCTTATCACCTCATGAAAGTAGCTTTAGTAAATAATTGCAAACAATAAAATTCTCCGAGTTCATTTATTTATTGAACATTTCAAGAAGGGAAATTCTATAATCTCGTATTGAAAAATACCGGTGAATTCTCGTCAGTTCGAGCTGTTATAAATTTTTCGATCGTAAGATGATTTTAAAAAGATAGTAAGATTACTAATTAAGATACTCAAAATCACTGTTAATTAAAAAAATTACGGCATATTAAGATAATTATTTATAAAAAAGAGAACCTCAAATAAAAAAGAAGTAGAAGAAAATACCATATACTAAAACACATAACTCGATCACATTCCGAAAAATAAAAAATAAAAAATAAAAACTCCGCGAACAAAACGCGGTAGTCATTCATAAAACGGACTGCAGCTCCAGAGCTCCAGCTCCGGCTTCGGTCTCCCTCCACATTTCCCCGGGCGAATGCGTTCCCGTTGAGGAATCCCGATCGATCGCCGCCGACGCGCCGCCGCACCGCCGCCGCCGCCATGTCGATTCGCCGGCCGCCGCAGCCGGCGGCGGAGTCCCCCTGGGACACGATGCTTCCGGGCCCGCCCAGCCGCAACAACTTCGGATCCATGGACCTCTCCCCCTCCGGCCTCCTCGCCTTCCCCTCCGGCTCCTCGGTCACCGTCGTCGACTCCCGCTCCCTCCAGCTCATCACCACCGTCCCCCTCCCTCCCCGCCCCTTCCTCCGCCGCCGCCTCCGCCGCCTCCCTCTCCCCCTTCGTCACCTCCGTCCGCTGGTCCCCGCAGCCCCTCCCCCACTCCCTCCTCCTCTCCTCCGCCTCCGACGACCTCCCCTGCCCGCTCCTCCTCGCCGCCGGCGACCGCCACGGCCGCCTCTTCCTGCTCGACCCCCGCTCGCGCTCCCCGCCCCTCCTGACCTTCGAATCCGACTCGGTCTCTCCTAAATCGGGCATCCAGGACCTGTGCTGGATCCAGTCCAAGCCGGATAGCTTCCTCCTCGCCGCCCTCTCCGGCGCCTCGCTCCTCTCCCTCTACTCCCCCGCCTCTGGCCGCTGCATTTGGAAGTACGATGCCTCGCCGGAGTACTTCTCCTGCATTCGCCGCGATCCATTCGACTCGCGCCGCGCGTGTGCCATCGGGATCAAAGGGTTTCTTCTGTCGATCAGGGCGCTGGGCGAAACCGAGGAGGACATCTCGATCGGCGAGTTGCAGATCAGGACGGATTGCAGTGAATTGCAGAGGTTGGAGAGGGATTTGAGCGGATCGTCCTCGTCGTCACCGGCTGCTGCGGTTTTCCCTACTTATGTGGTGAAGTTGGCATTTTCGCCACACTGGAACCACATCTTGTATGTGACGTTTCCGAGGGAATTGGTTATTTTCGATTTGCAGTACGAGACAGCATTATATGCCGCGGCATTGCCTCGAGGTTGTGGGAAGTTTCTCGATGTATTGCCGGACCCGAACCACGATTGGCTTTACTGCGCGCATCTCGATGGAAGGCTCAGCATTTGGAAGCGAAAAGAGTAAGCAACTTTATAGCTATTCGTCATCCTAGGCAATGAGCGTACTTGAAATTTTGAAGCTGCATTTCGTCGAGAGGATCATTGCGTAGGGAATAACTTTTAGCTTGGTCTTTATTTCCTTTGCTTGTATGGTTGTCATGCGGGGCGTTCGTCAAGTAAAGCTAGAAGCTGTATATTTGTTGTTGATGATGAGTACCTTGTTGAAATGTGCTCTCCCTCTTTCCCCACTTAGTTTGATGGTTTAGCTTGGCATTCAGGCTATTTGCTTACAAGCATGGTAATGCAGGGGAGAACAGGTGCATGCTATGTGTACTATGGAAGAGTTGATGCCTTCCATCGGCACAATCGTACCTTCTCCTTCGATTCTTGCAGTCATCATCTGCGAATCAGATTCCACCCTTCAGAATGTTGCAAGGCAATACTCTGATGCACCTCCTTCACCTGCCTCCAGTGTGGAGTTTGACAATCCTTTTGATTTTAGCGACGATTCTCTTCTTGTTTCTAAGACGCGATTGATCTCCATTTCTGATGATGGAAAAGTGTGGAACTGGCTTTTAACTTCTGAGGGTGATTCGTGTGCTCAAAAGGACACAAATGATGCGAGTGCCATGCCTGATGCCACTGCTGTATCGGCTCTTGAGAATAATACTGAACACAGTGGTTCTACTACTGAGGGAATTGCGTCTGAAGGAGTTCAGCAGTCAGTGAATGTCAGTGATGCTAGAAGCCGCGCATCAAAATCATCCCTCAAAGAGACGGAAATCTCATTTAAGGTTTGTGGGAGAAGAAGTTCTTTGTATTCATTCGAGCTCCTAGTGTTATCTATAGCTAATCAATTTTGAAAAGAATCTCATGGTTAAGAAGTATAATAAACATTTGCACTGTAGCTCTCCTGTGAACAGTTGAAATGCTGGTAACCTGAAATCATACTTGCATGCTTTAATAATGAATATTCTGCAGCTGTGGGCATACATGGAAAGATAATTCTCATTACCTTCTTTTCTCCAGTTTGGCAGTGAACATGCCCTGCTTAAGCTCTAAATTTTAGTTTCCTTCTTTTAAAGCAATGGTGCTGTTCTTTTGAATAGGATCATAGGAGAGAGAATCTTGCTAGATAATTTCTTTCTGTTGTCTGTTCTTATTAGGTGTTAAGAGGCTAAATTTCTCTTCAGTTATGTTCTGTTAGCGACAGATCAACACTCATATTAATATCATACTTTAGGACATCTTTGATGTGGACAAGGGCCATCTGAATGATCAAATGTTCTTGTTATCCTTGCTAAAGTCGTGATTGCTCCATTCTGTGATTTCTGTGCATACTCTTGTTCTTATTATAGTTACTAACTAATGGATTCTAATTGTTTACCATCTCATTGAAATTTAACTCCCAGTGCCAACACATCCTTCCATTTAGGACTATTTCTAGTGTTCCCCAACATTTTCCATTTACGTCTATGTCTACTAGTGCCAACACATCCCTTGTTCTCTGTTTAGCATAAAAGGCATAGTGACAAGTTATATTCCTGATGCAGATGAGTTTAGTTGGACAACTTCAACTTCTTTCATCAACAGTGACGATGCTGGCTGTACCATCCCCTTCGTTAATCGCTACATTAGCCCGTCAGTTGCATTCTATCACCTCGTGACATATCACAGTGTTTTCTTCACTTGCTGAATAATATAGTTAATGTCTATCGAGGATGTTTGAGATTTTTCACTGATTAATGAACGTTAAAATATGAAGGTGGGGGAAACAGTCCTGCTGTAGCTGTTCCACTGGTTGCTCTCGGAACACAAAGTGGGGCGGTTGATGTTATTGATGTTTCTGCCAATGCCGTTGCGGCAAGTTTTTTAGTTCACAGCGGTGTTGTTCGTGGATTAAGATGGCTTGGCAACTCTAGGCTCGTCTCATTTTCATACATCCAGGTCCATTTGCTGTACATGCTATTTTACGCCCCCCTTCATCAGCATTATTAATGTCCCCAGCCATAGCATTAGATTTGCAGGTCTGCTGCCAATTACTAATGCATGACTCATGTCTAATTGACTTCAGGCAAATGAGAAAACTGGAGGCTACACCAATAAGCTTGTTGTTACATGCCTTCGAAGTGGCCTTAATAAACCATTTCGCGTTTTACAGAAGCCTGAACGTGCACCAATAAGAGCTTTAAGAGCTTCCTCATCCGGAAGGTTGACTTCTCTTTGCTTTCTTTTGACTTTATAGGGACGGTTTAACTACACAGTATGTTTTTTGAGAATGATCAGCTTAACTCTAATACGTTATGGGTACCATGGTGCTACAAAAGAAATAAATAAAGAACTTCATCATAGTATGGATTAGCATGGTCCTATAAGAGGGTGATCTTGCTTATCACTTAATCTCTATCTATTTCAAAAAGGACCTTACAGCCAATGGACCGAGTCAATTGATGGACTCATGAGTTCTATAAATCAAATTTCGAGTTCTATAATTATGGCAGTCCATGTGTTAAACACCTAATTTGCTGCAATTAAGGATTTATACCTTGTTAGTATCAACTCTGTAAATACATACTAATCATGTCATTCAAGTACATACACAAGGAGATTGTAACAATTTATATGATAAACGTGGTGGCGTTTTGTGATTTTCTTACCTTTTTGAGCTTGTTGGTCCTCACATATCATTCAAAGCCCAGTTAATCACTCCAAAACTGGTTTCGGAGTATCTTTGTGTTGTATCTTAAGTAATCGCATTTCATGAAAAGTAATTATGATTGGCTTGTGATTTATATGCTTGGAGTTAGGAGTTCTGCCAATAAGTTTACTAAAGAAAATGAATTCCTGCAATTCCATCTCATTTTTGTGTTGCTTTATTGCCCACTAATAGTTTTTACTGTCTTTTATTGTTATCTCTGTCAATTCTTCGATGTAGCTTAAGAAAACTTGATGTGGCCGGCTGCAACCTATTGCAGTTAGAAGCAGTTAAGTCATATAGTAATTCAAACTCACTAATTGTCAGAGAATTTATTGGTGTAGTGAGGCGAGGGGTGGGCATGGGGCTTGACTGTGTTATTTTTTGAGGTGTAACTAGAAGAGCGGCCGAGTACTCGTGATCTTGCACAAAATACATGGACAGATTTCTTTGCAAATGTGGGGTGTCTTTAATCGCATGCAAGTGATTACAATGACATGGGAACATTGAGATAATTACTGACACTGGAAAGACTTGTAAGGTGGTGGTTCTTGTCTTCTGGTTAAACAGCCTAATAAAGAATAGTATTGATCATAAGTCATGAAAGTCTAGGCAATGCACCTTTAGTTGGTTGCTGACATTTGGGATCTATTTAGCATAACGTTTAACTCATTAAAAAAAGTTGGAAGAGGATCTGTTGGTAGCAACATTGTTCTGACTGATGAATTACTTCTGATATGATGGTTATAAACAATAAGGGACTATCAAGTGAGAACTCCTATTTGTTATTTTCCTTCCTGGATTGTACCTTTCTATTTGACTCCTTCACCTTCAGCACAGCATTATTACTGTTTTTGCCTTCATGTGTCTTAGTAAGTTGTGTGATCACAACGCATTGCAGGTATCTTCTTATTTTGTTTC
Organism: Syzygium grande; assembly: GCA_024733475.1. NCBI lineage: Eukaryota > Viridiplantae > Streptophyta > Magnoliopsida > Myrtales > Myrtaceae > Syzygium > Syzygium grande. Next base: position 2,475,516 of record JAMXDD010000008.1, on the reverse strand, counting down.
GTGACGCTCCTGTGGAGGTCTGGGCTATGACTAAAAACCCTATCATGGTAAGTTAGCTTGTAATATCTTCTGCATCAGAAACATTTTGCACACTTGTTGCTCAAATGATACTGACTAACCATTGGTTATTGTTTGAGTTATGTTATTACTAACTTTACATATGGTGCTTTTCCTGTACCCATTGATGGAAACTAGATTTTGTAGTCTTTAGCTGTTGGTAATCTCCAGATTTTGATGTTCTAGTGAAGCTTCTCAAACCATATTAAAGCTAGTGAACCGATTCTTGTGGTTATTTACTCCATGGCATGCCACCAAGTGAAGTCAATATATGATATTGTAAACAATAAGAAACATGTTGGAGTATGAATTGTTAAGGTACAAGAACTTGATCGTTTCTTGACCAGACATGCTCTATTCCATAATACACGGATATGAAGTTACATTACCAGAGTTAGCTGCAGCATATAAATTTTTGACCCTTGACCATTCTGTAATGACTAGGATGTGAATGCTTCTCCATACTCATGATATTAGTTCATTCTCTGTAATGCTACATTTGTGGTTTTCATTTTATGCTATGGGATATTTTGGGTGACAAGTACTGCATTAATGACCCTGTCTCATAAAGTACCAAAAATGTAGTTCTTATTCTACTTGATCACGTTAATAGAATTTTATGCAAAATCTGCACGTTTACATTTCCCATTATTTTGAGTTTCCTAACTTATGTGATCTAGTTTTTGGTTTAGTAAAGTACCGTATTTTGCAAATTATCATGTTAGCCATATGAGTGGAGCATGTACATCTGATGCTATCCTACAGCTTTGCCATATTGAATGCTGTGATTTCTGTATTTATCATGCTTTATATCTCTATGTAGCTTAGATCATTAGCCCTTCCATTCACGGTATTAGAATGGACTCTTCCAACAGTTCCGAGACCAAGTCAACTGCCTAAGCAATCACCATTACTGTCCAAAGATGAAGGAGCTGTAGCAACAGATGGGATATCTTCTCCAACTACATCTTCAGATTCCAGTGAGCATGTCCATATACCTGCTAGTTTCTGTCTTGTTGTAACCGCTGAATATTTCTAAGTTTATGTTTCATTTTAAGTGGAGAGTGACTTTCATCTGCAGAAGCATTGACCCAGGATGCATCTCATGATGATACAACTGAAAGTTTTGCATTTGCTTTAGTTAATGGTGCACTTGGAGTGTTTGAGGTTCACGGACGGAGAATCCGTGACTTCAGGTATGTTGATATGTCATACTTGTGTATGGAATCTTTCAATGTCGCTTGGTTGTATCTTTATTGAATAAACAGCTCTTCAAAGAAAAGATTTCTAGAAATCGGCATATCACTACTTGTCTGTGTCATGCCATTTTTTAAGCGGTCAATAAATTTGTGGTTCATATTTGAATGCATTATAAGATACTCCATTTATGCTTGTCAATTCCTCTTTCTTAGTGGATTGTTCTTTGTTGGATGATAAAAGATTTTATTCAGAAAAGAAAAGGCTTTGGAGACATGCCAACTTAAACCTTGACGTACATCTACTTTTGTGTTAAATGATTAGCTTCAGTGGCGCTTAGTCATACTTGAGAGTTTGTCTACATGGTGATCAATCACAACCTAACTCTTATAGCATGTTTGGTTGCAGAAATGACTATTAACATCACAAGTATGTTACTGTTTGACTGTCTGTTACAGCAACAGAGTGATCCCTGGCTGCAATAGCTATTACATGACCCCGTGTAATAGCTATTACATGACTCCCTGTGTAATAGTTATTACAACCTTACTGTACTAACTATTTCTAACCTAACAGTCTCTTCTCTTCCACTCAATCTTCCAATTTGACTGTTAATTACAACTAAAATTTACATTAATTATAGCTATAGTTTATGTTATTTAGAATTTATAACACCAATGGTAACTATTTCGACATAATCACATATTATATGATCGATAATAAAATATTAAATAATAAGCAATGTTATCTTGATTACACATAACTATTTATTATGTAAGAAATTATTCATAATCTAATAATTAGAATAATATTAGTTGCTTACTATTAGGTAGGATTATCTAGATTTCATAATATAATAATTATCTTAATAACTAATCTTATTTAATGCTCAAATTGTTATATTGTTATTGTTGTCAATCATGCTACTGGTTATGTAATAAATAACGTTTATTTTTATGTAATTACATATTATATGATTAAATTTAAGTCGTAATCATAAATTAATAATTCAATAATAGAGAAAACTAATATATTAAATTGTAATATCTTCATTCTATAACTTGGTCTTTACACTTATGATAGGTTATTAAAGTGATAATACTATAACATAATCACATGTTATTTGCTTAAATTTTAGTTATATTCATATGTACATTATTAAAATATAAATAAGTATTTTATATCTTGAATTATAGGAGATGATGATCGCAGAAGTCCTAAAACTGTGTCAATTTGTCAATTTAGTCCTAAAACTATTTTTGGATCATTAAATCCTAACACTTGTTGCCATATTTCGAATTAATCGTTTTGTTTACTCCGTCGCTTTTTCTTAGATGGAAAATCTTGAGGCATTTTTTATTAATTTTTCTTCTATTCTTCGCACAAGTGACGCATCGGCACCACATCAAAAAGGAACTAACATTAAAAAATAATTAAAAGGGGGCAAAAACAGAGATTTGGGGAAGGGGGGGTCCACCGCCTCCATTGCCAGCAAGGGTCACTGCCTCCAGTTTGTGGCTGTGGCAGCCCTCACTAGGGCAAGGTGACCCTCGTCCAAGGGTGGTGAAGATTGCCGCGGCCACCACCAAGCAAGGGCTATGGCCCTCACTTGTCGCCCCCCCCTCTCCTTTCCCGTTCCTCTCCTGCAATCTCCCCTTTCATTTCCTTTTTTAAATTTTCACTTTATTTTTTTCTTAATCTTTTAGTTTATTTTTGAAAGGGATAATGACACAATCCCTGAACTTTGACTCAATGTGCAATTTGGTCCCTGAACTTTTAATTTGTTTATTGTAGTTCATGAATTTTAGTCTAATGTTTAATGAGGTTCCTAGACTTTTAATTTGTTCAATGTGGTCCCTGAACTTTTGGTACATGTTTAATTATCCTTGAACCATATGAAAATGTACAATAGTCTCTGAACTTAAATTAATGAAAGGATTACATTGAATATTTTTTTAAAGTTCAGATACTATATTGAAGATGTACTAAAAGTTTAGATATCACAAATTAAATTGAATAAATTAAGAGTTCAGAAATTAAATTGCACATTGAGTGAAAGTTTAGGGATTGTTTGTGTCATTTTTCATTTTCCCTTTTAGAAATGTCGGTATAATTGTAAATACAAGACAAAAAGATGAAAAAATAATAAAAAATGCTAGGTCGGATTTTTCTATCGACTAGAAGGTGATTGAGTTCATGAAAGGACCAATTCAATGAACAATAAAAAATTTTAGGATTTAAAAGTCCTAAAAAATAGTTTTAGGACTAAAGTGATGAAACATATATTTTAGGTTTTTCCATGTTATTATTCCTAAAATATGTATCCAATAGGGAAAATGACACAAATTATCTCTAAATTTTGGCCCAATGTGCAATTTGGTTCATGAACTTTTAATTTGTTTAATGTAGTCCCTGAACTTTAACCCAATGTGTAATGTGGTCCTTAAACTTTTAATATCATCCTTGGACATTTTTTACATATTTAATTTAGTTTTTGAATTATATAAAAATGTTCAATGTAATCCTTTCAATTAATTCAAGTTCAGGGACTACATTGAATATTTTCATATAGTTCAGAGATTGAATTGAATATATACCAAAAGTTCAAAAATGACATTGAACAAATTAAAAGTTCAAGAATCACATTGAACAAATTAAAATTTAAGGGATCATATTGAATATTAGTCTAAAGTTCAGGGATTGCATTGAACAAATTAAAAGTTTGGAAACCAAATTGCACATTGGGCCAAAGTTCAGGGACTCTTTCATTATCCCTATCCAATAATGCATGGATACTAAGCTCATGAATAATTGACTTTTAAATTGATAATTATTGTATTCCTTGTAAATTTGATTTTAGGGATATTTTGAAAATTTTGATTTTATTCTCCCTTTATTATATGGGTTAATATTATGAAAAACCCTAAACTGGTACACTTATGACAAATTTACCCCAAATTAATTTTTTGACTACCAACAACCCCAAATTGATATTCGTGTGACCAATTTACACCAACTATAATCCCTCAAAGTCCCAAACTAGTACACTTGTAACCAATTTACCCTCCGTTAGTTTCCATTAACTTGGATTAATACCACAAAAAATCACAAACCGGTACTCTTGTGATAAACAGAGGGTAAAACCCCAAACTGGCATATATATCAATTATTATGTGTTATCCAACTCAGCAATTTGATGGTAAAATTAACAGAAACTAATGGAGGGTAAATTTGTCACATATGTACCAGTTTGGGGTTTTTGTGATCAAAATATTAGTTTTTGGTAAATTTGTTATAGGTAAAACCAAGATTGGGGAATTTCGTGATATTAACCGTATTGCATTTCATTCATGAAATTAAACAATGTCATAGGTATTACATTACTTAAAGCAAACAAAGTAATAGTTATAACAGCTTTATTACATTTTAGCGTAATAGCTAGTAAATTACACCTTTTCCAATACTGCAATCAAATGCAAACAGGTGTTATGGTTTCATAAGGGTAAAACTATGTGGATCTGTTTGTGTGGGCAATGTCATTATTTGTGATGTTTTGGACAACTGGGTGTGAATTTTCTGCATGAGGAGTGATGTAGGGATTTTCTGGCTTAATAGGCTTACTCTAGATTTCTCATTACCTTGCACATGTTTGAGCTGATTATATGTGTCAATCTGCCACATCCATGAACTTTCTGCCACTGAAACAGTCTAATTTGCAATGATTACTATGACTAATCTTCATAAAAATATAGTCTGAAGCTTAATTTCCACATAGATCTTTGAAGCATATGCTGGTTGTCTGCTCATTTATTACTTTGCCACTTTATTACATTTCAAATCTTTAATATCTGCTTTGGCCAAGTTCTGCTGTAAGTTTCACAAAGGGCTACCTTTTACTTGCCTGTAGACCTAAATGGCCTTCATCTTCATTTGTTTCGTCTGATGGGTTGATCACAGCGATGGCTTACCGCTTGCCTCATGTAGTACGTATCTCTTTACTTGACAGCTGATTGTTAAAGAACCGATGTTTCCAAATTATTAGTTTGACTTATGGTAAATTTCTTATTTCTCAGGTCATGGGGGATAGGTCGGGGAATATCAGATGGTGGGATATAACTACTGGACATTCCTCCTCATTCAACACGCATAGGGAGGGAATACGAAGAATAAAATTTTCACCTGTTGTTGCTGGAGACAGGAGTCGAGGACGCGTTGCTGTTCTATTTTATGATAACACTTTCACTGTTTATGATCTGGTATATTCATATATAGACTGTTGATTACAACTCTTTTCTGCAGATTTTGTGTCCGTAATTCTGGCTTGAGAAATCTTGTCTTTTGTTTAAGGACATTCACAGAAGTTTACATTCTTTTATGTGCAGGATTCACAGGATCCATTAGCTAATTCTCTCTTACAACCTCAGTTTCCTGGAACCCTCGTACTGGAACTTGACTGGCTATCCGTTCGATCGGCTAAGGATGACCCGTTAGTTTTATGCATAGCTGGAGCTGATAGCAGCTTCCGCTTAATTGAGGTTAACATGTATGTCCTTCTAATTGTAGGTCACCATTCTTTTTTATTTTTTGGTTTTATTATATCTTGCTTGTATAAAGTATAATATAGGCCTGCATTCTCCATAGTTCTGATTTATCCATAGTCCAGTTGTCCAGTAATTAGGGGAATATGGTGACTCAGTAAATTGGGCTCTATTAACTATGTTAGTAATGATACTTTCGGGACATATTTTCATTTTATTCATCCTATTTCACACTCAAGCTTCTGTGAGGCTGTTGGTAGAATGTGTCCACGTGATGTAGGAATTGACAAATTTTTATGATATGCTTGTTGATATGAGGTGCATCAGCCCACACAAGGCTTAAAAAACTTGGTAGTGAAACTTGCTAATAACATGACATATACAGGGCTAGAGCTAAGCCGATCAATATATATGACTCAATCTGGTAAATGTGTAACAGTTGTACAGCTCATCAACTACTTAGGGAATGGCCTTTCCATACAAATAGCTGAAAAGACATCCTCTGATAAAATATATCCCTAAGTTTGGTGCTTGTACCTTCCATCTCTGCTTCGAAATAGATAATCTTAACGAGTGTAATTGTAGATATCTGGGTTTTCTGAGTTTGAATCATTTATCCCGCTATTATTAGAGTGATGCGTGGAGTGATTGGAATAAAAGATCCACAAGGTTTCTTTTGATACTTTATGACTATTTATTGTTAAATTCAATGAACTTTCGAACTTTATTGGTTCGATTTCCATTTCAAGTGTTTTATTATGCAAGATGGATAATTAGGTTATTTAGGATGTTTGTCCTGCAGTTGTCTCTTTGTCCAATTCAACCATGCTTTTCTCTGCTTACAGAAATGACAAAAAATCTGCCTCTGGAATCCAGCCTAGGCCTATCAGAGAGAGATTTCGGCCAATGCCTCTGTGTTCTCCCATTCTACTGCCACTACCGCATGCCTTGGTAGGGGCCAATTTTTTTTTAACTTTTCTGACTTGTATTTACATCTTATTTTACTAAAATTACTTATAAAAAAGTCCCATTATAATCTGAATTATCATTCGGCTGTAATACTCATAAGCAATCATTAATGGAATACATGCAATGCAGTTGGGGAAATGTTAATGATTCTGCTAGCTTGATAAGTTAGACTTTGCAGTTAGCGAGCAAAAAATTTAACTCTGCCCTTGTTCAGGGTTCTGAGGTTGGATGGTATCTTCATGGAGGATTAGGTGGGACTGAGATAAAAAGTTTTGAGTTGAAAGGAGAAAAGTCAAAATAGTAAATCAAACATTGAAGTTGCAAAACTTCATAGGAGTATTAGCAGAACACAAAAGAAGTTGTATTGTTGAAGCTTAAAATGCACACATTTATGGAGCTAGATAGTCCTCTTCCACTGAGTGAAGAGCCTCTCATTTCTGCAGTTTCATCAATAATGAGTTCTAGTAGCATGTTTTTTTTTTTTTTTGGTCGAATAGTAGCATGCTTAATTTCGTCGTATTTTCTTGACAATAGGCATTGCGTATGATCTTGCAACTGGGGGTAAAACCCTCTTGGTTCAACACTACTGGGACCAGTATAAATAAGAGGCCTCACTTGATTCCAGGGGCCGCTTCGTCGACTGGAGATCTGCGTGGTTACATGATAGATATACCACCGGTAGGAGACTCCGTGGTGCCGGAGATGCTTCTCAAAGTATTAGAACCATATCGAACAGAAGGTTTTCATTTTGTTTTAAATTATGCATTCTGTATTTGGCTTTTATATTGAATTCCTGAATTTTTTTACTTTTATTTGTGTTACTTACACAAGTCAGGACATGTTGTTCCAGGTTGTATGCTGGATGAAGAGAGGGCTAGGTTGTATGCTACAGTGGTTAACAAAGGCTGTATTGTGAGGTTTGCATTTGCTGCTGCTGTCTTTGGTGAATCCTCTGAAGCCTTATTCTGGTTGCAGTTGCCTCATGCTCTCAACCACTTGATGAATAAGTTAGTGAGGAAGTCTCTGCAGAGAGCTCCTGCATCTGCACAGGTACCAGAGATCGACGAGACTGCCATGCTAAGCAGGATAACTTCAAAAGGGAAGTCAACAACCGGAGCAGGGAAAAAGGATCAATTGGTGAGTCTGTCAGCTTCGAGCCAAGTGAATGTAAAGCCAAAAAAGGCTTACTAAGCTCATGAATTTTAGGAGGAATGATATTGATCAGTGATCTGGCAACTCTTGATTCCTTGTTGTCTAGGCTTTGAAATTCCTTTTTGAGCATTAAAAAATAATTCCTTTCAGTAGTTCCTCTTGACTAAATGTTGGATAATTTTAAAATTGTTTATCATCTTCTATTTCATTGTCAGAGCCAAGGTCAACTAAAATCAATGGCCTTCGAACAAGAAGAGTTGTGGGAAAATGCTAGTGAGCGTATTCCTTGGCATGAGAAACTGGAGGGTGAGGAAGCTGTCCAGAATCGTGTGCATGAGTAAGGCCTGGCTCTTTTTTCGTAATCGCGGTTTGTTGAATAAGCAGACATAGAAACGTGAAAAGAATGAATAAGCATTAGAAAACATGGTTTCGTGAAAAAATGATGCATTTGTTCCCGGTGGAAACATTTGCTTAGAAGTCGTCTCCATCAGTTAGCTTGCTCTGAAATCCACATTTTGACAGTAAGCTTTGCATCTTGCTTGATCTTTGCTGGACTGGTCTTTTAAAGTTTGTTGGGCCTGATATATATGTGTATATGCATTTTTGAGTTAATTATATGCATAGCATTTCCTCATGTCTTCAAAGTATTTGTTGAATAGGAGAAAGTCTGGGTTCACTTATGTTGCCCGTAGTAAATCAATATACATACGGTTCTATCTGTGCTTTTAGGTTCTTGGTCAAAGGAATTTCTAACCTCAGTGCAATTTGAGAATGGTTTAGTATCCTTTGAAAGATTTGGCCTTTAGAGGATTAGTGCCAATAGACTATGTATTTTCTGGGGACAGTAAACTTCCCTTTTCTGCTGTGAAGTTGTAAATTGGAGTGGACAAACCTTTGACCCAATCTTATATGGCAGAGCAAACATCAAGCGTCTTAAGCTCTTGTATAACCAAAAGTTAAATCGGAACCATCACAATTGTACTAGTCTAAACCAGTTGATGAGCATGGAAAAGTGTACACTAGAATGCCGACAACAACAAACTAAGCCTTCTCCCACTAGGTAGGGTCAGTTATGTGAACTATTTTATGCCATTGTGATCAATTATGTATTATTTCTTTCATAAGTTCTTGATGCTTGATATCTTTCATTATTGTATCCTGGCCTTCCCTTGCCCCTTTTAACCCCCTCTTCATCTCCTAATCCACATTATCACAAGAGTCTCCAAGGTATTTTTTTTAACGTGACCAAACCATCTTAAACAAGCTTCTCTTATCTCATCTTTGGTTGTCGGTACCCTTACTTCTTCCAAGATGTATTTAATTTTAATCCTGTCTGTTGGTGTGCCTGCTTATTCAATAAAGCAATCTCATCTCCACTAATTTTATGCAAATTTCGTGTTTGACAGCCTAGGACTTCTCGCCATAAAACATCAATGGCCTTATTGTTGCATTGACTTCTTCCTTATGCTTCAGTGGCATTGTGTAGTTGCATAATACACCGGATGCACTTTTCCATTTCATCCGTCTTGCTTGCACTCTATGGGCCACTTCCTTAGATGACCTGATGTCAAATTCTCATCAATATATTATTAGAAAGTCTAATTCGAAAGTTTTAAAAGGTGAATGGACATTACATGTGTGTAAGGCCATAAGAAACTCCAGAACCAATCAATGTGAGACACTTTAGCATACGTGACTTGAACTTCTACTCTTACTGAAATTAAATTACATATACTGTGTCTTTGGCCGACTTAACTTAAAACCCTTATTTTCAATGTTTCTCTCTGTAGTTTGAGTTTCTCGTTTACTCTCGTCGGGTTTCATCAACGAGCACTATATAAATTTACATTTCAAGATGCACTTTATAAGGAGTGCTTCTTTGGGTCATGTCATGAGGAAGTTACCTCTTGAAGGTCGAAAAAGTGGACTTGGAACAAGTACTTCATATCAACGGAGATGCATCGCAATAACAAATTATGTGATGCATATCTGTTGATATGAAGTACTTGTTATATATATCAATTTTGTTCTTTTCCTGATTTTAGCAAATCCCAAATTTGATTTAGTTGGATCCGAATGACGTGTGTAGTCTGTTGTGCAATGAAGACTTTTAACTGTCTGGCATCAATAGAATTAGAGTGTAATATTGTCATCTTCTAGAAACCTGAATTGTTATCATTCCGTGATTATTCTTTTGCTGTTAAGTTCGAAAGGTTTTAATTACGAATTGTATTTTTTATATTGACGATCAGGCTTGTGTCGGTTGGAAACTTAGAGGCAGCTGTGAGCTTGCTGCTTTCGACCCCTCCAGAAAGCTCTTATTTTTATCCAAATGCTCTACGTGCAGTTGCACTTTCTTCGGCTGTTTCAAAGTCCCTTCACGAACTTGCTGTAAAGGTGAGTCTAATCTTATAGGATTGCGAATGTGGAACTATTACTCAATGTATAAAGCCCAATATCTTCGATTTACTAAACAAATCAAAACTTGAGCTGCTTTGATGTATATATAATTATCTTTGACAATGGGCTAAAAGTGTTTGCATACATTTTTTGGGGGTTTTACTGTGTAGGTTGTGGCTGCCAACATGGTTAGAACTGACAGGTCACTGTCAGGTACTCATCTTCTCTGTGCTGTTGGAAGGTATCAGGAAGCTTGTTCACAGGTTTGAATTTTCTTAACTAAAGCTTTGATATATCTTCATTATTGTCTAATGTTAGTTGTCCACCTTAGGGTGTGTTTGGCAACCATCTGTTCCCAAAAACAATTTCTGTTTAAAAATGATTCTTTTTTATTCCGTGCTTGGGAATAATTTCTAAGCATTTGAAGGTGTTTGGTAACTGTTCAAAATTTCTATTCTTGGAATAGAAAAAGAACAGAAATGTGTTTGGTAACTGCACAAAATTTCTTTTTATTAATAATATTTTGAAATTTTTAATATTTCTTTCTTTTTATTTTTCTTCTTTTTCCCTTCCTTGGTCATGGCCAAGTTGCCAGCGCCGGCAACCAGCCACAGGCCAGGGTCGGTGAGGGTTGGACCCTTGCCGCCGCCCTCTCCAAATCCGGCAAGGGCAACTTGCAGCTTGGGCGAGTGCCACCCTCGCTACAACCCTCACCAGGTTTGGCGAGGCCCGCCCTCGGCGGCCTGGGTGAGGGTCGCCCTCACCGGATCTGACGAGGGCGGCCCTTGCCCAAGCCGCGAGCTGCCCTCACCGGATCTGGCGAAGGGTCGCCCATGCTAGATCGGGCGAGGGCCACAATGCCCTTGCTGGCCTTGGCCTGTGGCTGGTAGGAAAAAGAAGAAAAAAAAAATTTCTTTTCCATTTCTAATTCTTGTTCTCAGAATCAAGAAGACTTTTTTTTTGCTTCTTGATTCTATTCCAAAACTGATTCGGGAACAAATTTTTGCAAATTTGTGCCCAGGAACAAAAAATTTACCAAACGATTTCTGTTTCAAAACTGATTCTGGGAACAAAAAAATAGAAAGAGTCATTGTTTGGTCGGTTGCCAAACGCGCCCTTAGTCTCTGTGCAAACCAGATGAAGGTAAGTTTTGTGTCAAGGAATTCCATCTTTTCTATTGTCTGGCCTCCTCTTGAGTTTAGATAGAGAGAGATGCCATATAGTTTCACAGATGTCCTATCAGACATTCCTGATGACTGTTTTTCAGTTTCTCCTGCATTTTTGTGTGCTATTATTTTTTTCCTACTTCCTAGAATGTTTTCGTAGGTTTTATATTGAAGATTCTCCTAAATCATATCATAGAATTTGCTCAAATATACTCAAAGCATAGGAGTTAATATGGTGAAGAGGAAACTTAACAGTTTATGTAGTGCAAGCCTCAACTGATAATCTTTATTGTAACAAATTGTATAAGCCTCTTGCTTATGCATTCATTTAATGACATCTTCCTTCACAAGTTATGGACCATTTGATGAGGTTAATCATCATATTTCGTCAAGAGTAATTCAAATCTCTAATGAGAAGCTGGAATGAAAAACATTGTATATCAGAACACTGTTCTAATTATCTGTTCTTTCTCCTGACTTTGTTTAGCTGTCCAATTATTTGATGTAGTTACATAAGCATCCTGTATGATTAACAAAATCCTCTGGCTTGCAAACATGAGGAGCATTGAGGGTTTTGTTTGATTTACATCTAGAGTCCCTTTGTTTACATCTCAAGTTTTGCCACTGATGATCCCCTGGAAGTCATGTTCCTGCCAGCATGGATTATATCTCATTATAGATTGTCTTGGTGTAGATTCTTTTTGGTGCTTTAATATCTCAGTGACTAAGGATTCACATTCTATGTTGTGGGTGGAATTTGGAGGACTTGCTTATTCGTTTTTTTAATCAATCCCTCTTTTGGTGGCATGATTAATACTGTCATCATCGTAATCATCACTGCTAATCAATTTTATGTAGTTATCGATTTTTTCTGTGAATAGTAAGTACGCTTCTAGTGCAAGAAAGGAAATATAAGACTGAACTTCCAAAACTAACCAAATTAAACACTGTCCAGACTTGAACAGTTTTCTCACGGACCTAGCCAAAATCAACCAAATGGCTCATCGCTTTGATTAATTTTTTGCAGTTACAAGATGCAGGATGCTGGACAGATGCAGCGACTTTAGCTGCTACACACTTGAAGGGCTCTGACTATGCAAGGTTATCCCAAAATCTCCATTTGTCAAATCTTCATTCTTACTTATCCAATTCTTTCAAACCTGATTTTCCTATTATCTATCCATTACAATCCAATATATAGCATTTATGATCTCTGATGCTTACACTTGTTTTCTGATAATAATTTCTATTTGTTGCCCTTTTATTATTTTGAGAAACAGTTGAAAATCTCTTAATCCTTAAAGATTGTCTTTTATCGAACTTTAGTGCCCTCTTCTCTCTTCAATGAAAGAGGGCATGGGTCTTCAAGTATCTGTGCACATTTATTATGCACATTAACAAAATGAGATTGAATCCTTTTGTGTTATACTCCAAGAAAGATCCTCATTTGATTCCTACTCTTAGGTGGATGATGTTAATAAGGATGATGTTAATAAAGTTGCTTGTCTCTATTGTATTTCGTTTTGTCAGGACATTTCAATCAAGAACGTGCTTACTTCTGTATGCACAAGTTTCTGGAACTTAGTTTTAGAGTGAGTTTGTTTACGCTTAAGCAAAAGCAAAACTAACATTTTTTTTTGTTATCCACCAAAATTTAAATCGTTCCAAATTTCAAATACATATGAAAAATTTGTGGGAATCTGTGTCAATATTTATATGTTGTAAAATTTCTAGTGTTTCAGATAAATGAAAAGTCAAAGTGCATATGTTTGAAGATTTAGAGCGTGTCTAGACTGACTTTTACCATGTAGTTTTTATTTGACCTAAGTCTTGTGGTGTACACACTTTGATTTTTTTCAACTCTAAACACTTCTTTCGCCACATATAAGTAATGACATGCAATTCACATATAAAATTTTTCATGATAAACCTTAAACAAAAAGAAAATAGTAAAAGTCAATTTGGACATGCTCGTAATATATTACAAAACATGATGATTGGGATGTGATAATGTTGTCTGATATTTTGGTTGCTCTCAAGGGAAAACAAATTCCGTTACTTTTTTTTTCGGTATCTTCGTGCACTAAAATGGATAAGTGAATCTGGGACTCTTAGTCTTGTCTGTGTTTTTGGCCAGTGGAGATTTATGAAAGTTCCTTTTGCTGAGGTGTGGCAAATGACAATTAGAAAATCCATATTTGGTAGATCTGTTGACACTCAAGAACAATAGAATTGAAAGTTATTGTATAGATGACTTACATTACTTAAAAAGTTGGTGATTTCACTAGGCAAGGTCATGTTACCATGCTATGCATATTTTCATCCTTGATAATGCTATCTACTAAGCAGGTGTACAAGATTTGGTCTGATTGTATTGGATGTATAAACATAACCAAATCTCAGAGCATCCAATTACGTAACATGACAGCATTGAGCATGCCTAGCATTGTTCTTTCATATAAGGTGCACTTCTGCTGGAGACATAAACTATGAAAGCATTGATTTTAGTTGCAGAAAGACAAGCAAAGTCGCGTTCTTTCTGATTAATTAGTTGCTCTTTGGTCAGATCTTTCCTGCACTAGAACATTACCTTTATTTCTGGGTCTTTCCAATCTGCAGGAAATTTTTTCTTTTTATGAGTATTCTCTGTCCATGTCTAGAAACCTGAAAATTGACATCGAGCCATGGAGGATCATGTGTTACTTCTAATGCCAAACTACGCGAACAAGTTGGGGAATGTCCAGACCCAATCTACTAGACAGAATTTCTCCTTCACTTGGGTTGCTACCCAAGTTGGACATTTGCTTCTAAATCTTCTCACCCAGTTAAACTGCACCACAGCAAAATTCCTTGAGACTCAGATTGAAGTGTTTTAGGGCAGGACCAACCATGTAGTTGCCGGGCCCTTTATTACTGAACAAGCTGTGATGGATAACCTTAGAATCAGTTTCTACAGTAATTTTCTTTGGTTCGTGCCAAAGCTAAACTCAGGAGATGGGCTTGAAGATGGAACATTTTCACTCAAATCGTATCTACCGTGAAAATTCTGACTATTTCATTGTGTTATTCTGTTCGCAGAGTGTTGCTGAGATGGGCAGACCATGTACTTCTGGCTGAACACAACATCTGGAGGTACTATTCTGTTCCCTTTCTGTTTCTCTTCAAATGATATTACTGGTGCACCTACTTGATTATGGTTGCTTTTTTTTAGGCATCCCAGATCTTTCAGAATTTTCAATGAATTATAGAATAAAGGGCTTAATCATAATGTAAATGTAGATTTTGAGAATGTAGAGGATTGGTGTAAACAAGATGTGGCGAGTGTAAATAAGTGACACCTTTTCTTTGATCAAGATCATTCGATGCTATTCTCAAAGTGTGGAACTTTTATTACAGGGCCTTGATTTTGTATGTTGCTGCTGGCGCACTCCCGGAGGCATTGGCAGCTATTCGTCAGGCGCAGCGACCGGATACAGCTGCCATGTTCATACTCGCTTGCTGTGAAATTCATGCGGCTTTTATGTCCAACATGGGTGATTCTGATGACGTGTCTTCAGTCAAGAAGGAGCAGTTAAACTTGCCTGTTTTGGACCCAGAGAATGAGGATGTCATTGCAGTCGGGGAATATTATGGGCAGTATCAGCGGAAGCTTGTTCATCTCTGCATGGATTCGCAGCCATCATTTGACTAAACAAGCTAAGCTGGGTCATTGTCCAGTCTATTATTCACTTATGTCTCTGTGCGGTGACATTGTGCAATAACTATAGCAGCGTGAATGCTCGTGGGATTCCTTCTTGCTCACGATATACATCGTTGATGCTGGATTCTTAATTTAGATAACCAAATTGCTCTCCCGTTCGGAGGGTCATCAACCTGAGAATATAGTGTGGCTCCACACAAGGAACTTATACTAGAGGAGGAGAACTACATTCATCAAGGGAAATCTGGCATATTAGGCTCTGGGAGAATTCTGTGTTGCAGAAAACTCTACCCAATGGGTCCATTTGTATGTATTGTCGAAAATTTTGCCGTCTTTTGAGTTGATTTCCGCAGTTTTGTGAGGAGAGTATGGCGTTTTGAGATTCACATTCTGATTTATTTTTTCCCCTGAATGTACAGATCATTGAACTAATTTGCTTATAGATATTGTATCTGTCTATTCGTGGCTCCGCCTTTGCATTTATTCTCTTCATATTAGCTCAGTTGAAAAAGTACCCATTGGTAAAGAAACTAGTAGAGAGGTGTGATAGTAGAGAGGTGTGATGGCTGGAATTTTCACTTCTGGTTTGTTGGTAAAAATAAATGATTTAAAAAATATTTTCCTAAAAATGATTGCTTATATATGAATGATTGAATAGAAAGTTTTTTCATCGTTTACATAAATTTTAGACAAATTATTGTTGATAGTGAAAATATTTTTTATTAGCTAATTATTTCAAGCGATTATTTTTAGGATGTTTTCCGAATATTTCATTTTCAGCAAATAAATGGAACCTTTAATATGAGTTCACATTGGAGAATTTGTTATTTATATCTAATTAGATTGGATTTTAGAAGGAAAATTTTGCCTTAATTGATGAAGTTCAATTATATATTTGTCATTATAAATTCTGCTTCTAATTTTTCCTTTGGATTCAATCAGATTAGATTTTCGTCGTGAAAGTTCGCTATATCTAAAAGAAACTTTCTCCTTAAATAATTAGATTCAGTTAGATATATATCATTGACTTTTTTCTTCCTTTCCTTATAATTATAAGGGGATGAGCCAAAGATTAGATTAATTTTTTATCAATTGGATTTCTCTTTTTTTCCCCCTTTCGCCATAATTTTGGGGTTATATAATTTGGAGTTAAATTTTTTTAGAAAAATCTTCAAAGATGTAATGATATGGTTAGTTTTAGCAGGTTAAATTCGCTAATCCAAAACATAAAATGCTTAAAATTAAAGAGAATAAATTAAGCCTCTTAGTAAATTTGGGACAACCAAAGTCACCCAAACAAATGATGATGGTCATAAATTGCACGGTTCAGGAAGCCAGCAGATCTACATGAAGGTCAGAAAGTTCGGCTCAAAGCTCAATGCCGACCAGGCGGAAATTGATGAGCAATCTTCACCGATTTCAGTACCATCATCTCCGCAGGACGCTAAACGTACAAGCTACAGCGGCATAGAAACGAGCAGGCAGTTTATTTATCTCCGTCTGCCGCTGACAGTGCCATGAGGTCTCGCCATGGAACTACCCAGTTGAAATATTGCTCCACTGGTTGTTGCAGAATCCAGAGTCCCTCTCTTCTGGCGTTCAGCTTGATTTGAACACCTTCACCCATTCCACAGAAATGCTGGATGTAGGATGCTGGAATTATGGGCTAGCTCAGCACCATCATGAGAAAACTGCTCCGATCAGTAGTAAGCACCCATAAAGATCCTCAACCACCTTGTCTAATAATTCACGTGAAAACAGATTCAACCACTTAAGATGTATCCTCCGCAGTCCATGCCCTCCATGCCCATTCCTCACGTATCTCCAAACATACTTGGATTGACTCTGCGACTTTCTAGATTCCTACCTTCAATGTCTTCTCAGAGAAGGGACCATATGTGAATGGGTTACTCAGAGTAATCAAGCATGCCGAAACGTTTGAATTCAACTCAGCGAAGGAATCTCCGGCGGCATCGAGCAGATCCCAGCTCTTCATACTCAGCTTTTGTGACGCACATTGCTTCGAAATCGGGGCTGGATGCCAAAAGTGATCCTCCTCGCCACACACCTAGTAGAGGACTGGAGATAATAGACAATTTAGGCAAAAGGAGGCCAACAATAGCATCTTTGGAGTGACAAATGAAACATAGAAGGGAAAAAGTTACTCTTGTTGAGTGGTTATCTTCACTTTGTAGTAATCAGGGACAAGAGGCCGGAGTTCTTTTTCTCTGTAGGAAAGTGTCAACACCATAAGGCAGTGAAAATGCCTTGCTAGAATCAACTCAAGAGGAGGTAATGGAAAGAGAAAGCTTACAGTCTCGCAGCAAATCGAGGAAAAAGTGTGCTTCCACCAGTCAATATGATGCTGCAAAATTCAGAAAAAAGAAAAGAAGGGCACAAAAAGAAGTTAACTACTGGTAATTGACAATTGCAAATGCATAAAAGTGAAGCCAGCAGTTCAACATGGCAATGCTCGAAGGACAGAATACCTTTCATAAAGAACGGGATGAAGATGTGGATGGCAGGAACTGATAGCTCGAACAATGCACTCTGCCAGTCCAGCCTGATTCATTCCTGAAAAAGAAGTTCCACAGTTGCACTTCAATGGCTGATATTTATACATTACTGAACAATCAAATAACGTAAGGATCACGTCCTCAGACCAAACAAGATGTGATTGACATTTCTTAGTAAAAGACAACTGGTAAATGCACCAATACATTGAATCTTCATCTAAGATGCCGAAAAGTAGATTTAGAACCAATAATGACGGATGTTGACCACAAAGACAAAAAATGACCAATGGATCAGATTAAGCCCTTTCTTAGACCAAACAGGATGTGATTTGTCACTTCCTTAGACTGAACAAGATGTGATTGACATCTCTTAGTGACAGGCACTAAGCAATTCACCAATACATAAATTCATAACTAAGGTACCGAAGAACAGACTACAACAAGATAGGAGCACAAAACGCACCCAAATCTGCAGGTCGAAAAATCATCTCTGGGACAAGGAATCGCTCATTTGTCAGGTCGAACTCCTGTATAGAAGGTAGAAAATGTAAGGAAAGTTGAAAAGGAAAATATCTTCCATATTTTTTCTGTGCACGGACCAGACATTTACAAGTAAAAAAATCCCCAAAAGAGCTGTAATGAATATATATGATATTACATTTTTGGTTAAGTCGATTCTCTTTCTGTCCTCTGCAGATTCTGGCCTCTCGACATCAATAATCGTTCCACCTGATGTAAGATGAGACTCGTCAGTTGAATTGAGGTGTCGTCGTGCTGCTTCTGGGTCTTTGACAAAGCCCTTTGTATGTGTGACTCCGTCAGGAAGAACATACGTGCATCTAAAGACATTATCATGTCCAGGCTTCCTAAAGAAATACAGTTGATTCTTGTGAGCTCACTGAAGTGACAGTTGTCTACCAAAATGCATTGATAGAAGTTCTAACACAATTAACTAACTAACCAAAAACTTCTGCTGTACTGCAGGGCATTTGATTTCTTTGGGTGATACTTATTAAACTGAATGCTAAACATAGAGGCTAAAAAATGCATAGATAGAAGTTCTAACACAATTAACTAACTAAGAAATATTGAAAACAACAACTAAGCTTTATGCCTTATCCCATTATATGAGCAATTTGCATGAATTTTTTGTGCCTTTACACTTTTGTATCAAGTTCTATAAGATCTAATTCCTTATGATTCTTTGAAAGATGTATGCACTCCATATCTTTCACTCCTAAATTTAGTGATATTAACTGACAAAATTAATTCAATTCCCGAGGCTATTCGTGATTTTATACCATGCGTCCTGAAGGGTTCAGCTGCTTGGGGTTCCTTATCTTGTTGACTTAAATTTTGTGCTCAAAAAAACTCTGGATGATTCAATAACAGCTGGATGACTAGTAGCAAGACTAGTTTTGATACCAGTAGCAGCTTAGCCATGTATAGTCATATTGTGGAGCATTAAAAATTTGAACAAATTTGCAAACCATTTGCAAGTATAATGCAAACCTATGCAATTGGCAGATATTTAAATAGGGCAAGAAGAGACTCGATCTCACTGTCCCAAATTTTCAGGAAACCAACTACTGAATGAAATTCTGTTACCTACCATTACCTTCAGAATTCGATATTCATCATTTACCTCATTTTCCAAGCAACAAAGCAGAAACAAGCTTAACTCCGTACATAAACTGCTAGACTATCTTCAACTCATCATGATGAGACGTCTAACAAAATAAAGCATTACCTTGCAAGCTGCAAATCACGGTCAACATCAAGGGAAACAAAGCATAGCTTCTCCTTAACATCATCCATCAAGAAGCTCTCATCCATAACATTAATCGATCTATACGACACCAGCTCCTTCAAATAATTCGTCAAAGCCTTCCCGCCCAGATCGATCCTCTTCACCCCATAATTCAAAGTAAAATTCTGAAAAACAGGCGCCGCATGTGTAAAAGAGAACCCGCAATCCACGACAAGACTGCACTGTGCCTTGGAGACCAACCTGATACAAACCCAAAAGCCGCCACAACGTGAAAAGCCCATAAACAACTAGAAATTTCCAGCTTTTCAAGATTCCCATATATGAAAGAGGAAATCATAAAAAAAAATATCAAGACTTTAAGCTCATTCTAGTCAACTTTGGATGCTTCAATAGCTTTGTTCCATTAACAATCAGCCATGACCAGAACCTCAGAATGATACCCATAACTCCTCCCAGAAGAGAAGTCCTAAACCAACCTACACATCATTTCCTAGTATCCTAATAAAACGAGGGCATGGGTCGAACATTATAGCGATTACCCTTGTGGGCTCGTGCTGGCCTCGTACAGGTGAACTAGCGAAGCAGAGTCGGCGACGTAGAGGGACTTGAAGTTGAAGTCCTCGAAGACGAGCTCGTCGGTGGCGCGCTGGATGGAGGGGAGGGTGAAGGGTGGCTCCGTGAGGAGGAGGGAGGCGGAGGCGGTGCTGACGCGGAGGTGGCTGGTGAAGAGGTGGCCCCAGATGTCGCGCTGCAGGTCGGCGTTTATGAGGTAGCCGCGGTCGATGGGCCGGCGGACGGCGGCGGAGGTGAGGTCGAGGGCGGCGGCGGCGGCGGCGGCGGCCGCTGCGGCGGCGGAGGAGGAGGAGGAGGAGTGGGGGAGGGGGTCGGGGTGGAGGAACTTCTTGGCGAAGAGGGGGCGGAGGAGGCAGTTGGGGAGGACGGCGGTGGGGTCGAGATCGCCGCCGTGGCCGGCCTTTATGAGGCCGCCGCCGTTGTCGAGGACCACCACACCGGACATTTCTACGGCGCCAAATTGAGAGAGCGACTCGTCAGGCAGTGGGCAGTCGGGGTGAAGTGGCATATGTATCAATGTGGATGGTGCGATGCCTCGGTTTAATAATAAACTCTATTTATTTCACGAAAAGTTAATAATTCAAAAATTATTATTTTTAAATTGATCGCTTATATCATTTAAATAATTAATCAATAAAAAATATTTTTATTTTTTATAATAATATATTTACCTGAATGATGAAAATGCTTTTCATTCATTAATTTTTATAGGAGATATAAGAAATAATTTTTTGAAAAATGTTTTCCAAGTCCATTAAAGAAAGCCCTTTTTTTTGTCAAAACAAACGGAGCCTTAATCAATAGATTATTTTTTATAATTACACGATATGTATAGTATGAGGGACTATCGTTACTGAAATTTAGTCGGGTGCTCGAAAAATCTATTACTTATAAAAAAAAGTGCATAATTGTTTAATAAACCCAAATTCGACAACACCAGATATATGATGATTCAAAAATAACAAAAAGAGTAACATTAAATTCGAAAGATTTGCATAATTATATAGATTTATATGCCAATAATGAAATATTTTCAGTCTTTTCAAATGTCTATGTTAAATAAAAATCAAATTACAAACATTGCAAGATTTATACTATTAGCAAAGAGAAGTATACGATCCTGAGTAGGACCTAAAAAGTTTAAGGGAAGATAGGAGAAAGGATTCCCCAGTACGATGGAGGAAGAGGTTCATCCCGTATTCTAGTCCTCTCTCTGGAACACAACAAACATAGGGAGCAAACTTTTTATGTCTGACATCACATCTGCTAAAATACCCTAAAAAATCTCAAATTTTAACATATGCCTCAATCTTACCTTTTATCTCATAAAAAACCTTTAACTTTAGGTCATGTCCTAATTCTACCATGACCTTTTTTTGTTCCATAAAAACCCTCAACTTTAAGTTATGTCCCAATTCTACCATAAACTTTTTTTTGTTTTATGAAAAATCCCTAAATTTAGGTCTTATCCCAATTTTAATGCCTAATCCCAATTTTACCCTTAAATTTTTAGGCCTATAAAAAATCACAAACTTTTACTTGAGTTACAAATCTGCCAATATTAACCCTTCTTCCAAAATTTATCGTTGGAAACCGAGAGATGGAAAACTCCTGAGCATAAGCTGTTAAGCGTTATGAGCATGAGCTATTTAAGCGTCTTGGGTGTGAGCTCTTCGACCGCTAGAAATGAAACATTCCCAAGCATAAAAGATCGATGAGCACAAAATCCCTAAGAGCCATTTTAACAAAGGGTTAATGGAGAGAAACTTTGGGACTCAAGTAAAAGTTAATGATCATTTATAAGACAAAAAAAATAATTAGAGTGAAATTAAAACTGGAACTAAAGCTAAGAATTTTTACGACACAAATAAAAAGTTTAGGCTATAATTGTTGCTGAACCTAAAATTGAGGGTTTTTTACAATACAAAAAAAGTTTAGGGTAGAATTAGGATTATATCTAAAGTTGTGAGTTTTTTATAGGACAAAAAAATGTTTAAGGTAGAATTGGAACATAATCCAAAGTTGGAGGTTTTTATGAAACAAAAGGTAAAATTGAGACAAAAGCTAAAGTTTAAAGTTTTTTAGAGTATTAGGCCAAGCTTTTTACGACTTTTGCAAAGAGAATTTCGGGACACCGAAAGTAGGGTGTTAAAGTTAATGAAACACAAAATTTTCATTTATAAGACAAAAAATAATTAGTTTGGGAAACCCAAACAAAAGCTGGAACTAAAGCTCTTTCTGAGAACTTCTTTTTCCCGGGTTACGCCGCCGCCACCACAGCAACAGAGACAAATAAAAAGTTTAGGCAACGTGACATCATCGACAAGAAGAAACTTTTAGAGGCTTTGGACAGGAAAGATGGCTGATGGAACCTAAAAATTTATTTGTTTGGGGATTTTTTGACGCCGGGCATCTATTCCATTGATCAAAAATGCTCTCCTTCCTTTTTGGTAAGCTGAATTTTTTTTTTTTTTTTTGCACTAGGAGGTTAGGTATTATTAAAAGTTTTAAAAAAATGGAGCAAAGCGGAAGTGGTTAGCGTTTTGATGAGTTGAGTACCAAAATGGACCTTTTTTCTCTTTTTGTTCTCCCCTATTTCCTTTTTGGGACATCATGATCTGTTCTAAAAAAATGTTTAAGGCTTTTCAAAATTTCGAAGGATTAACCGAACAAAGTTGTAGGTAATTTTACATGTGAAACAAATCGCTTGTTTGAATTAAGTTATTGAAAATTGCATTTAGACATTAAATGGGGCAATTAAAATTTAAGCTTTTTTCATGGATATTGAACTTTTAAATGATTAGTATTAGGCCTAGATCCGATTTTTATAATGCTTGACCTTGTTTTAGGTCGGCCACAACATATATAATTGTTTCGGATCGGAGAATGAAAACCCGCACACGCGAAAGGATAGTTTTGTGTTGGTGGGTATCTAGTACTTCCCACTAAAATCACCCACCACTTTGGTCACCTCATTTCTCATGATTATGGGTTCCTCGTTGTAGCTCACTCATCTTTCTTTCCACGGAGAACTACCAAGTTGCCCGCATTCGTGTAGCGCATGCCTCAACTCTAATTTATAAAAGAAAAACAGCAGAAAAAGTCATCCCAAATAGGTAAATTGACTTAGATATCTAGAAAAATAGCACAAATTATTTATATATATCATTTCAGGATTTTTAATTTGTGTAATATGATTTTTGAATTTTGGCCTATCACGCAATGTCGTCCCAAATTTGTTTTATTTATTCAATGTGGCCTACGAACTATTAGTAAACATTCAATGTAATTTCTAAATCATGTATAAATGTTTGAAAGTTCAAGGACGACGACATCGAACGCGGAACAAATTAAATTTTTTGTAAATAAATAATATGGCATGATGAATTAAAGTTCAGGCGACAGGGGCGAAAGAGAGAGCCCCCCCAACTCTGACCAGGCCCACCGCGGCCATCGGCCTATCTTGAAAAGTTTCTTGCTGGGCAGGGCTATGGCCGTCTCCCTCCAACCTTCTTCGTGCGAGCCTGTAACATCAGCCTAGCCTTCTTCGCCGTGACCCAATACCCATCCGCCGCCGGAGCACGAATCCCCCACTCGGACAAGAACCTTTGCTTTGACCTCACGGACAAGAAAACCAAACCAGGGAAAAGGAAACCAAAAACCAAAAACCAAAAAAAAAAGCAGCTTTAATTATGCAGAAGCACAGGGCGAAGAGAGAGAGAGAGAGAGAGAGAGGGAGGGAGGATAAAGGGCGTCGTGACTGCTCAATTTGTGGAAGGTAGATAGGGTTATTCTCCTCAATTTGCTTCCTCCAGCTTCTCTCCCTCTCCCTCTCCCCCAAGTCACCAGACCGAATCCCTCCCCGTATCAAGATCCGCTTTCCTCCCCCTCCCCGAGCCCTCTTGAAAACCCAGCAAGAAAATCAAGAAACCGCTCGGAATCGGAGATTCGGGACTGCCCTCTTTGTCTCTGTGCCTGTTCTTGGTTTTTTGGTGTTTCGGGTCAACTGGGTTCGATGCTATCCCTGTTCCCGTTGATCTGAATCGACCCAGGTGGAAGATCAGCTGCACGAGCTTGGTCGTGGGCTTCAAAGGGTTGTTAGATTAGATCGGCCGCTAGAGAGAGGGGGAGAGAGAGAGAGAAGGCGAGAGAGAAAGCAGACAGATTTCTGCAAAAACATGTCTGCAATAGTGTGTGGCAAGAGATCTTTTTTTGAGGAATTGAGTGCTGCACCGTCCCCCGTCGTATCCAAGAGAATTCGCTGCTCGTCCTCCCCGGTCCGCTTGTCCCCTCCGAGGCAGCAGCCGTCCTCTTCTCCTCCTCCCCCGTCCTCGCACCTGCCGGGGTCGGCGGTCCTGATCGAGCAGCTCGCCGCGATCTTCCCTGATATGGACAAGCAGGTCTCGAACTGTTCCATCGTCCTCCATGTGTGCCCTTTATTTGATTCTTGTGCAGTTTCTTGGGTAGAGGATTGGAAACTTGTTTGACTTTGATCGGCTTTTAGGCTGTTAATTATCCTTTGGGTTGCTTCAATTTCGTCCATAAATGACTTTGTTTATGCCCTTTTCATATGTGCTCCTGATTTCTGGGTTTTGTCGATTTTATCGGTCTTCTGCTTCTGGGTTGTTGTTGGTAGATGATATTTAAGCCGAGGAGTTCTAATCATAGCTTTAGGTGATTTGAGCATATTAGCATCGATCTCTCTTAATGAATATTGGTCTGTTAGATGTTGATCTGTCTTGTGACATGATTTTCAATTCGGTTGATTGACCGCTTATCATCATGGAACCGTATGATCAGTGATCTTATGTTCATGGCTTCAGGTGTTTTGAGCATATTAGCATTGACCTCTTTTTAGAAATTATTGAATGATTACGTATCGATCGACTTGTGACATGATTTTCAATTCATTTGATTGACTGCATATCATCGTGGAACCTTATGATCAGTGGTCTTATGTTTCGTCAAGAAGTAAAAATATATATTTTCTGTTTTAGAGCGCTTCTTTTGTTACTTATCCTGTGATTATGGCATTGCCTAGCAATTGACAGCCTATGTTTGTAATTGGAGTCTCATGTTCATTGTAATGAAACATGCGAAAAAATGACCCAATTTGATATCTGAACGAACTTTCTTTTTGTTTTTCTTCCCAGATGATGATCTGATTCTCATTAGAAAGAAAATATAACCACCAGGTTGCTAATATGACCTTTTACATTGTTATGACATGTTCCAGCTTCTTGAAAGAGCACTTGAAGAGAGTGGTAATGACTTGGATTCCGCCATCAGAAGATTGCATGAACTTCGCTTGGGATCTACTGATCCAAATTTGGATTCTGCTCTGGATGGCTCTAATGCATCAGTGGATGTCAATGTTCCGCTTCAGTCACAAGGTGAATCTTGGATCTTGGTAAATTAACTGCCTGAATTAGGAAAGCAAGCTCCTCGAAAGTCAACTCAAAGAGCATGCTTACTTGGAGTAATATTAACTTATACGCATTAATTTCTGTATATTTTTGGGGAACTTTCAGTTTTTATGTTCCTTATCTTCACAGGATTCATTTTATAGATGTGGAAGTTAAACAATCAATTTCATATATTTGGATTATTAGAAAGAATGGCATGGTTCTCTTTTGAAATTGGATTACAGAGTAGGAAGGAATGCTGCCGTACCTAGGTTTTTGAATTTGCCTTGTGGCATGTGAGAGCACATTAAGCGATGAATATCCAATTTACTTTGACCTCAATTACCTGCTTTGGGGCTCTCTCTTCATCACAATCTTATGTTGCATCCTTTTCTTGAGGCGGGGGGTAGGGATTTGATCCTTTTGCTTTAACCACTTGTCATGAGCCAGGCTTTAGTTCTGGATTTACCTTCTTATTGAATTTTTTATTGATGTGTCATCTTACTTTTAATTTTCAAAGTATTTTCTCCTTGTGTGGTTTGAGTTTTATGACAGTAGACGATGGATGTTGCATTGCAGGGGGTGCAACAACTGCTGGAGAGCCAGCTTTAACACAGGATTCGTCAGCTGAAGAGACAATATCAATTGATGGGGCGGAATGGGTGGAGCTCTTTGTTAGAGAGATGATGAGTGCCTCCAACATGGATGATGCCAAAGCCCGTGCTGCGAGAGCACTCGAGGCATTAGAGAAGTCCATCTTGGCACGGGCTGGTGCAGAAGCATCCAGGAACTTTCACCAGGTAGCTATTTTAGTCATATGGGGTATTTACTACTTTGACTTTCGACCCCCTGGCCCCCCAAATACCTAACCCCCCCAAAAAAAAAAAAAAAAAAAAAAGAAAAAAGACTTAAGAATGATCAGCTCTGTTATGCTGACGGTATCCCTTCCAGGAAAATATGCTGCTGAAGCAACAAGTTGAAGCACTGATTCAAGAAAATACAATTCTGAAGAGAGCTGTGGCTATTCAGCATGAACGCCAGAAAGAGCATGAAATAAGGAGTCAGGAATTGCAGCATTTGAAGCAGCTGGTATCTCAGTACCAGGAGCAGTTGAGGACTCTTGAGGTTTGAACTTGTGAACCTTGAATCTTCTAAGCTATATGCTTAGTTTTTATTTAGTTGAACATAAATTACCTCATATCTGTTATAGCATTTATATATCGAATGTAAAGAGGTTTTCATATTTCCTATTTGGCTCCATTCATTGACAGGTCCTTGAGATATATAGAATCCATCTTGTTGTCTTGGTGTAACCCTTGTTCTTCTTTGGTCACTAGCAATTTGATCTTTTTCTTACTGTTTTATCTTTTGATGCCATTCTAGGTGAACAACTATGCACTCACGATGCACCTGAAGCAAGCTCAACAGAGTAGCTCTATCCCTGGGCGTTTTCACCCTGATGTGTTTTAGGGAACTGAGAATCCGTTGATTTGGGCTGTTGATGTGGACTGTGGTCTTATGCACTTGAGCTCTCTTTTAAAGGGTGCAAATGGCCTGAAAACATGCAAAAGCTGTAATCCTCCCCACCATCCACAATCAGCAGTGGGTGTCTTACAAGACGAGTTAGCAAAACATAGTTAGAAACTAGCTTGTTACATTGTTATTCTTCTTTATTCCTATCTAAGCAGATGGAAATGGTATTGCATGTTATGCCAGTATCCGGTTGTGTGTGTAATTATGTGGGGATCATTGTTTCTGAATGTTGCTGTATCACTGCAATATCACATTGTTTCATAAACTGCTCTAGCAAATAAGTAGAAGCAATGTCGTTCAAGGCACTTGCATGGGCATCCTACCGATGCCCATAGTGCCAGACAAGGAAACTTGGCGACGCGACCTTGCTCAAGGACGACAATGAGGGGGCACCTTGTGTAATGCGCAAACTGTGCTTTGCTCACCTCAAAACCATTTACCATCACCACTCAGATATATTTGGTAGAGCTTGGCTGTAAGGAAGATCCTTCTCCCATCGAAACGAAAGCTCACGGAATTAGGCAAACAAATGATTAGGATAGCATCTATTATTTCCCTTATTTAAGATAATTTAATGCATGAGGTGATGTGCAATCAAAATATGACAATTTGATGCACTTTTCTTGTCATAAGCAGGCGTGCTTCAATTTGCCACCTTAATTGGACCTGTTGCTTCGTTCTGCGATGATCTGAAAGACAAAAACATTTTCAAACCTTCAATTCAGAGGATACGCTCTTTGAAGGAGCTTCAACATATCCTCTACACAGGGAAAGCCAGTCCTGGCACTACATCCTTTTCCCCTTCTTGGCCAGTAGTTCCTGCTAAGAGTGGTACGAGAACCTTATACCATTAGTACTATGACATTCGTTGAATCTACCCGAGGTAAGTTGTAGGATATGCTTTTCCAGGAGGACCAGCATCTTTCTTGCTTCAGCTCTAAGGAAGGTAGACTGGAAAGGTTGGTCCTTTATAGAGACTCTGTGTCGGTTCATATCGATCTATCGCCAAGGAACTTTAGCTTTTTATCTGGTGGGCTGCTTTCGGTATGGACAAGTTTCTGAGGTTATATTGAGTTGGTGAATGGTAGGGCCACAACTCTAAATTTCCATTAGAAAATCTAATGCAGAACTAGGTCCTTATGGCATATAGGCCCGGAGGCAGAGTTCAGAGAAGCCCTCTGAGAATCAGAACTTAGCATGTGGGAAGATAATGCTCCTCTCCTCTGGTCTGCGACAGGTTTGTTGAGGTTGTTTGGTCATTGGGCACGGTAAGAGGATAGAATTTTGCAGTCGATTGAGCATTCAATAGGTATGGTGAGTCGCGGAGTATTGTTTAACCATCCGGTGACAAAGCAAAGCTCAATAGCTCCGAATCTCGCTTTCTGGTGCTCGAGACCCCTTAGTAAATTGTGGAGCTTTACTGCTTCGTTGCTCGTGATGATGCGGCCAATTAGATTGTTGGCTGAACTCCTAAGGAAGCCTCCGTTCCATTCCGTTTCGCTTCTATTCGCGATTTGAGGATAAATAAAACGTTCAAGGCAAGGCATATTCGATGCAGTCCCTTGAGTGTATGATAAGAATGTGGAGATTCCAATACTTCCTCTTGCATAAAAATTTAGCATAGAAGAACCAGACGTACGATTGCAGCCATGTGCAAAATACTTCATCGTTTTTGTTATTGATCTTCTATCTATTGAAGTAACCTCGAATCATTATAAGTTACTAGTAAGATCGATCATCCATCAAACTGTCATTTTGGACACAAGAGGCTCCTTCATCCTCGCGTGTTCCAGGGGTCAAATGGACAAGCCGACGCCACGACGTGATCCTTCGATAATGAATACGATATGTATGCCGTACAAGCGCATGCAATACTGTTTCTACAAGTTAAGCGATATATAAGATTGAGAACGAAATTGTCGAAACTGGTGACGCGAAATGTCCACGAAGTACATTTGACTGGTCAAGCCCTTCGACCCCTTGACTCGTTCCGTGCACAAAATGGACAAAAAGAAGAAGAACGAAGAAGAAATCAAACTCCATCCGGGGGAGTCAAATTCTGTTCCTACCCCCGCAAGGGCCGCAACCGTCCCATCCTATTCTGACCACAGGACCACTGTTATAACGATCGACACAATGCCTACCGGTTGGTTTCTATCAAATTTCTAGGTTAAAACCCAAGGAAAGAAAGAACAAAGCTATACAACACTGCAAGAGATTTCTTCATGAACAAGTGAACCCCTCATAGTACATAGGATTGTGTATCTATTACCTAACGCTCGAGGTTTCTCCGTCGACGCCTCGATGATTGTCGGATCCCCTCGAGAGACACCCACGAAACACTATTCGGAACTTTGATCTTACGGTTGTGATGGACCCCGTTCTCGGACATCTGATCCTTGCAAGGACTCCATCGACACTTGAAGTGACTGGTCTTCTTCTAGGTTATATCAGTTGCCTGTACAGAGTACACCATTCCTTGGCGTTCTTGCATGACACTTGATGACTCGGGAGACGGAGAACATAAGGGAAACGGGGAAAAGGGTCGGCTCCCCGAAAAAAAGACTCAATATGCAGAGACGAGAAGCGTTTGACCGCCCCTCATCATCCTCTTGAACTCGTCGAAGTTGACCATCCCGTCTCCGTCCACGTCCACCTTCCTGATCATCTCCTCGCACGCCTCCGCCCTCTTCCCTTCGCTCATCCCCAGCGACGACAGCACCCGCCCCAGCTCCTCCACCGTGATCACCCCGTCCCCGTCCCTGTCGAACACGTCGAACGCCTCCTTCAGCTCCGCCTCCCCGCCGCTCTCCCCGTTGGCCCCGCCGCCATCGCCGCCGCCGCCGGCCTTCCCGACGGCGGACACGGACTCCAGGAGGCCGCAGAACTCGTCCAGGTCGATGCGGCCGTCCCCGTTGGCGTCGGACTCGGTCACCGCCTCCTCCACCTCCGCGTCCGACACGGAGATCCGGAGTCCCCGCAGGGACTCCCTCAACTCCTCCCTCGTGATGTGCCCGTCGCCGTTCCTGTCGAACGTCGCGAACACCCGCCTGAGCTCCGTCCTCCTCTCCGCGCTCATATCCGGCCGCTCCTTCCTCGGCCGCTCCAGCGCCGCCGCCGCCACGGCGGCACCGCCGCCATCCGGCTCGCTGCGCGCGGCGGACGACGAGGCGGCGGCGGCGGCGGCGGCGGGGGAAGGAGGCTGGACGGGGGGCTCCGCGAAGAGGGTCCGGAGCAGCGCGGGGAGCTTCTTCGGGGGCAAGCGGAAGAGTATGTTGGCGAGGGAAGCGAGGAAGACGAGGGACAGCAAGAGGGCAGTGAGCAGCACCATGGCCTCCTTTGTAATGGGGAGTCTGCCGCAGGAGGAAAGGGGGAAGATGAGGAGGAAGATGAGAGGAAGGAGAGGGAGCGATACTGACAGACACGCACGGGGAGAGAGATGGACAGGACAAGGGAGGGGTGGTTGGACGAACGAACGAAGAAGAGGAGGAGGAGGAGGGAGGGGGAGAGACGGCTGGAACGTTGACGTCCAAAGTTCGGGAGGGGTTAACGCGGTATTTGGCGTGACCGGGATGGGGGTGGGGGGCCACAAACCGCGTGGAATAAAAGCCCGGGAGCCGTCCCATCGTGGGGGGGGAGAAGTGGCCATCGTAATACGCGTGGAGTGAAGAGGAAATGTTCCCCGCGCGCATTCATTTCCTTTTTGTTCTGTTTCTTTTATGGCCCTTTGGTGGGGACCCGCATGATCGATGGCGACGGGGATGCCGGGGGTGCTCCACGAGCCTCTAGGTAGCCGGGGGTCCTCGTGCATGAGCTCGTAAATTATATAAGAAGATAATAATCATCGCAATTCAGGATAACGATGGAGTCGTGCTCTTCGCCCTTTTTTCCTTGCAGTTTTTTTGGCTTTGCCCCTTTTCTTCGTGCATAGCGCCCGCTAGACCAGTAAAATGGGTGGGTTAGGTTAGGTTTGAGTCAGGGTCGAAAATGATCTGACCCAAATTGATCGATTTAATATGTTTTGACCTATTTTCATGTGATTCAAATCTATTGATAATCAAATAAATTTCGGTCAGATCCATACTTGATCCTATCCATATCTAATGATCCTATTCATATCTAAGGGAGGCGAGAAACGAATGGGCGTAAAACTAATAAAAGGGATCATAGAGATGGGTTGGGTCTAATCAAATTGTGGACTAATTTAACATCTATATTATTTTAGGTTTTACCATTCTAAATCTATTTATGACTCACTTATTGAATATAACCAACAACTCAATCCAACAAATATGGATTAAGGAGCAGATCTATGACGCATTTTAATAGGTCTAGCGCCCGCCCACTTGCCAACATCATTATTCGCTACACTAGGCATCGTTATGATTTCAAGTTACCATGACCTTTGCAACCTCTCTCTTTAGATATGAAGTAGCGACCTTGAATCGAACGTCAAGCCCAATAGACCTATCAAAATGGGCCATATATCCATTTTTTTAACCTCTATTTGATTAGCGGGGTCATTATATTGATTAATTATATTCAGTAAATAGGTCATAAATGTGTTGAGAATGGTAAAATTCAAAATAAAATAAGTGTTAAAAAGGTTCACAACTCACTCAGATCTTCCCATCTTCATGACTCTCTCTTTATTCATTCTTAACCTTACTCGATCTAGCACTCGTTCACTTCGGTTTGGGTATAAGTTTTCTAAAATTTGATTAAATATTAAAATATTTTAGCAATATAAGCTGAGAGTGATATGTGTTAGATATAAGTTGGGTCGAGTATGGGTTACTAAATTTATATTTATGAAAATGGGTTAAATAGGTCAATTTGAATCGGATAATTTTCGAACCGACATAAATCCTACCCGATCCATTTGCTCGACAGATTTAGAATCAGCCGTTTACATATCAAAGTTCCCTAAGCATCCAGACCTCATTACTATTGAACGATTTGCATGTGGTTATCAATCGCGAATGTACGAGTGACGTAGACGCTCGGTGGGACTGAGGCGTGGCTAGCTGCAACGAGGGAGCGATCGCAGCAGATGATTATGGAGAGCGAGACAACAGCAGGCCCGACAAAAAGTGTACGCCTCTCTCTCCCAAAAAACAATCCGTTAGCACTTGCTTCCCACCAGCAACTCCCAAGGAGCTCGATCGCCGCCTTCGACGGAAACCGAGCTCCGTAGTGATCTCTCTGTGTGTCAGTGTGTGTAATGATGTGACTCGTTTCGTGGGGGTCAAATTTCCAGAAAAAGTAACTTAAGCGACTGCACACGACGATGGCATTTGACATGGCGAGTGATCTCCGTGTATGTACGGATATGATCAGTTTCGCGCGGGTCAAACTCCTGGAAAAGTGCTTAGATGACCGTATACAATGATGACGTTTGAAGGCGGGCCTTACTTGTGAATAATAGGTAATGTCAAACGAGTGAATCGGAACAGATTTGGATTGGATAGGAAATAATCCGGTTCAAATAAATTAATTTAATCTGTTTTGACTCATTTTCATGTGATGCAAATTTAATAATTTATATCCAACATGATTTATATTATTAAAATACTTTCATATTTAACTTAATTTGTGAAAATTCGAACGTAAATGATATGAAAGTATGGAGTGAGTAAGCACGAGATTGAGTAAGGGCGAAAAAAATGAATTGACTTTAAATAAGTTGTAAATCCATTATGTCCCACTTACGACGTATTTAACATTTATATTATATTTATATCCATGTATAACCAATT
Source organism: Syzygium grande (assembly GCA_024733475.1). NCBI lineage: Eukaryota > Viridiplantae > Streptophyta > Magnoliopsida > Myrtales > Myrtaceae > Syzygium > Syzygium grande. The sequence continues at coordinate 2,442,780 of JAMXDD010000008.1, read as the reverse complement.
TAGTGAATATAAGTAACCCGTTTATGATCCATTTACCGATATATAAGTTAAAAAAATGGGTTTATGACCTATTTTGACTAGTTTAGTGAATAAAAACACAAGATCTCATCTGTCAAGGGTGAGACTTGGGATACTTGGGATCTCTCTCTCTCTCTCTCTCACAAGAGCACACGCATACACACACAACAGACACAGCTTGCCCTTCTCCACCACCACCTATGCCCATCACCTTTGTTGATGTTAACACCATCCTAATTTCATCGTCAATCCATTAGGATTTATCTATTTTAGAGTGGGTAGATTCTCAGCTTAGAATTAAGAACTGACTTTGTGATCCCCGATTCTAAAGTATTAGAATCAAGAATTGAACCTTTAGGTTTCGGAATCACTGATTTTGGAAGAGGCTCATTTTATGTTTTGGTAAAAGCCGACTTTTATAGTAAAATATGAAAAGTTGCTCCATTTCACACAATAAAAAACATTTATCGGTCAAGTGGTCATGTTGTTTCGTATTGAAGACCGCGTTTCAATTTTTAATAAGTATAGAAGTGTTGATTTATTCTAAAAAATGGCATTAAAAGTAGTTCAGAATCGAGTAGTACAAAATAGTTATGGATCAAACCAAATATTCCGTAGAATATGTGAGACTCCAACAGTAACACCCAAAGAGGACCAATGGTGCGGATCGCGCTTCCCAACCTTTCTTACAAAGTCTTTAATATAAAATTGCTCAACTTGTGTTTTCTTTTTCATAAAGAATAAAAAGAGCGGTGCTTGCACAATATGTCTCAGATTTGAGTCTTGTAAGCCTTTGATGCTCCACTTTAACTTATTCTCACATTTCTTGAGGGAAACGTGAATGTAAGAGTAACGATGTTGCCTCCATCACAATGTTTCGCAAGCAAGCCGAACAATTGATTTGCCCTGTTTCCTGAGAATACTGTGAATTGAGATTTTTTTTAATTAAAAAAAATTAATCAATCAAAATAAAAATAAGCGAATTGAAAAGATTGGTGAAAATATTTTCGCGAGCACACTACGAAAGTATCGAGTTTTACATTTAAATAGTTGTTCAAAGCTGTTTAAATATCTATGCTACTATAAAGAGTATGGGGATTCCTACTTTTAAATGTCTATGCAAGATCTTAGTAAATCAACGTTATACTCAATTCATATAAATTTAGCTATAAAAATATACATTAGAACTAAGACCAAACCTACTATTAATTTCACAAGTCTCTTTCAAAATCATTTCTCTACTCATCTTTGTCACCGTATTACAATGTGCAAATAGTTTGAGTAGAAACTTCTTGTTTGGTCATGAAGTAAAAATTTGTGAGCTCGAAAATTGGGGATAACTTTCGTGCGGTATTCACTTGAGTGCCACAAATTTTTTTTTCAACCACTTAAGTGTCACTACTTCTAAAAAAATGTTTAATTGAGTGCCATAATTTTCGGTCGATCACTCGAGTGTTATAACTTTTTAAAAATGTTCACCCAAATGTCAAAAATTTGACGTGACATAGCATTTGTAGTTAACTTTTTAAAAAAGTTATAGAACTCATGCGATCGATTGAAAAATTATATAATACTCAAGTGATCGAAAAAAAGTTAAAGCATTCAAGTGAGTGCCTACAAAAGTAATGGCACTTATATAATTGAAAAAAAAAGTTATGATATTTCAGTGAGCGTCGTACGAAAGTTATGGTACTTGTAATGTCTCTTTCCCTCGAAAATTGCATGTACTCCAAAAAGCGTACTTGATTACTATAGAATGAGATTATGCCACGTGTTATAAAAGATTGGAAAATTCAAGAGTAAGAACATATAAATGGAAGTGGAAGGTATAAGATTCGTGAGATAACTAGCTAGATGTGTGAAGTAACATATAAGAATTTGTCTTTAAAGCTGATCAACTTGCACACTTTATTCTCATTCAATGTATATATAAATAAATCGTTGATAGCATTTTAGGAAGGTTAAACTTTATTCTCTTAGCTTTGACCGCTAAAGCTAAGAGATTCCACAAGAACAGAAGCATCACTTTCCGTCAGTAGAAAACAGACTTGACATATCAAACGTCTGATGAGATTTGGGACTAGTTGGGACAAATTCTGTCGGACATCGAGGCTATTTTGAAAACAAAATGATGTTTAGGGAATGTTTTTTGAGAATTGACTTTCAATACGGGGGCTTAATCGGAAAATCCCTGCCACTTCCTTCGGCTAGGCTTCGGAATCAGCTTCTACTGTTTCACAGGTCCTGGCCCTCTTCTTCTTCGTCTTTCAACAACATGATTGACAGGAGAAACACCACATCCAGCGATCCATCCCCGATAGCAAATCGCGGATCAACTAGCAAATTTTGTAACCCTGGGAAGAACAACCAAATACTAACTGTGCTCTTCAAGAGACGAGTAATCCTACCTTAGTCCTGATCTTGTCTAGTGATATTCAGAAAGGAGCTTGAAATGAAAATGCTCTGCCGACGCCGGTGATGGCGTTTTTGAATATTTGATGGGATATGGGGATATTGGACACAATTCTATCGCGTATCGGGGTTGGAATGATCTTCGGGGGATGTTTTGAGAATTGCCTATTAATTCGGGGGCCAATTGAAATTTTCCCCATCCACTTCCTTCGGCTAGGCTTTCAAATCAATTTCTATCATTTGTTGGGTCTTTGGGGTCTTCTTATTTACCTTTCAACAATAGGATTGCTCGAGAAGTTTACCTCCGACAATCCATTCCAAATCTTAGATTGCAGACTAATGAGCGATTTTGGTAATACGAGGCAGAAGAACATAATATTAACTTTGCTTTTCGAGAAACCAATAGACCCACCTTACTCCCGATTGATCGGGGTGGTTTTTAGAATAGGCACTTGAAATGAAAGTGGTTCACCGATGGTGACTTTTTGAACGTCAGATGAGATATACAACTATTTAACACAATTTTGTCAAGTATTGGGGTTACTTTGATAAAAGTAATTTTCATGGGTTATTTTAAGAGTTGACTATCAATTCCAAGGGCAAATCAGAATTTTCTCCGTCCGCTTCCTTTGATTAGGCTTTCGAATCAATTTCCACCATCTTTTGGGTCTTGGCTCTCTCCTTCTTTTATCTTTCAACAACAGGATTGCCGGAAAAATGTTACATTCACAGAGATGTTCCGAATCACAAACGCGGGCTAACGAGCAATTATATAATTTTGCTCTTGAGGAGGCGAATAGACCCAACGTAATCGTGATCCAATCAAGTGGCTTTAAGAAAGGCTCCGTAAATGAACGTGTTTCGTCGGCAATGACTTTTTGAACGTTGGATGAGATATCAAGCAGTTTGACACAATCCTATCGAGGATCGGGGCTCTCTTGCAAAAACCCTATGCTTAGGGGTATTTTTAGAATTGATCATCAATACTGAGGGCTACCTTTGAGTCAATTTCTACCATCTCTCGGGTCTTGGCCCTCTTCTTGAATAGCCGAACGTGAAATTTCTCCGTCAATATTGTAATCTTGGGAAAAGTAGCGGAATGTTAACTTCACTTTTCAAGAGACGGGCAGACCTACCTTAGTTTTGATCCGATCATATGTGTTTCTCATAGAAAAAAAAGGGGCACCTAAAATGAACGTGCTTCATCGGCCGTGACATCGGATCGGGAAACGAGCCCATTTGAAATAATTTTGCGAGTGCTGGGGCAATTTTGAAAGAAAACGTGAAGTTAAGGATTATTATGAGAATTGACTACTAATACAGGTACTCAATTGAAAAATTTTCCACTTTCATTTCCATCAGCGGTCTGGCTGTGCTTCGTCTTTCAACAATAAGATTGCTGGAGAAATGCTACATCGTACGATCCGTTCCGATTCGCAGATCGCAGGATAACGAGCGTCTTCTGTAACCTTTGGGGAGATCATCAAGATTTCAACTTTTGCTCTTCAAGAGACGACCAGGATCCACCTTGCTCCAGATCCTATCGGTGGTGTTCGGGAGGGGGAGGAGGAGGAGGAGGAGGAGGAGTTGGTCGTATGTGAGATCGACCCATTGCGGTTTGTGCAGAAATTTTCATGGAAGGGATGATCTGCACGAGAGTAGAGATCCTAGGACGCTTCTGGGTGTCCTGGGCAGCTGCAGAATTTCTGCTTCTGTGCTAATTGGCAATGCTCTTTGCGAAGATTGCTGCGATCATTGCTCGTTCTTCCGGAAGCAGTGGCATCTGGTCTCGTTGATACTCGGATTCGCGCTCGAAATGGTAGTAGTCTGCTAATCCTTACCCATCCGTCGTTTCTGTTACTTCATGCGCTCGAATGTAAAGGTTGGGTATGTGCCTGACATTGTGGGTCTGCCCTGGAGCTTCGCAATCTTTTTACAAGCAGCTTTCGTTTCTATGGATCGAACCCAATGCGTTCCGTTGTTTTACCCGTGGGTCGGCGATGGTGCCTCATTGTTTCGTTTCAATTGATATCAATTTTACTGATGAGAGCTGTATTGATTGGAAGTTCACTTCTTGGGGGGGTTTTGAAGTCTCCATTCTGATGTTCACAGACTGGAACCTTACCCACTTACCCATAGATTGTGAAAATTTGGCTCTAACTACTTTCATCAGATTCTCGTCTTAGGTTTTGCAGACTCAGGTGGAAGTGGAAAGAGGAGAAGTAGTATAGTAAGAGTCAGATGCAATCCATTGAGGACGCTTTTATGAAATTTACCCACTTCCGCTGACGGAATGTCCTGTTACAGAACTTTCTGAAAGTCTGGGGACAATTTAAAGGCGGTTTTGGAATGCCAGGCATGAAAGCATGAAACAAAAGAAAGTTCTCTTGGTTGTCTAGTGTGAGTCACATGGATGATGTTCTACTGAAGTTGCAAATGGACTCTAAATGTAAATAAGATGCATGACCTTGATTGCACGACTCTTGTTGCTTTTGTGAGTTGGGCGTTTAATTTTTTTTCTGTTTGTCAACTTACCGCGTTAGTGCTGATAGAGGCAATACGCTATCTTAGCTACAGATGAACTTTCATTTGCTTGTTGTAGTAAAACATCATATCCGTGAGTAATGCCTTTGTTTAAAATTCTTTTAGCCAAGGTTCTGAAGGTAAATTGATGTCTTTACTTTAATGCGTGCAGGGTCATTCTTTTGCAGAAGCAGGGGATGCCCAGAAGAACAACTTTAATTTAGGAGAATTTGTGGGAGACTTAAATATTGAGGAGGATGCCAGCAGGTACATTTTGAATTTTCATATTTAAATTGCTAGGTCCTATTCTTTATTGATTACCTACTATAGGGAAATCTTTTCGTTTGATCTTGATTTACTAATTATTCCATGCTTTTCTAATCGTTATTATGAACCTTCTGTATAGTGATGATATTTCGCTAGAAGGTCTTCAACAAGAATTGGAAGAGTGTAAAGATGATGATGTAAGTGTTTCTTTTACCTGAAAGTATACGGTATGGTGTTGAACTATGGTGCCTTCTTCTATCTCCATCCTTAGCTATATGCGTTGTTCGGTACAAGTCTCGTGATCACATATGATTTTCTCAATGTACCATTAGCATATTTGCATCCCCACTTTTCAAAAGCTAAACTTTGCATCCTAAGCTCTTTATACTCTTCTCTGCGCTGCACGTGAGTCATTAGTGAGCTCCGTTGATCGAAATTCTGATCATTGACAATTCTACCCTATAACTATGAGCGGACAAAATTTCCCTGTTGGACTATTTGCAATATCTTGCCTTTTTTCTCCCCTTCTTGGATTTTTGGCACTAAAATGTCAGCTTTTGCTTGAAAGTTTGCTGCTGGAGTGAAATTTTTGTGTAAATTGGTTCAACTTAATTATTTTGTCGCCACAAACTTCTTTAAATGAATCACTATCAGTATTGTAGAGAATATCTTTCTAGTTGGATGAAGAGATACTTCGAGTCTTTACTATTTATATTTTTGGTTGCTTAGTGTTAGGATAATTAACTATTAAAGCCTTTATCTAGCTTTTAGAACGGTTGGCAGTGGTCCCACCAAATCTCACACTTGGCATATCTTCCATTAGATTCATAAATTTCATGTTCAATTAGTTGCAAGTCTCATATACAAGGGCAAAGTATATTTTTGGTCCTTAAGCTTTGTTGCTCATGCTATAGGGCTTTGTCTAGCTTTTTTTTGCGGGGAGGAATGTTATTAAATAGGTAAAAATTTCATGAGTGAGATGAGAATCTTACATTTGGAAGAAAAAAAGCATTGCCAATGCCTAAGGCTCTATGTCTACGGAGGGAAAACCATACAGTCTATTTCTTGATTTGAAAGAGGCTATCAATGTGACTCAACCTGGTGAGTTATGGGGAATGCTTGATGCAACCGCGTTAGTATACTCACCCTACACTGAAACCCAGTGCTTTTTAAGTTTTCTTTATTAATTCCTAGAAACACCTTGAATGGTCCATATTTAGAGTTTGGGTTGCATCATAGTACCTTTATGCTATTGCTGTTATTTTTATCACAATGACCCTTTAATTGATGGCAAAGCATTAATAGGAGCTTTTTCAAAGAGCATTGTATTGGAAGTTCTAAACCTTTTATACCGAATAAATTGTGAGTCTTAACTTTTTGATTTGTACAATATGGTTTAAACCTTTTTGAAATGTTGCAATGTAGTCCTTCCTGATATTGGTCCTTGGTAAGAGCCTAAGTGACAATTGTTTCAGGACTTGCTTGTTTTCAGTAAAACAAGGTTAGGACCTTTTTTCTTGGTTGGAAAGTTTAGGAATTACAAGGTTATTTTTCTTGAGGGTTTTATAGGAGAGGTACCTGATCGTGTTACAGATATGTCTTTACCTTTCAATAATTGATACTGTTGTTGACATTTGCAGCTTAAATGTTAATTGTACATTGTGCCTGTGTTTGTACGTGTTTAGTGAGTAACTTTTACTCCAGAGTGCTGACTTCTGTTGGATCGGTTGATATTTGTGATGGATAATGCAGATTGGACATTTTTTATTGACATTAGTATATCTTCAACTACCATTTCCTGTAGGTAGTCGCCAACATATTGTCCAAGGGTACGGCACTCCGTGATTACACGAAAGGGGTGGAAAACAATCTTCGGCAAGTTGAGTTGGACTCAATTCAGGTCTGCAACTATTTTAATGCATGTTTTGATTACTGGCGGCCTATTTGCATTTTGCTGTTATGTGTGATTTGCATTTGAGATTAATTTATTTCTTTGCTTAGTAGTTGGGGTAAAACAAGGAGGACCTTGTGGGTAGAGGTCTCATTTCATATTCATAAGCATGCATTCCTGACAACCGTGACAAGAGTGGGTCTGCAGATCAATAATATGCCTGAAGAATGTCTGAATAGGCTGATGTTTAATTACCAACAAGCTTCTATCTCGACCATGGATCACTGTTCTTTTTCTTTTCAACTTGATATGCTAAGTAGCACCGACACCGACACCGACACACAACACGCGACACGACACGACACGCCGACACGTCATTTTCAAAAAATAGAGAATTTCGACATGTTAAGACACGTATATTAAATGTATATTTTTATATATACATCATAAATTGTCATTTTTATGATTAATTCAATCAAATTAATTTGATTCAAATCCACAAATAAATAAATAATAAAAAAAAGAGTGTCGGACGAGTGTTGGTGTTGGACATCGACACGGAGGCCCCCAGAGAGTGTCCATGCTTCCTAGGATATGGACTTAAGTCCGCTTTTGCTTCCCTTAATTTATGTTGTGTGCGCAATTGGGTTCTCGATCTTCTTTTACTCAATTAAGTCCTCTAACTCACTTAGTTTATGCAATCAAAGCCTCCCTCAATGGCCATTGCTTATTCCGTTAAATTGTGAGTGACAGAGCTGACGTGGCAAAAATTGACACATGGCGGTTCTAAATTTGAGCGCATTTCGAGAGAGAGAGAGAGAGAGAGAGAGAGAGAGAGAGAGAGAGAGAGAGAGAGAGAGAGAGAGAGAGAGAGAGAGAGAGAGAGAGAGAGAGAGAGAGAGAGAGAGAGGGGGGGGGGGCATTGCTACTGTCTACATCCTTGTTAATGATTGAAGAGGATGCCCTAGCAAGGGTCTGTGATGAGGGTCTGTGCCACATCAATGCGGCTTGTAAATTTCAACCATGTGAGTAATTTGATTCTTTTAGTCATGGCCAGGGCAATAGGACTTGATTGTAAAAATCGAGACAGTTAGATGACTTGATTTCGCACACCAAATATTGAGGACCACCTGATGTGTGTATAAAATAAATGAAGTTAGGTCAGGGCAGGTTGTCCCCCTTCCCCCAATTCAATGAAGTCGGTGATGAATCGTGAAACAGCGTAATTGAGTCATCGAGATCGGCACATGCATGCAAAACCAATATCATGAAAGAACTTTTTTCTCTGTGGTGCTTGTGTTATGTCATCTATTTTCATGTTCCTTTTGGATGATTTGAACTTAAGATGTATCAATCATAAATAATTTTTTTGGCAGGACTATATAAAAGAAAGTGATAATCTTGTCTCTCTTCATGATCAAATTCGGGAATGTGACAGCATATTATCACAGATGGAAACTCTACTTAGTGGTTTTCAGGTACTTTGACCTGCTTAGCTCTTTACCTATTATTTACTCGCAAATGGATCGCAGATTCACACTCACTGAATGACGAGATAACATTTTTTTGGACGATGCTGTACATTATTAAATAAACGCATTGTTCTGCTGTGACTGATAAATACTTGGATAAGTTGCTCCAAGAAAGGCTTTCCTCTTGTGGAATTCCATAATTAAGCATTTTACTATCAAATTTAAGCTTTGTTACTGAATGGCCATTGTCTCAATTATATTATGCCTCTTCTGATTATCATGCCTTGGATATACTGATAAATGGATTGTTTATCTGTGGATGGGTAATCTGTAGAAGGAAATTGGGTCCTGACATCAAGTTTCCTCAACCCCTCATAAATTGTGAGTAGCGTGGGGTGGGGTGAATGTCTATATGGCTTCATTTCACCTGTGTTGCATTCTATTTTCTTCGCTAATTGCTATTTGAATCTTTTCCTTTGACATGTGCTTTGCATTATTCAAGTTATTCAGTATAGGGAAGGGCATTCAGCTTGGGTACCTGTGTTTAAATCGCCTTGGTCAACATACTTCTGTTAAAAGTTAAACTTGCTCCAATTCTTTTTTGGGGCATGCCTGTTATCTAGCATGCTCATTTAGAACTAACATTTAGTTACATGTCTCTTAGTTCAGTCGGTTTTGGTAAAAATCCTTACTTCTGCAGGCTGAGATTGGGTCCATTAGCTCGGATATAAAAATTCTTCAGGAGAAGTCTATGGATATGGGTCTCAAGCTGAAGAATCGCAAGGTAAGCATCATCATGGTTGATGTCTGCTTTGTAGTATGTCTTCTTTTCTAGCATAGGCTTATGCTTTGGTATGGTAGCCTTTTTGTGATAAAGAAAATGGTGCATTTTTCTCATTTTTCCTGTTTTTACTCTAATGTCTTAATACTTGAAGATGACGAGTCCTTTTCATTTGGTTTGAGGTTTTATTTTCCTGAGAAAACTTGCTCAGCAAACTATTGCCTTCATTTTTTTATGTTTGGGGGGTTGGTTTTGGGAGGGAAGGTGGGGGTACTATATTTATTTTCAAGCTTACAAGAAAAATATTCTGTACATTGGATTTATTGTGACGTTCTGCCAGATTTCTATGGCAAAGCAAAGATGTACTTCTTTACTTCTAACTGATGTGTTCCTTGAGGCACATAAAAATTTTATTCTGTAGAAAGGCATTTGCACTCATGAGGCTCTTCCAGGTGGGGAGGAGGGGGAGGGGATTCTTAGCAATTGCATATAACCTTAAGCTTACAATTTATAGAGGGTGTCTGTTTGTTTATCTATCAAAACCTTAAAGCACGTTATAATTGTAAATAGTGGTGCTTGAGGTGAGGTAAGCTTTTCTGCTGCATTTGTAAACTAAAGGTACCTCTTTTTCTAGTTTCTGCGGTAAACCTATAAGCTTAATGTCATCCAAACAGGTGGCAGAATCAAAATTGGCGAAGTTTGTTGAAGATATTATTGTCCCTCCAAGAATGGTGGACATAATTGTTGATGCAGAGGTACTGTTTCCTCTCTTCCAGTCTCTTTTCTCAGTCATCTACGTGGTGCACTTTTTATAATCACTAGCAGGGAGCCTGTGCTTGGACAACTTGTTTAGTTCATTTAATGGAAAATTCAAAAAGAATCAATCAATGCATTTTTTTTCCATGAAGAAGACTTTCATTTGGGTCATAAATGAAAAGGAAAAAAGCAACAAATAGTTGTTGATGCAGAGGTGCTGTTTCCTATCTTTTGGTCTCTCTTTTCTCAGTCATCTCCGTGGTGCACTTTTAGAAGCTCTAGCAGGGGGCCTGTGCTTTGACAACTTGTTTAGTTTGTGTAACTGAAAAATGGAATTAACTTGTACATCTTTTTGTCCTGAAAAAGACTTTCAGTTGAGTCATAAATAAGAAGGAAAAAAGTCGACACATCTAATTTAGAATGGCACTAATGTTATGGCAATGAAGAATGAAGATAACACCATGCCATCTACTGTGCCTGTGGAGTTGCCCTCAAGCAAATTGTAGATATGTGACAAGGACGAGGGTGATTTGGTAGCCCTAAAAACTGTGTGGGTCCTAGAGAAAAAATGTTACATTAAATTTCCACAACTAACTTTTCCACATCTTCAATACAAGGCAATACCAAGTTCCCTACCCATTTTCTTAGCAAAAGGTATATTATATTCTGTGTCGTTTGAATCTTCTTTTACCCTTTAGCTTGAGATATTTAAAACATAATTTTCTTTATCATTCAGGTCAATGATGAGTACCTGCGAACTCTTGAGATTTTGAGTAAGAAGTTGAAGCACACCGAAGTGGATCACATGGCAAACACATCTAAAGCCCTTAAAGATGTTCAGCCTGAGCTTGAAAAGCTGCGCCAGAAAGCTGTTTCAAAGGTTGTTATCTTGTCTTATAAATGCATTGACATGTAAACCCTGACCTAGTCTTGTATATTTGTGTGCTCCTTATTTACTGTAGTTGGCGTACCTTTCTTTATGTCCCTTCACACTTTCAGGGTTTTATATGTATTAGATTAGATTGTGTCCTGGTCAATTATCTAGAAGAAAATCCGACCAAAAGAAAAAAATTATGTAGAAGATCCAAATTAGTTAGTTTCGAGAAACTTAACTTAGGCACTTATGTTAAGTTGCCAGATGGACAATTATAATATTTTTTGAAATAGTATAGAAAGGCATCAAGGGCTACATATTCTTAATGAACTGAACTTTGAGCTGATTTTAAATTCCAAATGCTAAATGAAAAGCTAAAATCAAAAGGCTTGAAGCATAACTCACCCCAAACACGGTATGAAATATAGGCTCTTATATTCCTTGAAAACCTCCATGTTGAAGTCCTGAGTCCTCACTTAATAGCACTTCCTACAAATGATGAAATGCATGCCATGCACGGTTCACTGAGTTTCTGTTTGGCTGGGTTTTTACTAGAATGATCACTATAAATAATAGAGTCTCCTTACTAACACTGGCTCTGAACCAGAAGAGATCTTTGGTTTGAATTTTCCAATTGTATCACTGTTGCGAGATATTGTGAATTTACCACATCCATCTGATTTTGGTTGTCAGAACATCCATGATGCAGATTACTTTTCCTAATCTAAGAATACCCTTAGAAAATAGGGAAAAACAAGCCTTCTCCTGGCAGTGATACTTATATTTTTGTGGTACTACCGAATGTCAATATACTGGCAAACTCTTAGAGATCCACTTGTACTGCATCTCTTCTATGTTAATAGTATCTTTGTACTTCATCTGATTTGATTCTGTCGGTGTTAGGTTTTTGATTTCATTGTTCAGAAGCTTTATGCATTGAGAAAGCCCAAGACAAATATTCAGATCCTTCAACAGAGTGTTCTTCTGAAGTACAAGTAAGTGGTCTCTCGTTATTTTATTAATTTTAGTTTTCTGACATTGATTTTGGCGGTTGTATCTATTATGGTTTGACTTGTTATCTTCGGATATGCTGTCTAGTTTCCTAACACGATACTTTTGGTGCAATAACAAATTATTATGATACGATGTTTTGCATAAATCTCACTGTTGATTCCTTACCTATATTCATATAACGCACCATGATGCTTATATGAGTGATCTAGCCGTTTGGTTTAATAAATGCAAAGCAGCAAATATTGATATACGCTCTGCAATACCATCCGATTGACATTACATGTTTTCTAGGTATATTGTTTCCTTCTTGAAGGAACATGGCAAGGAGATCTACACTGAAGTTCGTGGAGCATATATAGATACGATGAACAAGGTAAACACATTTATATTATTCCCAAAAGTCCAGATCATATTTTGCACGACTAAGTAATTTACCTTACTGAGCTATGGAAATGATGTATAATATGAATTTAAAGTGGCACTAAATCCACAAATGTGTGTAGAATGACATTGGCTGGCAGAATATTGAGTTTTACCTGTCCCATGATGTTACATTTCCCCATCCCAATCAGGGAAGTCAGGGTTCAGTTGCAGCGGGTTTTTCTCCCATCCATATCAAGATAAAGTTTTTGGTTGTAGTTTGTGGACTTTGATGGGTTTATGAAGGAACTTTTTGCGAATGGGAGAATTCAAAAACTAATGTAATGTGATAATGAGATACCTATTGACTAAATGCACTTTGCACTGAAAGTTGTTTGCTTTAATCTATTCCAGAAATGTCTTACCTCTTAAGCTATGCTTCTTTTTCCCGATCTTATTTATTACCTCCCTTAGCTAAATGTGCATTTGTCACGAGCGCTCATGTCTCAATTAATGCTCATCATCTTACTAGGAAATCTAGTTGCAGCTTTCTCAGTTCATTTTACGTGGCTTCTTTCTTGTTTATATAGACATGGTCATCTTCAGCACAATATAAGGTTGTTCCCATCTATTTATAGGTGGCTAATCATGTTTGGCACTGGTTGGCTGCAGGTTTTAAGTGCACATTTCCGAGCTTATATACAAGCGTTGGAGAAATTGCAATTAGACATAGCAACATCTAGTGATTTGATTGGTGTGGATACCAGGAGTACGAGTCTATTTTCTAGAGGAAGAGAGCCCTTGAAGAACCGGTCTGCTGTATTTGCTCTGGGGGAGAGGATTAACATTTTAAAGGTTTGATTGCTGCAACTATGATCTATAATTAGCTTCTTTAAGATTAAGGCCTTATGCACTTTCTGATGAGAAACTTTCGTCAATTGTGCATTCTGATTATGTGGTTATATTTTGGACCCTTTGATAGGAATTTCCGTGCTGTTACTAGAGGGAATATAATAATTGCAACCTGTTGAGTGTCTGGCAGTCTTGATCAGTTGATCATCCCACTTAATTTTGTTGATTATCCCTTGTCAAATCATGTTTTTCTTATAGCAAACCACTATCTTAAAGGCCAGCCTTTGTGCATGAAGTTATTTGAATTTATGAATATCCAGATCTTTTATGCATGACTAAATATTCCACATAGTGAGTAACTAGTACCACTTTAGGCAAAATTAGTTATATAACTTGGCTAAATTATCTCATTTTGCAAACAAAATATTTTTTCCTGAGCACCAAGGTTTTGTTGCCACCCTCCGCCTCTCTGTCTTCATCTTGGGTAAATATATTCTCACGGCATGTAATATAATGACTGCTGACAGTTTTTCTCTTGCTGAGGATGGTTTAGGTTCATGTATATTTTTTAAACCTACCCAAAAATTGTCAAAGAGCACATAAAGAACATATAGTTTCTCAAGTAACACGTGAAGAAATAGAGAACTTTCTGACCTTATTATGTAAAGATGTTATTGCACCCCTTGATTTAAGAAACTCTTGAAATTTTCCTTCTTTAGTTTTTTCTTTTCATTATCTCTCTGTCACACGAGGGAGGTGAATATGATCTCATATCTTTGGTTTCAGGAAATTGATCAGCCTGCATTGATTCCACATATAGCTGAAGCCAGCTCACAGAAGTACCCATATGAAGTACTCTTCAGGAGCTTACACAAGCTGCTTATGGACACTGCCACTTCTGAGTACTCAGAGCATTCTCTGACTGTTAATATCTTGTTTATCATTAATAAATATATGATAACCTGGACTCTCACATTTTATAGGTATCTTTTCTGTGATGACTTCTTTGGAGAAGAATCCATCTTTTACGAGACTTTTACAGGTTGGTCGGATTGCATTCCGTTAATTGACATGAAGCATCTTGTCCTTGTCCCATTTGCCATCCTTGTAGTATGTCATGTATTTTAGGTGCATTTAAATTATTTGTGACTATCTGGATGCTACAAGTATTCTTTTGAATAACAATAAATCGGGGTTTTAAGAGTTCCATTTAGACTTTGAATTGATTCTCTCTTTCACAATCATCCACCAATGTCTGTAGCAGCCACGAAGATCACTTATGTGTTGTTACTTGGATATAATCAGGTCCTTTTGCTGTCATTGATGAACACTTTGGTACAATACTTCCCAATTGTTATGATGCTATTGGTCTAATGCTTATGATACGGATAACACACCAGCATCAGGTAATGTTCGTGAATCTTATTTAATCTGCAGTTCTTTCTTTGTTAAAGAGCTAGTGCAGTCCAGTGAAGTACATTTTACTTGAAGTCATAACAAATGCCAGATGATGATCAGCTATAAATTTTGGCGAATATTTCTCTCACATTACTCTGCTGGACCTAGTCTCAGAAGTTCATAATGCCTGCAGCAAATAAGTAAAGAAAAACAACTGAGGAGTCGCACTATTAGTTGAACAATAAATGTTCTTTTCGAATTGTTGTTAAAGTTACGGTGTTCGATTCGTTTGCATTAAGTGATTAACTGGTAAAAAATACTTGACTGCCAATTTTCAAAAACCAATTTCTACTGCACAAATAACAACAGGTTTTCGAATAGACTTCGACTGCCAACATCAAGTGATTGATTGGGTCAAAAATACATGACTGCTGATTTTGCTCTAACCATTTTTCACCACATAAACAAACAACTGGTTTTAGATTGACTTCAGCCATGAATTCTCTGCAGCCATGAATGCTAATGAATTTTCATTTTGTGAAAATGGTTGGTTTTGTTATTTCCTCTTAATTGGTCTTTATGTTAATATTTCCTTTCTTTTTTTCTTCAGCTAATTATGTCTCGGCGACGAATTCCATGCTTAGATTCATACTTAGATAAGGTTTGTATCTTCTCACCACATATCATTTAGTATCAATTGGCAACCTTTCTCAGTTTGTACTCTTCAAGTTCACTTAGAATCTCATGTGCATGCATCTTCAGTTTGGGTGTGTTTTCAAAGGTTCACATATTGAGCAAGAAAATTGATATCAGATTTTGATGTTTTTTATTGTTGGATAATTGAAAGCATATTAGGTACAAATTTCTTTAAAAGATTTAAGCATGGTAATAGTAATAATTTACAAGTGGATATAATGGGAACTTGATCTTATTACTGGACGGGGCATTATGTGTTATATATGGAAGAATATAAAACCTGCTGTGAGTGTGTTGGAGCAATTTGCCACTGCTCCTACGTTTATATACTTTATGGCAACTTACTATCGACTGAAAATGAGCAGGTCAATATTTCTCTGTGGCCACGCTTCAAAATGGTGTTTGACTTGCATCTCAACAGCCTTCGCAATGCTAATGTGAAGACACTGTGGGAAGATGACGTCCATCCTCATTATGTCATGAGGCGTTATGCAGAATTTACCTCATCACTTATTCACCTTAATGTTGGATATGGAGATGGGCAGGTAAATATGCTGATAACAAGGGTTGGTTTAACTCATGTGAATCGATTAATATACTACAAACTCATTGTTTGCAGCTAGAATTGAACTTGGAGCGGCTGAGGATGGCTGTGGATGATTTACTCATAAAGCTAGCAAAAACGTTTTCAAAACCAAAGCAACAGATCGTGTTTCTTATCAATAACTATGACATGACTATTGCTGTTCTCAAGGTAGGTCACAGTAATTACGTCATCTCACGTACTATCTTTCTCTAAATAGTATCTTCTTAGTCCGTGGTCCGCCACTTTGCCCCCCCCGTAAAATATTGACTGTTTTCCAGGAAGCCAGCCCAGAGGGTGGGAAAATTCAACTGCACTTTGAGGAATTGCTGAAGAGCAATACATCATTGTTTGTGGTATGAAATTTACCTGTCACGTAATAGATTTCACATTTCATTGAAGAAGTTAAATCGAATCTGAGAGACCACAAAATTTGCTTTTTTGCTAAGAAATTGTCGTGGTATTGTGCTTCTCCTCTGCAGGAAGAACTGCTTCTGGAACACTTCAGTGATCTAATCAAGTTTGTAAAGACAAGGGCCTGTAAGTACCTATCGATGCTAGCTCCTTTATTGGATGGATTTTAGTTTCATTTATGCGTGACCTCTGTTATTTTCCTTCCTGCTCTCGTCATTTTTCAGCCGAGGACCCAAGTTCCACATCTGAGCGGCCTATAACCGTCACTGAAGTTGAGCCAATTGTGAAGGACTTTGGTAACCGATGGAAGGCTGCCATAGAATTGATGCACAAAGATGTGATTACCTCTTTCAGCAACTTTCTGTGTGGTATGGAGATATTGCGAGCTGCTTTAACTCAGTTGCTGCTTTATTATACCAGACTTTCCGATTGCATAAAGAAAATCCAGGGGGGATCTGCACTTAACAAGGACCTCGTGTCTATATCTTCAATCATGTATGAGATCAGGAAATACTCTAGGACCTTTTAGGTTCTCTTAATTAGTGAAACACAATTTTTGTCCCGGCCTGTGGAGTGAGGATATCACATGCAAAGATCTCGAGCACTTGCCCTTCGATTACACATTTGCTCGCGTGTCGATTATGTATTACAGAGGGTTTTCTGGCGAAGCTTTTTGAAATTCAAAGTTTGATTATCTCAGGGCACATTGTTTTGTTGCGGCTACTTTAAATAGGTGGCACTTAATCATCAGAGATTTTATGATATGATTGCAGCAGTACATGTGCTCATGTAAAGAGGCAATTGTTTTGTGATGTAGCTACAACCGTTCTTCAAGTACATGAGTAAGTCTCTCCAATTTGTTGAGATTCATTTAAATTCTAACCTTGATTTGTGACACTTGCATCGATTTTCTCAAGTCACAATTCTGCAAGCAATTTCACGTATAGGTGTTAGGAAAAGATTTAATGCACCTTGATATTTTGTTGTTGAAGTTACACGTGGAAGAAGAAACTCTTGGGAAGAAGTGGTGGAAAAGATTTAATGCACCTTGACGTTGTTGTTGAAGTTACACGTAGAAGAAGAAACTCTCGGGAAGAAATGGACCCTGCATTGCAAGGGATATAGAAAATTTACCAGCGATATCAAGAGTGGTAGATGGTGAGCAAGGAAATTGCCAAAGGAAGGTATAGTTTTTGTCTGTCCTTTTGTATCGGAAAGATGGCAACGGCTTTTACTAAACAAATTTCGGCCCTAATATTTTGCTTTAGGCCCTTCTTTAAAACCTCTTTCTACCATCAATAGCCGTTGCCATCGTCTTGGCGGTTGGCTTTTTGTTCGACATTGCCCGAAAGGCGAATGAGCTGAAGGTTTAATCGATATGGAAGGCGATGAGCGTGACATGGGTGGAGCTGCAGCTTAGACATGGCCCCGAGTAATAATAATTATTGGATGGCGGAGGAGGCGGGGCCTTGACAAGCCCCTCCGCCCACCGCCATGAGCTTCTTCGCATGGAACTGCCTAAGGATCTCGGCAGCCTTGATGGTTCGGGAACCGAGGGCATTGGGCCGCTCCTACCCACCATCAAGTTTAAGCAGCTTGGTTACGAGATGACAGACTACAAAGCGTGACAAAAAGAGAGAAGAAAACAGGCATGGACACCCTACCATAAACAATTAAGATGTTACAACTAACTAGCGAAAAAACAGTTTCTATTTCAGTTTGCTTCGACCTAATCATGAAAAATCGAGACCAAACTAAATTGAAATGGATCTATGCTGTTCGGTTCACAAGCCGAAACCGCACAAGCGCCCCAAACAAACCAAACCGATAACTTTTCTTTTGCTCGGTTTAGCCGAACAGCCCTACTTTTATCTCACCCTTTTTGAAGCCCACAATGTGAAAACAACATCAGGCGCTCTTGGACCATCGCGCCGTCGTCTACCCCAATCAATCATAAAACCAGAAAGATCGGTACATCAAAACGGCGATTGCCTTCCCGCCGGCTAATCGAAGAGAAAAAGAACCAGAATGCGTTTGCTTCTTTCCACTCCTTTTCTCCAATTAAGTTGGAAGCCCCTTGTGCACAATCTCAGGAAGAGAATCAAAGCACACCCAGCAAGTCCCACAAGGCAACACAGCCAATGGAGAGTGACTACGTGCATTTAATTCCCCACCAACAAAAGGAAAGAGCACATGGCAATGTTTCCACCAATGAAATTGGCACCATTCCACATCCCCCCCCCCCCTCCCAAAAACAAAAGTTGGGATCGAATCATTTAGTGAGGAGCGGGCCCACTTCGTCCCAGGGGGACCGGCTCCTGTGGGCCCATCTCTGTTTTGTCCATTTTGTCATCGCACCAAAAAAAGATCCAACGGCAGCCCACGGCCCACACACTTTATGTTATTGGACAGCCTACATTTATGGCCAAAAGAGAGGGGAAAAAAAGAGTATTTTATAATCACAATCGCGGTCCCGTGACCCTCTATTCGGAATTCGAGACACGTCTCCCCGGTAAAAGCGATTTGGCAACAAGTCCTTTTTTTTTTTTTTCCCCATCTGGCGATCGGATGGCTCGAAGGATGCACGTGCCGAGATCATCGAAGCCGGCTTGTCATAATCGGATGGATGGTCTCGAGGTCATGTGGCCTTTTCCTTCATTTTACGGGATTTCAAGTATCTCGCAAGCACCGATGGCCCTAACCGATTTGGCAGATCTTATCTTGTTTCGATGTCCCGTTCCGTTCATTCCTACCCTTCCCTTTGCCCTCCTTTCCTTGCATCACATGCCCGCCACTCCTTTAGGATGGTCCCCTCGCTTACTATTTTTCTTTTTTGGCTCTCTTTATTATATGATATGACTGGTTAGAAAAGGCATAGTTTTTCTTTTAAAGCAAAGATCATATGAATTGTTGGGGGAAAGGGGGGGGGGGTGTTGGGGCGGAACTAGAGGGATTAGATCAGTGAGACAAATGGCTGAACCAATTAGACTTGCCCAGAGTCTCTTTCTTCCCCACTTTACAGGACTTCTCATGGAATTTACCACGTTCAAATGATACTAAATCACATACTGTTCAACCACTGGAGATTGCCCATGTGGCCACTCTTTCCACATAAAAAGGAGGAGGTGGAAAGTTTGAATTCTCACATTTTCAGGAGGATTGGGGGTGAGGAAGTTTAATTTCAAATGTAGAGTTCGATTTTCGTGTTCTGCAAAAATGCAGAGTAAAAGTCTAAAAAGTGAGTTAGGAGTTCAAGTAGGACAAGACCAAAATAAAAAATCACATACTGCTCTAACTTGCAATCGGTTGACTGTTGAGAATACTTGAAGTCTTCTAAAGGAGTTACAGTTTCTCTCTCGTCTCTCTCTCTCTCTCTATCGTCCTTTTGTGGACCATGAAAGTGAGATTCATTAATTGGCCAAGAAAACCATTAATCCACAGAGGGAAACAACTGTTGATATGTAAGAGGAGGAGACTCTTCTCGTTATATGAGAACTAGGTGACTACAAACAGGTTGACAGTTTTCTTTTAAATCGACGTTTTGGACATTTTTCATTGATTTTTCATGTTGGAAGTCCATGAAAGTGAGATTCATTAATTGACCATCAGATGGGTGGTAAGGATTCTGGGATTTTCAAGAGAGAGAGGAAGAGAGAAGTCAAGGGTCATATCTTTTGTCAATAGAGATATTGATGGCTCTATTTATAAAATATAAGAAAGACTAACAAAACCATAATTTCCTTTTTTTTTGACCACTTACTAACTACCCATTAATATTTCTAAGTATACTTTAACATTGCTCCTCAAACAGGAATATTCTTGCATATGATAGGTGCAACTTTCTTCTGGAATCTGCGACTAAAGCGCTGTGTAAGCCTCCTTACACTAGACAAGGGACGTGGATAATGGCACCCACACAACCTTGATAAAAACCTTGTAGAAATCAGCTAGAAGCAAACTAAACTGCATCACTCCACGATGCTCAATAAAGGTGTGCTTGACTTTGGGACTTGAAAAGGATGGGAAAAAACAAAAGAAAACTAAAACCAACAATCTAACGAGAACAGTAGCTTGATTTTGAAAGAGAAGCAGAACCAAAGACCATGATCGAGAACGATGCTCAGCAGAATGACATAGAGAACAAAGAAGCTCGACTGGTGGGAGACTTCACTAGACAAGGATGCTGATAACAAGACTAACAGGTCACGGGAAACAACTCTCCCAGATGATGAACAAGAGATCAGCGGCTCACGAGATAGTGTTTTTCTTAGAGACAATCGGAGCAGATCTGAGACCACCACAAGTTTAGGAAGATGGTGCTAATCTTGAATGCCGAATGGTTGTGGCTACTTTCAAGAATGAAGATCGGTGGGCGAAAAACAAACAACTTGGAATGATGAACAGTTGTGGTCTCAGTGTCAGGGTGGACGATGGTGGCAAAGGCGAGGTTCCGTTTATCTTTTTCTTAGACCGATGGCAATGTAAATTATTTTAGGATTTTCAAGAGAGAAAAGAAGAAAATAGTCGACAATTACATCGACACTCAATAAACTTGATAAAAGAGTACATTGATGGTTCTATTCATAGATTATGAGAGACACTAATAAAACCCTAATTTTCTTTCTTTTTTATTTTATGACCAACTCCATAAATATGCTTCAACATATTGAAATATGTTTACTCTTATAGAAAGCCCTTGACAGTACCTACAAACCAACCCCAAAAAGGGTACTTATTTCATACTAGCAAAAACGAAAATTTGCTTACTAACAAGTGTGGCAACCTATCTGACCAAAAAAAGCCTATCTCGATTGTCTTTTCGTGGGTTTAATATACTGATCTAGCTTAAAGGCCAAATTTATGCCAAAATAATAAATAAAGTCAAGGGCTTTCTGGGGAAAAAAGAACAAAGATAATTTTGTTCTTTGGCTCCCTATTACACGTCGGAGTACATAATTGTAAATCTGTGTGGGGTGGCACGTTGCAGCAAACTTCATTGTTATTTTCATGAGTTGCATATGCAATTGTTCCGGTAAAACTTGAAACCGCGAAGCATTGTATGCCAATTTTGTCCGCAGCCTTTTGTCAAATATAGGAGCAACGTTGGATTTATTGTGGTCGTACCAGCACTGCAAAAACAGTGCGATGTTGATCAGATGGTGTTGTTTCTGCTCCTTCCTGCTCGTGCACTTGACTTGTCGTGCATCATACCTCATCACAGACGCAGAGAGAGAGAGAGAGAGAGAGAAAGAGAGAGAGAATTCACTGCTCGATTCTTGGATTTTACTTTGATGGTGGTGGGTCTCTCTCGTGAGATAATTACAGAACCATCTAATCGTTCTTCTGTTCGTATAATTGTCTTCTTCTGACCTTTCTGCGCTGCTTTGCTACGACGAGCTCGGACTTTAATAGGTCTTGGCTCCATGCAATAACAAATGCTGATTGGAAAGGTCGCATAGGTCCCAAACTGTCCTCTCTTTCTTCTTCCCCACTTTTGTTTCTCGAAGATTTTGAGGGGGGTTTGGAACAGTGAGATTGAGGCAAAAATAACAGTATCATGCTGCAACGGGGAATCGGAAAGATGGGTTTTTGATGAAATTGGCAAGAGTTCGGACATGTTGAAGTTATATCAATAGCGTTCGCAATGTAATCTTAGAACATCACCAAGATTTAGGTTACTTGGAAGCCTGTCGATTCGCATCAAATGCAACTATCGAGAGTTCAACTGGCCATACTCACATGTGACCGTATGAAATAGTAATTACATAACCGGCGTATCGATAAAAGTAATCAAAGAATATCTTCATCCACCACAAAGCTCGCGGCCTTCTCTCTCACTGTCTCACATTTTCCGTACGATTCTTTCAGATATGCTCGTACTGCGACGATCCCGTGACCGAAGCAGACGATCGTAACGTGCACCATGATAGAGAATCTCCATCCATCACGGACACCGCCGCTAAGGTCGGGTAGCGGTCAGGGGAGCGGCTTCTAAAAGGGACCGTATAAGGCTCCAAAATATACCACATGGGATTCTACGGGCGGGTCGGGGTAATCCATACATCATACGGTCCAATGTCACTATCGGGTCTAGACATCATGATGAAGCCGTACCCGGAGCGAAGGCATGATCGCAATCGGACGGCAGACCATGAACGCCGAAGTAGACGGACATCGGTACGACGTTCGCACATAATGCAATCACTTCCCTTTGCAGGACTGCAACCCGCCAACTGACCCTCGTGCGCCCCACCACACGCAAGCCCCACCACATATCAAATTTGATATAACAGGTGGAGGTGGGGGCCGGCGACGTGGGCCCCGAATTCCGGCAGCAACTGGGCCTCACGCGAAATTCCCCCTCATCTCGATTCAAGTTTCTTGGCCCATTCGACCGAGACAGGGCCCACCAACCACGTCGGCGGAGGAGGGGAATAGAAACCACGCGGATGCATCGATGATGGTCTTCGCCTTATCCTACGCTATTCTGTGCTACGTCCTCCTGCTAAAACCCAAGACCCGTCGCAAGAATCCGCCAACATGCCATCACCTCAGAACCCCATCATTCATCCGTTTCGGAAAAAGCGTGTTTGGCTTCTTGCGGTGTTGCTCTGGTGGGTATCGTTGAGAGAAAAAACGTTGGAAGATCCGCGGATGGCGCTGATGGGCATTGTTGCCATTTCCATGACATGAAGGAGTGGATTGTTCTTTCTTCATTGTTCATTTGCCAGTTTAGTGCCAGTAGATTATACCGAAACGATGTCTAAGCTGCCATTCCTTTCCTGCTGCGCAAGTTCCGCCTTTATGTCCTAGCTGTTTGCAATGTCCAATACGTACGATCGCTCGACCTTCAGTAATGTCCATTTCCGGTGCAGCTATGTTAATTAGGATCGTGGTCTACCCTCTCTCCGACTGCCTTGTTTCCGGAGGTGGAAAAGTTCTTCTTCGGATCTCTGGTTTTGGACATTAATCTTCATGAGGTGGGAGGACTAAACTGCCACGCCCTTCTATGTATCGCCATCTTCAAGACCTAGTCTCGTCTCCGGCATATGGCTAGAACACGAGAGAAAGGAAACTTGAACATTTGCTACTTCCCACACGCACACCTGCCTCTCTAGCGACCTTTTTGCATCCGATCATCGCGATGTGCTGTAATTGCTTTCATAATCTCTTGCTCTCGTCAAACGGCACGAGATCATATGTGTTAGCCATGGCCACATCACCTTAAAGTTTCTCCATTACAGGTGGAGTGTAAAGATCTCCCTTTGGCAATGCTTCCTTTGCAAGCCCTCTCCTAACATTGAAAACCAACCGATAAAGGTGCACACATGCATGATGGGTATTATATTGTTTATAGAGCAAAAGATACAAAAACCCTAAACTATGTCTCGTGACACATTCACCGTAAATTTTTTTTGTGGCATCAAAAATCCCAAACTTGTACTTATATGACACATTTGACCTCTGTTAAAGTTCTGTCAATGAGAATTGTTAAAAATCTACCTATATGGTTGTCGAAAAGCAAATGGTATTGACATGACTAAGTAAAATAAAAACTGTCGTTGTTTTGATCGAAAAATCATTTAACTGAACTTGGACGAAATGTAAATGTGTCATATTGGTACAATTTTTGGGTTTTTTATGTCACAAGAAAAAGTTTAGGGTAAATGTGTCACAGTGGGTTTAATTTGGAGTTTTTTGTAATTAACTTTTTCCCTTGTTTTTAAAAGATATGATTAAAATATTTAATTGATTTTATTTATATAATTATTATGCATAAATAATATATACTAACATAAAAAGGGGAGTAGGTTCCTATTTTTCAGTCCTTGAAATACCCTTTATTAATGATAATGGATATATATATTTTATGTGTGTTATCTATGCGAACTTAATAGTTTTACTATATGGTTCATTTGACTATCTCATCTCGATGAAGATATAATGTATGACTACAACCTAATAAATCATACCATCGTGATATGACTACTGTTGTCAGTAGCCTATCTCTACAAACAAATATCAATGGTCCAAATCAATTGATACTAGTCCATGGCTGGTCCCTCCTGTCTAAATTTCTTGTATTTCTCTTTACAATAGTATGTTTGGCTAGAGATAATAGGTGTTAGAGCAAGTCTTAGCTTGAGAATACATCGCTAACTCCAAGCCTTACTACCCTTTATGTTGAGTTGTATAATGGGAGTATCTCTACAATTAATGTGATGAATGTCTCCTCTTAATATCTAGCTTATTTTAAAATTATAATAAATTTTAAAATTAATTAATAAATATGTTAATTACTAGACAATATTCTGCCTTTGCTAAAAAGAGAAGTTTTTTATGCTATCAAAAAGGCAAGCTTCTGTATTTGCTCTAGTTTTTGACTTACTCTTAATTGATTGAGATATTAAAAATTATTAACAAATAAAAAAGCGACATGGATTCTTCCATGGAACAAAGTGCTCTTAATAGGTAAATAAGATGGAAAGTGCCTTTTTCTAGGAAAAATAGTTTGTAAAGAGTATAGGTTTGGGAAAAAAAATCTTGATGTTTGGCAAGAAACCCACCAATATACAAATTTAAGCTATTTTTAATCAAAACTCTACATCACTCTCAGCACTTAATATTATCAACACACAAAATTTATCGTTTGGAGGTTATGAGGGCACTCATTCTGTCTTTGATGAAAAAAAAAACTCTTCAGTCTTTACGTGGCAATTCAAGTTTTTAGACGTAGACCGAATAAAAAAAGTCAAGGGCTTTGACAAATTTTGGCAAAGCTAACATAAGAAAGTACGCTAGAAGACTTAAAGTTTATGCACGCAATGCAATCGAGTCTGTTTAATGAACAGGACTGTTAGTCGCTTATGGCACTAGGAATTTGGCTGTGTGAGAGCCTTAGATTACATTTCCTAATAATGGTTTTGGATTTGATCGAATATTAACTTAGGTACACTTTTTTATAAAAGATTTAGGACTCGATTAATCAATTGAAATGTTTGAAACTTGAATTACTTACATAAAGTTTAGAGCTTTTAACTTACTTATCTTGAGATAAACTAAGATATGATAATAATTAGCAGTCCATTTACTCCTCCTCGAAATTCAAAACCATCCCCATGTTCAAACTAGCCCTTGTGCCTTTTCATTGTGTCCATCATTGGTTTCAATTGCTCTACTAGAGTGCTTTGTTGGTGTCGGAATGCTTGATTGAAATTGTCCCTCGTATTGGTTTCTCTCTGTCTCTCTCTGCTAGCTAGGTGTCACGTTCTAATGTGGTGTTGGTGTGGTTTATGAGGTACCAAGTAGCCACGAAATCAACAACTTAAGATAAAAATAAAAATATGAGAGAGAATTAAATTACTATGCATTAGGGAAAACCCTTTCTTAGTTAGGTCTCCAATTTTTCTACAAAAGTTTCATGAGATCCCATGTCCGGCTACTTAAACATAAAGAATAACATCATTTTCTTTTATGAAGTATTTGTTTTACATATACACGGCGTAATTAGTTTATTTGATGTTAAACGAATAAGGAACTAACCAACCCAAATTCAAATCAAGTTTAATTCAATTGTTGTACCTTCAAAACACGAAAATGATTGTTGATCCAATCTTAACCTTCTTAATCAACTTTTCAATTATATTATCTTGGAAAAATGACACAAATGATTCCTGAACTTTGACCCAATATGCAATATGATTATTGAATTGTTAATTTGTTCAATATTATCCCTGAACTTTTGATACATGTTCAATTTAGACCTTAAACTATATGAAAATATTTAATGTCGTCCTTGATCTTGAATTGATGGAAGGATAATATTGAATATTCTCATATAATTTAAGAACTATATTAAACATGTATCAAAAGTCTGAGGACCATATTGAATAAATTAAAAGTTCAGGGACCACATTGAGCATTAGGCAAATGTTCAGGGACTACATTAAAGAAATTAAAAGTTCAAGGGTCACATTGCACATTAGGCCAAAGTTCAAGAACTATTTATGTCATTTTTCCTACTATCTTCTTAGGTGCAAAAACTATGAACATGACCGTTTGTGCTTAAATATTTCTCGCACACATGGTATGGAAAAATAGAGGATTTCAAGCCCCACCCATTTGAAAGTCTTGACAAGTGACGCTTTATGTTCATGTCGTCCCATATATTATATGACAAGAGCGTCCCGACTGCTTTTTTTTTTTTTATATATATTTTAGTATAATCTCACATTGCACTGCAAAAACAAAAAGAAAAAAAGAAAAATCAATCCACAAGCTGGAAGGTTAGGAGAGAAAAAAGATAATGTATAAAACGCCTTCCATTAGATTGATGTTCGATTTGATGTAGAACAAAAGCAGAACATAACGATTGGGGGACCATGAACACCCCATACCTTTATCTCCCAAATAAAATCAAAAGAAGATCCCCTCTTCACATGGTGGCATGTGGTTCCCTTGGAATGGTTTCAAAGAAAATTTTCATCCAATATATATTTTTTTTCTTGGAGCCATTTCCTATATGCTTGAGAGTGCTAATTTCCAAGATGATCCGATAATTGCATGAGTATGGTTACAAACATGGAACTCTTGATGACCAATTACAAAACCTGATACTAACATCTTCATTCATGCATTGATCATTGCATACGGTTTTCTAGTTACATCTCTTTTTTAGGTTTTTATTTGCACTTTCCAGATGCTATTTGGAATGTAGGGTTAGCAATTATTGTTGGTGTGTTGTATTCGTATTTCTAATTTAGTCTTATCCCATTTGCATTGACAGAACATGCATTGTAACATAAGAAAAGATAAATGTTTTACTTATGATAACGCAGTAATTCGTGTCCATGGACAATATTCTTTCATTGAAGGATATTCACTTTATATTTCACTACGTAAATTGGTCATATTTAGAGTTATACATCTTACCTAACTTGATGTGTGAGATATGAATATTTAATGTATTATTATGAAATTAAAGTCGATTCCCCTTTTTTTTTTTCTAAATTTCTGTTTGATGTAATATCTGACGTCAGTTCACAAGGAAGTATCTCTTTACAAATCCTCTAGTTCCGACGGAATGGCTTGTTTCTTACCAAAATTAGGCTTAGTATGGTGTGCGAAACTTCCTGCTGCAAAAGGAAATAATGATAGTAAGTACGGGAAGAATTAAAAACTTGTGTACCCAATAAATAAAAAATGTATTTTTATTTTCCAAGAAGATTTTCAGTTCCTTCAAATTTTTCTTTGCTTGGCAGAGCCCAGTCTGACATTTTCTTGCATACCCCACAACGCACTCACTTAAGAAAAAAGCAGGAAGGGGTTGGTTTCGTGGGTAAAATGAACCCTACTTACTGTCTTCTCCTTCTTCCACTCGATAAAGCTGGTTTTCTCTTGCAGATTCGTGCTAGAGTGGTCCATGAAAGCCTTTTGTATGGGCCTCTCTCTCTCTCTCTCTCTCCCTCTCCCTTTCTGCTATATCAAGAGAGAGTGTGTGAGTGTGTGGGCGTGGAACTTTGTGAACAGAAGTTAGAAGATTGAAGGGGATGTGAGATCTGAGGAGGTGAAAGTGCGTGCAGCTTGGAAATTTCAAGTCCTGTCATGCTTTTCCACAGCTTTCTTGAACTTCTTATCTTCCAGTCTTTTGATCTCTCTCTCTCTCTCTCTGTCTCTGTCTCTGTCTCTGTCTCTCTCTCTCTCTCTCAAAAAGATTGAAAAAAACATCCTTAGAAGCTCAAGAAAGCTGTGGGAAAACATGGCAAATTCAGGATTTTTTTTTTCAAGCCATTGTGTTGCAGAGAAGAGAAAACTATCTTGATATTCCTCTACACATGTTGTGAAACTCAGCAGCTTCAGATTCATCTTTATGGTAACACCGCTTGTTCTTATCCTCCCTTTTCTGGTTGTTCTTTCTTTTTGGGGAAATGGCATGGTGAATTGTCAGATCTAGTGCACACAACACATCTCAGCATACAATTGCAAATCAAAACCTCCACAATTTTTTGTGATAATTGGGTAATTCCACTTAATTATGCATTCTTCTTCCTTGGAAGTAACCATGGTCGTGACTTGTGGCATAAATTCAACTGAATTATGCATTTTTTTTGTTCCGTGTGCAATGTGGGTTCATCAGTGTTTCTGAGAAAAAGAAGGTGATTTCTGCAACTGATTTGCTTCTCTCTTTCTTATAATCTTTATCCACTGCAACACGTTTCAGGCCATGCATGGAAAAGGGCCGTATTTTCCAAAAACAAAAATAAACACCATAATATCCCTTGTCGAAATTTATGAAAAACATTTCCATTATATCCTGCAAAAAACCAAACAAATTCTGATCACTCGATCAAAATGGTGAAAACAGATTGGTGTTGCAGGGGAAGATTCCTTCATCTCCAACACCAGTAATCATTAATTTATAATGAACGGTTCTTCCTGTTGCCATCCCTTGTTGTCTTACTACATCATCTCCTATATTTCCGTGAAAAAAAGGTTAAACTTTGTCACCATGTGACCTCAAGATTTTACCCACATAAACCAACACACACTCTCTCTCTCTCTCTCTCCAGGATATTGTCCATGCTACACTCACCTAAAATACCAGTTCAATCACATTCCAAAAAACCATAAAACTTGTGGAATAATACGTATTGTGATTGGCTTTTGTCCACCATCTCATCCGTAGAATCCGTCCGTAGGTGTATAGTTTTTTACCCTACCTGGTTTGACTCTTTCAGAATCTTCCTCTTTTGCACAGCGCTTTTAAAGGTATACGGCAATCTTAGTTAAAAAAAATAGCCAAGTACCAATTAACTCTTGCATTTTCCCACCTGCTAAATTGAATTGAGGATCTTTTAACTGCCCATTACAGGTTGCAACATCACTTCATTGGATCTGAATTCATGAACCCATCAAAAGAAAAGTTGAAGAACGCAGAAGAAATGTCAGGCCAAAGCACGTTTTCTTTCTCACACATTCACCATACGTGTTTTTAGAGAGAGAGAGAGAGAGAGAGAGAGAGAGAGAGAGAGAGAGAGAGAGCTAAGGATCTGTTGCAATTCTGACATGTTTCGCTTTTCATATTAGTTATTAATAGTTTCTGCGAGTGATTTTTTTTCCCAGACTTGTCGAGTTGGAATGGTTGTTGGGTTGAATCGCGCCGGGTGCTCTCAGCACGTATGTTTTCTTGCTCCAGATTCAGTGCATCTCTGCAGAGGTAATCCTAGTTTTCAGATTCAATCAATGTTTAAAACATAGTATAGTTCTATTTTTATTTTTATTTCATTTTTCAAACATGAAAAGAGTTGAAAAAAACCCTTCAGGTGATTTTAATATTCGAATTTGCTTCTGAAAATACTGAAATGCAATTTTCAGCCATATTTTTGCTCAATCATTTTAAACCACACAGGCCAAAGATATACATTTTCAAGAAGCTTCTATCTCTTGGCCGTAAACAAGAAGCTTTCAATACTTAAATGGGTTCAAATGGTTTTCATCACACCATGAAGCTTGCAAATATTTCTAGTTTAATGCAATTGAGATGTTTTCCAGTCCACATTTATATATGCAGCCTAGAGAATTCTGAGATGAAAAGATGGCTTTTGGTTCTCCAACTTCTCTATAGTGAACAGATTTGAGACCGCTGTGACCAGCATTTGCGAAAATCTCATTGTGCATACATGCTGTGTCAATATAGTTCCATCTCCCGCACATATATAGCTCAGAATACTAATTAGTTTTGTGGCAAGTATTCATTTCCTAGTTGTGACTATGATTATCATTAGTATGTATGATACTACATGTCCTCTTGACTTTCGACAGCATTTTAGTAGAAGTGGGTGAATGGGCTCTTTGAATAAGCTCAGTTACATTGTACTTGAGATTTGATGTGGGAGGAAAAAAGGATCAATTCACCAGAAGGCCATCCTCTCCGGTCACTAAGTCTAAAATCAAATCTAGAGGAAAACAAAGTTTTCAATACGCAATCTAGTAACTCTGCCAATAATATACCTAAACATAGTCCTATGAACAAGTATTTTATTGTGGCAAATGGAAATACTTGGAGACATTATATCATTTAGATTGGACCTTATCGAAGATATATTCTTCATTATTAACAGAAGATAACAACAAACAGATGATATATGTGTAGCTGATCTCAGTTAGTTTGGAAGAGGCTCAAATGTTGCTCTTATTGTCATTGTATCTAATAGACCTGAATTATGCTGGCGAATGAAGGGAGATGACAAGGAGTTGGGAGTCCTAAAAATGACTGCAAAACTAGCAGCCAGGTTCTGAAGAGCGACGGTAACCCAAACTGAGTATAGGAATAAAATGAGAAGCTATCGGTTCAGAAATGTTGTCGTCGCCGGAGAAAAAGAGACACGGCACGTACCTGACTTTAATTTATGGGGGACGAAGTAGTGCACCCTGTTACAAGTGGGCCTAGGAGTTCTTGGGGACTTAAAAGTTGTAGTATCCGATCCATTTCAGTTTTATCATCACTGAGGCATCTTGTGTGCAGTTGTTCAGAAGACACAAACATTTGAATGCTAATATTTGTACTGAACAGCTGCACGACAACATCAGAGTTCGCCTCAAGCTAAATCACAAAAACTAGTTCCATGCATGATTGGGCTAAAAAGGAAGCAGATGCGGTGCAATTCATAACCTAGACTTCTCACCATGCAAACCTTTGCTTACAAGAAAATGAATTGAGGGAGTGTTACGCTTCACCAGACATGCCTGCAAGCGTTTAATAGGACTCTTATGTACTAAAAGAAAATCTCTCTCTCTCTCTCTCTCTCTCTCTCTCTCACAGAGGCATGCACGCATGATGACAATGATAAATACTGCAACAAAACTATCAGCAACAATGTTGCGACGACCATGCCCCTGCAATCTAAAGTTTCAAGAGAATATAAAACCTAGTTAACTTTCATGGAAACCATGTCACACATTATTTTGTAGCCTCAAGGTCCATTTCTAGACTCATAGTGTAGATTCCATTGTACAGAACGAACGATAGATCGGCAGAAAATATGGCTACATAGATACTTTTGCCAACTAATTAAACCAACCTAGTTTCACATATTATTGCAATCTATGTACGGGTATAAACTTAGCACTTCTACTACATACCACCAAATGGGAGTAACACAGCTACATTCATCATGTGGATATATTTTCCAAATTGAATTGTCTTTATTGGTTAGCTCTTGGACAACTCCATAAGAGATAAATATGCTTTTGCCAGAGCAACCAGTAAGGGGCAGTCTTTATAAGAAGAAGTTCGCGCCATAGAAACTTCTGAATCCCAATGTTGTATCTCATCATTTCAAATGTAGATTATCTTTTTGACTTCCTTAATCTTTTCAAATGAAAGGGAAATGTGGTAAATGGTTCTATTATTTTTCTTGGAGTCACCGAGAAGGTAACAAGGAATGGAAAGTTATAATTAATTCACTAAGCTCAAACTTTTAAGACTCATTCATGATTAAATATTTCCTGGATTCGTTGTAATAGATTCATTATTGGTCAAGTTGTTCTAATAGATTAAGTCCATCATATTTTAAGGAACGGTGAAAATGTCGCATATATTGTGTTTTCTGGCTTATGCTTTTAATAGCTATTTGGCATCTACATCGGACTTCATCCAGACAACGCAGATCCAATATGTTTCTCTTTCATCATATTTGGTTTTCCTGCCGCACCAACGATAGAATGAATCTACACAAATTATATTCTTTGGTAAATACATCTAATTATACTTGTTTGTTCGATTTCACTGCAGACTATTTTAAAATTTAGTCAAAATTCATAATAGTCACCCTCTTGGTTCGGGGTAACTAAAAATAGTAAAAACGTCACAGTCGTAGACATTTCAATAAACAAAAGCCCCTGATATGCTTGCAATACATGTGTAAAGAATTGTGGCATTTCAAAACAGACTGCGACTTAAGATTAGCTAAACAATTAAACTCCCATCTGAACAAATCTTGACATAAATATTCCAAGATATGATTTCAGGCAGGGTGATTAATCAGACATGGTCAATGAGACAAAACTAATGAATTCAGGGAGCAAAAAAGTGAAACTGAAATTGATCTGCTTCGTGACGAAAACCAGCAAGGTAAAATGGGGATATCATCTCGCTCCACATTGGCAAGACCATGCACGGCTCAACCATTTCAAATGGCAAGGAACTTCATTAAACTTCAAAAGAATTTGGCCACTTTCATCTTCACATAACTACACAGAACAACAACCATAAAGGAGACATCTTTTTTTTTTTTTTTTTGGATAGTCAACCATAAAAGAGTAATCTGTGAAATGCAATTACAGCATTCATCCTCATCATTAGAAAGATTGATGAGCTTTCCATGAACTCAAAAGCAAACAAATTTTGGCAGGTGAAGTAGATACGTGAAGTTTCGACCAAAAAATTAAGTAGATACGTGAAGTTATATGACAAACACAAGTGACTTGTCTTGAAACATTATCCCACTTACAAGCACAAAACAATCGGAAAAAAAATTACATGAACCGGGGTATACGCCATGAACCCCACCTGTATTTAAGGTGGATCACTAGATGGAGCGTTCCATATTTCTTATGCTGTAATTTCCAAACCACGTCCATTTGTCCAAAAAAGATAAAAAAGAATCAAGAAAAAATGGTACAGTTCACTGTGTGGATTCGGCCTCAATAGGCTAAAATAAGAGAAGACATAAAGTATCTCCATTTTCTTTTGTTTTTTGGGTCAGAGAAGTATCTCCATTGACTCGGCGGAAATTTGTGAAGGAACACAAGGTGTGGCCATTTCAAAAAGCATGTCTAAAACTGAAAGCTCCATTACATCAGAGCTTGTAACAGCTCATTTTGGTCCGTGACAAAGTCTTCGGCCAAATAGCAGCCCCACAAGTAATGTAGCTCTTGAACCAAAAAAAAAAGTTATGTAGCTCAACTTTTCACAGTATCTATACGACCTTTTTAGTTATAACGTTTAGGGTAGTAGTACTCTCGTTTTATGCAATCTAAGAATCAAATGCAATGTTAGGACCCCATTTTTGTTTTGCGGTCACATGCAAATGGCAACGTGTTGTGTGTATGTTGTTCTCTGTAGCAATGTTTCGATTGAGGGAGCAGTTTTGAAGATTATTAAGGATGTTGTGATCAAGGGGCATACTTGGTTTAAGAGGAAAAACACAGGATATGACATTTTTCAACTGTCAAGGGACATTTTCTTTGACTATTGATTTTTTTAATTTTCCCTATAGCTTTTTGGATTATGAAATGGAAACCCTAACTTACATATTTTATTACTTAATCAATATCAGAGGTTTCTCCCGCAAATTTAGTTGAAGCTTGAAAGCGACTCACAAGGTATAGAGGCTTAATTCAAAGCTTAAACTTGGTGTGGATGGAGCTCCAAAAAATAGAAATGAAACAAGTAAAATAAGCATTATAATTAGGACTCCAGAATTATGCAAGGCAAAGAATCATTACAAAAAAAAATTAAGAAAGGGAAAAAGAGCTTAGTAAATACAATACAAACAGAAACACACACATGACAGCAGTTCAAAAATAGAAAATATGCAAAACTAATAGCACATGTCATAATTCAATTATAAGCACACATTTTACAGAGTGAATTAATATCAATCACGGAAAAGACTGACCATGATGGAATAATCTGGCAATCAAAGTGGTGACAGGCCAATACAGTAAACAGGCAAACAGATCAGAAGCATGAATTGCTTACAGATTTTGACTGATGGCCATGGACTGATTAGTCATTTAACTAGTTTGTCTTTCCCACAGTGCCTGCACTTAAGAAACAGTTTCACAAAAAATAATACAAATCAGATAATTAAAGAAAAAGGAGCCATCATAAAAGGAAATCTGGCTATTTGACCAGATCTATGCATGGTTTTCATGGATCCCACATTATTGCTCACCTCGAAAAATGACGGATCCACAGAATGAACGTCCATTACACTTGTGAAACAAATAAATTTCATCACCACCCATTAAAAATCACATCTTCATGTGAACGAGATATGAAAATGATCTGACCAACATAAAAAGTGCTTACTAGCGCGAGAAAAGACTTTGACAGGGATCTTCACTGAACATACCGACCGTAATCCATGAAGTTGCAGATGCAAAACAAAAGCATGTGTAACCGCACAAAAAAAAATCTCAAGAAATCACACAGATCCTGGACAAGAACATCTGTGCTTTTTTTTCTTCTTGACCCTCTCTGTATCTTCCCACAGCTTTATTGAACCGCACAAGAAGAAGAGGACAAGAAAAAAGAAAAAAGAGAAGATGGGTCTCCTCTAATTCTCCTCACATCTCTCCAATTATAGCCATGCAGTTCAAGAAAGCTGTGGAAGAACACAAACAGGGCCATTCCACGACAAACCCATCAAGGCTCCAAGAGAGAGAAGAAAAAAGAGAAGGAGAAGAGGTTCTTCTGAACCGAACCCCATCAATCAAAAGAGAGCAACAGAAAGTGTCTGGTCGAAAGGGAAGTGAATAGGCAAAAGGAGAGGCAGAGAAAGAGAGAGGAGAGAGAGGATGGAGTTGGAAGAGAAGGATGACCTTGGGGTGGTATTTATAGTGGGTGGGGATTTGCCAATCCCTAGAAGCATATTGGGCCTGATGATGATCTGATCAGATTACCACTGCTGCCACAGGAACAAGAACATCTCAACCCCACCTTTTCTTCTTATCTTTCCCTGCAATTAAAGAAAATCTGACTCCGGCTTAACCCTAGAGCAGAATTAATGTGGGTTGATCAAGAAAAAGCACCATTGGGCGAGGGGAAATCGGGACTGATGACGTGCCGGTGCGATTCAGGCGCGCAACTTGCCGTATCTGACGGTGTCGGTTACCCTAATTGGGGGACCTCCAAAACTCTAAGTGGGCCCCACGATTGATAAAGTGAAAGAAGTCTTTGTGTGACGTAATACTAGGAGATATTGCTAATTTATTAAAGCCGACCCCCTCATTTGAAGGTAAGGGTGAGCATGGTCCGGTAGGCGGTTCTCATCATGAAACTGAGAATGGTCACTAAGGATCGGTTTCGAAAAATTGGAACCAGAAATAGGCCATTGGTTCCATGAATTCACTCGAAAACCTGGATCACGGCTTCGGTTGAGAATCTCAAGTGGGTCTATGAAACTGGTCCCATCAAGCTTCATGCAAATGGAGGTGACAGAGAGCGAGAGAGGAAGGCGATGAACGGCCAAAAGCGCGGCCATGAGTTGATAGGAGTGAAGAGTCGAGTTTCAAATTAGGGATTTTAGGGTTTTCATTTTTCATAAAATATTTTCTTTTTTTTTTTCAAAATTTTTTAAAATATATATATACTGGTCCGGTCTGGATAGGCGGTTCCACACCTAGAATCGAGAACCAGACCAGTACTCACTTGTTCTAGCTAGTAAATTGGAACCGGAAATCGGACGCAGCGGTTCCCGTTTTCTTTGCATACCCCTAATTGGTCGTGCTACGCAAATACTCGTTAAGTGATCACACGTAAAGAATTGACATTTCAAATGCATCGACTGCTCTAGTGATATGCTAATAAATATGTCAGAGAACCAAATATGTTACTATCTTCTTCTATTTTTGGATAAAAAAATATGTTACTATCTTAAGCGGTTTAACAAATGCCTTGGAAAAATTGGTGTGATAAGTGATGTGGGGGGATTTTTATAATCGAATGTTGAGCATGACTCGATAACTGGAATGCCCAATTGCAACCCATCAAATTATTTGATAAATCGATTTAGTAAAACGGTGTTAATGTACCTAGCATTCCTCTGATAATACTTATACCGCGTGTAAGTGCTTCCGCGGTATCGTTCATCCGGTAGCAAGTGTCCTCATTGGGTAAGGATTTTGACAATGGGGGAACGGGGCAGACAAAAGGTACTTCACATTCTTATTAGATGAGCCTGCCCATGGTACATGTATTGATGAGGCACACAAAAGTCTTTGATTTAGATGTGGACAATGTGTCACCACGCCTTATTGTTAAATGAATTAACAAGCTCTAAGTGTTGCATGCCTCATTCCATACTTTGATGACATGGGACCTATGGAGCACCAAATAAAATAATTGTTCCAACACTAAAGCCGTCGGGATGTGTTGAATGAACAAATAAATTAATATAAGAATTTTCTAGTTGAAAACTCCGATACGAAGAATAGGAAGGAAAAGACTAGATAATCACTCGGGGTGATAAGTTCAGGGTGGCTGTTAAAATCGGTTTCCAGTTAATTTCCAAATCTGAAACCTATATTATTTGTTCTGGAACCGACCTTAGAACCTTCATGTTTTCGGGCCAAGTCCACGATCTATATGAGTATACAACAATCTTTTAATTGTTCCCAATAACAGAGCAAAAAACAAGGAGAAAGATAACAAGGGGAAGATCCCAAAGAATGAAACTTTAAATGACTCAAACTGTGTGCTGCATTGCCATGGAGGATCCAGGAGTATTTCCAACTAAGAGCTTATGATACATTCCAATAACCTTCAAGTTACGAAAAGATAACCTACCTAAAGTAGGAAATTCAAATATGCAACAATATAATCAAATTCCTAATCTAGCTTAAAGCGATCCTAAAAACACCCTCAAATCAACAACGTATCCTATATCCTAAATCAGCTAAAATATCAT
Organism: Syzygium grande; assembly: GCA_024733475.1. NCBI lineage: Eukaryota > Viridiplantae > Streptophyta > Magnoliopsida > Myrtales > Myrtaceae > Syzygium > Syzygium grande. The sequence continues at coordinate 2,405,773 of JAMXDD010000008.1, read as the reverse complement.
CAAATCAAATGACATAATTATTCTAAATTCTTGTAACCGATCGGACAGTATATCTTCGGAAAAATTACCAAAAAGTTTTAAACCTATTGCACTAATGCCGATTCAGTCTTAAACTTTTTAATTGTGTCAATTAAGTACATCAACTCAATTTAATCAGAAATCACTAACATGGATGACAGTTGGGCCACATAAGACGATTGGTTAAATAAATTTTTTTCCTTTTTTTTTTTTTTCTTTTTTTCTTTTTTTCCCTTTTTTTTTTCTACCAAGCCTTGTGACGGTCACTGGCCGACCCTCGCCAGTCATAGGCCCTCTGGCAACCCTCATTGAACTTGGAAGAAAAAAAATAAGAAAAAAATTAAAAAAATTAGAAATTTTTTTAAAAAATTTTAAAAATTATCCATATCAACGCCAGTTATGCCACGTAGTCCACATCAGCGATTTCCGGCTAAATTTGATCGGATGGAATCAATTGGCAAATCGTGAAAACTTGTATGATTCAATTGGCAAATTTGAAAGATTTATAACTGAATTGACATGAGTGACAACAAGTTAGGACTTTTTTTGATAATTTCCCTGTAAATCTTCAACAAATCTCGATGCGATCTTGATCGTGACCCTTGTCATACTCGCTCGATTAGAGAGAACTCGTCCTCGAGTCGAATCATATCACTCGTCCTTGTCCTTAGGAACATTCCAAACGATTCGTCAAAATCTTCTTGCTTCACGAGAACTTATGCCCCAATGAACTTTTTTTTCAAAAGTTTCTTGAAATAGATCAAGAACGACAAAATCGATTCAAATACTCTCAGCCTGTGTTCCACTTTGAATGGGTTTCGGTCTCGGAGTTACCACCGCTTCGTCTTTGTCACCATAGTGATCCCAAAATGACTGCATGCACGGATTTCCTCATCATCCCACGTGAACGTTGCTGCTTCCTCTTCCAAACCTTCATTATAATGGTTGTTGATCTCTTCAAACTCATCAAATTCCATTTCTTTGGAAAGATCGTTGTCTTCTACCATCTCGGAAGGTAAACGATCTTCTGTATTTGGAGAATCTTTATCTTCATTTGGACGACATTGACTTTGGTTCTGGCTTTCACGTCGTCCAAGTTTCCGAATCCGCCTTTGGAGTTTTTGAATTCGTCGATGCGTTTCCTCTATCTTGATACCACGTTAATCTCTAACATTTTAGGGACTATATGTTCGACTCAGGGACATTTTGAAACCTTAGCTCTAATATCAAATGTTGTCGGGAGATAGCTCTGATGCCAAATGACGACGGGATATGTGTTGGAACAAACCAATAAAGTACAAGAATTTCTACATCTTGTGAGGTGGAAAACCCCACTATGGAGATTGGATTGACGATAGTGAGATAAGCATATATCCGCGATTATGTGTTAACTTTGTTCATCCAAGAAAATCCTAAATCTATGCTATGGAACTGCTGGCTCGAGTTTTAGTGGCAAAAAGGGAGATAAATATCAGAGCGGAACATTCGGTTTTGGGCTATAGTTACTGCTCAGAATCTAAAGCTAAGAAAGGTTGGGCACAGGCTCGGGACGAATGAATCCGTCACCGCAACACCATCAGAGTGTTCATAGAACGTATCTCTCTCACGATGGCATTGCGAGGGATTTCACTCGATACATCAACCTCGTGCATGCTAAATGAGATTTTTGTGGGGTGGACTCCACGATTGAAATGGAGAGAAATGCGAAGATGGGAGTCATTACCCCGAATTGCTCAATAGGAATATTGTGGTTCGTTTAAAGTATGGTTCTTCGCATGAGTGATTGCAAAAATTCAAGATCGAAATTTCATTACCATATGCTATTCTTTTAATACGTCAGATAAATCATATCGGGCTTATCAAACTTTCTCCTAATCGACATTTTAGGTTGGAATCTCGAAATGTTTATCCTATTTTACCCTTAGATTTTCCAACACCATTTTGCAAACTTAGAATTATGAGTGTATTTTGATCTGGGCTGATCCCTAAAGATAGAGTCTTTATCTATTTTGATGCGGTGAACTTCTTACTAATTTGATTTTACCGTATCGTGAAAGTCGATTAGTACCACGTTTAAGAAAAGTACTACCTTTTAGAAGGTTTTTGGTGACTCCTAAGAAGTGGGTAGTCGACCTTTTCTTTCGACTGGCTTTTTAAACAAATATTGTTGGGGGTACTAATAGAATTATAAAGTGAGACATTAGTTGGGGATCCCCTGGTCCAACCTAATCCCAATACCCAACCAGCAAACAAATGTCTGGAGGACAAGTTCGTGGAAACGCACTTTATCATTTGTCCCCATCTTCCCGAATTGAAGGCGCACACATGCCTGACACCATCGGCAACAGGTGTGTCTTCTTTGATTTAACCCACGACTTTGTCTTTCTCCTTCTCCAGTTCACCATGGTAATTCTACTGAGAAATCTCGAGTAAAAGGTGACTTCTCTCTTTTTTCTCTAGTCAATAGCCATCACGGTTCATGTCCTATTTCTCACGAATTTTCATAAGATGTGTTGAAATACCCCACATCGCTTGCTTACGAGATCTATATGCTCTTATATATGTGTGATTTTCTTCTATTTATTAATTTAAACCTTTAGATTTGACTTTCTGACATGGTAACGAAGTCGGGTTCTATCCCAATTTATTTTGAGCCCGTGGCACCATGTTCTTTAAATTTCATGCATCGTTTGAACTTTCTGGCAAAGTTAATAACTTATCTTCAATCGGACCACTTCAATCGGTACTGCATAGGAAGCAAGCATCTTTTTTCTCCGTTTGGACCTATCTTGGCAGATATCTTTCACCTAACATGCCAGTTCAGGTCATGTTCTTTTAATCATGTGAGTAGGGAAGAGTGTGCAAAACTGATATTAGACACGAGCATGAGTTTCTACAGTTGTTCTTCCAAAAGACGGTGACAATCTTTGTTTTCTCTTGAAGAGAGATTCTATACACACTTTGTAATTTGGAACTTATGGTCTTACAGCTCGTATGTTTGTATTTCCTTGGTGAGGTTACGCTGCTTACGCTCTTCAATAATGTTGATTTGTCACTTCTGTCGCCTCGAGATCTTCTTTCTTTCACATTGAAAAGATTTACTTACATCAATCTTAGTGTCGTTGCTTTCTTTAAATTCTTCCTTGGTGTTGTCCCTGTAAGTGGTGCTTGGCTTGGTTGATTGTTAGCCTCATAGTTCACCTAGGCGTGGAAGGTGCATTGGTCCCAATAGAAGGTTAGTTTGATGCGCGAAAACTTGCCCTCGACCATCTAATCGCAATAGAAAAGAGTAAATATTAACATATCTACTTCAACGCAACAGACCGGTCTAGTGGAGATGACAACCTAGACTTTGTATCTAGAGAATTTTAATATATTCTATGCTTGAAGTCAAGCAACCTCTTTGGCAGAGCCATGGGAAAGGTTAACGTTAGGTATATTAAAATTTATTTATAAAATTGATATAATGACTAAGTGAGTGATGTGACAGTCTATAAATTACAAAAGAACAATTGAATAAATGAATTATACTCAACCAAATTTGATTTTACTATCTCTATATGCAATCGAAACGCGGATGTTTTGGTGTCATTTGACCCACCAATCGAACTTATCTGGACACAACTTGTCTATATGCACACAGATGTTTTTAAAACTGCACTGAACAGAAGCCTCCTAGCTTTTGAGCATATAATTGAAGTGGAGGTTTGTATAATACATGAATGAACTGGAGTTAGTGGATCTGTTTCTCTTTTTTGTCGCATGAACTGCAAGCCACATGCGAGCTTATAGAGCTAATAATGCAGGGATCAGAGATTGTCTAATGTTGAGGACATGCATTACAGAGCATACCCGCAGCTTTCATAATCCTCTTCTTGGCCTATTCACAGGGTATACTTAGTTGGACACGTCAGCGTTCATTGTCCTTGTGCATGCATATAATGGAGATCATAATGGAGATCATGTCCTTACAAAACACGATTCAGCCGCCAAAAACGCGGATTAGTTGTTAAGTATATGATTCGGATGCAACAGATTGTATACATACATGCACCATAATGTCTCTTGCTTAGAATGATCTTAGTGCTAGCTGCCCCTGTGGGTTGAGCAATTACCGGGTGGATGCACGTGGACGGCACGCTTCTGTCTGCGTCGATAGACATTAACTGAGTTAAAGGCATGAATATCCCATACTAGCGAAACGATGCTGCAGCCATGTTTTCTAATCAAAAGGGGCAGTATTTCGTTCCATCCGTGGTCAAACGAAATTCCCTCCCACCATGCTTTCGGAGTGGTGAATTGCAAGTTACGGACGTCGCCCGTGTAAAGAATGAGATGCCTGAAAGATTCGAATATTCGTTTTACATCGGCATTGCTTCCATCGTTTCAGGAAACTCAGTTCTTCATTCTGTCAAAATTTACAGGGTCTGTTCAAGAAGACCAACCAAGCTTTCAGCTTGACAGAGGCATTACTTTGGGCCTTTGGTACCCAGTCAACACAGAGCGAGTGGGCCTTGAAACGATTCTCAGGATTTTGAGCAGGTGATTGAGAGTGAAAATCCTCTGTTTTTCATTGACCAGTCCAAAGGCACTTTTGGCAGTTCAATTGAAATTTTTTTCTTCAACCAAGCTGTTGAACAAGTAAGTTACAGACATTGTAATGAATACATTAATGTTTTGGTGATTGTTGATGAACTGTTTTTCAATTATGTTCTTTAAAATACAATGTTATTTATAGGATAGATTATCTATTATAATTACAACAAAAAAGCTAATATTATTTGGAAAATACGGCGGCCTTGAAAAATACTTTTTTGAAATTGGATCAATCTAGTAAGAAGAGCCATTTCTCTATAAAATGTACACTAATAGACAAGGCAATGGAGTTTATATCTCTCACTGCGATCTTGCATTCAAGATGTTGGTCAAAAAATACTATGACAAAATTATTCAAAATAAATACATTCGAGCAAATGCAAAATAAACAGATTGTACAAGCAAGCAAAAATAAAATGACCGTACAAAAATGAAATGGAATGGAGATAGAGAAAGCTGGCTCAAGTCGATCTACAGTGGTTCGGCCCACACCTACTCCACTCACCAGATCTGCTTGCCAGTTTTCTCAAATCGACTATTCCAATCCATAGATTACAAAAGGTTGGTCGATCACAAAGGCTGCTCTCCATGTATAAACTCTTGTCTACTCGGCTTTACACCTCACACAGGTGTAAATGAGGAAACGTCACGTAATTGTAAATTTTCCACCAAACAAACGGACGTGCGAAATATTTTTCATTTCCCTTAGAATCTCACTTCGTGTTTGCAAGTGCTTTTCTTTGAATTCGAATGTCTAATTCTCAGACAGAAAGACTTGAAATCCGAAAGTGTAAATACCCTTAGTTCGTCACAGTTTGCTTCTCAAGTCGAGCATTACCAGCTCAAATGAGAACACCTAACGAATAGAGTTTGCTCTAATCTGCAAGATGACCCGAACTTTTTCTGCACCATTCACGTGCCTCTTCTCATTTCTCTCATTCCTATACGTCGCCATTCGTCTCAGCCGAACCCGATCACTTCGGTTAGCGGCGACATTCACAGATCTGGTCCAGAACCCACAATTTCTCCTAGTTTTTACTATGCTTTTTTGTGATTGTAGAGCAGAAACTTCTTTGGTACTCGAGCAGAAATCAAAATTATTCGCATTGTCTTTTTCCTGATTGTTTCTCACGTTATCACCACCAACAAGCAACAATTGCATCCAAGAAAACATTGAAAGAGGACCAAGAAGCAGAGGAGGAATTCTGAAGGAGAACAAAGACTGACGATAAATCTCCAATAATCCCATGATAGGTTACAGGGTTCATACAAAGATGACGAAGCAAACTAATCTTATTCTTAATTATCTAATCAAGCTCTCCATGATGAGCTCATGAACCCTCCTGAACTAGTACAAAAACATTGTGATGGTGCAATGCAGGATCCACTTCCTTACAAATCACAATCTCGACCCCTGAAATGCATATAATTGTGCCTCTAGTTCCACATTCTTATCATATATTCATAATTGAATTTCAATGGCATGAACTCTCTGCGCCTCCTCTGGCAAATGATCCAAGTCAAAGCTCAACAATCCGGATGCCGCATCGTATTTGAACTCGACCTCGCTCATGCCCAATTTGCAACTCTTTGGTCTAGTGGACGAGTATGCACCGAACTTGCCGCATCCCTTGACCTCCATATGAACAATCCCCACCAATTCATTGCTGCGATTCTCCACTCTTTGCTCGGCCATGACATTCCCTTCTCCTGCATACTCGATCTCGAGCTCCGACAACTCGGCCCCACCCTTGACCTCGTATCTCAGCCCTTCGATTGCTCCACCAGCATTGAACATGTTGATGAGCCCCAGCGGAGCAAAGCTGAATCCAGGTGCCAAGACCTTGATTGGCGTGACGGTTATCATGTCGTGCTCGAGGACTTTGAGCGACACGGGCAATGCGGTATTGTAAGGTAGGATGATGAGGTCTCTGCTCTTGTGGCAGTAGATGGCGCAGTCGCCGGACCAGGTGGGGTCCGTGGCGGCTTCACTGATGAGGTGGACATCACGGCCACGGATGTATCCGGTGATGGCCTCGGCCTTGGTTTGGTGGAAAGTGTTCTTTCTCTCCATGCTGTTCCAGGCTGCTCCTTGGCAGTTGTAGACGCCAAGGACTCCCGTGTACTTGTTCATGTTCCATATCTTCAACAAGCTGAATGAAAGTAGAAGAACTGGTCAGTAAATGCAATTGGGAGATTGAGCGACATTATTGTTCTACCAAGGAATAGGTTAAGCAACGGATTAGCTATATTGTTCTACACTTTTTTCAAATGACCGGGCTAAACTGACATCAGAAAGACGATACATTGTAAGACCTCAATTATCTGAATACGATTTAAATCCATTTCAGATAGATTCAGGACAGAGCTTCGGCTTCTCTGGTGGGATTTTCTTGTGATTGAACTATCTACTGCCAACTCCTAATATAAGTTACAGGTTGAGTCCAGACATTTCCGTCTTCTAGCTATTAGAAGTTCATAGATGCGCATGTACCTCAACTATCATCTAGGTGCCCCAAAACTGTAACTCCAAGAGTTTAAATCATCTATTTTCCATGAGAATTAGATGAATTCGAATACCAACAATGGAAAGTTGAAACTAGAGCAAGTGAAATCCGTACCTAATGCCATCCCGGGCTGGGTCAGATAATAAGCAATCGCGGGTGGGCCGACCAGGCAAGCGGGCTCGGAGCACTGACCCGTCAGGCAGAACAAGCTTCTTAAGGAGCTCAAAATTGTGCTTCCCAGGTGCGTCACTGCACAAAACGGAACATCCAGGTTAGTATTAGCAAACAAGGATCGAGTCCGACGATGTACTTGCAGTATAATTAACTAAGAAGAATTAACTTCGCCAGTACATCACTTGATATAACATTAGATACTGAAAACTCTCTCAAAATGGAGGGTCGTGATTCCTTACCTGACATAGATGGGACCGCCGCTGATTGCCCTGGCCGAAGCGTGGTACTCGGCAGCAGGATGGACAGAGTGGAACATGTCCCAATCAGTTTGCATGAACTCTCCCAGGAAGACGCTGTTGTACGCGACCGCCGCTATGTGGATGGTGTGCGAGACAGGATCTCTAGGGTAGAAATCATCCGATGCGCGCACAACGGCAGTTTGTTTCGAGCTGATTTTTGTAAAATCATTCGGACAAAGTAACTTAGTCAGAGTATGTAAGAAACACAAGGCGTCATCAAACTGAAATTTCAGGTCTATGTATTGAAGGAAAAATGTACCAAAACTACCAGAAACTAAGAGGCCACACTTACCAGTACAGGGCATCGGTGTTGTGGCTCATGCAAGCAATGCAACCATTATCCGGGAAGTTCCTGGCCACCGATGCATCGAGCGCCTGTTGGTACTGCCGTGTCAACTCGACCCGACCGCCCAACCCGGCTCCAAGCGTCTCGAGTATACACTGCACATCCACCTTAACCCCATCTATGCCTGCGCTCGCCAGGTAACCGTGCAACTCATTGTAGAACTTGTACACGTTCTTTGGGTTCACAAGCCCCAACCCCTGGAGCGCAATCGCATCATTCTTCCATGTCGGCTCGTTCTCGATCACCCCTTTCGACAAGGATGGGTATTTCATCAAGGACCCATATTCCTCCATCTCCTTGACTCCCGGTCGGACCCCTCCCCAATATCCCGTGATCGCGTGCCACACGTACACATACTTGAGCCCGTGATTGTTCTTTGCTGTGTTGACGATGTTCTTGATCCCCACCGTTGGGTCATCCTTCTTCTGGAACTTGGCGTTCTCCTTAATTCCGGTCAATCTAAAAATTCGATGTCAGATATGAATCATAACCTCATTTCTGATCGAAACAAGAGAGCTTTAGAACTTTAAATCGTTCCAAACACGCACCTAAGCAACTGTTGCTTCTTCTCGCCCTCAGAGCTCTCCTCGGCCACGGGATCGCTCCCAACCGACTGCCACCCATCGTCGATGATCACGAACTTGGGCGGGGTCCCGCCGGCCGCGAGAGACTCGAGGCCGGCTTCGACGCCCTCTTGCGTCACATCCTGGTAGAACGCATCCCACGTGCACCAGCCGAAATAGTCGACGATCCCGGGCAGCTTCTTCTCGTGCCGCTGCCGGAAAGTCTTGAGGTGCAGTTTAACGGCCCTGATCGCCTCGAAGATGGTGGCGAACGGGTCCGTGCCGGAGTGGACAAACACCGAGCGGTTAAAGGACGAGGCTTTCGTCTCAACATCGCCGCTCTCGAGGCACAGTTCGAGCTCGTCACGCTCATTCCCCTGCAGGTATCAAGATCAATTAGATATCCGCAACTCTAATTGACAGACACGAATTCGAAGTAAAAAACCATAAACTTTGTCAGAAAATTCAACCGAACACGAATTTGACAGTCCTATACCTGCAGGCACGCCCTGAACGGTCCCTCGATCAGAGGGAGGAAGACGGTGTACACGATCTGGTTCTCCTCGTCCCCGCCGTCGGACTCGAGGTGCGACCCGTCCTTGGTCTCGACCAGCAGGAACTGGGTCTCCAGCGGGATCTCGCTCCCTCGGTCCCCCATCTTCTGGGCCATCCACCAGAGCTTGAACCGGAAGCAGGCCATGAACCTGACGTCGCGGAGGATCCCCACCGGCACCACGTGGCGGCTGTCGTCCCTGTCGAAGACCGCCCCGAGGAAGACCCCCTCCTCGACCGGGCCGGACGCGGCGACGACGTTGTCCGGCACCCCCGCCAGGATGGTCCGGTCCTTCACGATCAGCTTCCGGTCCGAAATCCGAACCGCCGGCTTGATCGTCATCTCCCCCTTGCCTAGCTTATCCAACCGCCGACCTGGCTCGGTCCTCTGCAACCGACGCGAATCCGCCGCGTTAGCACGACGACCCCCTTCTGCGAACAAAATACTTCCTCCCCAGATCCGAAACGAAAATGACGGTACCTGAAAAGCCGAGACGCGCAATGCCCGCTTCGATCGATGGTGTCTGCAAGTTCCGGAACATGAACCCACCAAACAAAGCACTCGTTAGACGACGACCCAGACGAACAAATCGTGTCTCATTCCACCTCCTCCGCGAGTCGCGAGACCGGGAAAGAGGAAAGGAGGAAGGGAGGGAAGGAAAGATCAGAAAGTACCAGAATGCGTGGAGCGAATGGCGAACGCTTTCGAGGCGGCGAGAAGAGAAGAGAACGTGAACGATGAAGACAGTGATGAGAAGGAGCGGAGGATGTGCCCGGTATTTATACTCGAGAACCTTGGAGCGTATTCCAATGGCGTCGACGCCATTGTTGCTTTCTCCTCTCTCTCGCAGATGGTAACTTGCCGTTGTTGCTTTGTCTGCAGCCTCGTCGACGCGGCCCAGCGTTATCCAACGGCCGCGAGGAATCTGTCCAACCTTGACGGCGGATCGCGTCGCCACGT